>JAKFHU010000624.1:0-600000 GCA_023783475.1 Daubentonia madagascariensis
GGATGCTGGGAGGCGCGGGTGAAACGGGGGGAACCCCAACCCGGATCCGGGGCCCCCCCGGGGGGCCGGGGGCCCGGGGGCGGGGGGGCAGGAGGGGGGGGCCCCAGGTCCCGGGGGAGGGTTTCCCCCGGCGGGCCCCCCCGGGGAAGGGCATGTCCAGTGTGGGGGAAACAGGCCCAGTTCCTGGGGCCGGCCCTTTAAAAATTTTGCCCAATTGCAAGTTTCCGTGGGGTGGGGGTAAGGAGCATGAGATAACTTTTTAAGGAAGTTTATTGGCGGAAGCGAAAAGCGAAGCACTTCGTTGTTTTAAACCCGGGGGAAAAATGGGGAAAAAAATGGCCCTTTTAAAAAGGGGGGCCAAAGCCCCTGGCCCATTTGGACGAGTTACGAAAATAACGAAAAAAAAGGACCTGGTGGGGGTGGGTTTGTTGGGCCCTTGGTGGGTTTTTTGTTTTAAGTTTGTGGTTTTGGGGGACGGGGCCGCCCTGCCCCCCGGGGATCGGGGGGGCCCCTTTCCTCCGCTCCCCCAGGTAAAACCCCGGGGGCCCCCCGCCTCCCCTTTCCCCCCGAGACGGGATCGGGGTCGCCCTCCGCCAGGGAAAATTTTTTTTTTTTTCGCGGGGAGGGGGTTCGCCCCCCCAGACGCGGCCCAGGGTCCCCCCGCCTCGGTCCCCCCGGGGGGAGCTGGGGCGGGGGGGCCCCCCGGGGCCCCCCTCTTTCCCCCTTTTTTTTGGTGTTTTGGGGTTTTTTTTTTTTTTTGGGGGGTTTTTTTCCTTTTCCTTTTCCCTTTTTTTTTTTTCCTTTTGTTTTTGGGGGTTTTTTGGGTTTGGGGTTTTTTTGGGGTTTTTTTTTTTTTGGGGGGGGGGGCTTTTTTTTGCGTCCCTTTTTTTTTTCCTTTCTTTTTCTTTAACTTCAAAAAGGTAAAGGGGAACGGTTGGGTTTCCCCAAACAGGGGCCCTTTCCCGGGGGGCCCCGGGGGGGGGGTCGGGGGGTTCCAAACTTTCCCTCCTTTTTTTCCCCCCCCTTAAACCCCACCCCCTGGAAACGGGCGGGAGAAAATACCCCTGGGTGCCCTAACCCAAAAAAAAGGACGTGGAGCTAGGGTCTCCTTTTCCCCCGGGGTTAATTTTTGGGGGTCGGTTTTGGGGGGTTTTTTGGGGGGGTTTTTCCCCCAAAAAGTCCTTTTTACCCTGTATACCCCAAAAACCGGGGGCATCTGCCAAGGTTTTGGGGGGGGTCCAGGGGGGGGGGGTGGGGTTGGGCCCTAAACCCCCCCGACCCCCCCCGGGCCCGGGTGTGGGCCAGGGCGGGGGGGGGGGGGCCCAAACCCGGGCTACCCATGTGGGAGGCGGGCAGGGGGGACCTAAACCATCCCAAGGGCCGGGCCCGGGGGGAGCAGGGGGGGCCCCTTTAAGGCGGGCCCAAAAAGGGGGGGGCCCAAAACTACCCCTTTTTTGGGGTCTTTCCCCCTTTTTAACCGGCCCCCCCCTGCTTTTGCTTCAAATCAAAAGGGGGCCTTGGGTGGTAGGCGTAAAAAGGGGCCCGGTGGAGCCCCAAGACATTCCCGCCCGCCCCCCCGCCCCCCCCCCCCCAGGCCTCTGGGGGCCCCCCCCCCCCCCCAAACCCTTGCCCCAAGACGAAACAACGGAACCCCCCCCCTCTGTCCTGTTTTGTTTTGTCCTGTCTTGTCTTGGTAAGGGCTTCAAAAATTGTGTAATAGGCGCACGCGTCTAGTCTCACACGGACACAGTTTCCTTCCCGACGTCTCCGGAGAGGCACAGACCGCGTACAGGGTGGCGTATCCCATAGACATCTTCATCCTTCTCACTGTCCTACACCTGCGAAATGGGCGTGGAGAAAGCTCACCGCGCTGTGTCCCTAATCCAACAGGAAGAAGGCATCAGTATGGAGCGGTAGGTGTCTCCTAATTATCTTGACGAGCTCCCTCATATTGAGGAGATCAGGTAGAAGAGACGTGGTTTGATCCAGGCCAGGAAGCTCCTTCTGACCCTCGTATCATGCTCTGTTCACGCCAAGGTGAGCTACCTGGTGCCTCTGGAAGTTCTTTTGTGAGTGTGTGTGGCAGGGGACAGCGGTGGGAGCAATGAGGACAGCTACTCCCTTTTTTTCCCTTATGTTTTTAAAAATTGCTTCTAGCTACCCGTTTTTGCAGTTTGTTGCTCTTGGTTTGTACCAGTGCAATTATCTTAAGTCATTTATTTCACTAGTTTTGTATTAACTTCAAATACTGCAGTAGACTACTACATGTATCTCAAGCTTGATTATGTACAGTCACAGATGTTTGTGTTTTGTGGTGTGCAAAACAGCTAATATTCATGTTGCATCTTTGTGGGGCAATTTTACTGCAAGCTTTAAAAGGGAAAACATTAATTCATTTTCAAGTTCCCTCCAACACCCACATTTGTCGAAAATAGGCAGAAAACAGCAGTGTGCAATGTGCCTTAGTAAGCAGTTTCCCAATGTAGCAGCAGCCTGCAGTAAGGACCATCTGGGCTGCCCTTCTTATCTCACAGGAGATTTCTGCCATTATTTAGAACTTAAGCTCAGTACTTACTTTTTTTTTTTTTAAGTTGGGGTCTTACTATGTTTCCTAGGGTGGTCTCATACCCTGGGTTCAAGGGATCCTCCTGCTTTAGCCTTCCAAATATCTAGTACTACAGGTGTGTGCCACCTTGCCTGGCTCAGCAGTTACTTTGGGCACATGATTTTTGAAGGGCATGAAGACATTCCTCCTCTGGCCCATGCTTATCCACGTGTTTCTCATGTTTCCTCTAAAGTGTCTCTCTCACTGGGGTTGAGAATCAGGAATTTCTTGAGCACTCCATGGACACATAGAAAGGAATTTAACATACAGAAGCTCAATACCCGCTTCTGCAGCTCCCAGAAGTTCTGTCCATTAAAAGGCAAGAACCTAGTCACCATGGTATAGAGGATGACTCCAGTCTCCACACATCCAATGCAGGGCCATTGTGCTTTTGACCCCTTTCAGGGAAGCATGAGGAGGACTGTCACAGAAGGTGTCCAACTTGTTGCCAGAGGTAAACTCATTGCTGAAGCCAAAGTCTGAAATCTTGCTTTTGGGGATAACATTGAAAAGCAGATTCTCTGGCTTTAGTTCACTATGGACAATACCCTCTGGTGGCAGTGCTGCACAGTGGAATTCCACTATCTGGTGGAATTTGCCTTGAGCTTCTTTCTCTTTCATTTGGCCATGGTCCAGTAGGTAATCTCCACTCATTTACTCCATCCCCAGGTGGAGGGTTTCCTTGGTGTCAGTCACAATATCAAGAGTTTTATGACATTGGGGTGATTCAGGGCCTTCATGATATTGACTTCATGGGATAGTCTCTGGAGGCCGAAGGAGCTCTGCTGACTCTAGCCAATGACTTTCACAGCCACCTCAGTCCTAGTTCAGGATGTGCAGGACTAACATCACCTTGGTGATGCTGCCCTGGCTGAAGGTCTTGAGAAGCTGGTAATTGTGAATAAGAGTCTTTTTGTCAGCAGAGATGGCTGAGAGGTCATGCAGAATGTTGATTTACTGCTAACTACACTAACAATACTAATAAACAATACTAACTGTACTAATGATGTTAACTAACAATACTAACATGCTAACAAACTAAATTTTTCAAAATGAGAAAAAAGTAAAAGAAAAAATGAGAAAAAAGATAAAAAAGAAAGAAAAATTTTTAAAAAGTAAAAGAAAAAGGAAAAGGATAAAAAAAGAAAAAAGAAAAAAAGAGTAGAGGGGAAAAGCCCAAGAAAAATAACAAACAAAATAGATAAAAAGCCAAAAAGGAAAAAGAGCTAACTGTGGTCAAATCCCTGAGGTCAGCAAAAAACAGATTCCTGAGCTAAAAAGATCAAAAACCTAGGCCCAGCCAGGAACTTATGTACGTATTTGGAATTCCTTAATAATAGTTCTTTATGAGGTCATAGCAAGACATGGACCTATCACAGCTGGGGATAATTCACAATGTTTTTCTCATTTGTTGCTCTTAATAGCCCTTTACTCTTAAAAAGAAAGAGTAGAAGAAAGACCCCAAAAGGCTTTTTGTTTATGTGGGTTATAGAAATTGATATTTATATCATTAGAAATTAAAACCTGTAGGATGCTTCAGTGGCCTTTTCATTTCTAGTTTGAAAATCTGTAAAACTTTTTGGCTTGTAAACAGCTCATCATGTCCATACTTCAAATATTTAATTCTTAAACTCATTGATCTCAAAATGATGATACAATTCAACTCACATCATGATACTATAGAAAATGTTCTGTTGCATAAGGTCAATACATCATTGACCTTAATAATAATGTACATCATATGTACATTATTAACATCTATAATGCTGAAAGGAAGATGGCTTTCATCATAATTTCCACAATAGTAGTATTAGTAGATTTCTCATCAGAAACCCTGGAGGGGTTGAAGGAAAAGAAAACTCCTGTAAACCAAGAATCCTATACCCATCAAATCATCCTTCAAAAATGAGGAAGAAATTGAGACATTCCCAGATAAACAGAAGCTGAGGAATTTTATCACCAATAAACCTGCCCTATAAGAAATGCTCAAGGGAGTCCTGCTAGGGGAAAGGAAAGAACACTAGACAGTAACTCAAGGCTGTATAAAGAAATAAAGATCTTAATAAAGGAAAATATATGAGGAATTATAAAAGCTAGTAGTATTATAACTTTTATAAAGTTGTCAGAATCAAAATGGAGTCACTTATGTTAAAACCCTGACAAATGGAGCTGGGGAAAGCCATGAAGGGAGGGTTCCCACACAAGTATGCCTGTCAACAAGAACTATCACAAAAGACTGCACCATAACCTTGCACAAAGGCCACAAACCTTATACAAAAAAATACTTCTGCAAGGACATCTGCCCAGCAACTGCCTGTGCAACTTTAGACTGGTGCCACCCTTGTTATTGATCCTCGTAGGCAAGAACAATTATCTCAAAACAATTGTGTAATTTTCCTCACTTTTCCTTTAAAAACCCTTGTCTTCCTTTACCTTCCTGAATATACCCTCTGTATTTCCATTGCAATGCTTACCCCCAAATAAATATTATTCTTTTAAAGAGAGCTTCTCTCTTTGTTACTTAGATTGACTCTTTGGTTTGTAACTCCACTTTTTGTTTTCTACATGTTTTAAGAGGCTAATGCATAAAAAAAACTATTAGTCTATGTTTTTGGACACAATACATAAAGATGTAATTTTGTAACACCAATAACTGAAAAGGGTAGGAGCAGAACTGTAAAAAAGCAGAGTTTTTTATGTTATTGAAGTTAAACTGGCATAAATTCAAATTTGAATGTTATAACTTTAAGATTATTTTTGGAGATTCAGAATTATATTTTATTTTTAACTTTTTTTTCAGAGTATTGTGACGGTTAAAAAAAAAAAAAAACAACTTTGATTACATAAATTGCCTTTGCACCACCCGACAAGCATGCCCATCCCTCAGACAGTAAACACTGCATAACTTTAAGATCTTAAATGTAATCCCCATAGGAAACACAAAAAATAGCCATAGAATATACATAAGAGGGAATGACAAGGGAATTAAAATTATTCACTAAAAAAATCAACTAAACACAAAAGAAGATGGCAATGCAGGAAATGAGGGAGAAAAACTATCAGGCATATAGAAAACAAATAGCAAAATGACAAAAGTAAGTCCTTCCTTATCAGTAATTATTTCAAATATAATTAGATTAAGCTTTCCAGTCAAAAGACAGATTGGCAGAATGAATAAAAACACAAGACCCAATTCTATGGTATCTATAATAGAATCACTTTAGATCCAAAGACATGACTAGGTTGGAAGTGAAGGGATAAAAAAAGATATCCCATGTAATCAGTAACCAAAAGAAAGCAGGGGTGGCTATACTAATATAAGACAAAATAGACTTTAAAGAAGTTTACATGAGACAAAGAAGTAAATTATATAATAATAAAAGGTTCAATATAGCAAGAAAATATAACAACTGTAAACATTTATGCATCTAATAACAAACCATCAAAATATATGATGCAAAAACTGACAGAATTAAGGGGACAAACAGACAGTTCTACAATAATAGAGAGTTCAATACTCTACTCTTAATAGATAAAATGACCAGATAGAGGATAAGAAAACAAAGGTCTTGAACAACACAATAAATGAACTAGATCTAGCAGAAATATACAGGACTCTACTGAGCAAAAAGAGCATACAGTTTTTTCTCAAGTGCACATGAGACATTCTCTAGGATAGACCACATGTCAGGCCACAATTTCAGTCTCAATAAATTTTAAAAGATAGATATCATACAAATTATCTTCTCTGGCCACAACTGAATGAAGTTAGACATCAATAACAGAAGTAAAATTGGTGAATTCACAAATTTTTGGAAATTAATACATTCTGCTATGGGCTGAATGTCCCCCCAAATTCATACGTTGAAATTTAATTGCCAATGTGATAATATTTAGAGATGGGTGTTTAGGAGGTGGTTAAGTCATGAGGGCAGAGCCCTCAGGGATGAGATTAAAGCCCTTATAAAAGAACTTAAGGGAGTTGGTCTATCCTCTTTTGTCTCTTCTGCCATGTGAGGACATAGTGTTCCTCCCTTCTGGAGGGTGCAGCAACAATGTGCCCTCTTGGAAGCAGAGACCAGCTCCCCATCAGACACTAAATGGACTGGTGCCTCAATCTTAGACTTCCCAGCCTCTAGAACTGTGAGAAATAAGTTTCTACTGTTTATAAATTATCCAGTCTTGGGTATTTTGTTAGAGCAGCATGAATGGTCTAAGACACACTCTTAAACAACCCATGGGTCAAAGAAGAAACTACAAGCAAAATCAGAAAATATAGTTATCACTCAGTATCCATGGAGAATGGTTCCAGGACTCCCCAAGTATACCAAAATCCACACATGCTCAAGTCCCACAGTCAGCCCTGTGAAACCCAAGTATACAAAAAGTTGGCTCTCTGTATCCTTGGGTTTTGCCCTGTGAATACTGTATTTTCAATCTGCCTTTGGTTGTAGATACAGAACCTCTGAATTCAGAGGTCCAACTGTATTTATTGGAAAAAATCCCTGCATAAGTTGATCCCAGCAGTTCAAAACTGTGTTATTCATTGGTCAGCTGTACTCAGAGATGAACAAAAATGAAAACACAACATACCAGAACTTATGGGATGCAGAGAAAGCTGTGCTAACAGGGAGATTTATAGCCTGAAATGCTTACGTCAAAAAACAAGAAAGATTTCAAATCAACAACCTAAATTTACAACTTAAGGAACTAGAAAAGAACAATTAAACCTAATACTAGCAAAAGGAAAGAAATAATAAATATTAGAGCAGAAATACATAAAACAGAACTAGAAAAAACAATAGAGAAAATCAACAAAACTAAAAGTTGATGCTTTAAAAAGATAATGAAGTTGAAAAACTTTAGCTAGATTGACCAAGAAAAAAAGAAGACTCAAATTACTAAAATCAGAAGTGAAATTGGGGACATTACTAGCAATCCTACAGAAATAAAAAGGATTATAAGAGAGTGCCGTGAACAATTGTACATCAACAAATTGGATAACCTAGATGAAAAGGATAAATTCCTAGGAACACAAATCCTACCAAGACTGAATCAGGAAGAAATAGAAAATCTGAATAGACCCATAACTAGTAAGGAGGTTGAATCAGTAAATCAAAAATCTGACAAAGTAAAGCCTTGGACTTGGTGGCTTCATGGTGAATTCTATGAAATATTTAGAGAAGAACTAATACCAATCCTTTTTAAGCCCCTCCAAAAAATTGAAGAGGTGCGAGCACTCCCTAATTCATTCTATGAGGCCACTATTGCCCTGATACCAAACCCAGACATAGACTTTATAAGAAAAGGAAACTGTAGACTAATATCCCATATGAACATAGATGTAAAAATCCTCAACATATCCTTGGCCTGTGGGGCGAAATTTACCATGGAAAAGGAAATCCAAATGGAAGCCTGAAACTGTAAGTCAAGAGAGTGAATAAGACACAATGATCCATCGAGGGGAATGGCAGAGATTAGTGCCACCCTAAAGGGCCTAAAGAATGCAGGGGTAGTGTCCCCATCATATTTCTGTTTAAATAATCAGTCTGGTCCTCTCAGGAGTTGGCTGGTCTTGGTGGATGACTAGACCAGAGGTCTAGCAGCTACAGACTCTGGGCCCCAAATGGCCAGCAACCTGTTTTAACTTTTATAAAGGGTTTTAACTTTCATAAAGGGTTGAGAAAAATCAAAAGAATAATATTTTGTAATATGTGAACATTGTGTGAAATCCAAATTTCAATGTTTATGAATAAAGTTTTATGGGGGCACAGTGGTACTCATTCACTTACGTATCTTTTTACTGCTTTGGTGGCCCAAGGGGCAGTGCTGAATAGTCTGGACAGGGACCTTCTGCAGTGTTGTCAGTACTTCCTCCTGCTGTTGGGCACATCACCAATCACAGTGAGGCATTATTACACCACAGTGTTTCAGGTGCCACGATTTTTGCCATGCTGTGACATTTCATTTATTTGTTTTATCACACTATAGCTGTACATACACATAGCCAAGCCAGGCACTCATCACAATATTCTCAATTCATGGGAAAGCAATAATCAGAAAAATTAGAAAATTAAGCAGGTTCTTGCAATTGAGTTGCAGAAAAAAAGTTAAAAAAAAGTAAAAAAAAGTTAAGCAGGAATATCTCAACATAGCTGAATTTCTTCACAAAAATAAAAATTGGAAATGTGGCTGCAACCAAAGTTTCCAAGTGGTTCATTTGTTCACCAAGTGAAGAAAGCCATTTGCCGATGGAAAGTACATCATGTTTGATTGCAGCAGTCAAAGAGATATATTCATAGAATATAAGTTTTTTGAAGAATATTAGCCTTTTTGTTTGATGAGATGAAACATTGGGAGCTATCTCGTCTATTAAAACAAAACAAAACAAGAAGCCAAGTTGTCCAGCAGAGGGCAGCATTACCCCACAGAGCCAAAACCCTCGCCTACAGGAAAGCGCGTTCATTGCCAAGACTTATTACCCGGAACACTCCGGTGCCAGGCCGTTGTGTTGTGGCGCTTTTCCCATATTGGCTTATTTAATCTGCACGAAAACCGTTCAGGATAGGTACTATTTTATCCTCATTTTACAAGTGAGAAAGCTGAAGCTCAGAATGGTTAAGTAACTTTTACACAGTTCACATAGGGATTAAGTACAAGTCTTTTGACTCCAGGACCTGTGTTTTTATTTAAGTAAGTGACAATAAAATTCTTGCTATGTGCCAGGCATGGTCTAAGCACTTCACGTGTTTTAACTCCTTTAATCCTTACACAAATCCCAGCATTTAGGTACTATTATTACATCCCCATTTTATCGATGAGGAAACTAAGGTATGAAGAGGAGAAGATGTTTCCACTAGTCAGTGGTGGAACTAGGATTGAACTCCCACTGTCCAGCTAGAAGACACACCCTGTCACAGGGCTGGCCTCTGCCCTCTGCTGATGGAGTTCATCATTGTGATAGGTCAGGGCTTCTTGAAGTGGGGGTTGGTGTCACCCAGGGAACTCCTATAATTGCAAATTTTGGGGCCTTTTCTCCAGACTTCCTGAATCCGAAACTCTGTGGGTAAACCCAGCGATCTGGTGATTCTAAGGCATGTTAAGGTTGGAAAACCAGAGTTATATATTCCCATTGCAGTCCACTCCACTGCAGCATCCCAACACAAATAAACACATAACACATATCTGTGACTCTATGTATTGAGTTGAGAACACTCGTGAGCATACGCATGAGCATATGCATATTTTATGGGTTGTTTGAGACAAACGTGTTTGTGTTGGATCCAGCTCTTGGCTTGCTTTTACTTGGCTGGGAGTAAGTTTTCTGGAATGGGGTCCTTGGCTGCCTATGTACAAACTTTTACAGCACTAACAACCTTTCTTGTTCCTGCCTCATGTCTGTGCAGTACTTCACTTGTTAGGAAGCATTTCTTCCTTCATCACGTCATTTATCATTATACACGAAAATGATGATTTTCAACCCAGTGCCAGAGCTTGTGCTTCTATCTGGGGAGACTTGTGACTTTCTCTGAGCCAGCACTTTCAAAAAAAGGAGATGCTGGCCAGATTTCTCTACTGGGCTAGGGAAGGGCTCTGGCTGCTCTGCACAGCCAGGTCTAGGGTGGGGATGGTGAGGCTCCTACTACTCTGGTTCTGGCTGGGTCATCTATGGCGGGGTGGGGATGGGTTGCCTTCTCCCTCAATAAATTCTTCTCTAGGCTTCTGAATGACCCAGCAGTCTTGGGTGAGGGGATAAGAAGGTAGAGCTGGATTCAGAGCCTGAGGAAACAGAAAATGTGAGCCTTTTTTGTTGTTGGTGGTGGGTTTTTTGTTTTTGTTTTTTTTTGAGACGAGGTCTTTCTATGTTGTTCAGGCTGGTGTCAAACTCCTGGGCTCTGCTGGGCGTAGTGACCCATGCCTGTAATCCCAGCACTTTGGGAGGCCAAATTGGGAAGATCACTTGAGCCCATGAGTTCGAGACTACAGTGAGCTATGATAGTGCTACTGCACTTCAGCCTGGGTGACACAGAGAGACCCTGTCTTAAAAAGAAAAAATTGTCTCTGATCCAGGAATCTTAAAAAAGAAAAAAAATTTTTTGAAACTCCTGGCTCAAGCAATTTTTGTATGTTGATTTTTTTATTCTGCAACTTTACTGAACTTGTTTATCAGATCTAAGAGATTTTTGGTGGAGTCTTTAGGTTTTCCTAAATATACGTGATATAATTAGGTCTGATTTCTAAGGCCTGAAAACCAGGGAAGCTGATGGCTTAACTCCCAGTCGAAGGCTGGGGACCTGAGAGGAGTGGAGTGGGGTAGGGTGGCGGATGCTAGTAGAAGTCCCAGAGTATGAAGGACTGAGAACCTGGAGTCCTGATGTCTGAGAGCAGGAGAAGATGGATGTCCTAACCCTAGAAAAGAAGGCAAATTCACCCTTCCTTTGCTTTTTTGTTCTATTGAGGCCCTCAAGGGATTGGATGGATGATGCCTCCCACATTGGTGAGGGCAGATCATCTTTACTCAGTCTACTGATTCAAATAGCAGTCTCTTCTGGAAATACCCTCAAAGTCGTATCCCAGAATAATGTTTTACCAGTGATCTGGGCATTGCTTAGCCCAGTCAAGTTTACTCATAAAATTAACCATCACATCACCCACCCACCCATTGCCTTCTCATTTTCTCTGCTTCTTTACCTCATTGTCTTCTTGCTGCTTTATTGTCTCTCATTGATAAATTGGCTCCAGGTGAAATTCTAAGTGAATTTTTCAACTAATAAATATTCAACTAAACTGAGGCATCATAGTGTATGTGTTTTAAAATGTAAGTTTTATTATTATTCAAGTATAGTGATGCCAATAGATCAGGAGATGACTATCATTGAAAAAATGGTTTGTGACTCATGACTCCCAAGAGGAGGAGGCACATCACACCTTGGGCGGGGGGAGGGTGGACACATGGGGAAGTGCCAGCATTGGTCATGAGGTAGAGGGAGCAAAGGGAAAAAAATATAAGCAAGAGGCTTTATCATGGTTTCCGTGGGAAGGAATGGGCAAGGCAGGGCAAGCAGGCTTAAGGTGGGCAAGTTTGAATCATTTCAGCACTCTGGGGCCTAGGAGCTGTCCCTAGTTGTCTGGCATCTGGGCTTGGGGGTAATTAGGTCAGTGGAACAGTGGCAGAGTGGAAGAACCCCATAAAGAGGTGGCTGGGATGTGGGCTCTGGAGTGGTTGGTTTGCATATGAAAGGTATGGTTGCAGGTGATTCATTGGCTATTTCTAGGAATTATCCTGCCCTGAGGGGGGCAGGCCCTCCAATGTCTCCAGGCCTCAAGATGTCAAAGCATCAAAAATACAAAATAAAAAGTCATGATTACAGTGGCTCACACCTGTAATCCTAGCACTTTGGAAGTCCAAGGCAGAGGATTGCTTGAGGTCAGGTTTGAGACCAGCCTAAGCAAGATCGAGACCCCTACCTCTACAAAAAATAAAAAAATTAGCCAGGCATGGTGGTGCACACCCGAAGTCCCAGCTACTTGGGAGGCTGAGGCAAGAGGATCACTTGAGCTCAGGAGTTTGAGGTTGCAGTGAACTATGATGACACCCCTGTACTCTGGCTGGGGTGACAGAGTGAGACTCTGTCTCTAAAAAAAGAAAAAAAAACACAACATGTACAAGCCTTCCTCACCCCAACATCTAGGAGCATTCTTTTTTAAAAAATTATTTTATTTTATTTTATTTTCCCTAAGGCTAGTTTTTGAGAAAAATTTATTTTATTTTATTTTAAATTGACAAATAATAGTTGTACATATTTATGGGGTACATAGTGATGTTTTGATACATATAATGTCTAGTGATTAGATCAGAGTAATTAGCATATTCATTATCTCAAGGATTTATCATTTTTTTGTGTTTGGAACATTCAATATCGTCCTAGCTATTCAAAACTATATACTATATTATTGTTGACTATAGTCATCCTACAGTAGTAGAGGACACAAGAACTTATTTCTCTTAGCTATTATTTTGTATCCTTTAATAAATCTCTTCCTGTCTCTTCCTTCCCCTTTCCCTTCCCAGCCTCTACTATAGGAGCATCCTTGCTTGGGGTGGAGTGGCTGTCCCTGTTTAGAAGCAGCAGGGAATGTGCACCCCTGTGATTGAAGACTTGAAAGCCCTCTTTCCACAGGACCCAGGCTGCTTCGGTACTGAGTTTCTGGGCAGGCACTAAAACCTGAGAAAATGTGGTCTGGAACAAAACATTGTTGCACCTTTTGAGAGTATCTAGTATTTCCAGTAAAATGTTTGAGCAGTTTTCTGATAGAATGTGATGAGACTAGAAAACCCCTCTAGGAGTGAGATTATTCCCACCTGGTTTTGCGGAATGTAATTGTACCCACACAGCTGCCCTGGGTCCCAGATGTGCCCAGTCCCCGTTAGCTCAGTGTTCCTCTCTTGCGCCCCCTCTAACAAGGCAATTCAGCCACACTTTTCTGTTATTTATTTATTTATTCATTTATTGAACTATCAAAAGCTCTCTGACAGAAGGAAATCTTTGAACTGGCTTTGCTGGAAATGGTTTCCTTGTATTCAGGGTGGAAAAACTTCTGACATGAGCTTGCAATCAATTCATTTGAGAAATGGCTTTAACACCTAAATAGGTTCATTCAACAAACATGTAAGCACTCCCTCTTTTCCAGATACTGTTCCAGATGCTGGGATTCAGAGACTGACCCTATTTTGGGAGCACATGGTCAAATGATGGGAGACATAAAAGTAAACAAATAACCACAAAACATGTCATAGAGGTTTAAAGAACTGTCGAAATCCAGAGGAAAAGATCAGTAACTGCCTGGTGGAGTTGAGGAAGATCTCAAGGAACCAATATGTTGACAGAATTTTGAAAGGTGAAGAGACACAAAGAAGCACATACAGGAGGGGAAAACATGTGCAGAGGCATTGAATCTTAAACACACTCAAATGCAGGGCAGAAGCAGTCAGGGATGTAGGCTGGTGGGAACCACATGCTCACCTGTAACATTCTTCCTGGTCTGTGTGACCCTGTACCCCCTTTTTGGTTTCTGACTCCATAAACCTCTGTTTTTGTTTTTTTTTTAAGACAGGTCTCACTCTGTCACTCAGGCTGGAGTGCAGTGGCAGGATCATAGCTCACTGTAACCTCAATCTCCTGGGATCAAGCGATCCTTCCACCTTGGTCCCCTGAGTAGTTAAGACTACAGGTATGGGCCACCATGCTCAGCTAATTTTTAACTTTTTTGTAGAGACAGAGTCTTGCTATTTTGCCCAGGCTGGCTTTGAACTCCTGGCCTCAAGCAATCCTCCCACCCCAGCCTCCTAAAGTGCTGGGACTACAGGTGTGAGCCACTGTGCCTGGCCCAATGACCATATTTGATGTCACACTTTATCAATACTATTTTTAATGAAGCAATAAAGTCATGGTGAGTCATTTAAAAATAGTGGTAATTCAATTATAACTGTGGTATTGTCATATAATAAAAAATAAATGTTTGGTCTTTACCCCAGATTCCTGGTACAGAGCTTCTAAAACCCCTGAAATTTCCTGAGTGATAGTCTTTTGTTATTCATAATAAGCTTCTTTCAACTATATGCTGATGAGATGACTCATAATGGGCCCCTAGATAGCTTCATGGGGCCTGGGTGCCAGAGGAAGCATCCATGAGATTAGAGGGCTAATCATCAATGGCCAATGATTTAATCAATAACGCCTGTGTAACCACCACAAAAACCCTAAACACGGGTTGGAGAGCTTTCAGGTTAGTGAACACATATATGTGCCGGGAAGGTAGTGCACCCCAACTCCACAGGGACAGAAGCTTCTGTGCTCGGGACCCTTCTAGACCTTGCCTTGTGTGCCTCTTCATCTGGCTGTTTATCAGTATCCTTTCTAATATTCTTTATAATAAACTGGTAAATGTAAGTAAAATGCTTTCCTGAGTTCAGTGAGCTGTTCTAACAAATTATCAAACTCAAGGAGGTAGTCGTGGGAACCCCCAATTCATAGCCAACTGGTAAGGAGGATGGGTGGCCCAAAATTGCCATTGGCATCTGAGGTGGGGGCAGTCTTATGGGCCTGGGCCCTTAATCTGTGGGGTCTAAGCTAACTCAGGGTAGACGGTGTGAGGATCGAATTGTAGGACACCTAGCTGATGTCAGAGAATTGGTCTGTGTAGGTTAACCTCTACACACATTTGGTGTCAGAAGTATTCTGTGGGTAGAGACAGATCATAATAGTGAGAGCATAACACAGTGGTATGCGGTCATTGGTTGTGAGACACATCTTGATGTCAGAAGTACTAAATTACAAAATTAACTTTGTCTCAGAATTGACAAAATACACCCTGTCTCAAGAGCTGTGTTTTGGCTACTCACCCAGCCCTGCCTCCAGCCTCCAGCCTCTGGGTTGCTCATTTCTGATCTGACTAACCTTGACATCTCTACTTTCCTTCCAGGCCTACCCTGAAGCCTTGAGTCACCAGATTAGCTGCTTGCTCCAGCATAGGGTCACCTTTCTCCTCCTCTGACTTAGTGTCCTATCCCAGACATGACAAGGTTGGGGAGAGATGGTGGGTGGCTACAAAGGGGCAGCATCAATTTGGGAGGAGCCTGGGCCTTGATGGTGTCTGAGACACCCCCCTCCCCATGTAGGAAGTGGGCTAAGCAGGAAGTGGAGGGTGCTAAGCAGGGCAATGGCATGTCTATGTGGAGCTGAACAGAAGGGATTACAGAGGCAACAGGTGTTTTCTCTAGGCTATAACAGCAGTTGTAAAAAAACAGGAGTCAGGTAATACACTGGACATTAACTTCTAATAGCAGAACCACAGGAACCCAGCTCTCCACCCCTGGCAGGGTCCTAGAGCTGTTTAAACAGTTGCAGGTGTGGCTCTTACTAGTGGTTTCATGACAGGAGTGGGACAAGCAGCCTCCTCCCTCTGCTTGTCATCACCTCTCAGCTTCTTCCAGGCCTCAGGCACTGCATTGGTGATGCTGAGCCCGAGCCAGCGTTTCAGCCCAGAAAGTCTTGGTAATTGTGTTTCTTGCACTAAAAGTTTCTGTGCTTTTTTAAGATAATATGTTTAACTTGGAAAGTGAAAGCTCTCACCTCCTAATTTTCTCTTCTGAGAGCCAGCACAGCTAAACTATGAGTGTTCTTTCTGCAGGCTGTAACTGCGGGACCAAGATGGTTCATCAGCTTTTATTGAGCCACACGTCTCTGGTTCAGAACTTAGCAACTTGTAAAAACCTATTAGAATAGAACTAAAAGGCCTTAACTTGCTTGAGTGAAATTTTAACTTAGATGTAATCTTCTAATTCTCAGACTTACACTTTGCCATGTCTACCTCACAGATACTTTTTCTGAACCTGATAATAATGGCATGACCATTCAATATGGGGCAGAGTGTAATTTTCTAAGGTGAAAGGCATTTTAGCCACTTCATTGCGAGATGCAATTCTCTCAAAGTCATGGTGATGCTTAAAGGATGTGGTTTGCTGTTTGGTGTCCTTCAAACTGAAAATCATAAGGGTGCTGAGATGTGTGATTGAAGAATGGCCACCAGAATATAAACATGAAATTCAGGTAATTAGTTGCTTTTGGAAACCCCCAAGCTAATACACAATAGTAGCCAGTCAACTGGTTAAACTTTGAGCCCCTACAGAGGGCCTGGCACCACTCTTAGCAATGGAGATAAACAAAGTTTCTGCTCCTGAGGACCTTATGCAGAACAAGAAGTAGATAAGTTAACGCAGATACTGATAAGGACAGTGAAGAGGATAAAACAGAGTAATGTGGCAGAGTGAGTGGTACTGATTTAGCTAGGAGAGTCAGGAAAGGCCTCTCAGGAGAAGTGACATTTAAGTTAAAACCTGAGTAAAGATCCTTGTCAAAAATTTGGCCCAGCCCAGACACCCATTAATGCCACCCCCTATGCTCAGCAGAGCTAGATTAAGAAGTGGTCTCTCTGCTAGCTGGGCAGTTGCCCAGAGCACTAAGAAATAAGAGAAACAAAAACATTACTGGAGGAATTCAGCAAAGTGTAAATCAGTCCTTCCAATAAATGGCAAGAACTTCCCAATGGAAATATTAATAGAAGCTGCTGGTCAAAGCTGAGCTGTCTCTGAAGAGTATTTCCCACAGTATGCCTGCAGTCTCAGCCTGCCAGCTCGGTAAGTGGTAGGGCAGGGTTGTTTACAGGGAAGGAGATATTTATTTTACCTAAATATTAATCCTTTAAATATGCCTCAGGAAATTCATTTTGTAATTTTTGTAAATTTTAAAAGAAAACTGAAGAGTGAACATGAGCCCTCACCTTTCAAGGACTCTCCTTTAGGCTGGGCCTAGTGTTAGGAAAAGGAGACCCAACAACCAACTCAAAAGGCAATAAGGCACACAGACACCAGGGATGTGTGTGCACACAGAAAAGACTATGTGAAGACACAGAGAGAAGGTGGCCATCTGCAAACCAAGAAGAGAGACCTCGGAAGAAACCAACCCTGCCAACACTTTGATTTTGGACCTCTATCCTTTAAAATTGTGACATAACAAGTTTCTGCTGCTTAAGCCTCCCAGTCTGTGGTATTTTGTTATGGTAGCCAGCAAACTCATGTAGGTGTGAATACCAGAACGTAGTGATCATGCTCTGATGACTACTGCTACAAATCACTGGCTGAAATCAAATTGATAAAAGCTAAGTGTTTCAGAGAGCTGCACTACTGACGGGACTACTACCAGCCTGGAATAAAGATACTTAAACCTAACTCTCAGGCCCCTATAACTCTCTATGAATAAGCAATGGGCTGAGAAATCCTACCATGTGTCAGAAGGGGAACACCATGAACGACCACCCTTCCGGGTCACTGTGTTCACTGACACTTCTGCATAGCACGGAGAAGTTCAGATCACCACCACCAAGGGAACCATCTTAAAATCTTCCAGTGAGAGAAAGTGTGCTAACTATAAAGTCCTAAGAATAATACAGAAATGAGACTTCTTATCAGTGACACTAGGCACCAGAAAACAGAAGATCAAACTTTTCAAAATTCCAACTGGAAGTAAGTTGGACTTAGAATTCTATAATTTTTCCAATATTTAATGGAAGTGTCATTCAAGTGACAGAATGAAAACAAAAGTGCAAGGACTTGAATAGTATAATACCCACAGATTGCTCCCCCACCTCCCCCAAATAATTTCTAGATGACATACTCTAGCAAGAAAAGTTGATCCAAGGGGAAAAAGATGGGACAAATAAGCAAAGGTGGACCAACAGAAACAAAATGAAAACCTCATGATGTATAAACAGGAAACCAAACCAACCACCATCATCATCAACACTTGTGTAAATATCAGCAAAACTTATTTATAATCCTAAAGGGAGTGTGGGAAAAGGGTTGGATATCATTAAAATCTGACACTGAAATCCCAGATGATAAACATAGAGCATGAGTCAGAGCAATGGAGATGTGGGGGAGAGTAGGGAGAAGTAGCCCCATGGTGCTTTCACTTCTCTCAAGGACAGAAGGCAGCTCCAGAAGCCCCAGATTACACAGCTCCTTCTGTTTAAGCTCAGTGGGAGAGGACTGGACGGTCTCTTGTCACTAATTCCAGTAAAAGAATCATTGTATTCTCTTGGGCCTTGTTGGGTCAAATGCCCAGAGAAAATGCCTGAGTCTCATTCCCACCCTTGGGATCTGGGGTGGAGTCAACTCCACCAGCCGTACATTGTATCAGTTAAGATTTGAACTTGGCTCTGAGTCACAGGAAACCCCATAGGCAGCCACTCAACTAATCATGGTCTGGAAGGAGGCATTCTCTGATAGCCGAGCAGCTGGTCCTCTTGTCTCTCCTCCTGATTATTGTCTTCTGGTCACATGATAGGCATTTCACCTCCAGCATCCCATTTGAATTCTGGAGAGAAAGAAGGAGGAAGATGAAGTATATAGGGTGGAATTATTGTAGGAATAGCCAAATAGGTTAATGGAGCTGAATCAGGAGATAGGATCAGGTAGATATAGAAATTTTACATATGATACAGGGGGAATAAATTATCCAATCAATGATGTTGTAACAATGAATTTTGCATTTAGGAAGAAAAATGTTAGAACTAAATATACTAAAATGATAGAGGAAATGTTTTTGAGTTCTTGATTTAATGAATGTCTACTTAAATAAGAAAAAAAAGCAAAATTCATAGAGAAAAAAATAGACAAATTTTACAAAAGCATGATTTTAAAACTTTTCTATAGCAAAGACACTCCTAAATTATAATCTATCAATAGACAGTTGACAATATTTGCAGCATATGTAACAAAGGGGCAGTATTTAGAATATAGGAAACTTTCCTAGAAACAGGGTGCTGGAGGTGAAATGCCTGTCTTATGACCAGAAGACAACAGTCAGGAGGAGAGACAAAAGGACCGGTTGCTTTGCTACTATCAGGGAATGTCTCCCTGATACCATATGGAAAAATACCCAACCTCACTTATAATTAGGGAAACATGAGTTAAATAATGGTATACCACTTTGAATCCATTAAAAAGGCAATATTTTGAAGTTTGATAATATCAAAATTGGTTATGTTGTAGAGCGATCGTATACTGCTATTGGTACGGCTAATTGGAGAACAATTCAGCACCATCTATGCATATCCACTAAAATGCATATCACTAGGATTTAGTGAAGTTGCTCCTCAGTATCTACCCTAGAGAAGCACTTGTAGATGTGCTCCAAGAGGCATATGAAGTTATGTTCATTGCAGCATTTATAATAGCAAAAAAGGGAATAATTTAAATGCCCACCGACAGTGGAATGGTTAAACAAACTATGGCACATCCATGCTGTGAAACATGCTCACTGTCAGCTGGACTCTTTCGTCTCCTCCATGTGGCCTTGCAGTATGGTGGTCTCAGTGGACTCAACTTCTTATGTGGTGGTTGGCATCCCCCAGAGCTCAAAGGAGACGCATCCAGGCAAAGTAGATGCTTCTAGGCCATCTTAGGGTTTCGGCTCAGAACTGGAGAACTCTCACTGCTGCCACATTCTGTTGGTCAAAGGCAAACAGGAGCCAGGTGAGACCCACCAGGCAGGATGCTATCTATGCATTGCCTCCTGCTGGGCGCAGCAGTCAGGAGGAGCAGTCAGCTCCCACAAGGAGGGGAGAAATCCTCAGAGGCCATTCTCTGAGATTGGCTACCACAACTTTTTTGAGGATTTCAGGAAAGGCTTGACTAAGGATGTGACAATGGAAATCTGAAGGCTAAATAATGTTTAGTTATAGGAAAAGAAGAGAGAAGAGCACTCCAGGCAAAGGCAAGAGCCTACGGGAAGGTGTTTTGCTAGGATGGTGCACAGCCACTTTCGGCAACTGAGGAAGGGTCTGGCCAGCCTTGAGAACAGGGTGAGGAGTGTGATTCAAGCCAGGTCAGTCTGAGCATCTTAGGTCCTGCTTAAAGTTGTGTTTTTTAATGTCAGAGCTGTGGAGATCCACAGAAGAGTTTTAAGCAGAAGGTGGGGGTGGGCAGGATGGGTTTCATCAGATTGGCATTTTGAAAAGATGCCAGTATCTGGCTGCTGGGTCACTATAAGTGTGCATTGATGAGAATCAGCTCCTTAGAAGATGGTTGGAATGACTGGGGCAAGAAATGATGGAGATCTTGGTGTGGTGGTAGCCATGTGCATGGAGAAAACTGAGGACTTATGGGGTAGGAAATCATACAATCCCAGTGTATGCCTGGGGTCCCAGGCTTAACTATTAACATTAGCACTTTTCACTCTCAGAAGAGTTCTGTTTGGGTGCTAGATTACGCAGTCATCCCCTATGTGGCAGGAAAAACAAGCAGGCTCTGGTGATAGAGTAGTTGTGGGGGTGAGGGAGAGGGAGTGTCAAGGATGACTTCTAGTTTCTGGCTTGCAGACCAGAACAAAAGGTGGTGCCGTTCGCTTAGCTAGTGTGAGGCCTGGATGAGGGACGACGTGCCACCATCAGACAGTAGATCACAGGTCTGGAGCTCAGAGTAGAATCTAGGCAGGGGTAGGGATTTTGATCAATGCTTGATACTGAAACTAAGAGTGAGAGACATTGTCTAGGAAGAGAGCAAATGCTGCAAAGGGAAATGACCACAGGTTGGAAATGCCATTCTGTGGAGGGCCCACTTCCTTCTGGGAAAAATTAAAATGGAAATCCATTGAAAGATTGAGCTGGAGACAGTGATATGATATTGTTCTGAGAGTTCACTGGGGAATTTGAGTTTTAGAAAATAATTAAAGTATTCAGAGACTCATGAAGTGACCGTGTGTGAATATATATCTTCCAGTTAAAAGTATATATAAATTAAATACATTTCTGCTAATACAAATTAAGCTCATTGACTTACATTCTAATTCAAAAAACCACTTTGTTCTCCTTTTGTGAAACCCTTAATTAGCAGCGTTTGACACTCAGAGCTTTTTCTGTACCAACTTCTTTCTGTTCAAGAGTTAGTTTAGTGCAACCCTTAATTATCCCCAGAGCTATTATTAAAAGAATCTGTAAATGGAAACATTTTAAACGCCAAGAATCTTGGTAATTTTATCCTGATCAGAGTTTATAAGATCAGAGTTTTTACATTTTGGCATCTTATTGTATAAAGAAGAAACAAAACTGTTAAGAGAAAATAATATAAATTAATGATCAGACTTCTACACTAGCCCACTGACCCCAAAATCTCACTTGCTTACAGGATTATGTTATATCTGAGTTTGAATTATTATTATTATTTTAGTTTAGTTTAGTTCTTAGAGACAAGGTCTCAATATGTTGTCCAGGCTGGAGTGCAGTTCACAGGCATGATTCTGCTACTGATCGGTGAGTCTGATTCATAATTCTGCTACTTAAAAGATTTAGAGGAATTTGTTAAATCTCCCTTATCCTCAACTTCTTCACCAATAAAATAAAAATAAAAATACCTAACTCATGGAGTTCCTGTGATATTTGCATGAGACAATATCTATATAGTGTTTGGTAATTTGTAGTTACTCAATGTATTCCATTAATTAATAACAATACAGAGTTTCTGTTTGGGGTGATGAAAAATTTTGGAGATAGATAGTAGTAATGGTTGTGCAACATTATGGATGTAATTAATGCCACTGAATTGTACACTTAAAATGGTTAAAATGGTAATAAAACAATAAAAATATATAAAATACAATAATTACATATTTGCAGTTTAAAACCTCTTATATTTAACAATATATTTCTGAATTTCAATTTCAGAAGTCCAACGAAATACTCTCCTCCTACATTATGAGATGACTGATATTTATTAGTATAAGCCACCCTGAGTACTGCTCCAATAGATGGGGCTATTGAAAAGGAGGTGCCTCTTGACTTGTGGGAATAGTGCCCCCTAATGGCTAATGCATGTCATTGCAACTACTGCGTTACTTAAAGCCTTTGACAGCAGGGTCGGCTCTTAAAATATCAAATTCCTAACCTTTTAAGCCTTGATAATCACAATCAAAAAATAAAGTAGAATGTAAGGAATTATAAGAAATGAGTGAGCTGACTAGTAAGAGACAGAGTGCACATAACTCATTTTCTATTATTTGAGTGGACCGTTGTATATTCATCAGGAAGCAGAAAAGCACAGGACAGGGGCAGCTGATGCAGAGCTGGCTCACCTCAGCGGAGCTGCCCCTCCCCTCCTTACCCACCCCCTCCCTACTCCCCACCCCTACCCCCAACACTGATCACTTTCTAACATGCCATTCTCCCCCTCCTCTCTCTCCCTCTCTCTCTCTCCCTTCCTACCTTCCTTCCTTCCTTTCTTCTTTCCTTTCATTTATGAGTTGTCTTTTTTCTCCCCACATAATGAAAGTTGCAGAAGAGCAAGGGTTTTGTTTGTTTATTTGTTGTTGTTCACTGATGGATCCCAAATGTCTAGGATAGTGCCTGGTTAACAGTATGTGCTCCATGAATATGAGCTGCTGTGATTGGGAGTTTTCTGGTATTGCAGCTGCAACAAATCCTAACCTGTATACTGCTCTCCACCCTCATGCCTCCCACTGCCTTTTGAAGAAGGCCACATTGTTAAGCTGCTGTCTAAAGGGCATTAACGTCTAATTTTCCTCTGTAGTTGTGACAGGTTTTTCCTAATCCTTCCACTGCCTCTTTCCTGCATGAAGAACCGCAGAGGCACCATTGACTTCTCTGCCTCATCAGGCCCTTTGGGAGCTGGTTTTCTCTCACTTTGCCTCTCCCTCATCCTTAAAAGACCCATACTTTTGGAGCTTCTCTTCTCGCCATCCTTTAGCTTTTGCAGATTGGTTGCACCTTACCCCAACATGAGAGACAAAGGACCCCTAGAGTTTCTTTCATCAAACTTTGCAGGAGCCAAAGAAGCAAGCATAAGATGTCATATATAATCTGTAGTCTGAGAAGCTAGACAATGTGATAGGGTAAATCTGAAGGCAATGGTAACCTCTGGATCTGGATAGGGCCCAGCAAATGCTGTCATAAAGTTAGCAATAAGGACTATGATTGGGACAATGAAACTTCTATGATATAAGTAGCTGTAATCAATCTGAATCTGCTTGTTGGTGCCTACGGAAGACCATCTCCTGACTGTAGAGCTGCTCTATTTTGTTTTTGTTTTGGGGCTACAAATGAATATGCAATCACTTGACTACATTGTTATGAGCCATCTATGAACCATGAAATATTTGGATCAATCTCCCAAAACTGAAAATTTAATTAAGATTCCAGCAAGAACTTTCTCTTCATACCTTTTCCAGTGTACATAAAACCAGATTTTTTAAAAAAAAATTGTAATTGGAACATGCACAATCAGTTCTTAATGCTGTTTCAATGTGTCTTTTCACCCAAACAATACACTTAAAACATTTATTTATTAAGTATCTAAGAGCTACATCTCAGTACTACTTGCTATAATTTCCTTTCTTTTGATTTTCATCTCAAAGATTATTTTTAAAAGCGTATTGGCGGGATGTGGTGGCTCACACCTGTAATCCTAGCACTCTGGGAGGCTGAGGCAGGAGGCTCGCTTGAGCCCAGGAGTTTGAGGTTGCAGGGAGCTATGAAGATGCCACTGCACTCTACCCAGGGCGACAGAGTGAGACTCTGTCAAAAAAAAAAAAAAAACGTGTATCACATAGTGTTTAAATGAAAAGGTATAGAGTACTATGTTTTGTGCTTTTATCTTATATTAATAATTTAAGAGTGACCTCAAATTAGGAAGGAGATGACTTAAAACAATTACTTGTAAAAGTTTGGTTGTGAAATGAGGCTAAGTTAACTGTGAGGATTCAGGCTACAATTTTTTTTAAATAGACTTTATTTTTTAGAGTCCTTTTAGGTTCCCAGCAAAATTGAACAGAAAGTATAGACAGTTCCCATATACCTCCTTCTCAGACCTCCCGCACCATCAACATCTCCTCCAGAGTGGAACATTTGTTAAAATCAAAAAACCTACACTGACACATCATTATCACCCAAAGTTCATAGCTTATATTAGGGGTGTCTTGGTGTTGTACATTCTACGGGTTTTGACAAATGTGTAGTGACATGTGTCTACCATTATAGTATCATACAGAGTTGTTTCACTGCCCTAAAATTCCTCCCCCACCCCCACCCCTGGCAACCACTGATCACTTTATTGTCTCCATAATTTGTCTTTCTCAGAATGTCATGTAGTTGGAACCATATAGTATGTAGCCTTTTCAGATCGATTTCTTTCACTTAGTAATATGCATTTAAGGTTCTTCATGTAT
Source organism: Daubentonia madagascariensis (assembly GCA_023783475.1). NCBI lineage: Eukaryota > Metazoa > Chordata > Mammalia > Primates > Daubentoniidae > Daubentonia > Daubentonia madagascariensis. The sequence goes on from JAKFHU010000624.1 coordinate 24,403, forward strand.
TTCTGTGGCTTGATAGCTCATTTCTTTTTAGCACTGCATAATATTCCACTATCTGGATGTACCACAATTTATTTATCCATTCACCTATGGAAGGATCTCTTGGTTGTTTCCAAGTTTTGGCAGTTATGAATAAAGCTGCTATAAACATCTATGTGCAGATTTTGTGTGGACATATGTTTTGCAGGCTATAATTTTTCATCTTTAATCCTCAGTACCTTGTTTAATCAAGAACAGTGGCTGGTAAAATTTGGCCCAAGCAGTACAGCTATAAATCTAGTTTGTGCTATGCCTCCTCACCAAGGCAACTATTCCAAATGTTAGCAAAGTCAATATGAAAGTTGAAAGAATCATGGAGGAAGTATTTAATCATATTATCCAGAGTTTATTGTACCTGGAAATTATTAGACTAAGAGTACCCAGTAAGTACAGTCTAAATGCAATCATGAGCTTCCCTTTGATTGCATGACACCTTCAAATATGTTGTGGTTGCTTTTAACCATAAATAGTTTAGGCTGTAATTATGTAAGAAGCAATGAGTAAAACGCTTGCACAAGTACTTTTATAAAGGGTAGGACAACTGGGCCACATGGTGGTGCCCAAGATATTTTAACATCAGATCCTGGTGACAAGTGAGCGTTGAAAACCTGAGACTGGTAGATGAGTAGAATCAAAGCCCACAGATACCTAGAGAAGAAAGTCCAATGTGTGTTTGTAACAGAATAATCACCACTCCTCCCATAGATATGGAAGGGAAATATTGACAGTGGGGAATATGTAACAGGGAATGGCCTGAAAAAATGGCAAAAATATTTCCTGTCTCTTTAAAACATTCTCCCCTCCTTTTTGAGAACTAAAACCTGCAGCCCTGCCTCAGGCCAGTGGTTGGAAGGGGCAGGGTAATGTCTTTTGCTATTTGTGCTATAAGAGATGGCTCAGCCCTGATCTGGTGGAGGGAGGTCACCCAATTGTCTTCTGAGGAGATGGGACTGATCAGCATCATCAACTGTACTTGAACAGCAATTGCCTGAAGCTGAGAACCCACCTTTTAAAAGCTCTGTGTTTCTGCTTGTTGGGAGGAGGATGGTATTGCAGAGAGGAGTCTCCGTCCTCCTCATTTGCCCAAAATCTCTTTCCTTCTCCTCAAACCACTGGTCCTAGTTCTTCTGATGCAGCTTCAAGGGCAAATGCCAAACTTTCTGTAACATGTTTCAAAGAAATATATACATTCTTTTAAAATATCATCCTTCAGTGATCATTATTACAGGTTACGCGTTTTAAAACTGCTCAAGGACTTAGTGAAATCTTGTATTTTCTAGTTTTCCTCATGTTGTTCTTATTTGCTACCACACCCTGCCCCAGCTCTATACCCCTCCCTCAAAATCTCACAGAAGACCCTGCCTGCCACCTGCCACCCACCTGTCTCTCCTCAGCATCAAGTGAAGAACCTATCTGGCACAGAGATTAGAGATTGATGGTCTTTGGTTTCTTGTGTTGAAAATGTTGCTTTTCTGTTTTTTGTTTTCCTTTTCTGGTGATTCTGAAATCATTTTTTATAATGTTTGTGGATGTGACCTGATTTAAGAAAATCTGATATCTTTAAACATCAAAACTTCAAAACAAAACAATTAGAAACTGGGTACTTACATAACAAAAGGGTTGTTGATAAAATTTTTACTGGGAAACTTATTTAAAATATCAAGTTCCCCCAATACATTATTATCTATAATTGAGTTTGCCAAAATTAGACTTACATATAACTTTTCAGGGACACCCACAGCATGCATTCAGCAGATGTCCTAAAACTAGTAAAGTGAGTCCTCCTTGGTTTTCAATAAAGAGGGTCCAGCCCAAGGCCTTTTCAAATAGGGCACGTTCAATAAGATAAACAAGTATTCTCTGCCATAATAATGAACCCTATGAGTTATTAATTCATGACTTAAAAAAAGAAAGCAAACAATAAATGAAGGCTTTTCAATAAGAATAGCCATTATGAAAATAGGTTTAAGTGAAGGTATTTTTTAGTTTATAATTTGTGTTGCTTACACCTGACTCCAGTCACGTGGAGTGACACAGCACTGAGTCACTGTGTGACCTGACCTCTGCCTATCTGCCCTCACAGTGGGTTTCCAGGCTGATAAAGCACTTCAAAGTTTTATTGTTGATCCTCAGGTAGGATTCAATTGGCTTAAAGTGTGGTAAAGGAAGATATTAACAGACATTCAAGGAAAAAGGCATTGATACCCAGCTGAAATACAGGAGTCCCATCATTACTTCATGTTAATAATTAATTTTAAACTAATTGACAACTGTGAAGGTAAACAAAGATGGTTTGTAAAGTTAATATTAACCGTTACCAAGGTAGTATTTTGTTTTCCCCTAATGATAGGTGATGAACGAAATTAAAGCATTGGAATAATAGGATTGTAGAGCTAGAAGGAATAGACTTTTCCACCAAACTTTAAAGATTTGAGCCATATAAGGATTGCCCATGTTCTACAAATGGGCTTAGGTAAGATCTATCTATAAAGATCTAGACAGTGCCTGAACCAGATCTCAAAATTTGCAGTTCAGTGTTTTTCCCATCACTCCACACCCATTTCAAATTGCACAGGACAGATATTTCTTTCCATAAAGTATTTAATCAGCTATTATTTCAGCTGGGAGTTACATTATTTCATTGTAGCTGTGTGCTAGGTGGCTTTGCACACAGTTTTTCAGCAATTAGAATGGATACAGTTACAATTAATAACTAAACCAAGTTTTTCTGGACCTACATGCAGATACAGAGACCATTGTATTTCTGATCTATGTTATGATCAGGACAGTGGACTATTTTTTGTCATACTTGTTAAGTATAGCATTATGACAATTATTTTATATCTCAGTTTTAAGATATATACATATAGAAACAATAGGAGGAATATAAAATGTAGTAAATAAAAGGTAGACATTTGTGAGTGGAAAAAACACAAACTGTTTTTTCTCTGCTCTCACTCTGCAACAATCAACATAGAAGACTTCTGTGACCAAATGTGTGGGAGTTTTCCCCCTACACGGCAGCAAATAATCAATTCTACAGCAGACACCAACTGGGTATCCTCCAATTCAATTCTGATACTACCAACCTGGGCATAGCGTCAGATCCCACAGGTTGAGGGCTCAGTATCACAAGACTGCCCCCTACTTTTGATGCCAGATGCAAGTCCCCAGGTTGTTTTGCCTGAACTTTTGACTGACTGGCCATAAATTGGGGTTCCCACGACCTCCCTGTTGGGTTCAATTAATTTGCTAGAGTGGCTCACTGAACTCAGGGAAACGCTTAGGTTAACCAGTTTACTTTAGAGAATATTACAAAGGATTCAGATGGAGAGATGCACAGGGCAAGGTATGGGGGAAGGGACACGCCACCCACCAGGAATATTCACATGTTCAGCTACCTAGAAGCTCTCCGAGCCTTGTTCTTTTGGGTTTTTAAGGAGGCTTCATTACACAGGCATGATTGATTAAACCATTGGCCATTGGTGATCAACTTAACCTTCAGCCCCCCTCAGCTGGAAGTGGGGGCAGGGGTGGGCAGAGGTTGGTGGAGCTGAAAGTCCCAAACCTCCAGTCCTGCCTTGGCCTTTCCCGTGACCAGTACCACCTCACCCCCACCCCCACCTCTCACCCCACCCCCACAAGCCACCCAGGGGTTGCCATCCATCAGCCAGCTCATTAGCTCATTAGCATACCAAAGACACTTAGCACTTTGGATGTTCTAAGGATTTTAGGAATTATATGCCAGGAGGTGGGGCGAAGACCAAATATATATTTTACAATATCACAATTTGAATTTTACGAAAATAAAGATAAAGAAAGCCTGTTTTGAATAAAGGAATAGTGGTTTTGTTAGAATTTGGCTTAATATTTTTCCTGCTTTTCTCTTTTTTCCCACAATTTTTCTGCACTATATCATGTATTTTATATGAAAGCTACACAATTTTTTTTTCTTCACACCCAAGGAGAAATCAAGGAAAGTGACTCACACTCAATAGAGATTTCCAAATAGTAAATCCTGTGTCTTTTTTCCCCCATTTCTTATTCATTAGCAAAAAAACTGAATCATGATGGTTGACATAAATGATCAAATTTCTATTGCTTTTTTTCTCTCCTAGGAAGGGAGGTGCTTTGTTATCCATTATTTGTTTATATCTAAGAATCCATTTTGATTTGGCTTGTCTTCTGTTTCTCTCCCTTGTCTTCTTTACTTGTCTTTCTCCTCTTAATAGTTTATTGTCTAATCCACCTGCTTTTAAGTTTTATCTTTGATCATTCCCTCAGTATGCCAAAAGAAATGACTGACATTTTTCATGAGATTAATAAGTAAAGAAAGTTGGCATGTAAGAAATAGTAAATCTTGAAAGCTGGGCACAGTGGCTCATGCCTATAATCCCAGCTATTTGGGAGGTTGAAATGAGAGGATCCCTTGAGGCCAGGAGTTTGAGATCAGCCTGGGCAACACAGTGAGACCCTGTTCCTAAAATAAAATAAAATAAAATAAAATAAAATAAAATAAAATAAAATGTAATAAATCTTAAGAAATGAGAAGATAGTAGGCCAGGCACAGTGGTTTATGCCTGTAATCCTAGCATTCTGGGAGGCTGAGGCAGGAGGACTGCTTGAGCTCAGGAGTTCGAGATCAGCCTGAGCAAGAGCCAGACCCTGTCTCTACGAAAAATAGAAAAATTAGCCAGGCTTCCTAGCATGTGCCTATAGTCCCAGCTACTTGGGAGACTGAGGCAGGAGGATCACTTGAGCTTGAGCCCAGGAGTCTGAGGTTGCAGTGAGCTACAATGACACCATGGCACTCTAGCCCGGGGTGACAGAGCAAGACTCTGTCTACAAAAAAAAAAAAAGAGAAGATAGTATAAGTCCCCTTGAAGTTTGAATTCTGAGTTCTACATATTCCTGGTGTCCATCTTCCCACTAAATCTGATTTGATGGTATAGTGACCCCAGCTGGCTCAGGATCACATTGCCAGGCCATTAGGATTACTGAAAACACAGCACAGTTCAATTTAATAAAAATAAACCCTTTGACAGTCTTCTGCATGTTGAATGCTCTATGTTCTTGTCTTTCAAAAGGCACGGCAACGGCTTGAAACACAGCGATGTGTCAACACCTTCATATTTTCTTTAGGATTCAGAGCTCCCCCAAGAATAGCAAGTTGCAGATCCTATAATAAAATTTTATCTTGTGTAAGGCACGAAAGCCCTCCATATTATTTCCCTTTGTTTCCTTTTCTGCAAAGAGATAGGCATAGAGACCCAGATAAAGGCTTGGCCTGGAGCTGGTACAGGATCCAGATGTGACATGTGGTTAAGATTTTCAGGGTGAGTTTTCAGCAGCTGCTTGCTTGGTTGGCTGGCCAACAGTGGTTGCTAACCATCAGTAAAGCTAAGTTTTTAGGCATTCTCTGAGGTAGTGCAGAGGAAGGGATCCTACGGACGGTGAAAGACCAGGTAGGCTAATGACTTTTAGTTTCATGGGTAGTTAGGACTAAGTAGTAACCAGAGTGTTTTGAACCACAAGATATTTGGGGATGGCTAATTGGTCACAGTATCCTTAGAAATGAAACAGGTAAGTAGTCTGTGCTGGATTTATGTAACAGCAGAAATTTAGGTCTTTCTTGTTCCAGTTATCTATTTTTGTGTAACAAATCACCTCAAAACTTTAGTCCATTAAAACAACAATTAATCATTATCTTGAACAGCTCTGTGGGTGGTCATTTTTCTTTTTTGCAAAACACACACAATATAAAATTGACTATTTTAACCATATTTAAGTGTACAGCTCTGTAGCATTAATTACATTTACAATGTTGTGCAACCATCACCACAATCCATCTACAGAACTCTTTTCATTTTTCAAAACTGAAGCTCTATACCCATTAAACACTAACTTTCCATTCCCCCTCCCGCAGCCTCTGGCAACCATTCTACTTTCTGTCTCTATGAATTTGCCTATTCTAGGTATAAGTGGAATAATACAATATTTGTCTTTTTGTGATTGGCTTATTTCACTTAGCATAATGTCTTCAAGGTTCATCTATGTTGGAGCATGTGCCAGAATTTCTTTCCTTTTTAAGGCTTAATAATATTCCATTGCAGGCATATACCACATTTTGCTGAATGGATAAATCCATTTATACATCAGTGAGCATTTGGATTGTTTCTACCATTTGGTTATTGCAAATAATGCTACTGTGAGCATGGGCATACACATACCTGTTCAAGTCCCTGCTTTTAATTCTTTTGAATATACACCCAGATGTGGAATTGCTTGATCATATGTTTAATTTTTTGAGGAATCACCATACTGTCTTCCACAGTGGCTGCACCATTTTACATTCCCACTAGCAATGCACCAAGTTTCCAATTTCTCCACATACTTACCAGCACTTGCTATTTTCTGTTTCTTGATTGATAATGGGTGTGAATGTGGGTGGCAGTTCTTGCTTGGGGTCTCTCAGGTAGCTGTAGTCAGATGGTGGTTGGGGCTAAGATGGCTGCAACAGCTGGGGTTACTGGGCAGTACCCCCTGCATGCAGCCCCTCCTTGTGCCTAATTCTGGCTTCCTCACAGCACAGGGACCTCAGGGTAGTTATACTTTGTATATGGTTCCTGGCTTCCCCCAAAGGGAGTGTTCCAAGAAACAGGAGGTGGCAGCTGCCAGTGTCTTAAGATCTGGGCCTAGAATCTAGCATGAGGTCACTTTCACTATTGTCTTTAGTTAAGCCCTCAGAACTCTGCACAGTTTCAAGGGGAAGGGACATGGAGCCTACCTCCCAAGTGGAGAAATGTCAAAGAATCAGTGGCCATCCTCAGTCTGCCTGACTGAAGAATCATCACAGTGGGGAATCATGGTGTCTCATGAAGCTGAGTCACAGACCTGAGGTATCTTGGTTGCAAGAGGAGCCCAGATCCTCCTGAAGAAGTTCCCTGTGACATGGCTTCAAGTGTATACTGCAGTTTTCTTCCAGGTCTTCCCTAAAGAGACAGACATTCACCGAAGAAGGAGAGATATTCATCCTCTTAGGGTGTTACTTAATGCTGGATTTCGAGTTAGCACATGTACTTGGATACTCAAAATGCCTTTGTTTCTCCTGCTTAAAGTAGAGGCTTCTGGAGATTAGAGGACTACCAAAGTTGTGGCCCAAGTTCTGACAGTGGGCTCAGCAGGTCTGCAGACGTGCTAGTGGTTATTCCCCCGTGTTCCTGAATGTGCAATTGGAATAGATGTCCTCAGCAACTGGCTCCTGCCATATGGGGTGAGGGATTTTATGGTTGGACAAACCTGGGGGAAACTTCTTCACTAGGTGAGTAAACCCAAAGCCACTCCCCACCCCTGAAGGGATGAGTCACCACCAGTGACTTGGAAAGTGAAGGACCGCTGATTCTGGTCCCAGTCCCACTGAAAGTTGCCTATTAGCCTGTGAAGAAGGCAGCTGAATCATGGAGAAATCTCTGCGGATTTACAATGATCAGGTTGTGGTTCCAATTGCAAGTGCTGTTGTGATAATTGTGGCATCTCTACTGGAGCAACTGGCCACAGCTTCTGGCACCTGGCATGCAGCTATTTATCTAGAAAATGTTCTCTGTTCATGACAATTTGCAAGGACCAGGCACACATTAGCACTTTAGCTCTTTGCATAGCCTTGCAGAGCAATGGGTCGTCTTGATGTCCTATGGAATGTCACCTGGTTCTTTGCAGAGGTGACATCTTGTTTTGCAGACTGGGTTAGAAAGAAGGGAAAGTACTGTAGTTAACAGCTGAATACTCACATGGGATTGTGATAGAACTTTTAAAACAGAGCATGAAACTTCAAAAAATTTTTGTCCCCACACTTTTGTCTTAGTTGACCTCTCAGCAGCATCTCACAGTCTTGACCACCTCGTGCGTCATGAAGTCTTCTCTTCCACTGTTCTTCGCACACTTGGCCCTGTTGCTTTGCTTTCTATGATTCCAGGGGTCCCTTGTTATTCTCTTCCACAGGCCAGTCTTCAATGTAGCAATTATATGTTGGGGTTCCTCAGTGCTTAGTCCTAAACCTCCCAATCTTCTCCGCTTGCTGATTGCATCCAGGTCCAGTGACACAATGACCTTTAGTACACAAATTTCCCCAATAGTGGGCATTTTATTTTCACACTTTTTGCTGCCCAGCTTCTATACTCTCTTCCTAGGTTTGTGGACTCCACCATCTTTGAGGCAGAAATCTCCTCTCCTATAGAAACTTAAAATGTTATTTGTTTTTCCAGCCTTCCCTGCAGCCTAAGTATGGACACATGGCTAAGGCACTGCCACATTTTTAATTGGCGTATAGCGACTTACAAATCAGTATGTGACTATGGAGTATACCTGGTGAGCACAACAATGGTGCTCACCAGATGGGCTGCAAATCTGGATGGCTAGATCACTTATTTGTGTAAGAATCATTTCCTCTTTATTCTGTTTAAGTAACAGGAAAAAATAATCTGATTAAAAATATTATCTTACATAGAAGTAAGAACTGTGAAGTTCAAACAGTTCTTGGGGGTATTTTTTGTGTTCATATGAGTTTGTTCCTGAGAAGAGTAAAGACTCAGCCAGAGAAATTCTGTTTAATACATTTTATTTCTTATTTTTTCAAATTTTAAAATGAGAAAATGTATCTTGTATACAATTTACCTTTATATAGTATATATACGATATATAGTATATAGTGTGTATATATATACCTTATATAGCATATATATTTACTTTAGAGTTGTATCTAAGAGTTATACCATTTACCTTTTTATACAAGAGTACAGAAAGAGTATATAAAGGTAAATGTGTAGTTTGAACAGAACAATAAAATGAGCACTTGTATTCTCAACATTCAGGTTAAGATGGTGAAGGTTACCAGCATCTCAGAAGTTCCTCAAAGATTCTTCTCAAGAGGTTGCTATATATCCTGACTTCTATGTTAATAATTCCCTTGTTTTTCCATGTAGCTTTACCACCCATGTATAAGCCCCAAGTAATAAATGGTTTTGTTTTGGAAAACTGAGTTGAGAGCACAAACCCAGCTATGTAGGTATGGAAAGAATGACATTATTATACAAAGGTTTTCAGGAAAATAAAAGCTGGAGACGGTCTCTAAGTCATATCAGGATCTTCTTTTTTTAGCTTCTTAAGGTAGAAGATTAGAAATGTTAGTCTTTTCTTTTCTTTCTTTCCTTTATTTTTGAGCCAGGGCGTTGCTGTGTTGCCCAGGCTGGTCTTGAACTGGACTCTAACAATCCTCCCACCTCAGCCTTCCACATAGCTGGGATTACAGGCCTGTGTCACCCCACCTGGCTACAAATATTAGTTTTCTAGTATAGCTGTTCAGTGCCCTAAATTTCTCTATGAAAATGCTATAAATTTCTCTCAACGTGTTGCTTAGTTTGTATGCTACAGATTTTGGTATGTTGTGTTTTCATTTTCATTTAGTCCAAAATGTTTTCTAATTTTTTGAAGACTTTGACTCATGGGTTGTTTAGAAGTAAGCTGTTTAATTTTCAAATAATTGGAGATTTTCCAGGTATCTTTCTGTTACTGATTTTTAATTTAAATCTATTATGGTCAGAAGACAAACATACTTTGTATGATTTCAATCTTTGTACATTTGCTATAGTTTATTGTATGGCCCAAAATATGGTTTATCTTGGTGAATATTTTATGTACACTTGAAAAGAATGTATTCTACTGTTGTTGGGTGGAATGGTCTATAAATGTCAATTAGATCCAATTGGTTGATGGCATCATTCAGTTTTTCTACATCTTTGCTGATTTTCCATGTATTTGTTCTATCAATTGCTGAAAGAAAAATACTGAAATGTCCAAGTATAATTGTGGACTGAATTTTTTTCTTTCAATTCTATTAGTTTTTTTCTTTTTGTGTTTTAGAGTGTTTTTCTTAGGTGCATATCTTCTTGGTGAATGAACACTTTTATCATTATGTATTGTTCCTTTTTGTCCATGGTAATTTTCTTAGTTCTGAAGTCTACTTTGTCATTAATTTAGCAACTCTAGATTTCTTTTGATGAGTGTTTGATTAGTGTTTACATGGTATATCTTTTCCATCCTTTTACATGTATCTCAGTATTGTTTTTGGTTTGCATTTCTCTTATGATGGCTGAGATTGAACATCTTTTTGTATATTTAAGGACCATATTTATATCTTGTGTAAATTGCTAAACTTGTGTCATTTGTCTACTGTTTTTCAGGTTTTGGTCTTCTGTTCCTTCAATTTTTAAAGAATGTTTTGTATGTGAGGAAGATTAGAACTTTAGCTGTGATATATACTATAATATAATATTTTCTCCAAGTTTGCCAATTGTATTTTAAGTGCCTTGGGCATTTTATTTCCATGTTAAAGTATTTATTTATTTATTTATTTATTTTATGTGGTACAATTTATCATTCTTTTTTTGCATTTGGATTTTGTGTGATAGAAAGCCCTAGGATACATATTCCAAATATTGTATTCAAAATTTACTTGGGTTGATATTTTCCTAACTACCCAGGTTAAAGAGGAATTCACCCAGATTTTCTTTTAGTATTCATATGGTCTCTGAAATCCCTGATTCATTTGGAATTCATTCTTGTGTATGGTGTAAGATATGGGTCTAATTTTCTCTTTTTCTAAATGACTATCCAGTTGTCTTAGCACCATTTATTAAAAAGTCCATTTTCTAGCTAGAAGAGAAGAGTTGAAATTGTTAGGCTGAACCCAGAGACTAGTGGGAAGTCCCATGGGGACTTTACCTTTAAGACCCCCACCTGCTTTGAGGGCCCGCCAAAAACCTGCCCATAAAAACCCTAGATGCCTGCCCCTTTGGTGCTGATGCCATTTTTGGCCTCAGCCCATCTGTACGAAGACGTTAAAATGAATCTTTTCCTTCATCTCGGCCTTATATGTTCCTCCCTCGGCATTTCTAACAGAAATGCTCCCAACACAAAGAAATGATGAATGTTTGAGGTTATGGATATCCTAAATACCCTGATTTGGTCATAACACATTGTATGCATGTATCAAAATATCACATGTACCCCATAAATATGTACGATTATTATGTATCAATAAAAAAGTACATTTTTGCTCTAATAATTTGAGATACCATATTGTCATATGTTATAGTTCCATATCTACAAGGGTCTGTTTCTGGGCTGTCTATTCTATTCTACCATTTGGTCTGTCTATTCATATGCCAGTAACACATTGTTTTAATTTGAGGGGCTTTAGAGTATATTTTAATATTTGACTGAGCTAATCTACCATGTAGATTAGTGTGTTCCTGCATATTCTTGCATCTTTATTTTTCTATACGAAGATTAGCATAAACTTGTCTAACTCCATAAAAACAAAACAAACAAACAAAAAACCTGGCTGGTATTTTTTATTGGGATTGCCTTACAAAAAAACGTTTCTTTATATTTTTATTAGCTTGGGAAGAACTGCATCTTTATGATGTCAAGTCATCTTACCTAAGAACAAGTGATATCTTTTTATTTGTTAAGTCTACTTTTGTGTTTTTCAGAAGTTTAAAAAAGCTTTCCTCAACTATGTTTTGCACATCTCTTGATTTAATTTATTCCTAGGTATTTCATCTTTTATGTTGTTATTGTAAATGGGTTTTCTCTATCATTTTATAAGCTAACTGATTATTGTTTGTGTATATGACAACTAATGATTTCTGTATGTTAACATTATATATTATTACTTTACAGAATTATTTTATTTTTTGGGTTGGTTTTATCATTGATTTATCTGGAATTTTACACGTACATGATCAAATCATCTGAAATTAGAAATGGGTTAGTTTCTTTTCAATTCTCATCTGTACAATCTGTCATTTCTTTCTCTTGCCTCATTGCTTAATACCTCCAGTATAATGTTAAAAGTGGTGGTGATAACCAGCATCCTTGCCTTGTTCCTAATCCTGTTAGAAATGCTTTTAGTGCTCTGGTGTTTTCCCATTAACCAAGATGCTCACTTTAGGAATATAGCTAATATTCCTAAATGTAGCTGTCTATTCCTGATGTAGCTATCTATCTATAGTAAGGTATCAATTAATTTCTGTTTTCATTTGTTTTTACCAGGAATGGATGTTCCGATATTGTAAAATATATATTTGGTTCCTGGCATACAACCCTAAAATCCTTAGAATCTCCAAAGTGATATGTTTTGTATGCTAATGGGTTAGTTGACTGATGGCTGGCAGCCCCTAGGTAGCGTCAGGGTAGAGCTGGTTATCAGAAAGACCAAGGCAGGATTAGAGGTTTGAAACTTCCAACCCTACCCCACAACCTCCAGGGAGGGGAGAGGGGCTAACGGTTAAGTTGTTCTCCAGTAGCCGATGGTTTAATGAATCATGCCTACGTAATGAAGCCTCCATAAAAAACCAAAAGAACAAAATTGAGAGAACTTCCAATAGCTGAATACAGGGAGATTCCTGGCAGGTTCCTCTCAGGGGAGAGAATGGAAGCTCTGAGCCCCTTTCTTCATACCTCACCCTATGCATCTCTTCATCTGTATCCTTTGTACTGTCTTTTATAATAAACCAGTAAATGTGTTTCCCTGAGTTCTGAGAGCCACTGTAGCAAATTAATTGAACCCACGGAGGGAGTCATGGGATCCTCGATTTATAGCCAGTTGTTCATAGGCAATCACAGGCAAAACAACCTGGAACTTGTGATTAGTATTGGAAGTTGGAGACAGTCTTGTGGAACTGAGCCCTTAATCCGTGGGATCCGGATGCTATCTCCAGGTAGCTAATGTCAGAATTAAATTGAACTGGGGGACGCCCAGGTACTGTCTGCTGCAGAATTGATTTCTTGCTTGCTGATGGGGAGAAGTCCCCACAAATTTGGTTACAGAAGTCTTCTGTGTTGATTGTAGTACGAGAGGAGAGGAAAAACAGTTTAAGTTTTTCCACTCTCAGAAGATGTTAAATATTATAAAAGGTTTTATAGCAACTGTGGAGGCAATCATAATTTTTCTCCTTAGATCTACTAATATAGTGTATTATATTATATTAATGGGCTTTCTAATATTGAACTAACCTTGAACTGCTGGAATAATTCCCACTTGGTCATGGTGTATTATTTTCTTAATGTGCTGTTGAATTCTGTTTATAAATATCTTATTTTGAAATTTTGCCTCAATTTTCATATGCAATATTGGTTTGTGGTTTTATTTTTCAGTGTTATACTTGCTTCATAAAAAGAATTAGGAAAATTTCCTTCATTTGTTCTGGAACAATTTAGAGACCACATTATCTTTGAAGTTTTGGTAGAATTTCCCTCTGAAACCATCTAGGCCTGGTGTGTTTCATTTTATCTAATTTTCAAATTCATTTGCATAGAGGTTTTCAAAATAACCTCTTATGATTTATTAATTTTTTCCTGTTTCGTTTCTATTTCTTATTTTATATGTTCATGCTCCCTCTCCTTTTTTTCTTGATTACATTAGCTAATTTTTCTCTTGCTGTGCTTTCTTTCGGTTTGCTTTTTTTCCCCCTGGCTTTTTGAGCTGGGAATTTAATTCATTTATTTAAAGTCTTTTATTTTTCCTATGGTCATTGCTTTAAATTATATCTCACATATTTTGATACATTGTATTTTCATTATCATTATGTTTTAGAAATTTTGTGAGTTCAGTTATATTTCTCCTTTCATCCAAGAGTCCTTAGAAGAAGCTTTTACATTTCCAGGCAGCATAGTCTTTTGTTTGTTTTTGTTGCTCATCATTTCTAGTTTTATTACACTGTGAGCAGAGACGATTGTTTGTAATATTTTTACTTTATAGAACTTATGATATTTTCTTTATGACCTGATATATGATCAATTTTATGAATGATTCTTATACCTTGAGAAGAAATTGTGTTTTCTATTATTTGGGTGAAAAGCTTCATATATATCCTCAATATATACCTTATTGATTATGTTGTTATATCTTCATTTATTTCTGATATATCTATATCTGCATTTATTTTTGGTTCACTAGCTGTCTTGTGCTGAGTGGTGTGTTAAAATCTCCCATTAGTATTGTGTTTTTATCTATGCCTCTTTGCATCTCTTGTAGTTATCACTTTTTAAGGGTGGGGGTTTTCTTTGCATTATTTGATGTGATTCAAGATGGAAATAGCTTCATTGTGATTTGTGACCTTTAACTTTTAAAAGTACGGATTTTTTTAAAAGCCTATTTGGTTTCTTCCTGGAATGCTTTCCCTCACTCTGTTCCCTTCATGTGAATAATTCCTGCTTATCTTTCCCAGTGGGGTTTACATGTCATACTTTCCCCTGACTCCCTGCAATTGAAGTTGTCTCTCTATTATTTTTCTCATAATGAATATTCATTAAATCATTCTATACACATAAGTTCCTACTATGTGCCAGGCATTATTCCAGGCATTGAGGAAGCAGTTGTGAAAATAAAGCAAGGCATTGCCCTTAGGCAGCTCTCCATCACCTTTTATTTTTCTTTCCTAACATTTTATACAAGTTATAGTTTAATATTGTATGTCTGCTTATCATCTGCAAGCTTCATGAGAAAAAGGACTATGTTTGTTTTGTGTTCAGCTCCCAGCACTTAATACACATGGGAACCATATGGTTGACATTCAATGAATATGTATTAAATGAGTCTAGATCTGTCTGTATTATTTTATATATTTTATATATGTATTTATATATTTTTATGTTCCAGACTAGTGGAAACTAGTCACAATTGTACATTTATTTATTTTTTAACCATCACATAGAGGATGGAGGTAAAAAAAAAAAAAAGAAGAAAAAAATTTTTTTCAGTTCAACTATGAATTATTTTCTCACTCAGGTACAGTCTGAAATCCGCCATGAGAACATGTCACTGAGAGATAGGGAGGGCTTCATTTTCTATTCAGGCAAACATTCCAGTTCTCTTTATTTTCATCTTTGACAAAGTTAGTTCATTCTTATTTTCCTGTCCAGGGATTAGAAAGCCTAAAGCCGGCTGGCACTCCTGTGGGCGTCTGAAACGGCACCGGCTGCATCCATCAGGAAGGCTGTGCTGAGGTCCCACTATCAGGATTGGAAACAACTGAAGTCAAAAGTGAGCCCTTTCAGGGCCATTGAAACCCAAGCGTTCCCTCTCCCTGTTCAATTTAGGAGGATTTTAGAAGAACAAAGAATTTCAGATCATTAAAACTGTCAAAAATGCCTGTTCGATATGTCTACTTTTAAAGATGCCTGAAATTGCTCTGTTGGCTTCTGTAATAACACTCTGTTTCAGTCAATCTCCTGGCTACCAAGAAGTACAAAGCATTTTACAAGGATAGAGCCAGAAGGTCTTAGAACACAAACTATTCATAAGCAACAGATTCCCTAGAACTGAAATGACCTGTCTTGTTCTCTGGGGCCCAAAGGTATGTTAGCATCACTTTATTGTAGAGATTCTCAGATGTTAGGGAGAATATCAAAGTCACCTGGGAACTACACACACCCCTACAAAATATGTTTAGTTGTACCCCAGAGGGAGGTGGGTAGAATGGGAAGAAGAAGGCCTTATCTACTACTTACCACCCCAACCTACTGAGCTATTACTGCAGAGTTATGCTGCAGGCATGGCCTCTGGCATGTTGGTGTAGAAAAAAGTTGAGAATCAGCTTCAGTGAAACAATCTTATCGGGGACAGATACTTTATTGGTGGTCAGTCACCTCAGTCAATGGGAATAGCATTCTAGTCCCTTCTCAGCCTAATCCAAGTCTGCGTTCTTGGACCAGACATAGCACCCATGAATTCAACCAGTCATATAAAAAGCAGTGGCTCACACCTGTAATCTTAGCACTTTGGGAGGCTGAGGCAGGAGGATCGCTTAAGCCCAGGAGTTTGAGGTTGCAGTGAGCTACGATGATGCCACTGTACTCTAGCCCAGGTGACAGAGCAAGACCCTGTCTCAAAAAAAAAAAAAAAAAACTTATTCAGAATCAGAAGAAGAATTACCTGCGAGGAAAGTTTCAGGGTAATTCCATGCCCTTCATTAGCACATTTCACCAGCAGGATAGTTTCGTGTCCGGATAGGACATACATACAGATCATTTCATGTGAGTTAACTTCCTTTGTGAAAAGTATGTCTGTTCTTATTCTACATAGTAAAGAGAGAGAACTCAGTATTAAAAAATAAGATTCCGGCAGACCATTTCTTTGGGGACACTTGAATTAGAGATCACAGTGAGAACCTGGGGAGTGAGAGGAAGAGCTCACAGCCTGAGCTCCCCCACACCCCACAAAAAAGACTTACCCATCCATTGGTTTCCAGTGGGTGGGCTTAAGGGAAAGGAGAGAGCTTTAAAACAGGAAGAGTTGAGAAGTTTGCTTCTAGCCATGAGGGGGAGATGGCAGAATGATGCAAGTAAGTTTCAAGGACAGATGGTATCTACTGTTAAGGTTTGGGCAGTTTGGGAAGTATATTAGGTACCTATTGCCATGTAACAAATTCACCCAGAATTTAGTGACTTAAAACAACAGACATTTATTTTCGCCTAGTTTCTGTGGGTTAGGAATTAGGGAGCAGCTTATTATTACTATTATTATTTTATGTTTTTAAAGACAGGGTCTTGCCCTGTTGCCCAGACTGGAGTGCAGTGGCACGATCATAGTTCACTGAAACTTCAAACTCCTGGGCTCAGGAGATCCTCCTGTCTCAGTCTCCCTAGTAGCTGGGACTACAGGCATGTGCCACCAAGCTTGGCTAATTTTTTTTTTTCTTTTTTGTAGAGATAGGGTCTCACGATGTTGTCCAAGACCTCAAGCAATTCTCCCACATTGGCCTCCCAAAGTGCTGGAATTACAGGCATGAGCCACCACCACTGGGCAAGGGAGCAGCTTAATTGGGTAGTTCTGACTCATGAGACTGCAGTCAAGATGTCACCTGGAGCCACAGTCTTCTGAAGGCTTGACTTCAAGATGCCTCACTCATATGGCTGTCGGCAGGAGGCCTCTGTTTCTTGCCATGTATGCCTCTCTGCAAGTCTGTTTGAGTGTTCTCTTGACATGGTAGTTGCCTTCACAAGAAAGACTGAGAAGTTACATTCTGTGATTTCTGCAATATCCTATTGGTTACTTGGGTCATCCCTACTCAGTGTGGTCAGGGACTACACAAGGGTGTGGATTCCAGGAAGTGGGATCACTGGGGCTCTCTGGGAGGTCAACTACCACAAGAGGTTTTGCCCAATGCCAGCCTAGAAGAGTGCAGGAAAAGCTGAGTTTCATTAGGGGCCAGAACTGCCTTATCAACCAGATAAAAAAATGGGTTGGGACAAGTATTGAACATCTAGGGGCCCAGAGTCTTGGGGAAATTTTGGAGAGAAGGGAAGGAAAGAATATGCAAAGTACAAGGTGGCTTAAAGCTCAGATGAAGGCTGTTTGGGATAAGTTAGAAAACTGCCTTTCTCCAGAAAGCTCTAGACTAAGGTATGAAGTGGGAGGATCAGGTTGGTTGTAGAGTGCTGTGAACAGCTCTGCCAGGACATGACCTGGGGATGTCCACTGCAGGTGACTCTGGATGCTCACTGCAGGAGGGGTAGTGCCTTTTACTAGGTGGGGAAGCAGGTTTTGAGAGGGAGTGAGGATCCCACCAGCTCTAGTGGCAGTGCCAGTCCAAATCAGCCACAGCTACATGGCTGAGGGGTCACAAGGCAGCATGGCTTTAAAACAGAAATATAACCTTAACTAGCATCTGTGCTACAGCAACTGTCTTGGAGGGGTATGTGAGAGTAGAAGGAGGAGGGGTGAGGTCTCCTGGTGGCTTCACCAGCCACGTTGATATCTGGCCAGAGTTTAGATCAAGTGAGACTCAAAAAAAAAAAAAAAATCCTCATATGTTTCTGTATTATTTTGCTTTCTTATCTATCCATTGGTTGATCAATCCGTCTACCCATTGATGCACTGATCTATCCAATGTTTATTGATTATTTACTTTGTGCCTTGATTCTCTAGAGAAAAAGACACAATTGTTGAATTTTCAATTCATAAAATTGTCTATTTTCCAAAAATCATTAGCACAATATTCTGTCTCTGGAGCATATTACCACACTGGTCAAGGAAAAGGGAGCTAATATTTACTGAGGGTCAAAATCACACAATTAACAAGTGGTAAAGCTACAACTGAATTCAGGTTGCCCAGCCCTTTTGATCATACCCCCTAAATAATGTGTCTTATTTTTTCCCAATTCAGTAGCTCTCCTGAGCGATATGTCACTGCTTCTTTTCAGAACACTCTCATTGCTCCCAAGAAGACCTGAAATAATTCCAAATAAAATTACATTAAAATATCACCATATCTTTAAAAGAATTTAGATATAAGCATTCTTTTATGAATATCTATATTTGGTCTCACAAAGTCCTCTTAGATCATGGGCACTTAAGTAAAAATGTTTTTGGGTACAAAGAGCAAACATTTAGAAACAGAAGAGAAAATTGATTATCAGATATAATTCTCAATACATAATATATATTATTAGGTATATATAATACATATTCACATAGCATAAGCATAACAGAATACTCTCTACAACTAGCATTATCCACATGGTTATAGGCTGAATTGTGTCTCCCCAAAGTTGATATGTTGAAGTCCTAACCCCCAATGCCTCAGAATGTGACCTGATTTGGAAATAAGGTCTTTAAAGAGGTAGTTAAGTTAAAATGAAGTCATTATGGTAGGCCCTAATCCAATATGACTGGTGTCCTTATACGAAGAGGAAATTAGCGCACAGACACACAGAGGGAAGACCATGTGAAGACACGGGGAGGAGACAGCATCTACAAGGAGAGAGGCCTCAGGGGAAACCAGCCCTGTCAACAGATTGATCTCATACTTCTGGTCTCCAAAACTGTGAGAAAATAAATTTCTGTTGTTTAAACCACCCAATCTATGGGGCCTTGCTATAGCTGCCCTACCAAACTAATATGCTCATTTTACAGATGAAGGGATTCGAGGTCAGAGAAATAAAATGACTTGCACAGGCAGGTAGAGCCATCAGGATCAAATGTAGGCTCCTCTGACCACAAAGCCATCTTCTACCCCCACCCCCACCCCCTACCAGAACATGCTCTGGGGAAATAATAAATATTAGCTTGTACTTTCCTTTAATGAAGTCTCCACAGCCTTTTTTAGGTTTGCAAGAGCAGATGCCTCCCTGGTCATGGCTGGCCTCTGAACTCCCACTGTTGGCTTATAATTTGTCATCTTGTCTTTTAAAACAGTTATTAATAACTATAAGAGCCTCACACATAATTCAGAGGATCCAAGACAGAATTTTTCTTCCTAAGGCAGAAACAAGATATGTTAATACTTTTTAAAAGGAAATTGCAGACCAGAGTTAACATTATTAGTTAAAACCAAACCCTAAAACCTCTACGGGCTGCCCCTTTAGTCTTAGTAAGCTTGGAAGAAACACACATGGGCTTTATCAGGCAAAACTAACTCCGAGCAAGTCTGTAACTGACACAACCAGATCAATGTCCAGGTCCAATGTGTAGGTTGGACAAACAAAACCAGACTATTTGGTTCAGGGCTGTGTGCCGAGGACACCCCCTCCCCCCATGACTACCAGACATTTTTTGTTTACAGCTGCAGTTGTGCCTCTTCCCCTGAAATCCAACCCAGCAGGAGAAACCAATGAGGCAATCAGTTGGCAAATAGGCAGAGCCTGGTGCCCTTAAAATAGGGTGGCTATGGTGCCATATCAGATTTATTACTGGCCACATGGTAAACAAAGGAGACAAGGACTGTTTCAAATTCAGATGGAGTTAAATGGTGAACTGTGCAGGCAGGTGCTAGGTACCCGTGTAGATAAGCCCTTACTCACATAGGCAGGGTATTTGGTATGTTTTCCATTTCTTCCTTTCCAGTGTCTGGTCTGTAATCTGATATTTGGCCTTAGTGAATAATTTCTTTCTTTCTTTCTTTCCTTTTTTCTTTTTTTTAGAGACAAGGTCTTGCTCTGTCACCCAGGCTAAAGTGCAGTGGTGTGATCATAGTTCACTGCAGCCTTGAACTCCTGGGCTCAAGCGATCCTCCTGCTTCAGCCTCCTAAAGTGCTAGGATTACAAGCATGAGCCACCATGCCCAGCCCTTACTTAATAATTCCTAACTCTCAAAATGTCTGTTCTTTTTAACATTGGAGTCCCCAGAGTTCAGTCCTTGGACCTCTCCTTTTCTTGCTCTTTACTCCTTCCTGGGTTCTCCCATCCTTCTCCATATACTGATGAAACTCTAACTTACAACTCTCACCAGCACCTCTCTCTCAACTGCAGACTTGTATATTCAATTATCTACCCAGTCTTTCCTCTTGGACATCTTATAGGCAACTTTAACTTCCCATGTACCAGTCATGCATAGTGGGGCCACCTATAGTCCCAGCTACTAGGAAGGCTGAGGTGGGAGCATCGCTTGAGCCCAGGAGTTGGAGCCTAGGAGTTCAAGACCAGCCTGGGCAATACGGCAGGACCAGGTCTCTTAAAAACAAAACAAAACAAAAAAACTTCATATGTACAAACTAAATTCCTAATCTTTCTCCTTAAACTTGCCATTTGCTGGAATCTTCCTTATCTTAGTCAATGACTTCAGTTTGTCAGGCCACAATCCTTGGAGTTGTCCTCACCTCCACTTGTCATACAAACTCAAGAGCCAATGTGCCAGGTGGGTCATGCTGGCTCTACCTTCAAGGCATGTCCAAAACCCAACCTCTTCCCACCACTGCCTCTGCCACTCCTGGTCCTAGCCCCTCTCCCAGCTCCACTTGTGCCTGACAGTCCCTTCTCATCCAGCAGCCTGAGAGCGCCTGTGAGTCTGAGTCAGACGACACTACTACTCAGCTCCATTCCAACAGCTCCCGGGCTCATGCAGAATCAACACCATCTTTTCCTGTGACCTACATTCATTTTTGCCTTTTTGCTTTCGTCTACAGCCTCACTTCCCCCTTGCTAACTTTTTCCTAGATTCACTAGGCTCTTTGCTGTTTCTTCAACCCGTAGACAGTCCCTTGCTATTCTGTCTGCCTGGAATGCTTAGACACCCACAGGACTTGCTCCCTTTCAGCCTTCAAAGTCTTTGCTCAAATGTGTCCCTCATGAGGCCTTCCTTCCCTGATCCCATGCCCTGCTTTTTTCTCCTCTGTGATACTCATCCTTGAACATGTTATATCATTTACTTATTTCAAAAGTTGCACTAAAACATCAGCTCCATAAAGGAGTGATTTGTGTTTATGTGCTCACTGATGTATCCCCAACTACTCTAGGCGTCACGTGTAGTGGATGCTTTATAAATATTTGTTGAATGAGTGAATTAATGTAATTCCTCCTACACAGCTTCCCTTATTTAGATGGAAAAGTCTTACTGCCTGAGAAGAAAGGGTAAATCCACGGTGGCTTGAAGAATTTCCCTTGGTTTCCCCCCTCCCATCTAGATTTATTAAGGTATAATTGACAAATAAAAATTGTATGTGTTTATGGTGTACAATGTGATGGTTTGATACATGTATACACGTGAAATGATTACCGCAATCAAGCTAATTAACATATCTGTCATCTCACATACTTATTTTTTTTTCTTGGTGAGAGCATCTAAGATCTACTCTCAGCAATTTTGAAGTATGCAATACATTATTTATTAACTATATAGTCACCAAGCTGTCTGATAGATCTCTAGAACTTATTCTTCCTGCCTAACTGAAAGTTTGTTTCCTGGAAACTTTGTATCCAGTGGGTGTTGTTTTTGAAGTTCTCTCCTACCATAAGGTAAAGCTTTTATGGATGTTAAATACATATGGTGTGGGCACTCTCCCTCTTTCATTATGTGGATTTCCATCCTTTTAGACATTAAATATACCCCTTGATACACAGAAGGCATTCAACTGCTATGGCCTGAAGTGAGCCAAATTGAGTTGATCAGCTTCATTTCCTTCCCTAGAACAGAGCAAAGTCACTCATTTTAGTGGGCTGTCCTTGAGTCCTTTCTTGCCTAGCAGTCTTTTGCTGCCTTCTATTTTATTTTATTTTATTTTTATCTCAAGACTGGTTATAGGGATAAAAGGAAAAGAAAATTGATATTTTTCATTCAATAAAATCCTTCCTGCTGTTCATATTCATCTTCTGGGTTATTTTCAGATTAAATAATTTGAAGGTGCTTCCTTGGAATATGCAGCAGGAATTTGCTCTGCACTCTCAAGTCCCAAAGCGCAGAGTTTCAAAATTTATAGAAACTAGACCTAAATAGCAACCAGGCTTTCTCTGTATTCCTAGGGAGGAATAGCCCTGAAGAATTTTTTACCCAGTGGTTCCCAAATCTGGTTTCCTGAAGTGCTTGGGAGGTACAGAGGTCTGGGATTCAGTCTCAGGACTTGAATGGCCACGTGGGTGCTGCAATCAGATGGGCCACTGCTGCAGAGCCCTTCCCTGGGCTTCTGCGACCTCCCTAAGGGACTGGCAATGGGCAACCCTGAGTATCTCTCTTCACCCTCCGTGCCCACCGAGCCCATGACAGCAGCAATGAGGGGCACCATCCAAGGGCTGTGAGGGTGCCAAGGGAGGACAGAGCACTTCCCCACCTGGTGAACACTGTGAGGGGAACAATGGCAACACCCTTAATATTTCATTAGGCAAAGACCATGGAAAGGCCTCTCCAGATAGCCACAATCTATAAAATATGTGTGTGTGTGTATTTATATATATTTATGTATATATATTTATATATATACTTTTTTTTTTTGAGACAGGGTCTCACTTTGTCACCCAGGCTAGAGTGCAGTGGTGTCATCGTAGCTCACTGCAACCTCAAACTCCAAGATCAAGTGATCGTCCTGCTTCAGCCTCCCCAGTAGCTGGGACTACAGGTGCTCACCCTAAGCCCAGCTAATTTTTCTATTTTTAAAAAACTTTTTCTATTTTTTATAGAGATGGGGGGTCTCACTCTTGCTCAGGCTGGTCTCAAACTCCTGGCCTCAACCGATCCTCCTGCCTTGGCCTCCCAAAGGTCTAGGATTACAGGTGTGAGCCACCATGTCCGGCCCATAAAATATTTTTAATGCAACTTAAAATTTTCATGTTTTGCCTGATTAGAAAGACATCTGAATTAAAGACATTTTAAAATTTTAGAAAAAAAATTTTAAACATAAAGTAGTTGATCATTTAATAAGTCCTTAAGATAAGAACGGGACTCAATGTTTATGGAATTAACTTAATGAACAGATAAAAATTATTTCAAATTAGCAGGCACGTGTATAAAATGATGTTTCAACAGGGCATGATAGATAATCTACTTCTTAGCTACTTAAGCATTCCCTCTACAATTCTTTTAATATCTTAATAAACATAAAAAATAAGTAATAAGAGGACAAATTTCACCTCAGCCTTTTTAAAACTTCCAAATTATTGTAAGTTCTCTCTCTCTCTTTTTTCTCCTTACTTCTTAGCTTCTGTTATTTATGTACACTTGTATTTTTCTCCCTTCTCCTAATATCGATACATGCAGCAAAACTTTGGAGCCCGTTTCCTATGTCTTCCCCCACCGATCAGTGCTTACTTCTATACACTGTATACCTCACACTGAATTAGTTAGTGATCAAGGGTTTAACACTGTTATTTTGTCCTGTGACCATGCTGCTAAAGGCTTTTAAAAAAACTTATTGTTATTAAAATAACTTCTTTGCTCTGTTGTCTTATATAGGCCTGATTCTTTGATGGAGAGGTTATACACAGGGTGTGGTAAAAACCTCTGGTTCTGGGGATTGAGTCCTGATTCTGCCACTAGCTGGGTAAACTTGGGAAACTCAATCTCTCTGAGCAGCCACCTTCTAATCCATAAAATTGGGGAAGTAATAGCACATGTTTAGATTTTGTGAGGATTAAATATGACAATATATATCAAATGCTTAGGACATCATGAGCTTAATAAGTGGGACTATAATTTGTTGAAGATTTATTACCACCCAGAAGATGAGGGGGAGGAGGATCTTTTTGGGTCTTGAGGTTGCAGTGAACAATCTTCTCAACTGTGTCAGAGCAGGTTTGTTTGCATTCCCAATTCAGAATCTGTCCTTAGGCATCTTTTGACTTTCTATTGCACTTTGCACATCCCCTTACCTTCACCATATGCTGTTTTGCATTATAGTTATTTTATAGGTATCTTTTCCCTTACTAAGATTGTAAACTCTTTAATGCTCTGAGCACATCTGTGCTGATCACTATTGCTCACACATAGTCATACTAAGTTCATAGTTGGATGAGTCCATTCAATAATGTAGCTAATGACTATACCCCTGATCCTCTAAAATCAAATTCCTTTCATGATTTCAATGTGTAGGAGCAGTATTTACCTTCTAATACATTTTTTTCTAGGATGCATATGACAGAAAATACAGGCCTCCTGGTACAGTAGATCCTCGCTTCTTCTCAAAGACTGACTTAGACAGATTTGGATGTCCACACATTCATTCTGAGTTTTATTCTGTTATTGCAAATCCAATGATGAATTTTGAGAACTACTGGAATATATGAAAACACCTTTCTCCTTCCCATTGTAGGACTGTGGGAGTGTTCACATGCTTGGCTGGCAAGAGCGAGAACAGAGAGAGGGCTGTGGTTTCTGGAAGGAAAGAATCTCTGGCCAGGGTGATTATGGCTGTTTGGAAATGATTACATGGTTAGTTCTTATCTTCAGGGTGGCTGAAAAATTAGGGGAGGTCACAGTTTTGCAATAGCTAAGAGGGGTTTCTAAAGAGTTCTTATCATCTTTGAGGACTTGGGCAGCTGGGAAACATTTGGCCTGGGGAGTTTCTGTGATGTGTATGGGGAGGGAAGTTGGAAGCATATCAGTTGCTGGGAAGGTCTGGGAGGGAGGCTTTTCCATGGAAAGGGTCAGACAGCTGGGAGGGAATACTGCAGCTGGAAGGGTTCGCCTTCTCATCAAGGGGGAATGGCAGGGTTGCAACAGCTGGGAAGACCCAGAGCAAGAGATTTTAAAGAGGAAAATAAACCAAAACTGAGGCGGAAAGGTGCCACCAGCATTGCTCAGCCTGCCTTGCACAGCATCTGTTTTCCACTTTAGCAGTAAGTCTAGCCTTTCCTCTCTAGGCAAATTTACCTGCCATCCCTCCAAGGGCTCTCCCTGATGCTTTCATTTTTCTCCTGGAACTTATGCATATAAATTGCCATTTATCTCTTTTGTAATAATCCTGCAGAACTAGTTGAGTTGGTTAAAAATATTAAAACACTTATAAGTAGCCCTTGTGGAAGATGATACCCATATTAAAAATAAATATTAGAGATGTAAAAAATGTACGGCAGTACTTCATGATAGTGTTCCTGGAAAAGCTTTGTATAAATAGGGCTTTGGTCACTCGAATCACATTTAAATTTTAAAATATGAGTGTTATTTAATTCAAAAACTATACAATATGTGATTAGCACTGTACTAGGCTAAAGCAAATAGTTCTTTAGAGTACAAATAGCCATGAGTTCTATTTAATATGATTTATAGGTTTGAATATTTTTAGCCATTATAATTTTGAAATATAATGCAATTCATAAAAGTGAATAAAACAAATGTATGGCACAGTTAATTACTATAAAGAGAACACCTACGAAATCATCATTTAGATCAAGAAATAGAACATTGGCTGGGCGAGGTGTCTCACTCCTGTAATCCCAGAGCTCTGGGAGGCCAAGGCAGGAGGATCACGTAAGTCCAGGAGTTTGAGACCAGCCTGGGCAGTATAATGAGACCCTGTCTCTACAAAAAAGTTTTTAAAAATTAGCCAGAGTGGTGGTGCATGGCCTGTAGTCCTAGTTACTTGGGGGGCTGAGGCAAGAAGATTGCTGGAGTCCAGGAGTTCCAGGTTACAGTGAGCTATGATCATGCCATTGTACTCCAGCCTGGGCCACAGAGCAGGATCCTGTCTCTTTAAAAAAAAAAAAAGAAATAGAACATCCTCTGAACATCAGAAGCCCCCCATGGCCCCTTTCCTTCCAGCATGTAACAATTATCCTCAATTACTCTGCTATTTCACACTGCTGCGTTTTGCCCATTACTAAACTTTATATACATCAAATCGAATAGTTTATACTCTTTCGTGTGTGGCTTCTTTCACTCCTCCTTCTGTTGGTGAGATTCATTCTCATTGTAATACGTTCGCTCATTTTCTTGACTGAATAATATAACATAAATTCCCAAGCTAACTTATTCATTTTGCTCTTTTAGACATTTAGATGGTTTTCAGTTTTGAGTTCTTGTAAAATCGCTGTTATACATCTTTGTACACATACAGAAATGTATGTGTTCACTCATAGAAATGCACAAAGATGCAGGTGTTCATGTATAGAAATGTATGGGTGCACACACAGAAATGCATGTGTACACCATATGTTCCAGGTGGCATAGTTACAAGATGCAAGCAGACTGGATCCTTGAGTCACCACTTGGAAGGGAGCTGCCTTAGAGAGCCACTTGATCTGCTGTGGATTTTGCATGACCAAAAAATTGACTCTTATGTTTCTAGACATGGAGATTTTATTTATTACTGCAGCATGGTGTAACCTAATCTGACTAGTAAAAACAATATAAACATTTTATTTTCAGAAATATTTTTTACAATCAAAATTAATGATTGATTTTCACATCTTAAAATTTCATGATGCCAATGGGAGCTCTTAATTTATTCATTCTAGTTACCAACAAGGTGATGGCAAGTGACAAAGGGACATCTGGAGGCAGGGAAACCAGTATCAACATGTCAAACCATGTGCCCTGAGCCCTTACCATGATACTAGCTGATGTTTGTGACTACTGCCCTTTGGCAGTCCTTATCCACTGTTGGCCCAGCTGGTGGTTTGGTGACATTGATATGATTTTCCCATCTTCTCTAGTGAAAAATGTCAAGACTATTTTCCTTGTCATTTTTTTCCTAGGATGACATCCCCAGTGGAAAAAAAGAGACTATCAGTTCGGGCTCACTCAGGAAATCAGAGCAACCCCAAGGTACAGGGATAAGGAAGGAGAGCTTTCTTGAGTTCAGGAGCTGCTGGGGAAAGTTCAGAGGGAAGTTCAGAAGGAAACAGTGCCTAACCCCATCCAACTGAAGCCCTTGTGCAGGGTACCAGCTACAGCTTGGAGAAAAGCCAGTAAGCTATATAGATGTGGCTGCCAGCCATTTGTGAGAGGGGAGCTTGAGGCACAGGGCTTGGGAGCTGCAGCTTCTGTGGGCCCAATGACTGAACAAGGGCTGGGGGCTGCTCTGAGCCAGCAGAGCTAGCAGGGAGATGCAGGAGACAAGTGAGGACATGCTGGCACCTCTGCCCATCATCATGTTTGACAATATGACCCTCCACCACTTCCCTTCAGGCTTCCCAATTCTGAGGGAACATGTCTCGTTGGACAACTTTAGCCCAGAACTATGCTGAGAAGGGAATTCTGAGAGCAGTCGGGCCGCGTTGGCAATGGACTCCCCACCTTAGAATGTGCAGTTTAAGAGAAGTAGTTTTCTAACTGATGTCCTCTCACAGGACATTAAAAAACTAGAGCACTGCTGAAGTAAAGAAACAGGATTAATGTGTCCAAGGCAAAGGGTTATGGCTTAAAGAATGAATGAACACACACGGGTATATGACCCACTAAAATGAAAAATCCAGAAACCATGCTCTTCTGATTTGATTCTCTGCTATTACTCAGTTGTGGAAAATGGGTAAATAGTAGGAAAAACACTTTGCATTGAATTTAGTGATGGAAATGACATCCTGGCAAGGAATATATTGAGCAATTAAAAATTTATTTTAATGTATTTCTTAAAAATGTCAAAAGATACAAAAGTGGCCAGGTGTGGTGGCTCACGCCTGTAATCCTAGCACTTTGGGAGACTGAGAAGGAGGATCGCTTGAGGTCAGGAGTTCGAGACCAGCCTGAGCAAGAGTGAGACCCCGTCTATACCAAAAATAGAAAAAATTAGCTGGGCGTGGTGGCTCATACCTGTAGCCCCAGCTACTTGAAAGGCTGAGGCAAGAGGATCGCTTGAACCCAGGAGTTTGAGGTTGCAGTGAGCTATGATGACACCACCACACTCTACTCTGGGGGAGAATGAGACTCTGTCTCAAAAAAAAAAAAAAAAAAGATACAAAGTGACAGCTACACAGTGGAAAGTCTATTAGACCATTTACCTTATTAGTAAAAGACTATAAATTCATTATAATTAGTTAATTATTTGCTAGTGGGATAGGTAAAAGAACTTTATGAAAAATCCTAGAAAATGTATTAGTAAAATGCTGGGTGTGAAGAGTTTGGTGAAGCAGGGATCCTGCCTGATTTCAGGACATGATGTGCAAGGGTGGGAGCCATACAATCAGTAGGTTATTTTACGAGATAAGTGCTATGGTAGGGAAAAGCACTAGTACAGCAACATAAGGCGTCAGGGAACAGCTCTCAGAGGAGGCGATACCTAAGCAGAGACCTGTGTGATAAACAGGAACCAGTCAGGGGAAGAAGGAGGAAGGGGGTGCAGACTGGTAGTTCAAGGAGAAGAGAGCTCGTGATGGGTCGGTCGCATTGCGGTTGCTGGGAGGAGATGCCAGCGGTGGGTGAGGTAGGGGGAATGTGCATAGCTGGGCTGGCCAGTCTCACAGCGACCAGATCTTAACAGAAATTCTGCAACCCAGTCATGCTCCAGGGTTTCCCTAATTTACTAGACCCATGGCACAATGAAGACATTGCACAGTCTTGGTGGAAAACAAATGGGAATACATGAGGTAAAATGCATTCGTGTCTTAAAACACAGCTGAGACATGACTTCATATTAATAGCCACAAGAAGTGGTCAAATTTGATTCATGCCTGAGGCTGAGGCGGGAGGATCACTTGAAACTAGGAGTTCAAGACCAGTCTGGCAACATAAGGATACTCCATCTCTTGAAAAATAAGAAAAATTAGCCAGATGTGGTGGTGTGTGTCTGTAGTGCCAGCTACTTGGGAGGCTGAGGCAGGAGGATAGTTTGAGCCCAGGGGTTGAAGGCTACGGTGAGCTATGATCAAGCCATAGCACTCTCTAAAAAAAAAAAAAACAGAAAAATTGATTTATTCTGACTCATACATTCTAAAAATATTTTATAAAAGCATTAAAAAAATACAAAACAGTCTGTTTCACTCTCACCTTCCATAAGTATTTATTGAGCACCTACTATTTGTTCTGCATGATTCTAAGTGTGGCATATAGGCGGAACACAATAAAGTCCCTTATATCATGGAGCATGTAAGCGGAGACAGACAATAAACAAATAAATGAAAAATATATCATACGATTTAGGGCCACACACCTTGAAGGAATTCTTGTAGCCCGTGACCTGGGTCGGCATTTTCTCATCTCTCTACTTTGGGACTTGGATGAAACACCAAACTGTTTGGCAAGGGGTCTGCTTTCTCATGTTGTCTGCAGAAGATTCTTATGAACAGGGCAAGAGTTAGTTCCAGGCATTTTAGATAAGGCTGCAGGGAGTTGATTGAGTCCACAAAGATGGGCCAAAATAAGTGGATGTGGGGCAATTCGACATAAAAATGGGGAAAGCAAGAGTGGATACAAAACCAACAGATAGCCAGATGGAGGGGCAAAGCCAAGTTTTGTAGGGCCTGAGGCTTATCACATTTTGGGGGCTTCCTTAAGAAAAAGAATACCAAATTAAGAATAGAAAATTAGGTACAAAAATAAATACTCATTTGAGTGAGAAATGCATCACAAGTTACAAATTTTAAAAGGCTAACAAATAGCATAAACTTCAACAAATTCCATAAGAAAAATAATCTTTTAATGAACTGTTTGAAACACCTAATACTATTTTTCCTACATTTTTCAGTTGTATACCCTTTTATAACTTCTTCAGTTTGTAATATATTTTCCATAGGAAGAACAGAAAGATACTTCATACACAGGTGAACTTGCTCTTTGTGGTGCTACTACAGGTTTGTGTCCTTACAAACATGAGAATTCAGGTCAATTCTATTTCATGTGAATCCCTCCAGAAATGGATGGTGCATTTATAATTGCATCTGCTGCATTTAGAGTACAGGCATATTCCTTACAAGAGAGAACCTTCCTTTTAACCAGATGTGGTTGAGAAAGCCAAACCTCCTTTAACAATGCTATGTGTTTTATGATGGACAGAATTGCCACAGACTAGCTTCCGGCTCTGTTCCTCTCAAACTCTGCTACTTCTTCGCTATTGGAACCCTTCCAATGCTGCGGAGTGCAGTTCAGGCAGACACCAATGTGACTTTCAGAGAGGACAGTAGGTGTGCCACTGGTAGCCATTCCTGTATCTGGGTGGCTAGCAACAACACAACTTCACAGAACTGTAAACCACATAGATATATCCCATCAAGGCCAGGGCTAGGGAGAGGCAAGCCAGATGCCTAAGGCTCAAAACTTAGGGGAGCTCGGATTCACAAAGGTGTAACATTCACACCTGAGAGTAAGGGCCCCCTTAAAATTTGCACCCTTGAGACATGCCTTACCTCACCCTCATCCTGGCTCTGTATCCTATTAAACCCAAATAAAATATCTCTCCAAATTCATTTTTGTTGGCTTGATCCCCGAAATGGTCATGGCTACTTGAAAGCTACTCAGTAAGAGGGTAAGTTAGAGTTACCCTCTAAAAAGACACTGTGGACTTAACTCATGGTGGTTAAAATATATTTGTTTGCAAAATTTACAGAAATATATTACCATGTATTCACATTGCTAGGTCTCCCAGGGCCTTGGAAGATACTCTCTGTATGTCAGGGGCCCTGGATTCAAGCTTCTAGCTTCTTGATAAATCCATCTCTGCATTCCAACCACAGCCATACTTGCAAGTCTGAGTTTATCATACTGGCTTATTTTTGCCTTCAGGACCTTGGTTAGAAGCTCAGGCTGTGGAACTAGACTCCCTGGGTTTGGATCCTGGCACTGGGCTTACTAGCTTGTGGAATCCAAACACATTACTTAATAGCTCAGTGCCTCAGGTATTCTCATCTATAAAATGGGTATAAGCAATGTTAAGATTAAAGGAATTAGTTCATGCAGAGTGCTTATAACAGTGTCTGGCACGTTATGAAAGTTCAATATTTATTAGCTATTGTTATTTTTACTGCTACTAGTAATAGTATTGTATTTATATTAATAGTATGTGGCTTTTCACACACCACACTGTAAATCCCCAGGAATCTTTGTAGTCTGTCTAGGCCTAGAAGAGACATCTCATTTTGTGAACCGTCTGTTGGCTACATGTAGGAGGAAGGCAGAGAAAGAAAGGAGTCAAAGATAAACGGAATATTTTTTTCAGATGATATTAACGTCTCCAAATTACATTTAAGTAAATGAAGGAATTGGGGCTATAAAGAAATTTGCTGGACCGTAAATGTATAAAAGTTCATGGCACGCCAAAAGAAAAAGTCCAATGAGCATTAACAATGGGGCTGGCATCCTTTTGCTTCAATATGGAAAAAAATAACATGACGGGCACTAGTTAGATTAAAAAAGGAAGAAAAAGTTGCCTGTTAATTCAGTGTCATTTACAGGACATGCCTTCAGGACTTCATTTTCCCCCTGGGGTGGAGCGCTGTGGCGGCCGGGGGCCCGCACAGAGAGGAAAGGGAGGAAGCTCAGGTTTCCCGGTCCGCGTGGGCGCCCGAAAGCGGAACCGCCCCGGCCAGTCCAGCGGCGACCACCGTCTCGGGAGCCGGGGAGGAAGCTGCAGAGGCCGGCGCCTCTCCCCGGAGCTGGTGCTCGGGGTCCCCCGGAACGTGCGTTCTGGGTCCCCTGGCGCCCGCCTCCGCAGCCCCGCCTGCCCGGCTGCGGCGCCGCCTCGGGAGCGGCTGCAGGGGCGCGGCGCGCAGACGGGTGGCGCTGTGGCCTCGGCTGCGGGACCGATCCGCCCGGCCGGACCCGCCTCTTTCCCCTCCCTGCCCGCCCGCCCTCCACGCGTCGTGTCGCGGGGAAGCCGGGCGGAGACGCAGCGCTCGGATCCACGGCGCTCGGGCCGCAGTCCTCCAATCGCGCGGGGCACAGCCGGGTGGCGCCGCTGGAACGCGGAGCCGCGACCCTCCCCGGCCGCCTTTGTCTGCGAGGCGTGCGGCCCGGAACCGCGGCCCTCGGGGGCGGGGGACGCGGCCGCCGCGATCGGTGACAGCTCCTCCCTCCCGCAACCCGCCGTGGCAGAAGGGCGGTCGGGCAGGGCCCTGCTCACTCGCTCCTGCACGTCCGCGCGCGCGGACCGATGCCCCCGCAGCAGGGGGACCCCGCGTTCCCCGGCCGCTGCGAGGCGCCTCCAGTGCCGCCGCGGCGGGAGCGCGGGGGACGCGGAGGGCGCGGGTCCGGAGAGCCGGGGGGCAGGGGGCGCGCGGGCGGTGCCGAGGGGCGCGGCGTCAAGTGCGTGCTGGTCGGCGACGGCGCCGTGGGCAAGACCAGCCTGGTGGTGAGCTACACCACCAACGGCTACCCCACCGAGTACATCCCCACTGCCTTCGACAACTTCTCGGGTGAGCCCGGGCTCGGGGACGGGGGCCTGCGGGTGGGGGCGCGTGGCCGCTGTCCGCTGAGAGGAGGGAGGGCGGCGCGAGGTTCGCGGGGCTCCCGAGGCGGCTGCAGGGCCCCGGGCCCAGCTCCGGCAGGGAAGCCGAACAAGTGCGGAGTACAGGACGTTTTCGGAGCCTCAGGGACGGGGCAAGCACGGAGCCCACTCGGAGGGACCACGAAGGAATGGGGAGCACCCAAACCCGAGCTTGGGGAGGGCTGGGCGGAGCGGCAGTCAGAGCCCATGGAAAAAGAAATGATCTCTCAATGTAGTAACAGATAAGCAGCAGTCAAACAGGTAGAGTGCAGGTTGCCTGGTCAGTTTGCTGCCTAGAGAAGTTTCGTCAGGGCGACGTTGCTGGCGCCACTGCGGAGTTTCAATCGGAAGGTGACGCACAGGTGCTTTTACCTGTGGCCCCGAGAGTCAGTCCTTCCCTGTCAGGCGGCTCAGCTCACAAGGGGCGTCTCCACTTTAAAGAGCCGCAGAGACGCCGGGAAATACTTGATTTAGTGAAAATAACCTTAATGGCCCTGGTGAAGGCTTAGGTTTGGATTAAACATGGAGAGTAAACACCATTTCTTTTTCTTCTGAGTCCCAGCGCCGCCTCTGTCCCCCCCCCCCTCGCCCCTCCTGCGTTGGCTCTGTTTCTTGATTGTTAGTATCTTTTCAGTATCTCTTTAAGCTACTTAAAGCTCTTATGTGTGGGTGCTATGTCATTTGGCTTGGTAGATACAAAGACAGAGGAGTCCTTTATCTTGATTTTTCAGATCTCTTTGAAATTTAAGAAAAAGTTAAAATTCACAGAATCTAGTGTGAAACATTTACTGTCTTGCTCCTTAAAAAAAATTGCTTCTCTGACCTGTCTTTCATCTCAAAGGTACCCTAGATAAAAAGGTGCCATACTAGTGGGTTCCCACCGCAGGGTATTGTTTCTTTTCTTCCACCCCCCCAGCTGGCTAGTATAAACATTTATAAACAATTAGAAAGTTGTGTAGAAAGAGACAAAACTGAGTGCTTAATTAAAATGGAAACTTCCATGACTTGCCCTGCTGCAGAACTCTCCCCCTCCCCAAGTACCCAAATCCCAGAGGAAAGGTGGGCACGGCTTTCTTTCCTTTCCTTTTCTGTTTAAATCCTCTCTTTGAACTGACAGAGAGAGATAAGGAGTGCCCTCTTTTTTAAACAGGACGATGCCGGCAGCCTGTGTTTGCACATGTCTCAAAACAAAGTAGAATTTTATGATAAACCCTGAAGTTGGGGAACATTTCCCAAGGGAAAACAGAATTATTTGTGAGATTTTCCACTGATTTAAAACTGGAAGGTTGGCTCCCACTTACCCACCAGTGTTGTTTTTAGGTCCTTTGAAAGAAGTGTGACAGGGAAATAAATCTTCCGGGCTGGAAGAAAAGCACAGGCCCTTCTAGGGGCGCCATCAAAGGGCTCAGGGATCTGCTGCCTCTTTCCTGGCGATGGAGTGAATGGCCAGCCCTGGAAGGTTTGTATACAAAAATGCCTCCAAGGAGCTTCCTTGTTTTAGACAAGTCTTTAATTCATTAGAGGACCTAGAATAGGAGCTGAAGGGTTTGGACTGGGAATGATAGCGCAAGCTAAAACTGTGAGTCTTCTGAAAGGGGTTAAAAGACACCTCCTGATTGTCATTTGGATCTTGTTTTTAAGCTGTGGTGTCTGTGGATGGGCGGCCTGTGAGACTCCAGCTCTGTGACACTGCCGGACAGGTCAGTATCATGTTACAGCTCAACGCTGGGAAAGGAAACAGGCTTTTAAAGGTTTCCAAATAACCTCTGACGAGGTTCCAAATGATTCCCTCAGAAACTGAGTCCTCCTAAAGCAGCATGAAGTAGACCCACCCCTGCTGGTGGCCCCTCAGGCAGGGGAGGGTCAGGGAGGAAGATACCTCCAAACTAGTAAAACAAGGTTTGGCCCAGATTTGTATGGCCAGGAAAGGGAGGAAGCAGGGTCAACAACAGCTCTTACCTTATAGG
Organism: Daubentonia madagascariensis; assembly: GCA_023783475.1. Taxonomy (NCBI): domain Eukaryota; kingdom Metazoa; phylum Chordata; class Mammalia; order Primates; family Daubentoniidae; genus Daubentonia; species Daubentonia madagascariensis. The sequence continues at coordinate 59,022 of JAKFHU010000624.1, forward strand.
ACTTTCTGATACTACTCTCTGGTTTTTATGAAAAGTTTCAGTGATGCTTTGTAATCATTCCTCAAAGTAAGTTAGTGATATCTTATAATCATTTTATTAAAGGTCAACGGGCCAGATATTTAAGAAATTTGCTCAAGAAAAAGATAGAGCTTATGTCTGTAAGTGTTAAAACTTCCCTTCCTGAGCTGTGAGTTGACTCCCTAGGACCAGCCCCATCCCTTGAAGCAGAGATACATTTGTCAGAGCAGTCCTAAGCTGAGTGAATGAACTGGGCTTATTCTTTCCAAATCGTGAACATTTATTCTTGTCTCACTGGCTGGCCACATACTTGGAAGAAACAGGCAGGGAGCGATAAAGAGGGTACAAGTGTGGGAGTTCCCCTGGGTGCTCCCCAGAAGAGCTTGTCTTCAACTAAACCCCCTTGGTGGGTGCTCAGGTCACTGAAGTCATGCTGTGCCTTGTGAGCACCCAGCGTGCTTGAGTTTGCCAAAGCAACAGTTAATGGACTTGTTGTGTCTCCAGGACTTTCTAGAGCTCAGTAAAGTGCTAGGGGGTACTTTGTAGGTAGGTAAAAGTGCCCACTTCGCTTTCTGAGGTGCCATCACATCACCATCTGCATTTATGAAGTTGGCTTTCCAGTGTCCCCATAACCTCCTCTAAGCCAGAGCTTTCAAGTTGCTCACCTACTCCGGGACAGCAAATCCAGACCTGAGGACAGATTTTATTTTTTAAACCTCAAGGTGACACAAGACTGGGCAGCCTCGATCCCTGAGGAACACCAGTCCGGTGGAGGCCACGGTAGCACGAGTCGTAATAGCCCAGCCTGGGAGCATCTCAGCTCCCCCTTTACTGTGAGCAGAAAAAAACAAGAACAGTTTATTTTTCATTACCTGTAGAAAATAAAAATCAAGACCCTGCCTGCATGGCTCATGCCTGTAATCCTAGCACTTTGGGAGCCCTAAGCCCGAGGATCCCTTGAGACCAGGAGTTCAAGACCAACCTGAGAAAATTAGCAAGATCCCCTCCCCCATCTTAACAAAATAAATTAAAAAATTAGCTGGGCATAGTGGTGCATGCCTGTAGTGCCAGCTACTGGGGGAATGGGGCGCTGAGGTGGGAAGATCGCTTGAACCCAGGAGTTTGAGGTTACAGTGAGCTATGATGGTGCCACTGCACTCCAGTCTGGGAGGCAGAGAGACCCTGTCTCTAAATAAAAGAAAATAGAAATCAAAGAACACAGTCTTTTCTAGTACTTAATCTTTCTGAATGCCATGCTGGTATTTATAATTCAAGCTTCATTGCTTTTTATAAAGTGGGGATGTTTTGCCTACCAGGGGTCAGGTTTTCTGATCTTTAAAATGTGGGCGGAGGAGTATCTTAGTAAATGTAGGCATCCTCGCTGAAGTAAGAGCCTGAGGATAAGATAAAAGACAGGAAAATATGTGAAGTGCAAAAGCAGGGTTACCAGGGACCCTTCTGGGGAGGAGCAGCAGCTCAGTATACCTCCCCGCCTGTGGACGTCACTGCTCACACTGGGCTCCTGGCAGGTGCTGGCTTTCCATGCAGGACATGGCTTCCTGAGCTGGGGTTTTATGCCTGCTGCCCAGCACAGTGCCTGGCATGTAACAGGGCTTAATCTCTTGGCTTTAGAATGGGTGAACGAGTAGAGCACTAGGTTCTGGGGTTGCAAACCTGCCCTTCAACAGACTTACAGTCTGTAGGGACGACAAACTGGTTTATAGAAGCTGGTGAAGGAATAAGTGAAGGGAGGGAAGTGAAGAGGAAGATAGCCTCGGTGTAGAGGCACAGGCTGCTGGGCCTGGGGGAGAACCTCTGAGCAGAGTTTTGAAAGAGGAATAGATTTTTTACCAGAAAAACTTTGTAAGAATGACTCTGAATTACCAAGGGAGAGTTAGATGTTTTTTCCTTAATATAATCTGTTTAAAAGTCAAGGAAGCACAAGAATCATTTTAGAAATGTTTTCACACAGAAAAGTTTATAATTAGAGAAAAACAAAGGTTTTGGTGCTAAGTTGGTAAGCTTCAGTTTGTTTGGAAGTTATTCTTCTGGTCCCGGCAATATTTTCAATAGATGTACTGCATTTCTTAACTTTTGTGTACTGATTCATAGAGAATACCTTACTAAATAATGAATAAGGCAACCATCTAAAAATTTGTGGAAAACCAACTTCAAAAACTATTTATGAAAAATACACTACTGATAAAACCAAGTCAGGCTCCCCGCCCCTCCCTGCCCACTATAAATGAGTATTTGTTTTGACTACTAGCACAGCTGGTCAAGGTGGTAGTTCTTTTCTATTCTCCTTGGTCCTGATCTGATAAACTACCTTTTAAACTTGCTCTAACACCTGCCATGTTTTTTTTTTTATGGAGGAAGGAACACATCCCTCCTATAGGCAGTTGTCACCATAGCCTCCAGGGTTAAGTGACTCCAGTGACCTCCAGTTCAAGCGCCAGGAGAATGAATGTGAGCACAGATAGGCGGGAACGGGGGACGCGAGTGTGGGCCGCCCGCAAAAGCTGATGAGCTGGGAGCAGAGCAAATAAATAGCTGAATAAATAACTAGAAACCACTTCTTGTGCCTTTGGCTTTTCTTGGTAGGGAGGGTAGGTGAGTCTGTAAGATGTCAAAAGAAGTTTTTAACGCTGCACTCACAGTATCACTCAAGTGCAGATCAGAGACAGACTGTGGGCTTGAAATAACATACCTTTGGCGTAAGAGAAGGAGTACTGCTGAAACAGGAGAAGTTCACTGCAGAATCGCCAGTAGGAGCTGAAATTCTTCAGCCTTTTGACCTATGAGGTACCTGGAAAAAATCTTTATACTTAACAAGAAAAACATCAGGTTGCAGCTAGGCCAGAGGGATGCCATAATCCAGTCTCTTGTCTCTGCCCCTCCGTCCCTGAACAGAATCCTGCGCAGTGTCTATACCACAGACCTGGCAAGCACATGCAAATTGCTTGGCCTGAGAACACGTTTCCTTGAGAGTGCATTCCAATTGGTCTCGTTGCTCATGTGTATTGCATTATTTCAGCAAATATCTAAGGTTTCTGGTCAGGAACCGAGCAGGAGGGTTTAATTTCTGTTTTACTTCCCAAGCACCTTAGCCAGAATTGCAAGAGCTCCGGGGAGCCAGCTTCCCAATGCCTGGTCAGAAGGCCTGCCTTGAGCGTGCCTTTCTTTTTCTTGGTAATGCAATCCCAGATTCCAGGGCACCGCCAATGGTGACTGCATTCCAACAGTGGGGTGCAGCTACCTGAGGGGGCTATTCATCCTGGTCTCAGTTTTGTACTTCTTCATTTGAGGCCCTCTGAGAACAGAGGGAGCACTTCATTAAAATATTTTCGGAGCTAAGCCATAGTCTATCTGGTTGAGTTTCTGTGCTTATTCGTTCAGCACAGAGTTGGCACTAAGAAACTGAAGTCATTCTTTTTCAACTTTCACTTATAGAAGCCTCACGAGTGGCAGTAACATTCTGAAATGCTGTGTTCATTCCTGAGTATTTTAGCTGGTTGATTTTAATATGATTAATTGGTTGTTGCCCCCACAATTGAAACACAGAGCTGCAAATGAAGAAAGTACATTCAAAGAAAAAAAATACAAGTTTCCTTTATAACTAGAGAAAAAAGCCAGGGATGGAGAATAGTAAATAGTACTTAGTAAATAATCAGAGTATGCCAATTGAGTGATGAAAAACACGGATAGCGTTTAACTTTTTCTTGCCATTGGGAAATTGTAAATGACTTTATACCTGAGGATGGTTGGCATCCACAGATATACATTTTAAATAGGAATGAGATGATGTAAGTATTTTCCTACAAAAGAGTTGAGTGAAAGTATTCAGTTAACTGAGTATGGTGCTGCAAGGAACTATAGGATGTTGGATATAAAGAGATGCTAATTTGGAGACTGACATCTATCTGTTCACAACCAGATCTCCTCACCTGACACTTGCCTGGTGTATGGGTGTTGTTCAGTATGTGTATTAAATGTATGACTGCAGGAGAGCATTCAACAGCAGGGTGGTTGGTTTATTTATAATCAATTCTAATTTATTTGATCCATTTCTGTATTCTTTAAGGGTAGGGTGGGTGTGCCTGTTCTCTGGTTCTTTATCTGTCCAAAACACAATACATGGAGCCACAGGTATTGGCAGAGAGAAATAAAAGAGAAGGAAGTAAGAAGAAATGAAGGAAGGAGAGAGAAGGCGAAGATACAGCCAGAATGAGAATGTATTAATCAATGTCCGTAAGTGACATTGAGAGGCACAAGTTTTCTGAGTTGCTGATGTCAGTGGCCTAATAAAGGTCCTCCACTCCATTTCTGGGTCTGTCCTTGTGTCTGATTAACACTACTCTGCACTAAATGTGCACCGGGTGGGAAGGGTGTGTGCACAGTGAAGATGGGATGAAATTGGTATCCCTTACAGCTGTTGGGGAAGGGTAGGGCTGGATCCACAGAGAGAGGAACTGTGTTAATAGACTGAGGTCAGATTGGAGTCTTAAGGATCAGTATGGATGCAGTCTGAATTTTAGAAGAATAGCTAGTACCAAGAGTTGAGACTAAGTCTGGGTTACACTGGGTTGAAGTCTAGATAAAGTCAATTGTATTTCTAGAACCCACCTACTTGAAATACTTTTTCTATGATAAGTTGCAAGTAGGTCATGAGTATTGATGAAAATGTTGAACACATTTGGCAATGTTAGGGCCTCAGCTGGCCCTGGAAGCAGATGGCTGCTGCACCTTTGCCCGGAAGACCAGCCTCACTTAGGTAAACAGCAGGATTGTTTCTAAGATGCTCAATTTTCCTTCTAGGACCAGTGGGCCTTCTATTACCTGCCAGACCTTTTCATGAAAAATGTTAAAGGAGGTCTTTTTACTGATGAGAGTTGATTTGAAAAATAACTTTTGGGTGATTTGCTTGGTTGTAGGATGAGTTTGACAAGCTCAGACCTCTCTGCTACACCAACACAGACATCTTCCTGCTGTGCTTCAGTGTTGTGAGCCCCTCATCTTTCCAGAATGTCAGTGAGAAATGGGTGCCGGAGATTCGGTGCCACTGTCCCAAAGCCCCCATTATCCTAGTTGGAACGCAGTCGGATCTCAGAGAAGATGTCAAAGTCCTCATTGAGTTGGACAAATGCAAAGAGAAGCCAGTGCCTGAAGAGGCGGCTAAGCTGTGCGCCGAGGAAATCAAAGCTGCCTCCTACATCGAGTGTTCGGCCTTGACTCAGAAAAACCTCAAAGAGGTCTTTGACGCAGCCATCGTCGCTGGCATTCGATACTCGGACACTCAGCAACAGCCAAGGAAGTCTAAAAGCAGGACTCCAGACAAAATGAAAAACCTCTCCAAGTCCTGGTGGAAGAAGTACTGCTGTTTCGTATGATGCTGGCAAGACACTCAGAAAGGCTATTTTCAAATGAAATCGATATTAGAAGCTATATTAGCTGAAATGACTCCTTTTACTGTGTAGAACCCGTATAGAGAATGTGTGTGCATTTGTATTATAGGAGGAGCTCTCAATTTATGTATTCTTTCTTGCCTTTAAGTTTTTTTATTGTTTGTTTGAACTTAGGGATAGATACTTATACAAGATATTTTTGAAGTAAGTTAAGAATTTTTCAAAGCTCTGGAAATTTAGAGCTCTAGACCTCCTGATTAATTTATGTCTGATATGAAGAAGACACCTCAAATCTGGATATGTCAAGAATGAAATTTTGCTACATTATAATGTACAGAAGAACAAAATGGGGAATGCTGTGGTTAACTCTCTCTTGATTAAGGGCTACTTAATGCACAGTGTATTATGTACATGGGTCAACCACAGTAAGAATAATTCTTAGCTTTGGAACGCCATGTAAACCATACCTTTTTTTTAAGAGCAAAAATCTAAGAAAAAATGAGAGATCTCTGCCCACAAAACCTCAGACCAGTCACTTTAGTCATTTACTAATACCCAGTTGCTTAAGATTTAAAAACAACCAACAAAAACATCCCACTGACTATATGGCAGAAAAGAAAACCTGTTTATGGGGTTTTTCACCCTTAGACCAGTTGTGTTGACACTGTATGAACATAGCCAAAGTGCCATGCTGAGGAAAGCAAGTGTTGGTCAATAGTTCTGATATTTTCTTTAGGGAGTGATTCATGTTGAGATCCGAACGTGACATTTGCTTGCAGTACTGTAGTGTGTGCACCAAGCTGCCTAAATCCCGGGTCATTAGAGCACTAGGGAGCACCTATCTGAATTGTTTTTTAGCTTCCATGCTCGAGTTGTCCCATCTGCAGGGAAGTGAACACTCTTGCAAGGCCGACAGCAAATATTTGTGGGATACAAAACGTACCTTTTTTTTCTTAAATCAGCCAATATGTACTTCTATGTGTACACACCCATACACATGCACACACATATGGATGTATGTATGGCTGTACTTGCTGCTGATTCAGGCTTTTAGACAGTTAATGGGAAAAAGCATGACCCCAAAAACAGATGTTAGGGAAGCTTGGCTGCTGCTTCTCGTTAACCTTTTTTGAACAGACATCTTTTTAATTTTACCCGAGATATGATTTTAAGTATATTTTAATATACACATTTTTGAGACCATTTTAAAAGAAAACAAAAAATAAAATGAACATTTCTTGAAACCTGTCAAAACAACTGGTTAAATCCACAGATGGCTTTCAGGGCACTTCAGCAGAGACCAGTGCTGTGTGTTCTGAGGAGTCAGAGGGGTGTGTGGCAGGGGTGGGGGGCTCTGGTGTGGCCAGCCAGGTGCATGCTGGGACCATGGCCCCTACGCTTGGCTGCTTCCTTGCTGTGGAACAGTCAGAAAACCACGTTTGTGAAATACATCCTTCCAGGTGGCAGTTTTTAGGGCTGAGTCTTCTGGAAAAAAAGTACTGTAATGGGAGAGTAGTTTTTACTCTGTGGTAGGTATGCTTCTGAGATGACACAAAGAGCCTGAACTCTTTGAATTATAATGTCAAGCTTACAGTGGGTGAAGCAGAGTCACCAAATCACTTCAATAACTAACTAGGGAAATCTCTATAAAGCCAATGGATAGAAGAGTTTTATCTTTCTACAGGTTTTGTGTTGTCTTTTTTATATTTTAAAAAATCCAATTTGTGTTTTCCTATAGAAAAAGTAAAAAGATCAGGTTATACTTTAGGTTAGGGGCTTCTTTTATTCCTGTTAGTAAATAAAATGAACAAGTTTCTTTGTTTAACAAAGGTTAATCTTTAAACCACTAAAATACACAGACTGTTAACTCTTGATTTTTCAATACATTGAAATTGATATCAGTGATAGTTTTCTGAAGCATTTAGTTACAACCTGAGGGAATAAAATTATCTGTGGAAATGCTTAAAATAGACCAAATTAAGTACATCTCAACTTGCTGTGCCTGGTTTACCTATTTGTGGAAAGCTAGGCTTCCCAGCCTGGGCTTTGCCTGCCCTGGTGTGCAGAGGTGGGGAAGGGAAGATGCTTTATTTAACTGGTAAGTAATTTTAAACATTATTTTTATATTCAAGCAAATGGCATGGAGTACAATGCAGATTAATTTTTAAGGTAGAACACAAAACTTGAAAGAAGTTTTATGCATGTGACAGTGTTTGGGACTGCACTCAGTCCCCCGGAGGAGCCTTTAGCACCCTCTGCCTTTAGGCCACTGGTGGAGAGTGGTTAGTGAAGGACACCTGTGTGGCCCAGTTCTGAAAGCTTTATGTAAGCAGTGTGATTTTAACCGGGCTTGATACAGCTTGGACCATTAGTGCTAAAATTCTCCTGGGTTGACATTTAAATGAAACAGTTTTTTAAAAAATATGTTGCTGTATTTTATAGAATAGTAAAGGTATGATTATATTTGAGATTTTTCATTTTTCTTTGTGAAAATAGAGTTTTGGGCCGAAAATTTTTTGTACATGTTTGAGTTAAATATAAAAAGTTGGTTCACTTCAAAGCTCAAAAATTGTTAAACTTGCAGCTTGGTATTGCAGAGAAGATTTTATAAGAATTTTGCTTTAGAGAATGCCACTTTGGCTGAACTCCTACAGTCTAGGCCAACGTCATAATTTTTAAAGTACCATATACTCCAAAACTGTTTGTTATCTCTTGTTACCATGTATGTATAAATGGACCTTTTGTAACCTTGTTCTCTGCTTGACAGACTTAAGAGAAACTACCCAGGTATTACATAAGCCAAAACGAGAGCAAGTCTCCAGACTATGGTAACCTGGTGCCTTACCAAGTTGTGCTTTTCTGTTTTCATGTGTAAATGATGTTGAACAGAATGTTGTACTTGAAAATGCTATAAATGAGATGGTTTGAAATAAATTGTGACCTATGGATATAACTGCTCTTCCCTTTTCTACCAAAGAATTTTGCTGGAAGTGTTCAGCCATGTCTTGAAGCAGCACCAGTTGGGAAGCATCTTGGTGTGCTCTCAGAGGACTTGTGGGAATGCATCTCTAACCAACTTTTTTTTTTTTGAGACAGGGTCTTGCTTTATTGCCCAGGCTGGAGTGCACTGGCATGATCATAGCTCACTGCAGCTTCACACTCCTGGGCTCCAGCGATCCTCCTGCCTTAGCCTCCTGAGTAGCTAGGACTACAGGCACATGCCACCATGTCCCACTAATTTTTTTTTTTTAATTTTTTGTAGAGAGGAGGGCATGCTATGTTGCCCAGGTTGGTCTCAAACTCCTGGCCTCAAGTGATCCTCCTGCCTTGGCCTCCCAAAGTGCTGGGATTACAGGTGTAAGCCACTGTGCCTGGACCCTAACCAATATTAAATGCTTACTCAATATGGGTTTTTGCAAATTCTGGGGTCACAGTCTGATAGCAATGGTTTTCTGACTATGCATTCCTAACAGATCATGTCTCCCAGTGTGTTGGACAGAGCACTATTCTTGGAGCCAGAAGTTCAAGCTCAGAGAAGCACTAGTGTGGGGTGAAACTGAGACCGGGCCGGGCATGGTGGCTCATGCCTGTAATTCCAGCACTTTGGGAAACTGAGGCGGGAGGATTGCTTGAGGCCAGGAGTTTGAGACCGGCTTAGTCACTATAGCGAGACTCCTGTCTCTACCAAAAATAAGAAAACCTAGCTGGGTGTGGTGATGTGTGCACCTGTAGTCCCAGTTACTGAGGAAGCTGAGGCAGGAGGATCACTTGAGCCCACGAATTTGAGGCTGCGGTGAGCTATGATGACGCCGCTGCACTCTACCCTGGGAGACAGAACAAGGCCCTGTCTCAAAAAATTTAAAAAAAAAATGAAAGCAAGAAACCGAGATGGCCAGAGATCTGAGCCTCAGTTTCCTCATGTGTAAACACTACTGTCTTTCTCAGCAGTCTGTTTAAATCCTAACAATGCAGGGTAAACATCCAAGATCTGTAAATCACCATGAAAGGGGTTGGAGTCAAAGACACCATGAGCCCTGACCAGCTGACTAGGGTTCCCCGTGTCCCGAGGGAGCCAGCAGCAGCTGTTGTGTTCTGTGTGATTTCTTCAGGTTCTTGAAGTGAGTCTTCTCCTTACGTCATGAGGATGCAGACTTTATATGGGGGACCTTAGGGAATGGGACCCTGGGGAGATGACCATTGTGAGGGGCTGGAAGACTTCCTGCTTTCACCCTCCAGCCTCAAGATCGTCTAGTGAAGGACGGACCCATCGCTTTGTCCCCCACCACGCCACAGAGGCCAGGCTACTACTTCCAGAAGTATCCACTGGACGTTCAGCCACAATGGATGGAAATACTGTGTGGAAAGCAACTAAAACTACTGGACTGCCCAATTCCACACACGGTGGGAGGTGCTGAAATCTGCTGGCTTCCTGGCCTCCACGGAGCAGCTGCCCCACCCCAGAGGGACTCAGAGGCCTCTCCTCATCCAGTCCCCACCTGCCTCTCATGTCCCGCTGGGCCTCCCCAGGACACATCAACAGAGCACCCAGTCCCTGTAGGGGAGGTCAGGATGTGCTCACTGAAGTGTTTACAGGACCTGACGGAGTGAGGGAATGAGAAACATCTGGGAGAAGAGTGTTCTAAAAGGAAAGAAGGTTCGAGGGCCCTAAGGCAGAGGGGTGTCTGATATGTCCTGGAGGCCAGTCTGGGTAGGACAGAAGGAGTACAGGGAGAAGCAGGAAGATGTCAAGAAAGTGATAACTTTCCCAATGGTGGCAATGGGGAGGAAGAAGAGGAGAGGCTGGGCTCTGGATTCAGGCTGCTTGGGCTTGAATCCCGGCTCTGCCACTCACTGGTTGTGATTTCTTAAGCTACTTAACCTCTTAACCCCTCTCTGCCTAAGCTTTCTGACCCCTAAAGGGGATAAGCATGGCACCTACCCCAATGGGTTGACAACAGGATCAAATGAGGTTGTGAATGGAAAGTGCTAGTACACAGTAAGTGCTCAGTCATTGCTCATGCTGCTTGGTCTTCTTAGTAGACCTGGTCAAGGACTCCTTTAATTTCCTTCACAGCAGGACCCCCAGTGGATCAGCTCAGATCCCCGAGAGCATCCCACTGAGGTGACAATTGGCTTCTAATAGTTTCCATCTTCATCTCTATTAAATTTTATGAGGCTTACACTTTTTTTATGGATAATAGCCCATTCATTTCTTTATTTCCACTCATTTTTATAAAATTAGAGCAAAATTATATCGGTTACTCTAGTAGTTGCCCAGGCTGGCTCTGTGGAGCAGAGCTGCCGCTGCTGCTGACCTGGTGGGACTGTAGGGCAGGCCAGCCCCACAAGCTAATCCTGCAGGGGGTGAAGCAGCCAAGTCTGAATTCAGTGTACAAAAAAGGAGTCGGTGGGCAAGGTAGCAGTTCTGGCATTACATGGAAGTCGAGAATCCCCTGGGTTCCCCAGCCCTCTACTGGGCTGCCCTTGACTCCTGTCGTGCGAGAAGGTCTTGCTGCAGACTAGCACATTCGTACACTTTTCCGGTCGTTGTTTAACAGCCTGACTCACCCAACCACAGTTTCCCCTGTTGCCCGGTACCATGTGCAATCCTAACGATAAAACCTAGTCTCGAAGGGGCATAGCTTGCATGTGAAAGAGGCAAGTGCTTGGGAACCTGATGTTTACCTTTAAAAAGAGAGCACGTTCTGGAGCAGAATGTCACATTTCCTGTTGCTACTTTCCTCCTGAGTGTCCCGTGGGTACTTCAGACTTAACCTACTGTATTGGTTTCCTATGGCTGCTGTAACAAATTACTACCAATAGTGGCTTAAAAGTACACAAATTTATTACTTTATAGTCTGGGGGTGAGAAATGTGACACGGGTCTCACTGGGCTAAAATCAAAGTGTCAGCAGGCTGTGTTGCTTTCTGGAATCTCTAGGGGGGATTCTGTTTTCTTGCCTTGAATTTGCGTACCAAAAATGCTGATGTGAATATTTTACATCTTTACTTGGCTTTGGACAAGACGGAGAAACATTTTTCATATGGCTTTTTTTTTTTTTTTAACATTTCCTCTCAATCGGCTAGAGGTGTGATAGCAATTTGGCATACATTGGTTTTCACAATGGAAAGTATTTCCCTGAGGGTGTGTATCCTCATAGTCCAAACTTAAAGCACAAATAGAACTTAGACATTCTGGTATATCCCTTAGTACACAAACTTTTGGAAATATCACTTGCATCAATCACTCTTTGACAGACGCTGGATAACAGTTCAGGCTTCAAGACAAAAAACAATATTGTTACGTAGCTGGTGGAAAAGAGAGTCACATGTTTCAGGAGCAAATATAAAAACTGACATTTTACCATGAAAATCAGAAGGACTGACTACTATTTGAGCTCCAATTTATCATGGACTTAGACTATACAAGACCCAGCTGGGCAGGCCAGGATTCTGTTTTGCACCAGCTCACGTGTCTCAAGAGGTACTCAATAGGAACTTAGAACTCTGTGATATCTACAATGTCATCAACCACAGCAATAACAACTGAAATAGTTAGATTGGCTTGACTCATTTATTTATCAAAGGTTATTGGTAAAACAAACAAACAAACAAACAAAACCCCAGAACCCCCACCCCCACACACAAAATCACCCAGAATCCCCAAACTTCTTCCTGCCACTCTGATCCTCTTTCCCACCATGTATGTCCTTCTCCCTCTCGGATCCTCTTGTGTTCCCAATGTTCATTCTGAAATGAAATCTCAGGCCAGACCACAAAGCTAGGAGGGCTGCACACAGGTTATTATCACACATTAATGATCTAAAACCAGACATAGTCACTGATAAGTGGATTTTCAATGCGATTAATTTATCTAAACAAATTAACTCCTTGAAAAGGAAACCCTTATACACTGTCAGAGGGAATGTAAACTAGTACAGCCACTATGGAAAGCACAATGGAGATTTCTCAAAAAACTAAAAATAGAATTATCATTCAATCAAGCAATCTCACTACTGGGTATCTACCCAAAGAAAAAGAAATCAATATATCATAGGGCTACCTGCACTCGCATGCTTATTTTAGCACTATTCACAATAGCAAAGATATGCAATCAACCTAAGTGTCCATCACTGAATGAATGGATAAAGGAAATGTGGTGTACATACACACAGTAGAATACTATTCAGTCACAAAAAGAAGGAAATCATGTCATTTGCAGCAACATGGATGGAACTGGAGGTCATTATCTTAAGTGAAATAAGCCAGGCACAAAAAGACAAATATTGCATGTTCTCACTTACATGTGGGGGCCAAAAATTTTGACTACATGGAGGTAGCGGGTGGAAGAATAGACAGCAGAGACTGGGAAGGGTGAGTGGGGGAGGGGAAAGATGACGAGAAGTGGGTTACAGGGTACAAACCCCACACAGTAAGATAGAAGGAATAAATTCAATGTTTGACAGCAGAGTAGGATGACTATACTTAACAAAAATGGACTGTCTTTGGGCGGTGGACACCTGAATACCCTGACTTGATCACTACGTGTTATATACATGTAACAAAATTTCTCATGTATCCCATAAATTTGCACAAATGAAGAAATTTACCTTCTTTGTCACTTTATTTCAGTCTAAGGGGTGGGAATGCGAGCAGGGTCATTATATGAGTAGTTATTACCTTTGTGAAAACCTTGAATAATTTTTGTGGTTGGCCCCATGTGGCTGAGAGCGCACCCAAAGTTAGACAGTCCCCTGTGGCCCCAGCCACATGGTTAATTGGTCCAGGTCTCCTATTCAGTCCACCTTTCTTTACCCTTGCCCCTTTCTAAATCACCTCACCTTCACCCCCAAAACTGATCAGGTGCTGCTGAAAGCCGAGTGTTTCTATTTCAAAGTGGAAAAAGTTGAAGGTGATCAATTATTAATTAGGCTAATAATTATGTAGGTAAAACAATACAAAACTTCCTTATAAAAATGTTGGTAGAGAAGACTAGGGAAAAGAGAGGGTTTATAGGTGGAGAAAATGTTTTGATAAATATTATAATATCTGAAATTTATGAACCACCTTCATTTATGGGGCATGAAAAATATTTCACCTATTGCCCTAACCTGCCTAAATCTTCTCTTGACCAAGTTGTGATATAAATGAATGAATAAATGCACTGTCTCTTCTAATCCCATACTACACATGTTGGGCATGTATAGGATTGGTTGCTGTTATCCTTCTATATTAGAGAGAGAAACAAAGAGACTAATTTGTTAAGGGACTTTGCCTGAGGTAGTGGTAGAACCATTACTCCTTGAGGATATTTTACTGGGCTTTTACTGGGCTTAATTTCCCTTCTCCTTTTCTGCTCTTGTATAGAAAGGATATAGAAGGGCCCCTTAAAACAAGTATATTAGTAGTAGTAACCTATATTATTTTAGTCAGTGTCTGACTATTCAAAGGCTGAGACAATATGTCGCCTAAACTTTCCACTGAATCTTGCTCCTCTAGGGGGAGAGTGTATGTTTACAGTGAGGGAAAATTGGTACCTTGCTGACTGTACAGAGGCAGCCGGCTGAGATAGAGGTTGTATGTTCCTCTGTATGGCAGACCTGTTGTTTCTACCTGTTCCCTTTTCTAGCAAAATGGACAGAATTCAGCTTGCATTCGGACAATTGGAACAATATAGAGCACAGGGTACAGGAAGCCATTTTTAAAACCTTGTATTAAAATTATTATGATCATCAGCATAATCATCAGTAGTAGTTTTCCACATAGAGCTGAAACTACTCCGAACCATTCGTTACACAGCCATTTCCCAAAGCAGTAGAATTGGTTTACAGAATGTGGTTTTATTCCCCACTCTGCCCCTCTCCCTCCCAAAAGGCGTTTTTATGGGTAGTTGTGTCCCAGGCTACTATAAGACACTTTCTGATTTTGACTTTCATTGTTCTTCTGACATGTACTGTCTGTCCATACTTATGAGACGTTTGCTTTTCCCTTGCATGCAATTTGTGATATGCCTACATTTGGGATTTAAATGAGAGTGATTGCTCTATGGCAGCATGCAGTGGCAATGCCACCAGCATGGGCTGCATGGCACAGAGCTCAGAGGAAGGCCCATTATTACCAGGGACCCAGGAACCGTGGATCCTCATGCTGCCTTTGCCACTGACCAGCTCTACACATTTAGAGGATGAGTTTAATTTCTTTGGCCTTTAATTTTTCAACCTCACCAGGAGCTGAAACCAAGAAATCTCTACTATTTCTTTTCCCTGTAATTTTAAGATAATCAAAATCTTTTCACCATTGACCTTCACAGGCTTAGCATTTTTTATTTTAATCGAAATCAATATGAGGTTGATAAATTCGTAGTTCCCACCGAACTCCAAGTAGAGAAAGTTGTCTTCAGACTGTCGGGCTAGGCGTGGATCTGGAGGCCTGGTCGCGCCTGGCCATGTGCTCGTGGTCAGTGGTCAGTCAGCAGCATCCGTGCAGAGACAAGGAAAGAAGAGGCAGCTCTGGTGGTTAAAAGCATGGCAGACCAAGTGCCATTGTAAATAAAGGGTTTTCCAGGAAGATAGGAAATCACTCACTTTCTGATACACAGGCAGTTCAGTGAGTGAATCCTTGCTAATCAAAACCTGGTTAATGTGAAAAAGAAAAAAAAAGAAAGGAAGAAGATTCAAATAGTACAAGATAGAGAAAATAATGAAGCTGATTAAAGTGAATTTATGCCATGAGAGTTTGTTGGTTTTTAATCTGTATCAAGAAAAGATTTTATTATGCACCTATATGTGCATGCCAATGTGATAATCACTGCACAGAATCCTTGCCTTTCATGAACTTATTCTGCTGCTTATGGAAAGTCATCTAGAGATAAATGTACTTCTCCTTGGATCTGGAGTTCTTACTGAGATTTCCCAAGTTAATTAGTCTCTCTAGGGGAGCCAGAGTTATCTCTTATTGACTCAATAACAATTAACTTTTTAACAATTAAGCATAGCCTTCAATCACAAATATGCCACAATTTCAACATCATGATTATGGAAAAGATGTGTCAGTCCTTGAGTACTTATTAATTAGGGATTTTTATCTTGCCAGGCCTCCCAAGAGCTTGACAATTCAATGTGTAACAAATATCGGAAAAGTTATTACTGTGCATGTGGCTTTTGTGGATGGTGAATAAAGAATGGGTAATGGGAATTGCATGCCTAGGAATAAGTTACATCTGGAAACCACCATTAACAACTATTTATTTTAATGCTTTTTAATCATAAAATTAATATATTCTCATTATAAGAATATTGGAAAAACTGGAAGACTAAAAAGAAGGAGAAAAACAATCATAGTCCCATTGCCCAATGGCAGAGACTATTATATTTCAGTATTTTTATTCCAGTATTTTCTTTTGTGCAATTATACCTCTTTGTCACTGTCCCTCCTCCTCTTGCCTACTTATTGTTAGGCACATTCTGTATGTGTTACCCAGATAAAGCTGGGTCAAAATTCTGTCCTGCTCTTTGTGACTTTGATAAGATCAACTCAAACCTCCTCTTCCTACATCCTATGGAAGTTCAAGGACCTATGGGAAGTTCAAGGACCTCCTCAGGACTTCCGGCTTGGACTTCTTACTTCTACTGAAATGTCAATTTCAACTTTTTGTCTTGTGAACATTTTTTAATATTTCACACTAGTTTGATCCAAATAAGGGACTAGATGCCGCTCCTTAATTCTCTTTGAGGGTGAACATCTGTCTCATCCTTCTTCTTTAGAGCAGGAACAATGTGGTTTTAGGAATTGACTCCAGATACAGCCTAAGCCAGCCATGATAATTCCATCCCTCTGCTAGGAATTATTTTAGGAACCCAGGTTTAAGCCAATCAGTGCGTGGCATTTCCCTGGTGACAATTCTTGGTTCAGGGACAAGTACATATACTAAATTATTCCAATCAGACTGAAGAGGGGGAGTTTAATTTCACAGTTAGGTAAGAGATTTTTCTCCCACTTGTCATGAATATTGTCTCCGTTGGCAGCTCCCTGCATCTGTAAGAATAAAGCTCTCAAATGGAGGAGGAGGACAGAGTGAGAAAATCGCAAAGCCCAAACTTCTGAATCTCCACTTATATGAGCCAACAAAATGCTTTATAGTTTAAGCCCTCTTGAGACAAACTTTCTCTTACTTGCTGCCAAAAGCCTATTAACTCTCATGTAATCTTTCCTTCCCTGTCTCCTACCCCCAACAGTATTCACACAAATTATCTACGTACTAGAAATTTTCTTGAGCTGGGGGTTTATATTTCAGAACCATAAAGCACATAATTTAACATTGAATATTGGATATAACACTTACCTTTAGTCATTTCTGTCCACATTTTTTATTATTTCCTAAGATGGAAGTCAGTTGATGATTTTAAGCAGATTTTTGCTTCAAAGCACCCACTGACAACAGTGTGGAGAAGAGATTACAGGGGTGTTTCAGCAACATGATCTGGATATGTAAAAGCTACATATAGAAAAGCACTGTAGGGAAATAATCTTGGAGACATGATGCAAATAGAGTAATAAGCCTGTAGGTACATGCGGCTCAAAGTCTTCAGCCTCTACAAGCTCTGAGTGGATGTGTCTGTCCTCAGGGAAAAGAGCTTGGAGAGACGGTTTTATTTCATGTTGAGGCCTTACCACATTCCAGATACCACAGGAAGCTTGGGGATAAAAAATGAAAGATTTATTATTGCCCCTGCTCTCAAGAGGTTCATGGCTCAGAAATGAATGGACAGATATCAGCAGAACAAAGGTAGAGTTGAGAGGTGCAAATATGTCATCTATAGGCATCCCAGGCCCCCGGTCAGTTACAACCAACGTTCAGGACCTGCCCCATATGTTAAAACCCCTTCAGCCCTGGTGTCTCCGTGGGATTTTTCTAAGGCCTGGTCACTCCGCTGAGGATCCACGTTTATTCTGGGTTAAAATCATTCCAAGGGGAGTCAGCGGCCCCACCTCCACTCCCCAGCTTGTCTGCGGTAGGTCCAGGTAGACATCTCCTGCTGCATTGTCATTTTCCTTCTTAAAACCCTTCGGTGCTTCCCATGCCTCTCCCTCATCCCTCACACCACACAACCATGTGGGGTAAAGTCGGGAGGTGGGTTCAAGTGATCTGCGTCCTTCCCCACCCCCTGGAATTCTGTAGACCCCACCCCTCTCTAAACCTCCCCCCTCCTGTGACCTCTCAGGTCAAACCCTGCACTCGCTAGTTTCCCCCATGGCATTCACTGCCTTGGGGAGGCCCCTGACTGTCATGCTGGAGGAAGTGACCTGCACCTGTTTGGTGACCCTCTGTGTTTCTTTTGCGCAAATCATATCCCACTGGCTGTGCTTGCTGTGCTGTATTTACATGCTGGAGCTATTCTTCCAGGCAGGGGAATATCTTTTTTTATCCATACTTGTGAATGTGCACTGGGGCTGGGTGGGGGACCGAAACAGAGAGAAACTGAAGGATAACTAGAAAGTCTGTGAGAGAGAAGAATGAGACACAAAACAGAGGGTAGAGCGGGGAGACTTGGAGAAACAATAGAGTGGAAGAGTGAACCAGTAAAAGAAGCAAGAGAAAAGAAAACAGAGAAAAAGGGGGCTCTCCAGAGATGAAGGGGAGCAAAATAGAGAGAGAGGACCTTGACCAGAAGTCGAAGTGGTCCAACAAGGGGAGACGCATCCGACTGAGAGTGGGGGGGATAAGGAAGTAACAGAGGCAGAGGGAGACCCAGAACCGGGAAGGAACTGAGCAAGCTGAGGGAGCCAGAGTTCAGGGAAGGGGCCTAGGACAGAGGAGGAAGGAACGTGACAGGGAGAGCACACGAGGAACAGAGATGGGGGAGAAATAGGCAGAAGTATATGGATTTAGTGGACAATCCAAATTTGGGAAGAAAGAATGACAGGAAGTGAAACAGAGGGGTTGCAATAGAGTGAGGGCCAAACACCCTGTAGGAGAAATAAAATGATGAGCAGACATGGAAAGCGGAAAAAAACAGAAACGAAAAAGAGAGAGAGACATATAAGGAAAGAAAAAGAACAAAGAAATGAATTGGACAACGTACACAAGGACTCCAGCAAGATTAAGAGTGATAAGGCCTTAGAGACCAGATCCTCAGGGGTGAGGACTTCATATTTTTGAAGGGCACCAAGCAGATGCTGTTTGACCTCAAAGTTCTGGGGAGATCACTTAGGGTGCTGACATGTGTCAGCCAGCCCATGGGCATGGGGACAGGAAGGATCCTACACTGAGCTTCTCTTTCACCCCAACTACTGAAGAGGGGGCTTGGGCTGTGTCTGCCTGGTCTGGGGATTGACTGTCTCCAGCTCTGGAAATGATATTTGATGATGAGTGGAGATCACTGCAGGAAGGACTTGTTCAGTCCTGCCATATGTCCTGCAAAGGGACCCCCAGGACTTCTCACCTAAACTGCACCACAATCTGATAGGAAAGGTATTCCTGGGCATGTTTTAGAGATCAGAAAACAGAGGCTGGGGCCTAAAAACTTCATTGACAGTGACACAGATTATCAGGGGGAGAGTGAGATTTTAAAACAAGATCAATTTAACTCTAAAATGTATGCCTTTTCCTCTAGATTACTATTGCTGCTCAGTTATATGCTAAAGAGAGGTAAATAAAATGCGAAGCTGGATAAGAAGAGAAAAGGAATTCGAGTCGTAAAAATAGACTAAGTAAGGAAAGATTAAGCTTGGACCAGATGGACCTCTGACTAAGGATTTATATCAGTCAGAGTTCAGTGTAGGAAACAGAAACCACTTTATGTATCTTAAGCAGAAAGGAATTTAATACAGGGAATTGCACAGTCGTTAGGAGGTTTGGAGGGGTGAGTACCAGCCCAGGATTTCAGGAATGACTCTCAGAACTTTATAGAATGGACTCATCTTTAGGTAGCCACTGGAGCCAGAACTTTAATCCCCAAATCAGGAGTTTGCTGCCACCTCCCAAACTACCTCTCAACTCCTAAAGTGGGAGAATTAACACTGGAACACAAAGTCTTAGAGCTGCTTCTATTTCAACTGCCTCTCAAATCTCAAGAAGTTAGAGAATACTAGCTACAAAGGAGTCTAGGGAATGCAATTTTTAGTCTTCTAAACTCTCCTATACAGGAAGACCCTCCCAAAGGATGGAGTCAGCCAATCATCAGCATCTACCATCAGCCATTGTTCCAGATATTCGTATGAACAGATAAAGGCATTTATATTTATTCCAGAGGCAAAATGTGCTGAATGTCTGCCATGTTCTCTCTCAAATTCTTCCTTTTTGTGCCATTTTAAGGTTATTCTGCTTATATGGGGGGAAGCCTGCATTATGCTCTTCTGTTCCTCAAGTGCTTTCTTTAGAAATTAAGAACCTTCTTTTACAGCAAAAAGGCTATGTCCCAGGCTTGAAGTCTTATGTGAGGTCTTGGGGAGCAGAGAAGAATCAGGGTTGTTGTTGCCTTAGAGAGCCAGACCCAACTTAGCCCAATTGCAGGTGGGCGGTAGCTATAGGAGACTCCATCAATCCAAGGGGAAGCTCCAGTATGTGCATTTAGGTATTGGAGGTGTTCCTCGAAGACCTTTAAGTGGGTTTCTGGCCTCTCCTCCTCACCCCACATTTTTCCAGGATCCCTGGAGGAGAAGTGGCTTCCTTTTCCATGTTCCATGAAGTGCCTTTGTCATAAGCAACTCCTGCCAGCCCTCCTCTCCATCTCTAATGCTCCCAGGGCTCATAGGAGGTGGCTCCTCCACACAGGGCTGAGGTCCCCCATGGCCTGTCTGTCTGTGGTAGGTGTCAATTGTATTGTACAAACAATTGACAAACATCGGACATTTTATCAGACCCCATCTCCTTATTTCCAGTAGTATAAGAGGATTGAAGTCAAGGCTAGTTTCTGCATAGACAGGGTGGACGTTAGGCAGGTGGATTTCATGAGGCTCCTTTTCACGAGGCTAAGACACTGCTTCACGGAGGCCCTGAGCAGGGGAGAATACATTCACTGGGAGGGGGGCCGCACATGTTTGCAAACCCTAAAGGTTTGTAACCTATTAGGCTGTGGTTGTGCTGAGAATAAAACACAACAAGTCCATGTAGAGCTGGGAAAATATTCAGGAAGCATAGTTTTTCAAGAGCTGAACTAATTATGCAACTGCTATGCAACTCCACTGCCCAGATGGGAGCAGCAGTTTGAGCTTCCTGTCGTCATGGAGAAATGGATCGTCAGAAGCAGAACGTTTTGTGACGGTTGGGGGTTGGCAGCAGAGTGGGTAGCTAGCAGGAGGTGGGTCGTGACCCTTTAGCACAATCTGCTGAGCAGGCTACACAAGCAACAGCAAAGAGCATCTCCATTGGTCTGTTAATCATGAGATGATTCTGGCTAGACTTGTCTCTGCAGATACTTTCAAGAGGGATATGAGAGTCAGGAGATCTGTTACTCCAACAGTTTACAAGATCAAAAGCCTCTGTGTCTGTATGATCCATAGACAGGGCATGCAGGATGCAGCTGACAATGGGCAGAGCTGAGGAGGGAGGAGCAGGTGAGAGTCACTCAATGACAGGCTACACACAGTCTGTGACTTTATCAGCATCAAGATTAAAACTATGCAACAGTTTTGCATTGAAATTCCTCACTTTCAAACTGGTTTGGGTTTAACTGTAAAGGATAAACCTTGTTCTTACCTTTGTGTGCATCAGAGATTTAGTTAGGGTCTAAATGCCTTTCCTAGTGTAGTCCCCCGGAAGGGACACAGTGTAAGAGTAGTTAGAAGTCAGACAGAAAAATCTCAAACTCATGGCTCTGCTACATAATTGCTGTAGAACTAGGACAGGTTACTCAACTTCTCTAGGCTGTAGTTTCCTCAATGAAAAAAAAATCCTTCTCAAAGGACAACTGTGAGAATAAAACCAAGTAAAGAACCAGGAAGGAGTTCTAGATAAGAAAATCTCCCATGCTCGCTAATAGGTGACGTGGTTACGACTTCTGAAAACCTGCCAGATACTGGGAATTCAGAGGCCCAGAGCTGGCTAAGGTATGGGGTCATGAGTTTAGTTCAACGCAGTTTTAGAGTTCTAGCCAGGCATGGGATACAATCAACAGGTGAAGTACTATTGTTTCAACCGAGACTCTATTAGCTCTTTGGTAAGGAGCTCAAGGGGTGGATTCTGGAGCAGGGTACTCCTTTCCTCCACACTGCTGCCTTCTGTGATCTCTCTCTCCCCTCCCCTCTCCCTCTCCCCACACAGATAGGTCTTTCCTTTGCTTTGTTAACAGTACAGTTGACCCTTGAACAATGTTGGGGTTAGGGGCACCAACACCTACCTCCCCACACAGTCAGAAATTCATGTATAACTTTCGACTCCCCCAGAACTACTAATAGCCTACTATTAACCGGAAGCCTTACCAATAACATAGTTGATTAACTATTTTGTATGTTATATGTGTTATATACTGTAGTCTTACAATAAAGTAAGCTAGCGAAAAGAAAATGTTATTAAGAAAATTGTAAGGAGGAGAAAATATAGTTACTATTCATTAAGTGGAAGTGGATCATCACAAGGTCTGCATCCTCATGTCTTCATATTGAATAGGCTGAGGAAGAGAAGGAAGAGGAGGTGTGGGTCTTGCTGTATCAGGGTGGCAGAGGAGGAAGAAAATTTGCATATAATTGGTTCCTTGCAGTTCAGACCTGTATTGTTCAAGGGTCAACTATAACCCAATCCAATCCAATCCAATCCTATTGCTTTTATTCCCTTCCCAGATGTACCAGGCACCATCACTGTGTGAACTTGCATTTGAGGGTGGTATACATTGGGGAATCTTCCTCACTGTGTCAACTCTGCAGGAAGTAGACAATGAAATGGGGTAAAGAGTATGAAAGGTTTATGGAGGGAGTGATGTCTGGGGAAGATAAAAGGGAGACAATAGTCTGGATAGGGTGTCCTCAGGTGGTGACACACCTGGGACACTGTCTGTCAATCCAAGGGGAAGCTCCAGAGCCCAGCTGCCCTTCAAAGAAGCCCTATAGTGGGCAGGAGTAGCCAGGCCTCAGTACCCTGCCCTGCTTGGTGACCGGCTGGGGCTGCCTGGGAAGAGCATGGCCTCAGCTTGAATGGTTGCCTGGTGGCTGTCTGCTCCCTGAGCTCCTCCCAGCTGCACTGCAAGCTCTTCCCCAGAGGGAGATGAGGCTGCCACCAACTGAGTAAGTCTCAGACCTGAGAGCTCCATGTGCTCACAGCTCGGTAGTGAAGACCATGATTGTGTCTCAGCCTCTAGCGTGTGCTTGACAGTGTTTAAAATAATTTTATTTAAGTCTCAAGACAACTTCGGAGATAATTTTTATTTTCTACATTTGAAAGGTAAGAAAACGTAAAAGGTTAAGTTACTTGTCCAAGTTAAAGCAAAGGCTAGAAAATGGCAGAGCCAGGGGATTTGAATGCATGCAATGAAGCAATTGTCAATGTAGAGTAGAAACTTGTCTTATATTCCTACAAAAATAGAGGGCATGCATTCAGCTTACCCAAAGAATGCAGGGGTTTTGCCCTGGTCACAGTATTTGGGGGGAGGGGGTAGAAGGAGGCAGAGGAGATGGGCTTTTGGACTAATTACATTAATATGTGACAGAGATCATGACAATGTCTGGTTGTAGAAGGACCAGTTTCATGGCCACTGCCTACAGAACATTGACCTGAATAATCCAACTCATATTAACATTCAGAAAGTAAGCACAGAGGAAGAGTGTATAATTGAGAAGGAGTAAGGGATTGCCCTAAAAAGAGAAAGATGAACTACATTTTGAAATAAAACTGGTAAAATTATATCTGTAGAGTTAACTGTGATAAATAAGATGGCAAGAATTAGAGCTCAAAGCTTTAAAACAACTTTGAGTGTCAGAAAATATCTTCCCCAGATGCCTTATTTAATATGAATTTGCTAATCAGTTCAATTACCTTTATGCAGTCAATTAGGGCATATTTCTATGGATAATGAATATGAAAACAATGAGTTCCCATATGTCAGCCAGGACCTGCCCCACTGGACTCGTGGGACACAGTTCAGCCTCTGCCTCCATTCCCTGTCCGGGTGAACAGACCCAATTCTACCTCCAGGCTACTTGGGCTTGCACTTGGGTTTCAAAAAGTGATAACAATTTATAGTTCACTTTGAATTTGATAAGATTTCAGGTACTGTCTTCAGAATTCCATCTCATTAACCCAGCCAAGGACTTTCAAATTCTCAACAGTCCCTATCAAACCAGGAACTGGAAAGCCAGCCCTTTTTTTACACATTTACAAAGCAAACAGAACCTATTTAAGTTTATCGATAAGAGATGGGAAAAGCAGTTTCTCTCTCAGGAAGTCCAAGGTGGAATTTTGAAAGATCCTTAGAGAGCAAAAGGTGACCATTAAAATTTTAATCCCTTCACTTGATTTCATACAGCTCTTCTTACACACCCAATATTGAGAACCAATAGACACTGTGATCTCTTTCTTCCCAGTGGGGGGTTTTTGTTTAAACATCCTTCCCAGAAGAGCTGCATTGTGGAACTTATGCTCAGGACCCAGGGAAAGAGGGAGAACCTGGCATGGGATGAGCTGAGTGGTGCTCCTCAGCGCCTCCAAACTGATTCAAGAGGTGGCTTCCAATCCGGGGTTGTCATGCAATATTTGGGACATACTTATACTAAAAAATTATTGGTTGTCTGTCTGAAATTTAAATTTTTTTACTTTGTATTTTATCTATATATCATCGGTATTTACTAATATTTTAAAATTCTGTACTTTATCTGCAACCCTATACTAATCACAGTCTCCAGAACTGAAGAACAGAGCTAAGGTGTCAATTTATTAATATATGAGCTAGACAGAAAGGTAGATTCTAGTAAGCAAGCAATGGGATCAGTTGGAGAGAAAAACAATGACAGATTAAAGGAAGAGATTTTGAGTTGTTGGAAGCAATAGAAGTTATTGATTGGAACATGGGATGTGCTATATGATAACATTTGATGTAGGTGGGACAGTTACTAGAAAGGGGTGTCTAAGAGAGAGGTACTGTTATTACTCCTATTTTTACTCTATTTTATACATATTTTAAAGCCAGTCAATGCTCTTGTTGAATGGCTGAAGAAATTGAGGCATGCAGAGTGTGGGTAACCCATCCCAGGAAACACAAGCAATGGAATTAGGATTTGAACTGTTCTCTGCCTCCTATGGCCAAGCCTTGCAGTCTTGGTTCTCTCTTTAGGAAGGCTTTGCTCTTTTATTTGCTTATAAAAGTTTTAGGTGCTTAACAACATCAGAAACTCTTTTGAAGACAATTCTGTGCACAGGTTGATGGAGAGAAAAACCAGACTTATCAGATTCTCCTTTAATATTTGCTGATTAATAAAAGAAAGACATTGTTTTAGAAGAGGAAGTTTTAAATAATAGCAATGTGTGGTGTGTTGGTTGTATAAAAAAGCCAGAATTCATGAGTACTCTCCTATTAGTTACAATGCTTTCTATTTCAGGAGCAGCTGACCTCTAATCTATTCGTGGATTCAGTAAGACCCTTGTTGAGCACATCATGTGTGTCAAGCCCTGCACAAGACACTAGATGTGGTCATGAAAAGGTACAGTGTGCATAGTCCCCGCCCTCTGGGAATCTATGATTCTCTTCTTGCATTTCGTGCAGGGCTGGATTTTTTCTTTGCCCGTCCAGACCTCTGCCAACCCTGCTATGTGGCCCGGAAGACTGACCTCTTCCCCCGTCATCTTCTGGGATCTCTGCTTTTCACTGGGCTTGGTCCATAGCAGGCTGGAGAAAGGCTGGAGGGTTCCTGCCTGCTTGCTCTCTAAGAGACATTTGTTTCTCTTCTAGAGTCTCAGGTCCTGTCAGCAGCCCCTCTTCATAGCCAGAGCTCTGAGTTCTGATAAGTGTTCCCCGCCTCCTGTTCCCCAACAGGCTTGGGGTGATAAGGGCCTCTGCTTGTTGCTGATCCCTGGGGCTTTGCTACGGCTTGTTAGTCTCCTTAATCCTGTTCTGGTTTTTCTAGATAGCCTGTCAATTTAAGTCTCTTCAGCATCATCTCTTTCCAGCTGGAACACTGACTAATACAAGTATCATAATCCCTTCTATGGGTACTGCTTTGCAGATTGTCCATAAATTCTGACAAAATAAATAAATAAATTCAAACCAAAGACAAAAACACTGAGGCAATGAAATACGCTTGGGAGAAAGTAAAACTACAATTGACATGCATGCTGACTGCCCCCCAAGGAAAAAAGAGGCCGGCACTGTCAGTACAGTTGACCCTTGAACAACATGGGGGTTAGGGATACCGAGCCCCCCATGCAGTTGAAAATCCATGTATAACTTTTGATTTTCCCAAAACTTAACTACTAATAGCCTACTGTTGACTGGAAACCTTCCCAGTGACATAAACAGTCAATTAACACATATTTTGTATGTTCTTTGCATTATATACTATATCCTTACCATAAAGTAAGCTAGCGAAAAGAAAATATTATTAAGAAAATCAGAGCCTGGTGCAGTGGTGCACGCCTGTAGTCCCATCTGCTCAGGAGGCTGAGACAGGAGAATTGCTTGAGCCCAAGAGTTGAAGTTGCAGTGAGTTATGATGATGCCACTGCACTCTAGCCAAGGCAACAGAGCAAGACCTCATTTCTAAAAAAAAATATTATTAAGAAAGTCATAAGGAAGAAAAATATATTTACTATGGAAGAGGTGGAGGAGGTGGAAGGGGAGGCAGGAGAGGCAGGTACAGTCAGTGTAACTTTTATTGAGAAAAATCTGTGTATAAGTGGACCCGCACAGTTCAAACTTGTATTGTTCAAGGGTCAGCTATATAGTATGTTCCCATTACACTGACCAGCGTCCATCACAAAAGGACTTCTTGTGTATGATTTATCAATGTCATGTACTCATGTAGCCATGCAAAGAGTATCCACTGCTAAACTACACAGTGCACACATTTTTATAGATGTATCTTTTATATGCACATTATATACATATTATGTACATCTCACAAAAAGAAGAGCTAAAAGAATCGATTAGTTTTAGCAAGGAAGAAAGGTACTACCCAAGGCAAATGACTGCTGTGTTTACTCAGAGATTTCTCAGAGGACCACATATATTTTGAGCTGCCCTAAGAGATCTCATAAAGAATAAAGAAGGATGTTATGCGGAAGAAGATTTTGCTTCTGTGTAAGGGAAAACTTTGTAACAGTGTGAGGTGCAAAAAGAATTTTATAGTTTAGCTATGTGTTGTTTGTTCATAAGAGTCACTCGACTATGGATTTTGGTCATATAATCTACTTAGTACTTAAAAGAAAATTTTATGAGCTCAATTACATGGCATAAACAGCTTTTTTAAAAGGTTTGTTGAGCAGTCCCTGATAGCCTCTCTTAATGTAAGGCTTGCTTTTTTTTTTTTTTTTGTCATCTGTTAAGAGCCTTAATGGGAAATGGCATTTTGCCAGAAATATGTAGGAGTTAGTAGTCTTTTGCATATTATGTGTTTGTGATATTAAACAAAAAATAGCTCACAATGTGTTCACATATGAAAAGGTGCCAGAACACTGCCTGGCTTATAGTAAATGCCTGTTAGCATTATTATTGTTGTTGTATTGTTATTATTTTACTTTGATGACATCTTGTCACATTACAATTCTAGCTCCAGTGGGTCGAGCGTCACCCCTCCAGCAGTGGGCTGCACTCCACTCGCCGGCAGCACGACCACCCCCTGGCCTTTCCGTTCCCAGGAGTGATTTGTCTTGGCTGTCGCTACTCCCTTCCCTGTGGGAAGTCACATCTGGTCTCTACTTCTACAGAGACCCCGAAAAGATGGAAAAGGAAGAGCAGGACACTGCTGAAAAGGCTGTGACCAAGCAGGAGCTTCAGAGGCATGGCCTGCCCGGTCTCGAATTTCTGCTCCTCAGCCAGGCCTGGCTGCCTCTCCAGTGGTGCCCAGCTGCAGCTCCACTGCCCAGGCCATGCCAGAGTGCAAGTGGCCACAAACGGTCACACGTGGTTCTTCCACAGAACCTGACTCCTAGACAGATGATGGGGGTGGGACTGAGGGGACATCATCATCAGTCCCTAAATAGAAAAAGAAAGTGTGACTCTTTGGCAATTGTTGTATGCCCTTGATCTGACCTGACAGCCAGTTACAAATACTGTCACCAATAACTTTAAACTCGACTGGACTGTTAAAGCTACAAATTAGTTGTTTAAACTTAATTATTCAATAATTAAGTCAGACATTTCTAATTTTGCACTTTTTTGTTTCCTCAAAATGTTTTCAAGTGTTTGTAAGATTCTGATTAATTCCTTGGTCATTTTCACAGAGCATGAGCTTATTTTTATTTTTGGTTCATGTCAAAAAGTAACTAATATTAATTTGTCATTGCAGTTATAATTTTTAGATACACAACTCATTGCAATGGAGAAAACTTGAGAGATTTCTAAATAGAAGAAAACTCAGAATTCATCCCCCCATATTGTAGAAACATTGCCTCTTTTTAGATATGAATCCATATTTTTATCAGTTTAAAAGCAAAATATGATGTAATTGCCCACCTTTGATATGACTTTAACCAGGAAGCTTGTCCCTTTTTTAAGTCTTGAAAAAGTTCATCCATAGTAAGAAGCCCTTCAAGAATAAAAATATATCCATTTATTTAGGCTCAATTCAACCAGTACTTGTTGATCATTTATTATATATTAGGCACAATTCTAGGCTCTGTAAATTCAGAGATGACTAAAGAGGCCCTGTCCTTAAGAAGCTCACAATTTCTGCCTGAGACAGGAAGCTATACAAGGCATTCTAGAACAATGTGGGGAGTTCCATAGCTGGAGCCTGGGATACAGAGTCCTGACAGAAAGCCAAAGGAGGCTGATGATTCCTTCCGAAGGGAGCTTGGTCTTATTTGGTTACATGTCTCTTCCTTTTAAGAGGCTAGATATTGCACTTTATTCCTACTGAAAATACAGGGCTCAACTTATCTTTTTTATAGAAAAGAAAGAAAGAGAAAGAGAGAAAGAGAGAGAGAAGTGGCAAGAAAGAAAGGAAGGAAAATGTTATGGGCTAAATTGTGTACCCCCGGAATTCATATCTTGAAGTCCTAACCCCAAGTATCTCAGCATGTGATTCTATTTGGGAATAGAATTCTTAAAGAGGTAATTAAGATGAAATGAGCTCATAAGGGTGAGCCCTAATCCAATATGACTGGTGTCCTAATAAGAAGAGGAGATCAGGACACAGACACACACAGAGGGATGACCATGTGAGGACACAGGGAGAAGGCGGCCATCCATAAGCCAAGGAGAGAGACCTCAGAAGAAATCAAACCTGCTAACACCTTGATCTCAAACTTCTAGCCTCCAGTACTATGATACAATAAATTTCTGCTGTTTAATCCATCTATGCCATGTTATTTGTTATGGCAGCCCTAGTAAACTAACACAGAAAGAAGGAAAATAAGAGGTGATTCTTGAGTCAGACACTAGAGAGTGAATATGATTTTTCCACGCTGGAAAAGCAAGAGGGAATGATTAATTCTGCCTGGAATAAGAAAAGAGTCAAGATTTCATAGAAGAGATGACATTTGAGCCAAACCTTGAGGGGTTGCCAGAATTTGTCACTTGGAGGAGAAAAGAGGGTAAAGCATAAGAGGAAGAGGAACCCTTTTGCAAAGAATTGTACATATGTGGAAAATGGACCCAGCTGGCATGTCTGAAGTGTGGGCTTGAGGTGGAGGACTAATGGGAGATGAGGCTGGACGGGTAGATTGGAACTAGACTGTGGAAGACCAATGGTAGACCAAGAAGGTAGTTCACATAGTAGAAAGAATTGATCTGGTCCTTAGTTTAGAGACAGATACCTGGAGGGGAGGAAGGGAAGGGTGAAGAGAGAGCAGGAAGTTAACTAGGATCTTTCACGATGGTGCAGACAGAGGGGAGGAGGCTCTGAACTAGACAGGGAGCCATAAGAATGAAAAGTTCAAAGTCAATGTAACATTGTGGGTAGAACCTCTAGAAGTGATTGACCACAGCAGAAGCTGTGTTCAACAATAACACTAAGATTTCGAGTTGGTAAAGGGAAGAGGACTGTACCAGGGGCAGAAATACAAAGTCAGGAGTAGGTGTTGGCTATGGTTGAGGGGAGATGATGATTTGATTTGAGATTAGAAGTATGACAAAATACTTCAATCTCAATGTGTGTTGCAGTGATTAGGAGAGATCTGGAAGGGAGAGCTGCACCCTGTGGCAGGGGGATTTAATGGCATCTGGCCCCCTTCAAGCCATGGAGGCCACATCACATCAGAGCAGACCTCGCATGTCTGGCTGTGTCCCAGGCTGAGTTGTAAACCACTAATGGACATACTGGCCCTTCCATGGCCCCAACCCTCCTGACTCCTGCCCTTGAGAATACAACCTTGCTTTACCCTTCCCTGAGAAAGAATAGGCTCTGTTATGGTACAAAAACAAACATCCCCAAGTCTCAATGGCTGAAAACAATGAAAGTTCATTTCTTGTTCTTATTACATGTCCATATCATCATTGTCCTTCCTCTGGGTCCAGGCCACACACCTGTTAACAGTCATCACGACATAGGGAAGAGAAAGCTTGGCAAAGCTTGCGGGGGCACTTAAAACTTCCATCCCAGAGAGGCCCAAGGGGAAAGAGACATACCTCCTGTGTGGAAGCACTCTGGACAATACATGTAAAGGAGGTGGGCCTTAACCTCCCAGCCCTCAGAGTGTGCTATGCCCTTCCTGTATTCCTTCCCGAGAACATGGAAACCTCAAGGTGGAGAAGCCTGGCAAATACTACATTGACCCAGTGATGAAGGTGAACGCATCAATGGTAAGTCATGTTGGTAGTGTGTATCTTAAGAGGATTTGATGAGAAGGGCGTCTAACCTCTGTGGCCTTCCCCCCCCACAAGCCCATTGCTGCAGTCTAATCATGGGGAAAACATCAGATAAACCCAAATTGAAGCACATTCTAAAAAATGTCTGCCTAGGACTCCTCAAAACTGTCAAAGTCATCAAAAACAAGGAAAGTCTGAGAAACTGTCACAGAACAGAGGAGACTAAGAAGAGATGACAACCAAATGTGGTATGCATGGGACCCTGTATGGAATCCTGAACAGAAAAAGAACATTAGGGGAAAACTAGTGAAATTATTCAGATAATGTGTGGAATTTAGTTAATAGTAATGTTAAGTAAGGTTGATTCCTTAACTATGACAAAGGTAGCCTGGTAATGTAAGATGTTACCAGTAGAGGGGACAGGGAGAGGGGTATGTGGGAACTCTCTGTACTATCTTTGCAACTTCTTTATAATCTGTAAAGTCTTCTTAAGAAAAAAAGGAGGCACATGCCATTTCCACTCACAAAATGAGTGACCCAAGAACTCAGAGCTCCTTGCTCACACCAGATTCTCACGTACTGTCACTCAATATCATTATGAGATTACAAAAGTAAAGAAAGTCTGTATTTCACTGGTGGCCACCAGTGACAAAATACCAAGTAAATTTACCAACTGCAATTAGAGGGAGAAAGGAAATCAAGTGAAATGGTATATGCCACTGTTCTGTAAAACAAAGCAAAACAGCAAAGAGAAATAATACTTACTCAGAATCATAACTTCCACTCTCATTTCTTTGGCTTGTGGCCATGCCTAACCCACATGTCCCACCATATGTCCATGGTATTCGTCACTGTGCTGTCTTCTACCCTTTGGACCAGAAGCTTAGTGACACTTCCCAGGCTCCTCTGACCTTGTGCTCCTCATTGGCTAGCATTTGGATTTCTTTCTCTGCCCATCCTGGATGAACATTTCCTTTGGTCCAGTCTGGTCCCTGGAACACCCCAGAACACAAAGTCCCTTTTTGTGTAGTGTGTTTCTGCCACATCTTCTTGGCTCCAAGAGTGCGCTGGACAGAGATAATAACTTCTGGGTTGCAACATGGAAGGTCATCAGAATTCAACAGAATCGAGGCAAGTGGGGGAAGCAGAGCTGAATAAACCTGGGACCAAGCATGGTCTGCAGGGGACACAGGGAGGGGCCTGGCTGCCGGGACTGGAAGGCTTGCTTTGGGGTGTACTGGGACAGTACAGGAGAGGGAGATAGGGTGTTGGATTGTGAAGGGTCCCGTGTGCTCAGCAGAGGAGCCTGTGCTTTGCCGTGTGGGGAGAATCCACTGAGGAAGTGTTGGGTGTAGGTTGCCTTGTTCTTGGCAGAGGAATCTGATAACAGTGCTCAGGAAGGATTGTTGCAGACTGGTTAGAAATTGTAATATGAGAAATATCACCCACGTTCATTCAAATTACCATGAACATTCTGGAATGGAAGACAATAAAAAGAAGTTCAAAGGCGTAAGATGGAAGTTGTCAGTTTTAACTCCAAAATGCACTTATCTAGTGCACACACTGTCTGTTGTTGAGATGCATGAGAAAGCGAGTCCCCAGAGGCATACGCTTAGATGTTTCGTTTATAAATAAACTGCTACAGGATATCGATTTTCTTCCTGTCTCATCTGATTTTTTTCTGGAGCACGTTATAGGTTTTATTTCCACTTCTCCTCCTCTCAAAGTAACCTGTACCTTTGAATGGCTCACAGGGTCACTTCTGCCTTCGACAAATTAGCGTCTGGGCTAGGAGCCAAGATCACACGATTTGGTGTTTATAACGGCCGTGTTGCATCTGCTGGACTAAATCACCAGTTTGTGTGGCTGGCGCACCCCAGCATGCGCTTGCTGTGCCCCTGGGAGGGAGGCCTGTGTTCTCTGGTGTCAGGTCTGTAATCAGTGCCATTATGTTCTCATTTCCTTGAATACTGCCCCTGATTGGAATTTTTGTTTTATAAAAGAAAGTCATTGAGTTGGTTTCATTGCCATAAGAGCACATTGACTTCTAGAGCAAATATGTTAACAGGCAAGTAGAAACTGGGTAATAAAGTAACAAGTGCTGGGGGGCAGTGGTGGCTGCCTCTGTCTTCCTCCTGGGTACCGTGACACAGAATCTGTGAACTGTGCTAGTCCAAGCTGTCATCGATCTGCTCTGCTGAAAAACTGTCTGCTATTTTCATGAATTGCTATCTACGTAATAACCATATCACTGTTCTAGGCACTTTAGTCCTTTACAGAGATTTATATCATGCCTGTGGGGTCCCTTTGCTAACAGAGAACGTGACTCTGAACAACAGCCAGAAACAGTGCATGATGTGAGGGTAAAGAGAAAGGAAATATTGGCAGCCTGCTGATGAATTTCCAAATATCTCTTGTTTCTTTTTGCTGTGGTTTGATTTTGCTTTGTTTCAGAAAACATTAGCACATAAAATTTGATTTGGTTCTCCTGCTCCGTGGATTAGAAGTTAATGAATTTTGTTGGTATTAGATCTGGCCACAGGCTATTTCATTAGCTATATAAAAGTTTCATTAATTTTAGTGACCTCATAATTATACTGGATGGTAGATTCTGATATGAGCATGTAGTTACACTGATTTCGTTCGGTTTAATCTTTTTATTTCCCCTGGAGATAGACAGCATGGCCCTGCTAATTTACACAGACACATAAATATAGATAAAATAACAGCATCTAAGATTGGATCCTGTCATTTCTCTTGTCTGTTCTTAGGGTAGTGAGAGGATGCTTCTTTGTGGGGAGGGTCTGCCTCTAGCAAGACCCCCCCCCACCCGGCCAGACTTGAGGGAGTGGAGCAAGCAAGAGACATTCAAACAAAACCCATTAGGCACCTGGAGAATTTGACAGGCTGTGATGGTACAGACAAATCATGGTTCCCTTGCCATTTCTTTTGCATAAAGGAAAGAATTTTAGACCCATTACATGAATATGTTCAAAATACAAATAATTCCTTGCTCCTGCTACTGGCTTTTAAGACAAATGGAAGAAATGATAGTTCTAAATGGCATTTGAACTGTACAGCTAAAAACTAATTTTGTTTATAGTTTTAAAACATTCAGAATGACAGCTATACACAACAACATGGATGAATCACAAATACAATGTTGAGCAAAAGAATCCAAACCCACAATATTATATACTATATTATTCTATTTATATAATAATTACTTCAATTAAAAATATGCAAAACTAATCTGTGGTGTTAGAAGAGCAGAAAGTGGTTATATTTGGGGGTAGTGATGAGGGACATGAAGGGGACATCTGAGGTGCTGGTACTGTTCTATTTCTGATGCTGGGTCTATTCACTTTGAATTAGGTCATTGAAAGTTGTGTATTTTTTTGTAAATTGTTCATATTTCAATAAAAAAGTTAACCAAACAAACCAATAAAAAGGGAATAACCCCTCTCTCTCTCTCTCTCTCACACACACACACACACACAAAAGAGACACAGAGAGAGAGAGAATGTTCACATAAATTATTTCATTTAATTTCCTGACAACAACCTGTGAAGGAGGCAGGTGGGATGTGAGGACCCCACCCCTTGAAGTGCTGGGGGTCTTGGAGAACTAAGAGCCTTTGGCCGTCTGTCTCCTGAAGAGGGAGGGTCCAGTGTGCCCCCTCCCCTGCACCCCACCACTTGCTGGCGGGGCTCACCCATTGTAATGTGCCAGTGAAATCAGGGGAGCCAGACAAAGCCAGAAGTCCCCTGGACACTGAGTGTGATGTAGAGGAGAAGCAAAAGGCATGCAGAGTCCTGCATTACCATTAATAAAGAAAACCCACGCTTGAAGTGTGTAGCCTCAAAGCCAATAAAACCTGGGAAGGCTGCTCATGTGCAAAGAGCTTCTCAAACACAAGTCAGGGCATAAATAAACTAAAATCTAAGCAGGAACATAGATCCTTACTGATGGCTCCTTATGGGAGTTTGAAAACAGTAAGTACTATGTGACTGCCACTGACGCCTTGTGTATTACTTTCTTATCGCTGGTGTAAGAAATTACCACACTTCATGGCTTAGACCAACACTAATACATTATCATTTGCAGTTTTCCCCCCTTCTTTTTATAGACAGGGTCTTGCTATGTTTTCCAGGCTGGACTTGAACTCCTGGGCTCAGGCGATCCTCCCACCACAGTCCTCCGAGTAGCTGGGATTGTAAAGTGTGAGCCCCCGTGCCCAGATGCAAATGTATATTAGCTTAAATGTGTTCTATACACGTCTCACTGGGCTAAAATCAAGGTGTCAGCAGGACTACATTCCTTTCTGGAGGGGGAGGGTGGATTCCGTTTTTTGTTTGTGTGTTTTTGAGCATTCAGGTTGTTGGCAGAATTCAGTTCTTTGTGATTGTAGGACCAAGGTTCCTATTTCCTTGCTGGCTGTTGGTTGGGGACCATTCCCAGCTTCTAGAGGCCATCCCCTGACTTATGGCTACTTCCTCTATCTTAAAAGCCTGCAAAAAGGAATTGAGTCCGTTTCGTGCTTTGAATCTCTCCTGCCTCTTCTCCCATCTTCTTGTTTCTCTGACATCAGCCAGGGCTCTCTACTTTTAAAGGCTCATGTGATTAGATTGTGCCCTCCTGGATAAGTCAGGATAATCTCCCCATTTTAAGATCCATAGCCTTAACCACATCTGCAAAGTCCCCTTTGCCGTGTCATGTAATATATTCACAGGTTCCAGGGACCAGGGTGTGGACATCTTTGGGGGCTATTTGGCCTACCACACCTCAGAACCAAATACCAAAAGAGACTTTACCTTTACCCAAAGAATGATCACACCCACGTCTCAGGCTGACTTTCCCGATTGTTGCTGCAGTGTTGAAGAATTTGTAGCTGGTAATGCAAAGAATAAGCAGGGCTATGTGCGTGCTCTTTGCCTTACACGTTGGATTGTGAAACAATTGATTGTTGGTGTTAAAAAACAGATTCCACTGAGTCAGGGGAGATATGAGGAAGCCACTAAAGCAGTCAAATGTACATTTTTAAAAAGTTGCCATAACCCACACACTAGCATTTGCGTCACTTTCAGATGACAACATGCAGGAGCCGTGTGCTAATGGAGACGGTAGGTTGCTGTGAGGATGGCGGTGCTGTGGGAGTGCACTGCTGACTGCATGCGACTGACAGGGCCACTGGCTGCTCCTTCAGAGCTATTGGTTCTGTCCCCGTGAGTCAAGTGGTGACTGCTATTCTAAGAGCAGACCTGGTGGTCACCTTTGCCCAATCAAAACAACAACTGAGGCAACTTCTG
The DNA here is from genome assembly GCA_023783475.1 of Daubentonia madagascariensis. Lineage (NCBI taxonomy): Eukaryota > Metazoa > Chordata > Mammalia > Primates > Daubentoniidae > Daubentonia > Daubentonia madagascariensis. Next base: position 94,643 of record JAKFHU010000624.1, read on the forward strand.
TTGAAATGCTTCTCTTAAAACAAAGTTATGCCTCATGACAATGTGGTCTTCAGCATCAAAAACCTGTCCATCAGAGGTGATCATTGCAGAAAGAAAGGGCTCTCCCCCCAGCTGGAAACTTCCAGGTTTGCTGAACAGGTGATAACCCCATCCATCCAGGCCAAATCAGAGCTGGTCAAGCCCCAGGGCTGGATGGCCATGCTGCATCATTGTTTGCGAGGAGAAGTTTGATCTGGCAAGAAGGTGGAAGAGGCACAAAGTCTGGAAATCTGGTGATGATACTGCAGGTGGTGTGGTTCCTAGTGGGGTCACATGGGGAAAGAGCTTCTCAGACCTGGGATAGTTTTGCTGTCCAGGATATGAGAGAGTCTGTAGCTGTGGGTGTCATCAAGACAGTTAACAAGAAGGCTAATGAAGGCAGCAAGGCAAAATCTCTGCCCAGAAATCTCAGAGGCTAAAAGAATATTCTGTCCCAGACCTGCCCCCCAATCTCAGTCTGCAGGGGAACTGACTTGGTGCTGTTGGTCCTGATGGAACATTTGAGTTATTTGTGCTCAAGAGAAGACTGGCTATTGATAACAACACATCATAAAAGCTTCAAAAGGAAAAGAATGTTTGGTGGACTAGTTGTTTGGTGGCAATTTTAAATTTTTAGATTTTAAAATCAATATTTTAAAATGGAAACAACTTGACCAAAAATTGGTCTCAGAATTTTAAGACCATTAAAACAAAATTTAATGTGGGAAAAAAATAAAAAAGAAATACTGTAGGATAAAGATGAGAAAATTCCCAGGAACTAGAACAAAAATATGAAGAAATTTTAAAAATAGGAGAAAAGGACAAGAAAATTAAATGATCCATCCGCAAGGCCGAACATCCTACTAACAGGAATTCCAAGTGAGAATGACAGAAACAGAGGGAGAAGTTTGCCAAAGATGTCATTTAATTCAAAATCTCAAAACCAAAAGACATGAAGCATCAGGACCTCCCACATGCCAATGCACAACAAATGAAAAACGCCCTCACCAGGGTTTGTTAGCATGTGTTTTCAGAGGTTGAGATGAAAAGGTTTTTAAAACTCTCCATAGGGGAAAAAGTAGCTCACGTACAGAGAATGAAAATTCAAACGCTATTGGACTTTTCAATAGTCCTGTTGGAAGCTAGAAAACTCAATAGGCAGTCTTCAGAATTCTGAGAGAAAATGATTTCTGTGCTAGGATTTCATGTGCAGGCACCTGGGTATAGTCAGATGGTATTACAAAGACGATTTCAGACAGGCAATATCTCAAAAATATGCATTTCCTACGCACCCTTTCTTAATAAAGTTCATCGAAAGAAGCAGGAAATTGAGAAAAATGATTTGGGATTCAGGTCCCACACAGGAGAGAGTCACAGGGAGTTCCTGGGTTGTTGTGGAAGGAGTCCCAGGTGTGTGGGACAGGCCTGGGGAAGAGCCTGTCCAGGAGGGCAAAGAGGACAGAAAGCTTCAGAAGGGATGTTTCCAAGGAAAAAATATTGGTACAGTACATGACGTCTTTGTCTATACTGACAAGAGTTTTGTAGCTTTGTTTGGAGGATAAGTAATAAGTACATAGAATGTTACTACATAGATTATTACTAAGAATAAGTAGTAGGTACCTAGAAAACTATGTAAATAAAAAGAATGTATTTATTATTTCTAGAAAACCATTGTTGCACTAGAAACAAAATGTAATCACAGTATATTATACAGCTCAGCCTTGAGCCATATTCACATTATTGTTAATAATGTAAACATTACATACTGATCGGGCCAAAAATGATGACATAGCTATATTAAAACAACGGGGGTGAGAAAGTATGTGCAGGGGGCAGGAGGGGGATATTTTGGCATAAGAGAGCTAGATTCCAATCTTGTGTAACAGGAAATCAGTAGATGATGTGTAAAATTGTAACATTAAAAAAAAAGCCATATGAGTGTATCATTGAAAAATACAGAGGAAAATTCTAGAAGAAAAGCTAAAAGAGTTGCCTCTGGGAGTTGGGGCTCAGGGTGGAAGAAAAGGTGGCAGGAGACTCCTTTTTTTCTTTGCAGAGATTTGTGGTACATTTGAATGTAAAAACCTTTATACGTGTATTGCTTTGATAAAAATACAAATTAAAAAACTTAAAAGAACATTAACATTTTTTCTCCTGTGTATATAGCAGCTGTGTCTCAATCCCAAATGTAGATCAGACGTGCATAATGCAGACCTGCTGGTGACATTACAAAGTAGACATATGGATCTCCCGGGGACAGTCAAGTGTAAGGCCAAACAGAAGCTGGCTCACACTTTCCTTCCAGGTTCCCCAGGGACTTCCTTGAGTCTACTTTTTTCTTCTCCCAGCCTAATACTTTTTTTCCTTGGGTTACTGGGAAAGAATTGCTTAGATGTGTATTGAGAGCCAAAGTGAGGTCATTAAATAATGTAGTGTGATTATCTGAATAATTCTGAATAATTCAGATACAAAATATGTAATATTTTAATGGCAGGGGCAGTTATTTGAATTGAATTTTCTGATTTTGGTCTCTAACCTGATCAAGTTTGCTAGACATCGCTGGACATATACTTCTCTCTGCCTTGTAGTCCAACTTAAGAGCTTGGTCATGGAGTTAGCCCCTAGCCCAGCCTGAATCTAGCCCTCATGTAGATGAACTTGAGTCCTTTTTGTTCATCTAAGAACTCACACTATATTTGTCTGCTCAGTGGCTTTGAGTCCAAATGAGCATCTTTTTGAGGCTGTCCTTTGCCTCTCTGTCACTCCCCTGCTTTAAGTTCTGTGCTAAGGGGCAGTCTGTGTCTAAGTTAGCAATCAGCATTCTGTGTATTTACAGACACCAGAGGCTGGCCCAAGCCAGGCTACCCACCTGATCCGACTTTCCTGTATTTGCCTGTGGCAGAATCTAGTTTTGATATTAACCCCACGATCAACTAGCTGTGTGACCTTGGGCAAGTCATTCAACCCCTCGCAGCTTTAGTTTCTTGTACTTATGTCATAGGGTTGTTGGGAAGATTAGATTTGGGGTTTAACCTGACATGTTAACTGCTCAAAAATTATCAGTCATTATTATATAGAAATAACTAGAGAAAGGCCCGCAATAATGCCGAGAGGACAATCTTAATCTTAATCGATACTTTGCTGGGGTTCTTAAATATATAGCATAAATCCTATGTGATAGAAAATTGAGCAATCGCTTCCTCTAAAATCTAGATGTTGTGGTTCTCAAACTTCAGAAGGTATAAGACACACTCGGGAAGGTCATAAAATGCAGATTCCTTGGCTTCACCCCCAAGGGATCCTGATTCAGGAAGTCTGGAGTGTGGCCCAAGAACCTGCATTTGCATAAGCATTCAAGGAAAACCTGGTGCTTTGTCCTATGGTCTTCAGTATGGAACATTTTCTTCTTCGTGAACACCTGAAAAATCTATTACTAGATAAAATTATGTGTTTCAAAAGACCCCTCCCACTGCCCATGGGTGGAGGATCAGGATGGAGTCCAGTTAGGGAGTGACAGGTGTCCAAGAAAGTGCTAGATCCCCAGGGAACTAAGGTCCAAGTTGGGTGGCCCACTCAAAGGAGCAAGACAAAAGTGGGAGCCAAAAGCACAGTGAACCAGACAAGTTGAATAAGGAAGAATAGAAAATGAGCAGAAAGGAAGCAAGTCTTTTTACACAGTTGCATGGGCATTTCAAGTGCACATAGAGGGATCAAGACGGAGTAGATAGTTAAAAAATGGCACAGGAGGCAGGTCTGTGTCTGTCTGGTGTCCACAGCTCAGGATGTCCTGGGAAGAAAGGGCAAGGTGGGAAGAAAGGGGTGGTAGATGCCAGCACAACTATGCCTACTTGATGCTGGGACCTGATTCTCTGCCTTGGTGTCCCCAGCTCATGGTGCAGGACCCTGCCTGGGGAGGTCTCACGACAAGTGCCTCTTTGATTGGGTAAGGTGTCAGGCAGCAGCCAAGTGAACAGAAGCCATGATTCTGATACTGTATTTCAAAATGGGAGGAAGAGTCTCCAAGACAAATAAATAAGGGAGTTGTTAATAGTGACAAGATGGCCCCATGTAGAAGTCAGTTCCTCTCACTGGTTGCTTATAGAATTAAACAAAAATAATAACCAAATTATAGAGTCAAGTTACAAAGAACAAAAAGGCTCTTTGTCTCAATGAAAGCCTACTGGTCTCCGAAGTCTCCCTTTTCTTCTGCATCAACTAATCTGATCAAATGAGCTGCTCTACTCTTTAAGAATGTTGACTCACCCAGGATGTACCCCACCAGGGGCAGGGGGCAGGTTGTGTAAGGTAGAGCCCCTGCATACCAGTGCCACAGCCACATGGTAAGAAGGTGCTTAACTTGATGGGGTGAAATAGAGCAAGAACACTGGTAATAGCCCGTGCTGAGTTCTAAGTGTGCTTCTGTACTATGATTCCAGCAGCACAGAAGGGGAGGAAGGGAGAGTTAGATATATTTTATGCCTATCTTTTCTTCTGATAGGATGTGCCCCACATCCCCCGACCCCAACCCTGCTTAATCTCCCTACTCATGGAAAATCCAGCCACATCTAAATGTTTATGTGTTGCTGATGGTGGCAGGGGCCATCTGTTTCAGAGATAGGTGCAGGTCATCAGACAATTGCCTAACGACTCAGTGTCTCCCGGGAGAGGAAAACATGGGTCTGATTAGAAATCTTGAAACCAAGCTTATGTTTCAGAGATAGAAGCCAGCTTCCAGAGAAAAGGAGGCTTTATAATTACTCTCAGAATTCTTTTAGGTAGGCATGTGTGTGTGGGTGTGGTATGTGATGTGTGTGGTGTGTGTGTGGTGTTTGTGTGTGTATGTTTGTGGGGTGTGTATGTGTGGTGTGTGTATGTGTATGGTGTGTGGAGAGAGACCGAGAGAGAGGTTTTGGAAGGTCACCTCCATAGGAATGAAGCTGTGTTGTGATTCTTTTCAGAGCTCAGCAATGAATTAGCATTCAGCACCTTGGACTTTTGACTGTCATTAGAGTCCAGATGAGTCATCCAGGACAAGAACGCAGTAACTGCTTCCACGTTTCTGGGCCCCTTAAGGATCTGGTTCCCAAGAGGTGAGGTAGGTCACTCAGTCCTGTCCTGTAGCTGCAGGGTGGGGATGGAGGAAAGGAGAGAATTACACTTTCTCCTGCTTCTTTTGCCCCCTAACGGGGAAGGGTGGTGTGAAAAGGCCTCTCCATTCTGTTTCCCCACCTCCGTGGGTGGGCGAGGTCTCACCTCCCTTCCTGCTGCACTCTCCTGGCAGTTTACAACCTGCAGTCTCTCTGCTCTGTCCGTGGAGCCCAGGAAACTGAGAGTCAGGAGCAGCCTCTGGCATCAGAGGGAGTGGGTTCAAAGTCCGATTCTGCTACTTTCTAGCCAGTAAGCTGCTTAGCTCCTTGTCTATAACTGGGCTTGCTCACAGGTACTTACTTCCCAGCACCAGTGTGAGGATCACATGCACGTGTGTCTAGCGTGGTGGGTGGTACCAGAGTGCCATGATTACCTCTCCCGCTGCCTTTGGACATTCAATGCCACCGCATAGCATGATGATTGAGGCCACTGGACACTGAACAAGTGCTGGGCAGCCAAGAAGCAAGCCGACCAGTCTCAGGTCTCCATCAGCATCTGTTCAGTAGAGAAGCAGTTATGTCTCTGGGCCTCATTATGGTCCATCCCCACTTGGACTTCACACCTTCCACCTCACACTCGGCACATCCCAAGCCAAGGATGTCATCATAACCTCACCAAGATCGCTGCCCTGGGGCTTCCTGTTCTGTCATCAATACCTCCATTTTCCTGGCCACCCAGACTCCACATGTGGTCTCTGTAGCCCCTCTTCTCCTTCATACCCTCTGCACTATCGGGGGACTCCAGGGATTTGGCCATTGTCGGGGTCTCCTCCTGCCTGTCCCAGTACTCCTGTGACCACTACCCTGCTGCAGATCTGATTCACCTCAGCATGGGAAGACCAGAAGTGCCCTGCTAGACATGGCTTTTCATATGCCCCTTACCTGCCCCAACTCTATGGTCCACAGAGAAGGTGGCTCTCTCTCCTCCCTCCAGCCCAGCACACTCTTCCCCCCTCAGCTCTAACTACCCCACAAATGAACCCACATTCAGCACGGGGTTTTCTCCCTTGTTGTATCCAAGTCAGCTGAGACCTGGTAGTCCAGTTCTATTCGTGGGCTGTCCCTGCATTTCTGAGACGAATCTTGCACTCTCTGCAAGAATTGGCCATGTTCTCTCATATCCCAGGGCACCAGGCCCTACCTTTACGATTTCCTTGAGTCTAGAATCCAGATGTGACTTAAGGCCACTCAAAACTACACCCTTCCTTGCCTCACCTTCCATCTCCTCCCAGGGCACCATGTGGTGATTGTTCTACATTCCTTCCAAAATCCCTCCTCCCTCAGCCTAGGCCCATGTGAATTCTCACTCAGCCCAAGAATTCCCCCTCAGCAATCTATCCCCTGACCAGGTAAGCACTCAATGGCTCACCTCTGCAGAGCCCTTCAGCAGCAGTGGTGTCAAACTTGTCCCCCAGCCCTTCCGCGTCCGTGCTCCACACTCCCATTTGAGGCACTCCAGTGCACAGTCCAGATTTTGCAATCCCCTCCCTGTGGGCTAGGGCAGTGCCCCTCCCACTTTATAAACTCAGGCTTCCTTTTAGTAAGTCTAAGGGCCACCCCTGCTGCCCATAAAAGTGGGCGATGCAGTGCAGGACTGAGTTGCACCAGCCTCCCTTACAGGCTCAGGCCCTGTTGCTCCTCCCCAAGCCCCTGCTTCCCACTGCACCTGTCAGGGCTGAACTTTTCTGGGGCTCTGTCCTTTATTTTATTTTTTTGTAGCATGTACCACAACTGTGTTTAAATAATTACAATCAGTTATTGAAAACCTTACTTGTGGTGAGTGATTTAATGTATGCCTGTTGCATCATAAGGTCAGCTCTACAAAGTCAGGGCCTTGGTTCTGTTAACCTTTGTATCCCTGGCACTGGCATATCTACTTCAAACAAAATTTGGGTGCCTGAAAATACCCCCCTACAACCTATCAATAAGTCAAAGCCATCTATTGCTTACTGTATGGTCAGGGAGAGCCCTATCCTGATAGTCTGAATAGCAGCATCTCAGAGGGGTCATCCCAATTGTGGTATTTATGAGGCTTTGGGGTTGGGTTTTTGAGATCTTTCAATGTTGCAGGGGTGGCGGGTTTAGTCAGGATTGGGAGGGTATTATTAGGATTGGTGGACACAGCAAGGTGAGGGCTTTTAGGCAAGGGATTAAAAGAGTCTTGATATATGAATAGTCGTTGATGCTATTTATTGAAAAGCATAATAGTTTAACATCTATTTGAATGGATTTTTCTGGAAAATTAATGAAACGAAGTTATTTACAGCTTTTATTTTCCTGGACAAATTTCCTGTAAGAGCAAAGCCATATTAATGTAGATATTATAGTAGGCTTTGAGGGTGCAGATGATTTGGCTTCTCAGAAGGATCAATTCCAGGTGTTCCCAAATCCTCCAAACTCCTAGAATCACACATGGAACTACAGGATGGCCAATGCCTGCCTAGTCACACAATATTTCTGAGAGGTCCCAAGTAATGCTAGCCTTTGAGTGTGAACCTCTGCTTCTCAAGCCTCCCTTCTTGTCCTCTGTCCAGTGAGGGGGGCCTTTCTCTTGACTCCAGCGTAGACAGTGCTCTGGTACTAACATCCCCCTAACACAACCAATGCAAGTTCAGTAAGCAAAGCTGGGTATGTGTGAAGACGGTGGAGGGTACAACTCAGCTTCAAATCAAGTGTGTGTGGGCCACTGCTGCTCTGGGCTTTCCCAGCCTGGTACCACCTCCGTGCCTTAACCACGCCGTGCACACATCACCTTCAGCCCCCTCCTTGGCATCAGGGCCTGCCCTCCCTCGGGCCTGGACCTCCCTATCTCACCCTCCCCACCACAAAACAAAAAACCAAATGAAACAGAAACAAAACAAAAACCCCTGAGAAATTTATTATTACATCAAGCAGAGCAATTTTAGATCCCTTTAGTTTTCTCTCATCTTTAATCTTCTGCACAACCCAAATGCCCATTAAGGTGTTCCCCTAAAGAAAAAAATAGTTCCCCCCAAGAGGAATTCTATTGTTATCTTAGACAGTAAACAACTCACTTCCTGCACCCTACCTGAGTAAACAGGAATTCCATCAGTGGTTGAAAACACTAGGTTGAACCACATGAAATATTCATTTTGAAGGTCAAAAATAGTCAAATAGCAATAATTTCATATCCCCCAGCATAAAACATGTAAAATATTGAGATAATGAATTAATTTGAGTTAGTCTTGGGAATTAATTTTATTCCTATGATGCAACCCAAAGAATTTTCGCAATAACGCTGAAATAACTTTTAACTGCTGTCAATAAAAACCATAAGGACAAAAAATAATTTCATTACTCAGAAAAATGGTATAATAATTGAGCCTAATTATGGAGGAGTCTGGTTATATTTCACCCACTAGCATCTCAGTTCTAGAAAAATGTCTGTACTAGGAAATCAAAGCAGAGTTGAAAACTGCTATCTGACTTCTACTTTCACCAGGTGTAGGTTGGAAAGGCAGGGAGGGACTGAATCAAATTCAGAGAATGATAGACCAGTACGGACACAACACCTCCTACGAAGCCTGACCCCAGACAGTGTTCTAAGTACTTTGTATGTGGTAGTATTAGTAATCCCCGAGGAAACAGAGGCACAGGGGGTTAAGGTATTTGCCTGAGGTCCCACAGCAAGTGAGCAGTAGGGCTGTTCTAGCTCCAGGGCGCAGGCACACAGGCACTATGCTATACTGCTCTGTTCTTTCAGGGCCTCACACAAACACATTTCCTCCTGAGGGTGAGGGGCTGAGGGGAATGGTAGTGGAAGGAAAGGTAATCAGTATTAGGGAAAGAAATCTTTTTTAAAGTTACCCCGTTCTCACACAGTCACATCAACACCCTGGCAGATGGGGTGGGCAGGAGGTCGCATGCTATACTGGCAAGTGGGCATGGTGCAGGGCCAGTGAGTTCTGGATCACGTCATGAGAAACCAGCATGCCACTCAGCTTTTGTCTGAGGTAGACGTGTACCACTGTTTGAGAACCCAGATCTAGACCATTCTCAACTTTTGCTTTGGATGTGTTTGTGATGCACAAACCTATTTCCTGTTAGAGACTGCCGGCCTGTTCCCGTCCCATTCTCCACTGACTATACTTCTCCATCCTGGTGTATGGAAAAGAAACTGGATCGGAGAGCCAGGGGTTTTGATTTTTAGCCCTAACCCTACCACTCATTCCTAGCCCTGGATTTTTTCAAAGTATAAACGTGCTCAAATTTCTCTTATTCTAAACGTAATAGCACAGAGGTGTCCCTGTTACTCCTGTCCCATTTGTGGACTCACCTTTTCTACCAAGCATTAAGAACAACTAATCTACCCTTGCTCTTTCCTCTTCATCTCCGCCAGCTCAGGACCCATCCACCCACCCACAGTACACTCAACACCTACCCCCGACCCTGCTTGTCCCACCTCACCAATGACCTCCCTGCTGGCCAGTCCTCCTTAGATGACCCCTCCTCCACATTTGGCCTTGTCGTCCACTCCTCTCCCCTGGCTTCCGACACGGGCTCCGTCTCTGCGTCCGCGTCTCTGGCCATTTCCCCGTGGTCTTGAGTGTGGCCTGTGCTCTCCTCACCACACCGTCTCCCGGGGCGGAGGTGCTCATTTTCAGTTTCACTCTCCATCTCTGGATTCCCATCTGTGCTGTATCTTCTCTGAGTTTCATACTCTCTTCTCTAGCTGCATCCTGAACCTCTTAAATGTCCCAGGGACCTGTCAAATGCAAAGTGTTTAAAACCCAAGTCATCATTTTCCCAAGACATGCTCCTTCTGTCAGAGGCAGCCCCGAGTCATAAACTCGGGTCATCTTGGACCTCTCCCTTTGTTTTGCTCCTCACATCCCCTCTTCACCTTCTAAATATTTTTCACTCCAGTCCCTTCCCTCTCTCCTACCCGCTTGCTCCTACCACCTCTCTCCTGTCTAGGATAACAGCCTCCTAACCAGTCTATCTCTTGATTTGCTCTCTTTCAAAATCCATTTTCCAATCAGTTATCTGAATGATGGTGGCTGTATCTTAAATGAAATCTGCCAAGTTACTCTCTGGCTGAAAGCCTTAAAGTTGTTCTTCAGCAAACATTTCGCCACGACCTCCAAGGGCCCCTTGCTTTGTGCCGACTTGCCTTCTCCAGCTGCCCTCTGCTCTCTGCACTCCACTGTGCTGGGGACAGGCAACTACTTATGGTTCCAATTCCACAGGGCACAGCAGTGCCCTCTCTGATCCCCTCAGTCTGGGTGTTGTGCCTTCTGCACATGGTGTATTTGGGCCCTCCTTGTGCACTCACCTCCCTGGTTATTTAGGTTGGGTTCTGGAGTCCTCTTGTCCAAGGAGGATCCTTGGCCCCCTGCCCAGCTCAGCCTCCCTCACAGCCCCTGCAGCCTAATAGCCAAGTGCTCTATTTACTTGTCTGTCTTCCAGAATGGACTGCAAACACCAATGGGGCAAGGGGGCCTTCCTCTAGTCATCCTTGTATTCCCAGTACTTTGAGTACAGTTGACCCTTGAACAAAGTGGGGGTGAGGAGAGGCACAGTTGACAATGTAAGTATAACTTTTGATTCTCGGAAAACTTAACTACTAATAGCCCACTGTTGACTGGAAGCCTTGTGGATAACATGAACAGTCAATTAACACATTTATTTTATGTATCCATGAAGTACCTAACTTTTTCTTAATTTTTTCAATATTTCTAGGCTATGCAGTTTGCCTATAAGTTTTTTCAAATTGTTGAAAATCTCCAAAAAATTTTAAAATATATTTATGGGGAAAAAATCTGCATATAAGTGAACCCTCACAGTTCAAACCTGTGTTGTTCAAGGGTCAACTGTACTTAGGGGACCTTCACTATACGTTTATTGAGCTGCTGCTGAAGTGAACAGTGTCTGCAGCAAGTTGCCTTCTCCTCTGAGCTTTGGCATTCTTATATATCAGGCAGGATAACAGAACTGGCCTAGCTTATTCACAGGTTATTGGGAAGGTTATATTAAATAATGCATGCAAAACTCATTATTTAATATAACCCCAGTAATGAGGATAAGAAAATTTGGGGACCCAGGAATGGTTATCTAGGCCCAGGCAGTGGTGGTCCCATCTTTTATTGGAAAAGTAGTTGGAAAAGTATCATTGTTCTAAGGCAACATTGGAAGATTTGACAGAAGACTTGGGTGGGAGCAGGGGAAACTTGCTTCAAAACGAAAGCTAGGGAATGGGGGCAAGGCCACAGAAAGCTGATTAGGCAAGTCAGGTCAGTAGAACTAGAATTAGAAGAGGAACAGAAGAAAAATCCTTTGACTAGGCAGGATTAGATGAGTTACTCCAAACTGGCAATGACGGTTATCCATGAGTCTACATTGTGTTCTTGGATGCCAAAGCAGGCCCGACATGAGGACCGTGTGTGGCCATGTGTTTGTCACAGGGGCGTTTAGAGTAGTGAGACGGGAACCCCAAGAACAAAGAAGCCTCCTTCCTCTGGAACTCTTAATCTGGTCAGAGACGGACAAACATTTGTTTATTGAATATATGTATGAAAAAATCTCTGTATAAAGCAGCATAAACACACAATTTAATATATGTGTACATGAGGAATCTATATCTAACCAAGAGAGTCAAGATGACTCAAGTGCTTCAGATTTGCTTAAATCCACTTTGTTTTCCTTTTGTCGCCACCCCTCTATCCATTCTCCTCTCCAGCAGCTGCTTTCTTAGTTCTGTCGACTGGCCTTGTCACTTGCTAGGGTAAGTCACATGGCCTGCTGGACCTTATCTTCTCAGCTGTAAGGTAAGGGAGGTGAGAGCAAAGAATGTCCCTGCTCTGATGTTCTGAGACCCAAACTCACATTCCCCATCGATCTTTTGCCAGTCTCTCTGGCGTCATCCTAGCGTCCAGCTCTGGATAAATAGCAGGAATCATTCACTCCCTGACTTCTTGTCCTGCTCCCAGAACAAGCCATGAGACCTTTTCTACCTGAGTGTAGATGGTAAGTCAATGGAAGCTCTTGGGAAGGCACCGAGCCATTGGGACCTGCTTTACAATGGCATGCTTTTTTCCTTTCTGTTCTTAGTTGTCATCTTTGCTTACATCCTATTAATTCATTTAATAGATATTTATTGAAGTATCCACAATGTGTCAGGTTCCAAGCTAAGTAGTAGGAATTTGAAAGTTTCTAAGAAGCTATCATTGCTTTCAAGAAGCCCACTGGTTAATGGGGCAGATGGGTGTGGAAATAAGTATCCCTGAAGAGTGTGATAAGTGATTGGGGGGTGACTGCAAACATGGGAGCCCAGAAAATGGAGACGAACCAGAAGGCATTCAGGAGGGCTAATGAGGAAGCAGTGGCATTGGAATGGGGTTCTGAAGGATGAGCGAGAATGTGCGGGCAAGAAAGGCAAGGGGTGTATACGCTTGTGTAAGATAGCACAGCATGCGAGGGCCTGAGAGTTGCTGGACAAGGATGGGTTCGAGGTACAACTGGGGATTGGCAGAAGACTAGGCTGAAGACAGGAGAGGGTTGGTGTGTGTGATGGACTTTGGATGCTCTAATTAGGAGTTCAGATTTCATCCTAGAAGCAACGGGACACCACCAAAAATTTTAACACACACTTGAATCTTGGCAGCAGTGTTGGAAGTGACTGATGCAGGAATAGGCTGGGGACAGGGGCCTTTGGAGGTCTTTGAAGTACCCCAGGAAGGAGACAGCAAGAGGCAATGAGGATGGGGTAGAAGAGGCTGGCCAGGCACAGTGGTTCACGCCTGTAATCCTAGCACTCCGGGAGGCCGAAGCGGGAGGATCACTTGAGCTCAGGAGTTCAAGACCAGCCAGAGAAAGAGTGAGACCCCCATCTCTACTAAAAATAGAAAAATTAGCCAGGCATTGTGGCGGGCCCCTGAAGTCCCAGCTACTCGGGAGGCTGAGGCAAGAAGATTGCTTAAGCCCAGGAGTTTGAGGTTGCTGTGAGCTGTGATGATGCCACGGCACTCTACCCAGGGTGACAGAATGAGACTGTGTCTCAAAAAATAAAATAAAATAAAGAAGAGGCCAAGGGCAGATACTAGGAGCTCCCTTCAACAGAACCTGCTAACTGGGGTGGGTTAAAGGAGAGGTAGGATGAAGAATGATTTTGAGGTTTCTAGTGTGGACAGCTGAGTGAGAGGAAAAAGGGAATGCAGAGGTGGATGTTATCCAAACTGACATTCTAGAGTGCCCCTTAAGAGGACCCTAGACTCTTTGTTTCTGCGGAACATTTCCATGCACTGCCTCCTTCCCAGGAGGCCCTCCCTGCTGGTCTGGTTTGATATCTTGGCTGTGGTCTCATGCCTGGATTCTGCATCTCTACCCAGACCTTTCAAAGAGAAATTTCCTTTGAACTTCCTCATGGTCATTGGCACTGGATGTCCTTGATTTCAAGGCCTCCAGCTCCTGCTTGGCCCTATCCTTCTCTTCCTTATGTCTCACTTTGGCTTCCAGAATCCTAGCCCACGGGCCCTGCTTATCCAGATTAATAGGCAGGGAAGAAAAGAAGAGAATTGTTTCTGACATGTTAGGCTCGAAGTGTCTGTGGGACATCTGTGCAGAGATTTCCAGTGGGCAGGTGGGAAAGAGTTTGTGGGGGGTTGAGCTATGTTTAGAAGCCAAAAGCATAGAAGAATGATGAAAATCACTAGAAAGATGTAAGCAAGAGAGGGAAAAAGAGAAGGAAGACCAAAGGTTGCCAGTACGAGGTGGGTAGGACATGAAAAGCCAGGGAAAGAGGATGAGGACAGGCAATCACAAAAGTCACGGTGGATCAAGGGAAGATGATGTGCCAGGGTCAGCGAAGGGACACTTGAAGAAGAAGGAATGAGCATCAGTATAAAATTGTTGTGCAGAAGTAATTTTACTTAAATATTAAATATGACAACATTTTCTAGCCTTCCCCTATGTGGCAAACGGTATGCCAAGAACAGCGGTGGCCAGAAGTAAATAGATTTCAGCCCCCGCACATAAGGACTTTCTGGTCTAGGAGAAGAGATAAGCATAAATAGAAAAGTGGAATAGATCATAGTCTACACAGGGAACTCAAACCCAAATCTATAGAACTGGTGAAACAGACTGTTATGGCTTCAGAGAGATGACTTTCAAGGCCAGACAGGAGCTGGTGTAAGATGTTCTCCAGGTAGACAAGCAGAGAGTTCCAGGCAGAGGAAGCAGAGCTCCCACAGTGCTGGCAGTGGAAGTGTGGCTGGGGTGAAGGAGGAAGTAAGGGGGAGACAGAAACATGAGTTTGAAGAATGTTCAGGGTCCAGACTACTGAGGGCTTTACAATTTGGAGCAACAGGGTTTTGATCAGTGTATGAGTTTCCTGTGCCAAACCACAAATGGGGTGACTTAAAACAGGAGAAATTCATTCTGTCACGACTCTGGAGGCCAGAAGTCTGAGGTGTCAGCAGGGCTACACACCCTCTGGACCCTCTAGGGAAGAATATGTTTCTTGCCTCTTCCAGCTTCTGGTGGCTGCTGGCATTCCTTGGCTTGTGGCTGCATCACTCCAGTCTCTGCCTCTGTGGTCACATCACCTACTCCTCTTCTATCCCTGTGATCTCCCTCTGCCTCCCTCTTGTGAGGACACTTGTGATGGTATTTAGGACCCACCTGGATGATCCAAGATAATCTCCTCATCTCTAGATCTTCACTTAATCACATCTGCAAAGTCCCTTTTTCCATATAAGGTAAGATTCACAGGTTTCAGAGATCGGGGCTTGGATATCTCTGGGGGCTATTATTCAGCCTATTATAGTCAGGAATATAAAATGGTTGGGTTGGCATTTAGGTATACCTGCCCGGGAGTAGAGGGCAGAATGGATTGGAGACCCATACTAGAGTCAGGGACATTGTCACTTTGGGGATTACTGAAGACGTACAGGTAAGAGGTGACTGAGGCCTGAACTATGTCAGCAGTGGAGGTGGGGGGGGGAGTTAGATCCGAGTGGGAAGTGTCAGATGGGTCGGGTGGTTCTTGATGCCACAGTGGGGTTCCGGGGACAGAAGCCCGACTGCATGGGTTGACAGTGATGGGAGGTTTCACTTCTTTTCAGTCATCTTGCATACGGGGCTAGTTGCCAAAGGCAACGATGAGCCTGCATGTGTCCGGTAGCATAGGATGGAGCTCTGAAAACAGCGCCAGAAAGGAAAAGGAGGTGGAGAAACAGATTCTCAAACTCCTGAGCATCTTTGAAGAAAGCACTCTAGGTAGCCCAGGCCAGGACTGAAGTGACAGGACCCCTCCCCCTCAAGACGCTCCAAGGGTCCAGCAATTCCTGGGCAGTAGAAAAGTATGAATACAGGCCTTCCAGCTTCAAGGGGCCCAAGCATTAACCTTGGCGCCTGATGAGGCTGTGTCATTTGCACCTAAAATCATGTAGAATTGCATTTCCAGTACCCACAGGCACAGGATAGCTGAGTTTCTACAGGTTCATTTGCTTCTGCATACCAGAGGGGGTCACATGAATGACAATCTAGTCCTATCTGGTACTGGACTTCTGCTGTCACGTCCCAGCTGTCCTCCCAAACAGGCCTGCTCCTCTGAGGCACTGTCTGCCTCAGGCCCTTGGGGTGCCAGGGCAGGCTCTGTTTGGTGTGGGAGCCCTCACTCCATGTCCCCTGGCACCAAAGCCACATCTGGTGGAACCTGGTGGCTTCCCTCCCTGCCTGCAGCCCTTCTCCCTGTGGGGCTGAGATCTAAGCTCAGGGCACAGGGCCGGAGGACCAATGTCTGAACAGATGCCAGGCTTCCTCCCCCTCCCAGCCCTTCACCTGTTGTCAGGGGGTGCAAATCCCTCTTCCCACCATCCCCTACATCCTCCTTCGCCAGAAAAAAGCCCTTATGCAAACCAGTTTCTGTGAGACCTCCCTTGGTTTGGGTTGATTCCAAGGCCAACACTATCCATTATGCATTCTAAAAATTTTTATGTGAGCTCTTCCTATTTGTACTAGTTCTGGGTACATATTGGTTAACAAAACAGACTTGAAGCATAAGAAATATGCCTTGGATGTTCCAGGGCATATGCACTTGCATTGATGAGCTTATTTATAGCTGTGTGCACTACTATGCTAGCTACAGGAGATGTTCTTTGTATATGAGCAGTTATCCACTAAAAAAACATAGACCTAGAAAGGAATAATTCTTATTTCTCTTTGCAGCTTTTAGGAATGAAAGAGCTTGATCTGGAGCTCTGCTTTCTGCAATTCCTTCTGTTCTTTTTGAAGGTACAGGGAAGGACACCAACCCTGCCAACCAATCAGGAAGGGAGTTTTGCTATGATATCATTTTTAAGATGTGATTTTTATTATAAAAATATTAAAATTATAAGGTAATTTTAAGGTTTATTTTTGCCATAAATACAAATCAATCAGAAACCTGTATCATGGGCAGTTAGAACTGGGCCTGGCTGCTGAGACTGCCTGGTCCAACATGCTGATCTGACAGATGAGCTGGCTAGGGCCGTGTGCACACCTGTAGGCAGACACACATGTACCCCTGTGAGTCTATGTGCATGGACATGCATGTATGTGCATACCAGCACACGTGGACTCTCAGTGTATACAGATATCTATACCTGCACATGTAGATAAAGTCATCACTACCCTGGTAGTGTTCCAGGGTGGGGTCAGAGGCTCACTTTGTAAAACCACAACCTTTGTAGGCACAGCTCCAAGAAAAGGGAAATCCATGAATGAAAAGTGTGGTGTGTGAGTGTGTGGCTACAGAGGAACATGTGAGAGAGACCAGAGAAGGCCTGGAAAGTTGACAGATGCCAGCTAAAGTTAACCCTATGACAAAAAGGAGCAAGGTGGAAAATCAAAGGGGATTGTGCAGCTACCTCTGTAAGCAGGGACTGACAGGACAGAGGGGCAGCTTGTAGGAGACACTGATGGGCTTTTTATTTGCCCAAGAACTAGCATGACTTCAGATGAGACTTTGACCTCAACAGCAAGGATAAAGAAGGTCAAATTAGAACAGAAAGCAGATTATGGGAAGAAGGTGAGTGCAGGCTAGTGAAAGGGAGTCCGTCTGGTCCACAGGGCCCAGGCTCAATGCAGTCCTCTGATTGGAGGAGCCTGAGCTAGTGAGTCAGCAGTCACCAGGCAGGGCCAGCCTGCACTCCAGGGAAGGCTGTGGAGAAAGACAACTTTCCGATTTGACATTAGGCAGGGGTCTCAGCTTTCCCACCTGGGATGATTAAAGAATGACCAACAGTTTTCTTTAAGAGAGAAATCAGTAAGGGACATTTAGAGATGGTATCTATCCTATCATGTTGTGCTGATTTCTGAGATTCTGTTTTATTTTGTGGCTTTTTAAAAAAACAGTAACATTTGGTCATAACAAAGGCAAAAACACCAACTCGTATAGTCAGTGCTGACTTTGTGACCAATACCTAAGGAATCATAAGGCGATCCTAACTTTAAACTGTGTGTGAGACACCCAGCTTCTGCCCTTGGCCCTCCTGGCCTGTCCCCTCTCCTCCTGTAGCACAGTATCCAAAGCACACACTGAGTATACTGCTTAAAAGGCAAGCTCCAGTTTTTCTTTGAAGGGTCAGAAATATTAAATTAAATATTAAAATAGTAAATATTTGAGGCTTTGCAGGCCATATGGTTTCTGTCTCACTTCTCAACTCTGCTGTTGTAGCACAAAAGCAGCTGCAGATAATACATAAATGAATGAACAAGGTTGTATTGCAATAACACTTCACTTAAGGACACTGAAGCTTAAATTTCACATAATTTTCACATATCCTGAAATATTATTCTTCTTTTGACTTTTTTCCCAACCATTAAAAGTGTAAAATACATTCTTAGCTGATGGGCCGTTCAAAAACAGAAAGCAGGTAGGCCAGATCTGGCCCGGGGGTTTTGGTCCAACACTCTCTGTATTTTATCACAGCATGAAAAATCCCAAGGTGACGAACTTTATGTGGATTAGGCAAGGTTTAGGATCATAACAAAACCACACCCTGCTTAACAGGCAGGTTTGAATTCTCTTTGTAAGTTCTTTCTGATTCTTTCTTTTTCTCTCTCTCCCTCTTCCCTCCCCACTTCCGTTTCTCCTTCATATCTCAAATTTATGCTCATTTTTTCTGGAATCCTTTCTCTTGGTCTATCTTCCAGGCACTCAGCCTGGGTTAATTCCCTAAAATGCCAGCCTGGCTGACAGATTCATCTTTATCGTCTCGCTCAGCAGTCTTCTACACACCTGTGTCCCCTCTCCCCCTAACATGTCATTGTTCTATTTGCTGTTGATAAACTCTGGGCTCATTATGAAATTCTACGTGCAAAGCTCCCATCTTGTTGAAAGCATCTCCCTACAGTTTATATCCTTTTGAGTTTTCAGGATTAAATTGGGGAGCTCAAAGAGATAGAAGGTGTGCGGGATAATATTAGCTATTGAACTGAATGAAGCACAATAGTTCCCCTTATCTGTGGTTTCAGTTACCCATGGTCAACCTTCGTCCAAAAATAGGTGAGCACAGTATAATAAGATATTTTGAGAGAAAGAGAGAGACCACATTCACATAACTTTTATTACAGTATATTGTTATAATTCTTCTATTTGATTATTGTTGTTAATCTCTTATAGTGCCTAATTTATAAATTAAATTTTATCATAGGTATGTATGTATAGGAAAAAACATTGTGTGTGTGTGTGTGTATACACACACACACACACACACACACATATATATAGGGTTTTGTACTCTCTGAGGTTTCAGGCATCCACTGGGGGTCTTGGAATGTATCTGCTGTAGATAAGGGGGAACTACTGTATCTTGAATGGTTTTCCAATTTACAGGTAACATCATAGAATAGGGTGGGACTTGTCCAGTCACAAGGGTGCTCACGATACCAAAATAACGCCCAGGAGTCTTAGGAGAAGAGGAAAATTTCAGGATTTTATCGTGTGTTCCTGCTTAATAACCTTGTCCTCCCCCAGTGAGCTCTGGTTCAGCAAGTGACACCACCATCCACCCAGTTCTTCAAGCCAGAACCTTGGCTGGGAGTTACACGAGTTCTCTTTATTTACAGTAGTTATGTTCTATGAAGTCACCGTGAACACTGAATTAGTGAATACTGAACCATTGCTTAGGGGAAATACAGGGTTAAGTTCCTGTGAGCAACTAGTCACAACACTTTTATCAACTGATCCATACATAACCTTTTTGTGTATTTGTTTGTGTTTGAAGACACCCTATTCAATATACATTGTTCATTAATTAACATTGAACTCTCTGCATTATAACTCCTGCTGAAGGAAGCTTATCTAACACAAGTATTTTCTCCCCAAGGCATCACAGCCTGTTGCACTTTGGAACAATAGATAGCACTTCAGCTGTGATCTTGGGGGCTACTCTATACAGCAAAATCACCAGCAGAAAGCACAAAAAAGCAAAAAAAGTGTACTAAATAGACCTTGAAAAGGGTACTTTATACAGTATGAGTGTGGAAACAAGAAGGCAGGGTGTCACCTTGTACCACCTTGGCTGGAAATGTGAACATCAGGCGAATCAAATTTTTCACAGCTCTGTGTATTTCCATGAATGACCATGAAAGCACCATGAGTACTGATTTTAGGGGTATACATAACTTTTAGTGGGTAGATAATTTGCAAACACAGAATCCACAAACAATTAAGATTGCTATATATTTGACCCCATTCCTAATCACCAGCCCTATTAGTTTTACATCCTTTTTTTTTCAAGATGAGGTCTCACTCTGTCATCCAGGCTGGAATGCAGTGGTGTGATCATAGCTCACTGTAGCCTCGAACTGCTGGGCTCAAGGGATCTTCCTGCCTCAGCCTCCCGAGTACCTGGAACTACAGGTGAGTGCCACCAATGCCCAGCTACATCCTTTATACCTTTGAAATCTGTCTACTTCTTTTTCTCTAGACCCTCCTTGCCTCAGTCCATCCCAGCAAACCATCTCTTCTGGATCAACAGGCTGCAGTTGCCCCGGAACCAGCCAGCCAACATCAACTCCTGTACTTCTTTAGTCTGTTTTTCACTGGTGGGAAAAGGGGGGGTTGGAGAAGAGGGCTGTGGAAAGAGATGGGGCAGTTGTCAGGAAGAGAGAAAATTTAGATTAAAAAGGATTTTAAGGAAGTAGGCTCCTCTTCTCTTAACATGTGTATGTTTTCTTTGTCTGTGACAACCTGTTGAGACTGGTCAAAAGGAGAAGAAAGTTGAGAAGAGGCCCAGTGTTATTTGACTTACATGTACACCATTATTCCATTTAACTGTTCCCACAATCCTATATGCAGATACTTTTATTATCTCTTGTCTTAGTCAGCTCAGGCTGCTGCAACAGACTACCATAAACTGGGTGGCTAAACAGCAAACATTTATTGCTCACAGCTCTGGAGGCTGGAAGTCCATGATCAAGACACCAGTAGAGTCAATGTCTGGTGAAGGCCTGCTTCCTGGTTCGTACAGCTGTCTACAGCTCCATTTGAGATTGCATCCAATCCAAAGAAAAGCATTCAACCAGAACTCAGTGTAACAAGTTGGGCTGGATGAGGTGAGCCAGTGGCCCTCAGACAGTAAGGGAGTCATGGATTCCTTGTCTCCCGTACAATAAAAGAAAACTTCAGATTTGATTCAACAAAGGACATCAGTTTCTTTACACCCAACTTGGGAATCATTCTCAAAATGTGACATTTTGTTTACCTACAGGAATAAATATATCTGCTGATGAAACATGAACCTTAATTTTTGAGGGGGAAAACAGCTGTCACACACTCTCATATCCTAGTAGCCTCTGGGCCTCGGGCTGAGGTTGGAGCAGCTGCCCTTAAGGGACAATAGTGAGCCACTTGACCAGTTTATCCCCCAGATAGGGTTTTGTGCCTCTGGCTTTGAAGTGTAATAAACACCTCCCATCAGACATGGAACAGCAAACCAAGGGTCAGGCCTCGCCTACCCAGAGGAATTAAAGTCAATTGAGAAACACAGCTCTGTTTCTTGCCAGGAGAATTCTACCAAGAAACTGCTTTGAAGACTTTTTCCTCTGTCAGATCTGGAGACTTTGGTACATGGGCTTATTATCACGGCAGCAGCCAAGGCAGCCGTGCTTCGTCCCTAGCCCTTACGTCCACACAGCAAAGAACACTTTGAACTGTGTTTTTTGCACGTCCGTGAGTGCCCAGACCCTCTGGGATCCCCTGATTTTGGAGCTGGGCCACTCCCTGATAAGGATGGAGGCCTTGCCTCCCTGCTCCCACCAAGCAAGGCTTTCTGTTGCCAAGTTAGAATAAACACAAGGCGATTAAAACTATATCTTGATTTACACTCTCTTGGGAGGAATTAAAGAGATGAAGCGATGACTTTCTGGAGAGGAGAAGCGATGCATATTTTTATCCTGCGCCTCCTTTCATCCTCCAGTTCTGCTTTCTTGTTCTCCACCAAGCTGTGTTAATGTCTCAGCAGACGCCAATCATTGCGCCCCAACAGCGAGGTCCTGGCTGTGTTGGGGACCCTCCATCACAGAGGATGCTCTTCCCCCTGGTGGTCTGGCTGAGGCTGCTGGAGCTGGCATTACAAGATGGTGATTTAACACACCACGCTGCAACTATCCATGGCCTGTCTTTTCTTTCATAGCTTGTCCTTAGATACAGAGATCTTCAGGACTTGGGTCCTTTCTAAAAGCAGAACAGTGTGTCTTGACACAGGAAAACTGCCAAGTCCTTCATGATCAGGAAGAAGGCAGCTTCCTCCTGCCACTTCCTTGGTCCAATTCAATGCTTCTGCCCCCAAAATGCCTACTCCTGTTTATGAGCCTGATAAGACATCTGCCTCAGGGCCTCCTCCAATATTTAGTATATACATATTTTGGGGAGGGGTTTAAAATTAACATATCATAGTTGTACATATTTTGGGGGTTCATGTGATATTTTGATACATGTATACAGTGTGGAATAATCAAATCAGGGTAATTGGGATATCCATCACTTCAAACATTTATTTTTTATTTGTGTTGGCAAAATTATAATTCTTCTCTTCTAGCTATTTTGAAATACATGATAAATTATTTTTAACTGTAATTTCCCCTCCTGTACTGTGGAATACCATGAGAACTTATTCCTTCTATCTAACTGTGTTTTTGTAGGCCTTAACCAACTTCTCTTCATGCCCCCCTTCCCTCTTCCTTTTCCAGGGTCTGGTAACTACCATTTTACTCTCTGTCTCTATGGAATCAATTTTTTTAGCTCTTGCATAGGAGTGAGAACATGCAATATTTGTCTTTCTGGGCCTGGTACATTTTACTTAACATAATGACGTCCTGTTCCACTCATATTGCTGCAAATGACAGGATTTCATTATTTTTTATGGCTGAATAGTATTCCGCTGTGTATATATACTATTTAATATTGACAGAAATGTAAAGTAAGCTAACGTAAAGAAAATTGCCCTCATTCGGGGTCCAAAGGCAAGGCCCCTTGAGGCTGAGGAGAGCAGCCGAGGGTGGAGAGGTGTTGAGGGCAGAGCTGCTTCTCCCATATCTGGGGCTACATATGCCACCTTCTCTCCTTCTTCCTAGGCTCCTGCCCAGCCAGGTGCAAGGCCATGGTGACCTCTTCTCCTCCTCCTCTTCCCCCCTCCTGTTCTTCACCCCACCACCCACTGTGGATGCTCAAGTCCTGTCGGGTCCCCCCGGAACCCCCACTGTCTCGACCTCAGGTAAGCTGGACCCACTGCAGAGGTTGGTTTTCCTGGTCTTGGGTGGGAGGGAGGAAGACACCGAGCAAGGAGTTGGATGCTGGGCTTTGTTACACAGACACGTACTGGGCTTCAGTCTAGTCTTTCTCTGTCTTCCTTTGCCCATCCCTGTGAGCCAAGAGCCTTCACCACAGATACTTGGGGTCTGCCACAGGAGATTCCCTAGGACTCTGAACTTCGGTGCTTTAGCTTCTCTACTTGTCACATGAGAAGAAGGCACACCTTTGAGTCTTTCTCACAGCAGGCTGGTGTCTGTACGGAGGCTCTCAGGAGCTGAATGCCTCAAACCAAAAGCACTGCTCATAGAGATACCGAGGCATTGCTTCCTGGAAGGCTCAGTGTGAGCGGGTAAAATGCTAAATGGCCAGGTCAGGCCTCAGCATCCCTTGAGTCTCCTTTATGCATTTTACTGGAATGCTGAGGCATGAAGTGTTCCCTGAAACAATCAAAAGATAATTTAAACAGCCTGCTTTGTCTCTCTCTGTCTTTACTCGTGGTGCTTTTTCGTGATGTCATCCATTCCCAGAACGCCGGAGCCCTTCTCCTCTCTTAGCATACATTTGCTTGGCTGACTGCCTCTCTCTTGCTCACCATTTCCTTTTTCTTTTGATGATTGACTTTTAGCATCATTTCAGTGTCTATAACTAAACCGGCGAAGCCTCTAGGTCCAGCACTGTAATTCTAAATTTCACTGTTAATACAAATATTTCATGTCTGCCAATGGGACGAAGCGATCTTAAAGCCCAGTTAAACCTTAGGTTTTGCTTTCAAGCCAGTTTTAAGTCAAGCATTTATCCGCGGTTGTCTGTGTGTACCAGGCACTGTGCTGGGCCAAGGAGGCATAGAAGTGGCTAAGAAATGGTGTTCACCCTCCAAGAATTCACAAGCTTTTTGGGGAGACAGATAATAGCTAATGGATTTAATGATGACAATCCAATGATGATCGATGACTATCAGTGATGAGCCAATGACTTAATGATCCAACCCATGTGATAAATGCCATAGCAATGTATAATAGCAAGCCAGGACAGCAAAGAGGAGGGAGGAACATGGGATAGGACTACACAGATGAAATGATGTTTTCACCTGGCCTTAGAGGATGAGGAATTTCAGCAGGGCAAGAAAGGGGAGTAGGGCTTCCAGGAAGAAGAAAGAGAATGAGTTCATTCACTTAACAAATATCTACGGTAAAAGATGAGCAAAAATAGATGGGAAGTTGGTTCTATGTAGCATAGGAGTTTGCAGTGTTGTGGACACTGAATAAAAGTGAGAAAACTCAGCAGGTGTGTGCTTTTGGAAAAACTACTTATTATGGAAAATTTCAAACATATACAAAAGTAGGGAGAATAGTAAGATAAAGCCCCATGATACAGCTTGGATCATGACTCTTGTGGCTTCTGTGCACTCACCGGCTACAACCAGCCTCAGCTGTTTATTTTGAAGCAAATCTGGTATCATATCATTTCATCCTTAATATTTGGTTTAAGTTGGGGAAATGTAAGTTAGTGTCATAGGACTAGGAGACAGGATTTGTTGGGTCAGAGAGGATTAAGAAAAGTACAGCCAAGGCTGACAGTTGCTCCCCAGTATCACTCCGTGCCCACTTTCTTATTCTTATTGCCACAACTCCTGTATCATGCAGGTGGCAATATACCCAGACTGCCTCATAGCTACTTATAGTCATGTGACTAAGTTCAGGCCAACACCATGTAAGTGAAAGTTGTTGAGAAGGACCTCTAGGAAGCCTTCTTAAAAGCGGAACAGAAATTTAGAGAAGGCTCCCTTGGGGGTCTCCCTCTTATACTTCATTTTTGCAAAGGTGGATTTGATGGCTGGAGCCCCAGCAGCCACCTTGGACCTTGCAGTAACCCTGAAAATGGAAATTAAGTGCTGAGGATGGTGGAAAAGAAAGTATCTGATGACTTCATGAAACCACTCTATCAACTTTGGGCTACCTTGTCCAGAATTTTGCATGGTAGAATATATCATTGTGTGTTAAAGTCACTATTATCTTTGGCTTTCTATTATACACAGCTAAACCTAACCCTAACAAAAGATAATGTGAGCCTTTCCTAGGCAAGGATGTGTTCTGAATTAGACAGTTTCTAAAAAGTAGACAGAAGACTCCCACAATTTCTAGCCAATTGACAAGTAGGAAATAAAATAATCAGTTAATAACTCTACTTATCTCAGTTATTCATAACTTGACTAG
Source organism: Daubentonia madagascariensis (assembly GCA_023783475.1). Lineage (NCBI taxonomy): Eukaryota > Metazoa > Chordata > Mammalia > Primates > Daubentoniidae > Daubentonia > Daubentonia madagascariensis. The sequence goes on from JAKFHU010000624.1 coordinate 119,779, forward strand.
GATCAGGGTATCACCATTTAACTGGTAGCAGCTACCAGTGCTGGTAGCAGCAGAGGTGGAATAGTATCCTAGGAGAGTTAAAGCTTTTTTTTTTTTTCGCTCCTCCAGCTCCTTCTACTAACCAAATTTCACATTGTCATTTACTAATTTATTCAAAGGAAACCAGAGGCTGCCTCACTAGAAGCTAATAAAATATGCTGTGATTGTTCCCACTGATTCTGGAGTGGTTTGTTGATCTGTAGACAAGGTAACTCTAAGCCAGAGGCGGTTCCTTAAATCACAAAGTTACAGACTGACCTATCAGAGCTCCTGGCCTCAGTTGTAAGTGCCAGCTGGAGGGAGAGAAAGCTTAATTTGTGGCAAGCTTTTTCTCACATAGGTGGTAAGATATTGCCCGGGCTCAGCCTGACAGCAGAGAGAGCTCCAGGTTGAGGGTTTTTGTGATGCATGTCTTCTGTATTTCAAGTCTCACCAGAGTGCTGTCTTTCCACTTAGAGCTCCCCACATGGCTGGCTCTGTTTTAACTTAAGCCTTCTGTGGTGGATAATTCTATGTGTCAACTTGGCTGGGTGATGGTACCCAGCTATTTGGTCAAACACCCATCTAGATGTTGCTTGTGAGGGTATTTATAAGATGACATTAATATTTAAATCAGTAGACTTTGAGAAAAGCAGACACCCTCCTAATGTGGGTGGGCCTCATCCAATCATTTGAAGTCTTAAGAGCAAAGACTGAGGTCCTCCTGCCTCCAGAATGCCTTCGGATGTAAGACTGCCACATTGACTCCTGCTGGAATTTCTAGCCTGCCAGCCTGCCAGCCTGCCCTGCAGAGTCCAAACTTACCAGCCCACAAGCATATGAGCCAATTCCTTAAAATAAGTCTCTGTGTATGCATGTACACCCTATTGGTTTCATTTCTCTGGAAAACACTAATACACCTCTGCATAAGAAAGGAAAGTAAAATAATATTTTATTGATCCCATTGTGCTCTATTAGGAAGAGCAACAGCCTCTATTAGGAACAGTCCATGGGAGGACAAAGTGTCTGTCAGTGTCCACAGCCACCACATAACCTCTGCATACAGAAGCTCTTAATAAATGCTTGAGCTCAGTGCATAACTGTGGGAGAAGAGAGTTGTTCTGTGACCTTTGGCAAGACACTTCGTCTATCTAAACCTCAGTTTTCTCATCTATACAATGGAGATAATATTGTCTGTTTCACCAAGAAATATATTATTCTTGTGGAAATTGAAAGAGGTAATATACATAAGGTTCTGACACAGTGCTTGGCACATAGAAAGGCTTATTAGCTATAACAAAATACGATAGACTGGGTGGCTAATAAACAACAAACGTTTATTGCTCACAGTTTTGGAGGCTAGGAAGTCCAAGATCAAGGTGCCAGCAGATTCGGTGTCTGGTGAGGACCAGTTGCTTGGTTCATAGATGGCGTTTTCTTGCTGTGTCTTCACATGGTAGAAGGAGTGAGTGAGTTCTCCAGGGCCTCTTTTATAAGGGCACTAATCCCATTCATGAGGGTGCCACCCTCATGACCTAATCACCTCTCAAAGGCCCCACCTCCTAATACCATCATTTTGGGGGTGAGGATTCAACATATGACTTTTGGGGGAACATAAGTATTCAGACCACAGCACCTGGTCTTCTCCTTGTCTGCCTATGAGGGAAGAATGGCTTCATCCTCCTTTTCTTTCGCCTCCCAGCCTCAGGCACTTGTGCTCCGCTGAGTCAGGGCACACTAGGAGGATGGCATTGCAGAGTCCTTCCTTTCTTCAATTTACCCTGCTGGGCTGTCCCCTCTCTCAGTTCCTGCTTAAAACAAAAAGAGCAGCTGGGCTTTCTGAGCTGCAAATGAAAAGTGAAGAAACCACTTCTTGTTTTTCCTGGGTTTTTTTTTTCCCCTGCTTTGTTAAGAGTGTCTTGGCCCAAAACCTCCCCGCTCTCTGTAGACCCTCTGTAAATCACAGCCAACACTACTTCTCACTTCTGAGCCTCAGAAAAGTGTGTTGGAGATGAACAGAGTTGCTGTCAGCTCCGTGGATGAAAGATGGCAACTTATAACTCTTTGCTTCTAGGTGTGTTGGGCATAGCACTAGACAGGAAAGTCATTTACCTGGGTCAGCAGCAGAACCCTGGCTGTCACCCTTGTCCTTCCTGGGCAGTCCTTTAGCCACTGAGCTGAGTGGGAAGCTGCAAAGGGGCCAAGGCCAGGCTGGGTGAAGTCTGAGGGTCCCTGGGGATTCTAGGGTGAGAGGGAAGGTTTATGGCAGGTGTGTGTGGTCATACACAGCTGGCCCAGCTGGGACTGAGACACAGCAGAAGGGGTGGAGAATCTCCTCTCCAGGGCAGTGTAACCTGGGGGCTGGTGGATACCTCAGGGCCCTGACAGAGGAGGCTGAGGTGGGCCCCCACTTGGTAGCTATGGGAGTGTTTTCCTATAAAGAGCTTTCAAGGGAAGCTGAATCAGAGACTGGGATTCTTCAACAGGCCTTTCACATCAGCTTTTTAGGCCTTCCTTTGTCCGCATACCTCCAACTGTCCTGCTGAGGACAGACGACAGGATGGATGGGTTCAAGGGTGGGCCTCAATGGCAGAGGGCACTGGGCCCTGCCCCGAGGAGGGTCAGGCTCCTTCTGACATGGTGCCGGGCAGGGGCAGGATTCAGTGCATTGCTGAATGTACTTGAAGAAGACAATGGTAGAAAATAACAAGCGCTGGCATGGATGTGGAGAAATTGGAACCCTTGACCATTGCTGGTGAGGGAATGCACAGTGGTGCAGCTGCTGTGGAAAACAATGTGACAGTTCCTCAAAAAAATTAGAAATAGAATTACCAAATGATCCAGCAATTCCACATCTGGGTATATATGCAAAAGAATTCAAAGCAGGGACCCAAAGAGATATTTGGACGCCCATCACAGCTGCATTATACACAATAGCCGAAAGGTAGAAGCAATCCAAATGTCCATCAATGGACAAAAGGATAAACAAAATGTGATATATTCATATAACAAAATATTATTCAGCCTAGAAAGGAAAGAAATTCTGACACATGCTGCAACATGGATGAACCTTGAGGGCATTGTGTTAAGTGAAACAAGCCAGTCACAGAAAAGACAAATACTATGTGATTCCACTTATATGAGATACTTAGAGCAGTCAAATTCACAGACACAGAAAACAGAATGGTGGTTGCTGGGGGATTGGGTGGGGGAAGGGGGAATTATTGTTTAATGGGGACAGAATTTCAGTTTGGGAACATAAAAATGTTGTAGAGATGGATGGTAGTGATGGTTGCATGACAATGTGACTATACTTAATGCCACCGAATTGTACACTTAAAAATGTTTAAAATGATAGTTTTGGTATGTATATTTTACCACAATAAAAAAACATAAAAAACGGGGAAGATCTTTAAATAATAATTATTCAGCCTCAGATTAAGACACAGGAAAAAAGTAGAGTTTTGAAAGCAATTACATAAGCACGAATGATTACATTTTAACAATTATACAGCAATCAGGAATATTGATAATATTTATCTGACATGTAATCACAGAATTTAAGGTACATTCGGTTCAGTTTGCCTGGGGTTGGGACCAGAGTGAGGGAACTTGCAGAGCATCAAGAATTTTAATGCCATTGTTATGCTATTTAGGGAAACACTGAATATTTTCTTCTTTTTATTTGCATAAGCCATTGTTTAAAAGCATGTATTGTTTATGTTAATCTATTGCTAGGTTAATTTATCTGTTTATTATTATTATTAGCAAAATAATAAAACAACATATCAGGAAGTTTGGAAAATAAAGAAAAAATCACAACCCTACCACTCTATTACTACTTGATTAATTTATTTAGGACAGAGAAAATCCGGAATTTTTTTCATGTATTTTCTATTTAGTATTCAAACACCTGAGATTTGAACAGTGACCCAGTTAGGTCGTTGAATGTTCAAGTCCATCCAATCCTCAGATTCTCTCACATTTGGTCAGTGCTATTCTATTATCTTATTATATTCTTACACAAAGTGCCACTTAAAACTACCTTTACTAATTGGACATCCTGCTGCTAGTGAACTCTTAAAGTTTTTGTTACTTTTGTAGAGTTTCCTCATCTCAAGCTCTGTGTTCCTTTAAATATGCAGTCTTATTAGCATGACGGCCCAGGATGTATCAGAGCCCAAATTTCACAACGCACAACAGTCTGTAGTGGAGCTGATTCACACGTGAGGCAGTGGCAGCTCCAAAAGCCCTCTGTATTCTGTGTTTTGAGAACTTTTTGGATGAAGGATATTACTCACTCATTCCCACTCATCTTTAAACAAAAACATTGAGTTAACGGTCCATGATGTTGACCTGAACTGTCCGAAGCTTAACACACTCCATTTCTGGCAAAAGGCTCCTGGGAAGTTTCACTCCTAATGATCAAAGCTGTATAAACCTGATCGTAGGATGAGACACCAAGCCACAAAACCCAGTCTCCTCATTTAGGCTGAGAGATACCTGAGATCCCCTGCAGTCTCCAGCTGGGGGTAGGGCCACTTAAAGGCAGTATCGGCGTCATCAGAGTCTGAAGCTTTCCATTTGTGTAGAGGAGATTTTTAATGACACTAGCCAAGGATGTTAAATCACTGGTCGTCTGGGTGAGACTTGGATTGTTAGTGGTAATTTGCCCCTGTTAATCTTACCTTTACGTTTGTTCCTAGGTAGAGCCTTGCTTCCTGAAAAGGAGCTAAATTTCTCTCTTCTTTCTTTTTCTCTTCCTCCAGTCCCTCTTCAGTCTTGTCGATTGTCTAACTAGGAGTCTAAGCAGCTAATGAGCTAAAAGAGTTGCATTTTACAACTGTCCTATTGAAACAGGTAGCATGGGGACCCTCAGGGCATAAGCCTTGCCCCCAGCATAGGTCAGATCAAGATGCTTCAGACTGTGAAAAAGCACAAACAGCATCAACCAAATGAGTCTGAGAAAAATACTATAGATTATTAAAGCCTTACCAACACATATGATTTTAACTGAAAAGACCAATCATGTATTCTATGCTATGCACATGTAAGAATTTCCTTAGGTTTTGCAAAGCTATTTAAGTTTTGCGAGAATTATCATGTACAGCAGGATTCAGGATTCAGTCCAGTCCTGGATCTAGCACTTCTTAAAAGTGTGCATGGACTTGTTCAGACCTTTTCCCTGTGTGAGTGGAGAGCGCTTCAGAATGCCCAAAGTTGTAGTGAGGGTGGCAGGTGGAATAGAGACCCCAGTGGGTCTGGAATGCTGACTCTGAGCCCTGAGTTGCAGCATTTATAATTTGACCCTTGCTTTCTGATGCTTTTCTGGATGATTTGGCTCCAAAAGCATCACTCCAGTTTGGTTTTTGATGACTTCTGAGGGCCCAGTCAGAAGTTGGAAGCAAAAAATTTTGCTAACTTGTTTGACCTAGTGCCATTCATTGAACAAAAACCTACTACGTTCTTACTCTGCATTGTGACAGATGCTGGCAACAAAAAGAGAGAGAACATAGGTTGCTGATGATTTGCAATCTGGAGGAAGACAGAGCCACGCCATGAGGAAGATGCCACAGCGATGGCTTGTCCTACAGAACATGTGGAAGGGAATGTTGAGCTCTGGGCCCTGGGGGCAGGAAAGCCCCACGGACGTGTTGCCCGGAGAGTATGTCCACAGGAGGAGAGGAAATGTCAGGTGGAAAAGCTGGTAGAGAGAAGAGGCAAATTACCAATATCAGGAATAAAACAAGGTACATCACTACAAACCTCAAAGGTAGCAATAGGATAAGGGAATACTACAAACAACTCTACATACATAAATTTGACAACTTGATGAAATGGACCAATTCCTCAAAAAATACAAACTACCACCACTCATCCAACGTGAGATAGATAATTTGAACGGCCCTATCACTATTATGGGAAACTGAATTTACAATTTAAAACCTCCCAAACAAAAAAACTCTTGGCACAGAAGTTGGAAGTTAAAAATTTTGCTAACTGGTTTGACCAAGTGCTAACTGGTTTGACAAAAACCTGCTGTGTTCTGACTCTGCACTGTGATAGATGCTAGGAACAAAATTTCCATGATAGTTATAGGCGGAAGGACCAGCTTATACAAAGGCACATAGCGATGCAAGTTCAAGGTCCAGGCAAGGAATTGTGAGTAGTTTGGTTGGACAATAATGTTGTGTTAGGAAGGAGGCTGGGAAAGCAGATAGCAGCCGAGCAAGAAGAGCCTTGTTGTTATTGTGCAGGGGTGGGGGTGGGGGTGGGGGTTCACACTTGCAAATGAACACTTTACTATGACTTCACAGACAGCAGAAGTAAATATATGACTTCCGGGACTTGGCAATCAAGTATTGGCCCACTCTGTGATGTAACAAAACTTGGCAGCATTGATATAGAAAATCCAATTGAATTCTCCTAGGCTTCTCCCAGGTGGCAGCTTTCCTACCTTGAGTTCTCTTAAGCATTAGACATTAAAAAGAAAAGAGGAAGGAAAATAAGATGTTTGGATGAGAAAGAAGACAGATGCATTCACAGAGATCTCAACTGAAGTGGAGAAGTGAGAAGGCCAGGAGGTAGAGGGAGCTCGCTCCAGATGGCAGAAATGGTGTCTGTTCATTCAGCATCACCACTGTTAATTAAACATTCGGATGAACACAATGAGAGAACATTTGAGGCTGTCAGCTGAAGGGGTTACTTAAAACTAACCTCAGCTGAAAGAGTTGGCTTTGTTCCAGGTAAGGGATTATAGTTAGGGAAAGTGGTATTATGCTTTTCACCTTTCAGTATGCGTGATTGCTATTTTGGGGATGCCAACAAAGAGAAGTAACTTCATCAGGCCAACCTACTGCTTTGTTCTTCAATTATGAACCTTCCGTTCTGGAAATTCATAAAGGAAGAATTATAATTAGCAAACAAATATATGAAGAAATGTTCAACGTCACTTCTAACCAAAGCCATGAAATGAAAAATATCAGGAAAAAAACCACTTTATGTTCATTAACTTTGCCAAAAACATGGTAATAGTAAAAGTTGGCAAGAGTGGTGGTGACAAATATTAGAAAGAATCCATTGAACAAAGTTATGATGACCAAATTCAGTGTATCAGATGCTATGAAAGGCACTGATATGCAGAATAATAAAAACCTTTATTCCCTTTCCCCAGTAATACTGCTTTCAGGAATTTTCTAAAGAAATATTCTTCATTCCTGTTTTGTGATAGGTGCAGGAATGTGTTTCTACAAAGGAACACCTGCACGAAATGTGTAGCATGAAAGAAGAGTCATTACAAGATCATTAATTATAAATAATTGTGAAAAACTGAAAATCACATAATTGTCCAATGATATAGAAATGTTTATTAAATTATTACATCATGTAATAGTTTATCCATTGCACTTGTCAATAGAATGGGTTATGGTTGCAGTAACAAATAACTCTAGAAATCACAGTCCCCTAACACACTATGGCCTTATCTCTTACTCATGTAATGTCCGATGTGAGTTCAGGAACTCACCAGAGAATCTCTTCTTGTAGTGAATCAGGGATCCAGGCGACTCTATTTTGTCATCTCAATACATGGTTTCCAGGGAGGGGAAGAGAGGAAACGTGAAAAACCCACACCCGCTCTTAACGACTCTGGAAATGACATATCACCTCCGCTCACAGCCCACAGGGCAAAACTAGTTAGGTAGCCTTAACATAGCTGCACTTTATATCTTTTCCTTATGTTCTGACTGGATTGTTTGTTTTTACTACTGAGTTTTGAGAGTTTTTTAAAATTCCAGATACTAGTCCTTTGTTATATATATATATGTGGTTTGCCAATATTGTCTCCTACTCCGTAGCTTGTCTTTTTATCATAACAGGATTTTTTTCACAGTGTAAGTTTTTAATTTTGACAAAGTCCAATTTATCAATTTTTTCTTTTATGGATTGTGCTTTCAGTGTCAAGTCTAAGAATTCTTTGTATAGCCCTAGATCTCAAAGAGTTTCTCTTAGATGTTTTCCTCAAAGTTTTATAGTTTTATGTTTTAACACATTGACTGCCACAGTAGAAAAAAAAATTTTTTTCCCTGGGGCCACAGTGTTTTATTAAAACAGAACGATCCTTTCTAATTTGTTATTTTTTATTGTTTTCTGTGTGTGAGTTATATGCAACACAATCCACGTTTTTAGAATTAAATTGTCAATATTAATTGTAACAATAAGAACATCAACAAGTAAGATTTGCACTAACCAACTGCAAGGTTTTGCTTCACGAGGCCCTGGGCTCAAAACTAGCCTGGCTTGAATACAACTCCCATGGCAGTCAATGTGTTAAACTTAAGTCTATGACCCATTTTGAGTTAATTTTTGTATAATGTGTGAGACTTAAGTTGAGGTTCATTTCTTTGCCTATGGATGTCCAATTGTTCCAGTATCATTTGTTGAGAAAGCTATTTTCCTTCATTGAATCACTTTTCCACCTTTGTCAAAACCAGTTAAGCACATATTTCTGTGGGTCTATATCTGAGTTCTCTATTCTGTTCCATTGATGTATGTGTCTACCCCTCTGACATGCGAGGCCCATGCTCTACTACTGAGCTACACCCCCTGACCCTTCTACCCCTCTTATAGTAACTGAAATCATATAGACTGATTCCTCTAACTTTATTCATTTTGAAAATTATTTTAGCTATTCCAGTTCCTTCACATTTCCATATAAATTTTAGAGTAATCTTGTCTACACCTACAAAACATCTTGCTGGGATCTTGACAGGAATTTTGTTAAACCTGTGTATCAATTTACAGAAAACTGACATCTTTACTATGTCGAGTCTTTCAATCCATGAACATGGTGTGTCTCTCCATTCATTTAAATCAACTTTGATTACTTTCATCAGCATTGTTTAGTTTTTAGGATACAAGTCCTGCACATGTTTTGTTAGATTTACACCTAAGTATTTCATTTTTGGAATCATTGTAAATTGTATTATATTTTTAATTTGAGTGTTTATGTGTTTGTTGCTACTAGGTAAAAATACAATTAATTTTTGTATGTATCTTGTATCCTGCAATTTTGTGAAATCATTTATTCTAGGAGTTGTTTTGTGTGTGTGTGTGTGTGTGTGTGTGTGTGTGTGTGTAGACTCTTTGGGATTTTCTACATAAGCAACTATAAGGATCATCTACAAATAAGGATTGTTTTATTTCTTCCTTTTTTAACTGTATGCCTTTTGCTTCACTTACTGCACTGGCTAGAATTTCTAACACCGTATTAAATATGGGTAATAGAAATGTACATCTTGACCTTATTCCCAATCTTAAAGGAAAAGCATTCAATTTTTCACCATTAGGTATTATGTTAGCTGTAGGGATTTTTTGTTTTGTTTCTTTTTTTTGTAGATGCTTTTTATCAAGTTGAGGAAGTTCTCTCTATTTCTATTTTTCTGAGAATATCATGAAAAGATGTTAAATTTTGTCAGATGCTTTTTCAGCATCAGTTGATAAGATCATGTGCAATATTACAATGCAATTCTGACACTAATTACCTAGAGTTAGTGTAAACGTCATAGGTTTATGGCGCAGTCCCCAGTAAGACTGCCCTCACTTCACATGCCAGCCACAAGTTCTGGGTTTCCCAGGCCACCCACACATCTGACCAATTGGCTATAAATTTGGGGGTTCCCAAATTTATAAGTCACTAGAACAACTCACAGAACTCAAGAAAATGCTATGCTTATGATTAAAATTTTATTATAAAAGGTGCATATTAGGACCAGCAAAAAGAAGAGACCCAGAAGGCAAGGTCTGGGTGGGTTCTTACCACAGAGCTTCTGTGTCCTCAACCCAGGGAATCAGGATGTCTCACTATCTTGGCACATCAATATATTCACTAACCAAGAAGTTCATCCAAGCTTTGGTGTCGAGAGCTTTTGTTGGGGTTTCATTATGTAGGCATGATGGATGAAATTATTTGCCACATGACTGAACTCAATGTCTAGCCTCCCTCCCCTCCCTGGACATTGGGAGGTGGGGCTGGATATCACATATCTCAAAGCTCCAACCCTCTAACCACATGGTTGGTCTTTCTGGCATGGCCAGCCCCCATCCCGAAACTATGTAGGGGCTCACCATGGGTTACCTCATTAGCATAAAATCAGGCATGGTCCTACAATGAATAACAAAGACATTCTTATCACTGGGGATAGACGCTCCCTGTCAGGAACCAAGGACAAAGACCAGACAAACTTTTTAGTATACATCCTGTGATTTTCTTCTTAGCCAGTAAATATGGTTATGTTAATATTGATTGATTTTCAAATATGGATATATCCTTGCATTCCTAGATTAAAGCCCACTTGGTCATGGTGTATATATGTTTTTTATATATTGCTGAATTCTATTTGCTAACATTTTGTTAAGGATGTTTGCTTCTATATTGATGAAGGATATTGGTATGTAGTTTTCTTTTTTTGTACTGTCTGTGTCTTTTGAAACCAGGATAATATTAGTTTCATAAAATGAATTAGGAAATGATCTCTCCTCTTCTATTTTCTGGAACAAATTGTATTGAATTGGTGTAAATTTTCTATAAACCTTTAATAGAATGTCCGGTGAAATTATCTGTGCTGAGATTTTTTTTTTGTTTGGGAGGTTTTAAATTATAAATTCAATTTCCCATAATAGTGATAGGGCCATTCAAATTATCTATTTCATATTGGATGAGTTGTGGTAGTTTGTATTTTTTGAGGAATTGGTCCATTCATCAAGTTGTCAAATTTATGTGTGTAGAGTTGCTCATAGTATTCCCTTATCCTGTTGATATCTTTGAGGTTTGTAGTGACATACCTTGTTTTATTCCTGATATTGGTAATTTGCATCTTCTCTTTTTTTTCTTTGTTGGTCTTGCTAGAGGTTTGCCAATTTTGTTGATCTTTTCAAATAATCAGCTCTTTGTTTAATTTATTTTCCCCATTATTACTGCGTTTTTAGTTTCATTAATTTCTGTTATTATTTCTATTATTTCCCTTCTCATCTGGCTTTGGGCTTATTTTGCTATTCTCTTTCTAGGTTTTTAAGGTGGGAAGTTAGGTTATTGATTTGAGACTTTCCTTTTTTTCTAAAGTATACATTTAGTGCTGTAAATTTCTCCCTCAGCACTACTGTAGCTGTGCTCCACAAATTTTGATGTATTGTATTTTAATTTTCATTCAGTTCAATGCATTTTTAAAAAAAAATTTCTTGAGACTTCCTCTTTGAACTATGGATTATTTAGAAGTGTGTTTAGTTTCCAAGTACTTGGAGAGTTCCCTGTTATCTTTCCATTATTGATTTTTAGTTTGATTTCATTGTGATAAGAAAACATGCTCTGTATGATTTTGATTCTTTTAGATTGGTTGAGGCTTGTTTTATGGCTCAAGATATAGTCTATCTTGTTATATGTTCCATGGGTGCTTGAGAAGAATGTGTGTTCTGATGTTGTTGGATAGTGTATTAGTCAAGGTTCTCCAGAGGGACAGAACAAATAGTATATATATATGAAAGGAAATTTCTAGGGGAAATTGGCTCATATGATTACAAAGGCAAAGTCCCACAACAGGGCTTCTGCAAGCTGGAAGATGAAAAGAAGTTGGAAGTGAGGCTCCCAGAGAAGCCAGCAGCATGGTTCAGTTCAAGTCCAAAAGCCCCAGAACCAGGGAAGCTGACAGTGCAGCCCCTAGTCTGAGGCTGAGGCTGAAGGCCTGCGAGCCCCTGGGGGACCACTGGGAGGCTGCTGGTGCAAGTCCCAAAGTCCAAAAGCCAAGGAACCTGGAGTGTGATGTCCAAAGGAAGGAGGAGAAAAAGGCATCTGACTCTGGAAGAGAGAGCAAGAGGAAGCAAGAACAAGCTGAATATCTATCTTCCTTCTTCTCCTGCTTTGTCCTAGCCATGCCCCCCACCGATTGGATGGTGCCCACCCTCACTGAGGGCAGGCTTCCTCTCTCAATCCACTGACTCACATGCCAATCTGCTACAGAAACACCTTCACAGACACACCTAGAAACAATGCTTCACCAGCCGTCTAGGCGTCCCTCAATCTAGTCGTGTTGACATCTAATGTTAACCACCACAGATGGAGTGTTCTACAAGTGTCAGTTAGATCCTGTTGAATGATGGTGTGGTTGAGTTCTTCTATATCTTTGCTAATTTTCTGTCAAATTGTTCTATCAATTGTTGAAAGAGGGATGTTGAAGTGTTCAATTATAAATATGTTTTTGTCTATTTCTCTTCTCAGTTCTATCAGTTTTTGCTTCACATATTTTGCAGCTCCATTGTTTGGTGTATTTACATATACAGTTACTATGTCTTCTTGGTGGACTGACCTTTTTACCATTATATAATGTACCTCTCTGTCTCTGGTAATTATCTTTGCTCTGTAGTCTATTTTGTCTGATATTAATATAGCCAGTCCTGTTTTCCTTTGATCAATGTTTGTACACGTTTTCATTTTTTTCCTTTCAACCTGCCTATATCACTATATTAGAAGTGAATGTCTTGCAGGTAACCTATATTTGGGTCCTGTTTTCTAATCCAATTTGTCAATCTCTGTCTTTTAATTAGTGTAACTTTAGATCATCTGTGCTTAAAGTAATTATTGATACAGGAGGGCTTAAGTCTGTCATTTTATTTTCTGTCTTCTGCTTGTTCTCTCTGCTTCTCTTTTCCCTGTGTTTTCTTTCCTGCCTTCTTGTAGGTTACTTGAACATTTTTTAGAATTTCATTGTGATTTGTCTATAGTGTTTTTGAGTGTATTTCTTTGTATAGCTCTCAATGGGTTTCTCTAGGTATTACATTGTGTGTGTGTGTGTGTGTGTGTGTGTGTGTGTGTACATAACTTATCATAGTCTGTTGGTGTCATCACGTTGCCAGTTTGAGTGAAGCATTTTTGCTTATGTGTTCTTTCATCCTTCCTGATGTTCCAAAGGTTCTTATTTTATCGTTTTCTTTCTATTTAGAGAACAAACTTTGGCCAGTCTTTTAGGGTAGGTCTGCTAGTGACACATTCTCTTCCTTTTCCTTCGTCTGACAATGTCTTGATTTTTCCTTTAATCTCGACGGGTTTTTTGTTTGCTTGTTCGGTTAGTTTGTTGAGGATTTTCTTGCTGGTTATAAGATTCTGATTTTCTTTCAGTGTTTGAAGAATATCGTGCCACTTTGTTTTGACCTCCTTGGTTTCTAATTAGAAATTTGTTGTCACTTGTTTTATGTATAATCTTTAGTTTTCAGAAATTTAATTACAACGTGACTTGGTGTGGATTTCATTGCTTTTGTCCTATGTGGAGTTTAATCAGCTCCTTGAATCTGTAGGTTTATGTCTCTTGCCAAATTTGGGAATTCTGCGGCCATTATTTTTCTGAGTAGTTTTTTAGTCTTGCTCTCTTTCTTCTTCCTTCCCAAATCTCTGACGACGTGAGTATTAGATATTTTGTTTTAATCTCACAAGCCTTGGGTCTACTGTTAACCAAGTGAACTGCAAGAATTTGTGCCTTAAAACTCGGGATTTGGAAGCTTAAAAAAATGTAGGCTGCAGGGAAGCAGCAGAGAATAATGGTTAGGAGAGTGGTCTTGGTATTAGCTTGGCCTGGGCCCTAGTGCCAGCTCTGCCACTTATTAGCTGCATAACATTAAGAAAAGGAAACCACCTCGCAGCTCTATGTCTTTACCTCTAAAATGGAGAAAATCTATGAATTCATAACAATAATCAAAAGAGAGAAAGCAAAGAAGAAAGTTTTCCATTTTCACTATTTGTTGCAGCAATAACCAACTTATTTGAAGGTCATTAAAGCATAGTAATTGTAATCTTACCCTTCCAATAGGAAACATATTTCATGGTAATGAAATAACTTCAGCTGATAAAGGAAAGCTCTGCTTTACAGAAGAAAGCCAGGCAATAAATGTTGAAAGAATGATAGAATTAGAAAAAGCATTGATTTGAAATTTCTAAGGAAATTATTATCAAGTAGTATTGAAAAAGGAAAAGTGGCCAGGAGCGGTGGCTCATGCCTATAATCCTAGCACTCTGGGAGGCTGAGGCAGGAGGATCACTTGAGGTCAGGAGTTAGAGACCAACTTGAACAAGAGCGAGACCCCATCTTTACTAAAAAATAATTAGTTGGGCATGGTGGTGCATGCCTGTAGTCCCAGCTACTCAGGAGGCTGAGGCAGGAGGCTCACTTGAGCCCAGGAACCCTAGGTTGCTGTAAGCTATGATGACACCACTGCACTCTAGCTGAGGCAACAGAGTGAGACTCTTTCTTAAAAAAAAAAAAAAGGAAATGTCAGAATGGGAGTCTCAGTCCATTTGTGTTGCTATAAAGGAATACCTGAGGCTGGGTAATTCATTTTAAAAATAGGTGTATTTGGCTGATGTTTCTACAGACTGTATGTGAAGCATTGAGCCAGCATCTGGTGAGGGCCCCAGGCTACTTCCAGTCATGGCAGAAGGCAAAAGGGAGCTGGTGTGTGCAGAGATCACAAGGTAAGAGAGGCAGCAAGAGAGAGAGAGGGGGGAGGTACCAGGCTCTTTCTAACAACGAGCTCTCTGAGGAACTCACTCACCCTCAAGGGAGGCCAGTAATCTAGTCATGAAAGATCTGCCCTTTTGAACCAAACATCTCCTATCAGGCCCCACCTCCAACACTGGGGACCAAATTTCAACATAGGATTTGGAGGGGACAAACATCCAAACTATAACAATGGGATAGATCAGTTATCTTGGCATTAATCCCCTTCTAAACTCCAAACTGTGTTCTAAGAAGAGAGTTTTTAATTTCAAGGGATGTTGATGAATCAAGGCATCCAGAGCAGGTAAACAATGTGGTCACAGAGCTGGACATGGCAGGTCACACCTGTCATCTCAGCTACTTGGGAGGCTGAGGCAGGAGGATCACTTGAGCCCAGGAGTTCAAGGCTGCAGTGAGCTATGATCATGCCACTGCACTCCAGCCTAGGCAACAGAACGAGACCCTGTCTCTAAAAAAAAGTCAAAAATAAAATAAACAAAAATGTTTAAAAAGTGGTCACATAAAGTGGAGCCAGGCTGGAGAAGAGAAGGCAGTGGAGGGAATGTCTTTAATCCCACAAGGGACTGTCATGCAGTGCACACAATAAATTCACCATTTGGTGGCTTCAGAAGGCGGAATACGGGTGGGATGAGAGACGCTGCAGGGGTGAGACAGAAAGAGCTTCCGTTAGTATTGGAGAAGACAGAACTGGACCTGCACAGAGGCAAGGTGCTGAGGGAAAACGAGGAAAGTGAGCCACCCATACCAACGTGTCCCCAAGATGACAATGCAGGGCCCGAGGGTGGTAAGCCAGGGCCTGCTGGGTTGGTTCCATGGGTCTTGACCAACCAGCTCCTAAACTTCCCAGTCTCAGAACGCTCCAGCTGGTGTCCATGCCCTGACCAGTAGATGGTGGATGGCCACCTGCCAGGCTCGTGGTTGAGTTGAGTGGTTTGTCTCCATCCCACTATCGTGAAATCACGTGGGCCTGTTTGCTGGGATCGCCTGCAGGCAGCCTCCCTGCATGGTGGGGTTCTGCGCTGTGGCTCAGAGTCTCGGACTGCTTCCCAGGGAGCACTGTTTGGCATGGGGTACTCAGGAAACCTCCCCGTCAGATGGAAAGAATAAGCACAGACTTCAGCTGAAGAGCTCTGCACTTTCTTCAGGGTTCTGAGAAACGGGAAGGCAAACACACGTGGTGAACAGTGGGGTGCCCTGGAGGTGGAAGCCCGTGAGTGGCACACACTTACGCAGGACCACCTGTAAGGGACTGGGGCTGGGAGACCTCTCTCTGCATGGCCAGCACAGTCGGCTTGTGCACACTGAGCCTGGCAATGTGTGTATGTGTGCATGCATGGGTGTGCACACGTGTGTGTGTGCATGTCAACATGCAGGTTGTGCTTCTAGCAAGACATTCTGTTCTCAGCACTTTGAAGGCCCCTGCCAAATAGAGCAACTTAAATACACACAGTGCGGCCCCAGGACCATGCTTCTGTGGAACTTCCATGTGCCCTGAGCTGTATTGTTACTTTAGTTACTTCTCATTTTAATTCAGTCTTGAGACTTATCAGCACTATGCTCTTCTACTTTGGGATTGGGCCAAGGAAGCAAAAGGGTAAACTGAGTCCAGACTGCCATGGACAAGCTGGTGAATGAACAAGGATGTCCTGGGTCGCAGCTTTTCAGGTGGCCCTGATCCTCGCCAACCAGGAGGAGGCCCAGAGGATGAGCAGGAGGATCCCAGAGTCCCTTGAGGAAGCCGAACCAGCCCTGGGGAGCCCGCAGGTCCTCGCTGGGGGACACAAGAACTTGGCTTCTGAGGCTTTGTGCTTTGGTCTGGGGGATTTTTGTATGAGTCATTTTCAGCTTGGAACACCCAGGCTGTGGTTAATGACCTGGGGTTTTATTGGGTGAAAGAATCCTGAGCCCCTGAACTCCTTCTCCAAATGTTTTACTGTAGCTCAGCGGCCTCCCCATGCTACCCTCGTGTGTGCCCCTCTGGGGAGATTTGGAAAAGAGCTTTTCGCACAAGTTACTTTGCCTTTTGATATCTTCACAACTCATTTTTATCCCTCTTCCTGATTCTAATCTTACTGTGCCACTAGGACCTTTTTTTTGTTCATTTTAATAAACTTCTTATTTTGAATAGTTTTAGATTTATAGAAAAGTTACAAAGACAGTACAGAGTCCCATATATACCTTTTAGTTTACCCTATTCACAGCTTACATTAGTAGAGTGGTCATGAGCCCAGACGGATACATTACTATTAACTGACATCTATATTCACATTTCCTTAGTTTTTACCTCATGTCCTTGTTATGTTCCAGTATCCCATCCAGGATACCACATTACATTTAGTTGTCTTGTCTCCTTAGGCTTGTATGAAATTGGCTGTGACAATTTCTCAGACTTTCCTTGTTTTTGATGACCTAGACAGCTAACTAGCTTTCTCCTTCACCTTCCTTTTCAAATTATGGCTAACAAACAAACAAACAAAAACAATTATTAAGATCCATTTTAAGTTCTGGTGCTGAAATGTCCAAAATGATCAAAAAATATTGCCAGCTGTTATGAGATTTTAGGAGCAAATGAGGGGGGGTTGAATCCTTTTTTCTAGAGAGAGAGAGCTCTGACCACCACAGCTTTTGTGTATACAGGATTACTGTTAATAAGGCTGAAATCTGCCCCAAAGACAGAGGAAAGGAGGCTTGCACCATCTCAGCTGTGCAATGTTCCTCTGTTGAAAGTGCCTCTCCATTTTTCATGCTAATCCAAAGTTTTATTTCACTTAAGATTCACTTTAATGAACCTATTGGAGAGGGATCATGGCTCCCGGAAGTCTTCCTCCTAGTCTGAAATCATACAAAGTTTATAAAAACAGTTTGTATCACACTGTCTTGCATAGCTCAGTAGCTTGACCTATACTAGGTTGGCTTCCCAACCAGATTATGAGGTCCTTGATACCAAGAGCCAACTTTCTTACTTCTTTTATACTCTTTAAAACAGTTTTATTATTTTATAGATTGGGCAGACAGGGAGAAAAGATAGAGTGACTTGGCTGCACAGAAAATCTACTGAAATCAAACATGGCAATGATGAGTAAAATTCATTTATAGTTCACCAGGGCTGCAGGTGAGGGAGGCAAGGGAAGTACTTGGCTCCTGTGCAAAATTTAAGGGGACACCAAAGAACTCAGTAATCAAGATAAGTAATATTTTTTTTCTTTTATTTCAGAATATTACGGGGGTACAACACTTTGGTTATATATATTGCCCATGCACTGCTCATGTCAGAGCTGCAATCGTGGACATCCCCCAAACTCTGCACCCCACACCCATTCAGTGAGGGTTTTCCCATCCCCTCCACGCCCCTCCCGCCTGCCTGCCCCCTGATGAATATAATTGCCGTGTGTGACATAAGTATTGATCAGTTAGTACCAATTTGATGGTGAGTACCAGTGGTGCTTGTTTTTCCATTCTTGTGATACTTCACTTCGAAGAATGGGCTCTAGCTCCATCCAGGATAATACCAGATGTGTTAATTCACTGTTGTTTTTTATTGCTGAGTAATACTCCATGGTATACATATACCACATTTTATTAATCCACTCATGTATTGATGGGCACTTGAGTTGTTTCCACATCTTTGCAATTGTGAATTGTGCTGCTATAAACATTCATGTGCAGATGTCTTTATTATAGAATGTCTTTTTTTCCTTTGGGTAAATACCCAGTAGTGGGATTGCTGGATCAAATGGTAGTTCTACTTTTAGTTCTTTGAGGTATCTCCATATTACTTTCCATAGAGGTTGTACTAATTTGCAGTCCCACCAGCAGTGTATGAGTGTTCCTATCTGTCCACATCCCTGCCAACATTTCTTGTTTTGGGACTTTTTGATATGAGCCAATCTCACTGGAGTTAAGTAATACCTCATTGTGGTTTTGATTTTCATTTCCCTGATGATTAGAGAAGTTGAGCAATTTTTTTATATGTTTGCTGGCCGTTATTCTGTCTTCTTTTGAAAAGTTTCTGTTCATGTCCTTTGCCCATTTTTTAATGGGGTTGTTTGATTTTTTTCTTGTTGATTTTCCTAAGTTCTGTATAGATGCTGGTTATCAGCCCTTTATCAGGTGTGTAGCATGCAAATATTTCCTCCCATTCTGTAGGTTGTCTGTTCACTCTAGTGATAGTTTCCTTGGCTGTGCAGAAGCTTTTTAATTTGATCAGGTCCCATTTATTTATTTTTGTTGCTGCTGTGATTGCTTTGGGGGTCTTCTTCATAAATTCTGAGCCTAGGCCAATGTCCATAAGAGTTTTTCCAATGTTTTCTTCTAGAATTCTTATGGTTTCAGATCTTAGGTTTAAATCTGTTATCCATCATGTGTTGATTTTTGTGAGAGGTGAGAGGTGTGGATCTAGTTTCAGTCTTCTACATGTGGCCATCTGGTTTTCCCAGCACTATTTATTGAATAGGGAATTTTTTCCCTGTCTATGTTTTTGTGGATTTGTCAAAGATCCAATGACAGTATGAGGATGGTTTAATATTTGGCTTCTCAGTCCTGTTAGTCTATGTCTCTGTTCTTGTGCCAGTACCGTGCTGTTTTGGTTACTGTAGCCTTGTAGTATAGTTTCAAGTCTGGTAGATTGATGCCTCCTAATTTGTTCTTTTTGCTTAAGATTGCTTTGGTTAGACGGGGTCTTCTCTGGTTCCACACAAAGTGTAGAATTATTTTTTCTAGATCAGCAAAAAATGATGTTGGTATTTTGATAGGGACTGCATTGATTCTGTAAATCACTTTACGTAGCAAAGACATTTTTACAATGTTAATTCTACCTATCCAAGAGCATGGTAGGGTTTTCCATCTGTTTACGTCCTCTGCAATTTCTTTTCTCAGTGTTTTGTAATTCTCTCTATATAGGTCTTTCACCTCCTTAGTTAGATATGTTCCTAAATATTTAATTTTCTTTGGTGCTATTGTGAAAGGTATTGTGTCTTTAATTTGTTTCTCGGCTCAACTGTTATGGGCATATATGAAGGCTATTGATTTGTGTGCATTGATTTTGTATCCTGAGACTTTGCTGAATTCATTTATCAATTCCAGTAATCTCTTGGTTGAATCTTTGGGGTTTTCTAGATATAATATCACATCGTCCATGAATAGTGAAAGTTTGACCTCTTCTGCCCCCATTTGGATACCCCTGATTCCTCTCTCTTATCTGATTGCTCTGGCCAGGACTTCCAGCACTATGTTGAATAGAAGTGGAGATAGTGGGCAACCTTGTCCGGTTCCAGTTCTAAGGGGGAATGCTTTCAATTTTTCCCCATTCAGTATGATATTGGCTGTGGGATATTGGCACATGGCTTTAATAATTTTGAGGTATGAGCCGTCTATGCCTATATTGTTAAGAGTTCTTATCATAAAAGCGTGCTGGATTTTGTCAAAAGCCTTTTCTGCATCTATTGAAAGGATCATATAATCTTTGTTCTTGCTTTTATTTATGTGGTGAATTACATTTATAGATTTGCATATGTTGAACCATCCCTGCATCTCGGGGATGAAGCCCACCTGATAGTGATGAATTTTTTTTTGGTATATATTTGAATTCAGTTTGCTAGGATTTTATTGAGAATTTTTGTATCTATATTCATAGGGGATATTGGTCTGTAGTTTTCTTTTCTTGTTGTGTCCTTTCCTGGCTTTGGTTTCAAGGTGATATTGGCTTCGTAGAATGAGTTTAAGATAAGTAATATTGTAATGCAATATTTAAAAACTAAAAATTATTTTTATGCAAAAGTCCACAATGAGCAGAATACCACAATTTTAAATAAAGACAAGATGTTGTTGTTTGTTTTATGTCCCTGTGTTATCGTATAATGGTCAGTCATTTCCAATCAGTCCAGGGTCCCAGACCTGTGTGGCTGCATCGTCACTCACTAGGTGATGTACAGGGGTTGAATATAACATGCTGGGCTTTAGACAGAATGCTGTTCTTTGTACAGCTTTCCTCAACTTTTTACCTTTGATTCAAAATATGTGAGGATGTTCCAATAGCTGTATATAGAGATGCACATTTTTCCTTCTGCTCAGCTCCTATATGACTCTTTATGGCACTGAAATTTACAGAGAGCTTTAACATTTATCATTTCATTTAATCCTCCAGAAAAAAAAATCCTGTGAGTAGATGGTATCATCTTCATTTTAGAAAAAAAGAAACCAGGCCTCAGATTGAGTTCCTAATCCAACAACACTGAGCTGGCCTGTAGTGGAGCTGGGATTCCAACAACGTTACCTGATCCAGATACCCAACTTGCACTGCCTGGGCAGGCTGCCTTTGTAGATATAACCAAACTCTCTGCTCCTCCCTTCTCAGTTCTGTGCACTCACGTCTGTCTCTGCCATTTGCCCTACCTAGGGGATGTGTGTGCGCTTGTGTGAGCATGTGTGTACACATATGTGTGCACATGCATGTGTTCAGAGTATGAGAAGATGTGAAATAAAGAACACAGGTGCCTGTGGCATAATTGCATGAGCATGTGTGTGCATGGGTGTGTGTTTGTATGAGCGTGTGTGCGTACATGAGTGTGCATTAGCATAAGCATGTGTGCACAAGGATGTGCTTGCATGAACATATATGTACACACATGCTTTTGTGAGCATGTGAATACACATGTATGTGTTTGTGTATGAGAAGACATGATGCAGAGAACAGAAAGAGTCCAAAGGAGGGCTGAGGCTGCTGCGGCCTGACAGAGTTTATATGTGACTGCCTTTGTCTCCTGGACAGTGCCGTTCCCACTCTCCATGGCGTTTGGAGAGCTGGCAGCAGCCCTGGGGGCTCAGGAAGGATTTTACTCCCTCCTTCCTTGGGAGGAGCTACAGCCATTCCCCACCTGCCTCCCTTCTCAGGCTTAGGACGAAGGCCTAGAATCTTGGCACACAATGTAGGAGTTGCCAACCCCAAGGCTGTAAGAACAAAAGTAACATGTTCTTTGGGGAAACTTTGGTTTGCCTTTTCTAAAGTGAGTGCCTGAAAGACCCACACAAAGGTGTGGCCTGGCTTCTGGACTAATGTCCATCCAGTAATGGGATTTTTCTTGCTATGCATCAGGAATTGTTCCATGTAAGGTAAAACATTCTCTGAAATGCCATCCCCACCCCAAACCTCCACCCAGCATAATAACCTGAGAAATCATTAAATGGAGGACCACACACTGGCAGCTTTCAGCAGTTTTCCTGGCTAAATATTGTTGTAGCCTGTGTTAGTTTTGACAGGATTAGTCATGGAGTCCTAATATAAGAGTCCCAGGATCCCTGTTGGCTGGAAAGCATGTTAAAATATTGTTTTATTTCCTTGCAGTTTGCAAGCTCATGGAGTCCTGTGAGACTTTTTTATGTATATTGCTTCTTGGCCAATGTGTTTCAAAATATAGCAGCTCAGACAGGGTGAGAGGCAGCTGCCTTGCCTGAGAGAATCATTGCCTGAGAGTGTTTGAAGAAATACCTTCATAAAGGTAGATGTGGCAGGCCCAGGGGACACCCTGCTGGAGCAGGAGCTGGTCCTGTGAGCTTGGCCTGGGTGTGCTAGCCACTCAGCCCTGATGATGCTAATGTTTGTGCATGTGGGGAGCTCTGATTGACTCTGGCTGGGCAGCCCAGACGGTACACATGCCTATGGTAAAGCAAGGCTATAAGAAGCCAGCTGGTGAGAGCTTTAGGGAGTATGGTCCCATACATTTAAGACAGTGCCGTGAAATATGGGCCACGTGGTTATTCTGAAGGCTTGAAGCCAGGCTTCAAACATAAGAATGGAGTCTTCCACTAGCCGGTAGCTACTGTCTCTGTTTCATTTTGTTTTTAGCTTGTTATAAGGACTGTAGGTGAAATTGGTAGGACAGCTTGTTAGATCTATGACCATTCTGGGCAAAATCATTTGTTTTGAACTGTATGGTACCGAGGTTTTGGTGTCTAGGCCTTATTGAATTTGATGGAAAAATAATGCCTTTAATAAACTAATATTAATGAATACCTACCTCATCCTCTCTGTTTTTTGTTTATTTATTTATTTATTTTTTTGAGATGGGGTATCCCAGGCTGGCCTCAAGGATCAAGTGATCCTCCTACCTCAGCCTCTGGTAGCTGGGACTATTGGCCTGTGTCACCACACCTGACTTTTCTCTATTTTTCTTGAAGCGTGCTATGTGCTCCTCTTCAAACATTTTAGGCTAATTTAAAAGATCATAAAACAATGAGGCCAAAATTTTACCAGTTTTGTGTCATTTTTTTTCCTAAATAAAATTCTTCTAAATCTTGTTATTTTATGGACTTCCAGCCTCTATTATCCTACATATACGCCTTCCTACACATTGTCTCAAAAATCTCCTCTTCCTATACTACTCTAATTGTATCATTGCTTAGTTCCTGATTGCCTGTCAGAATCAACCAGAATTCTCAGCACGAATGAATGCCCAGGACAGTGACAGAACAGACAATACATGTTGGTTAAATGGACAGACATGTGAATGGGTGCTGATGTCCTACACGAGTAAGTCCTTCCACATGGCTCATCCTCACTTCTTACTTTCCTTTCTCTGCTCCAACCAGCCTGCAAACAGTTTCCTACCCTGGGATGCCTATGCTGAACACCACACTGGAGGGCATGCCTTTACTGACCAGAATGTCCACATCTGATGATCCGTGCTTGTAGAATCAGTGATGGATTCAGTATCCCACAAAGCTTTCCCTGAGTCACCTGCTCTATGATGTTCAAATCCCATAACCCCCAAGACTTGGGATATCATTCACACCAGAAGAGTTTGTGTTTTTTTATGTACATGATTACATATTATCTTTTATGTGCATTTTACCTGTCTCTGTCTTAGAAGGTAGATTCCTCAGGGGCAGGAGGACAGTCCTTTGTTTCTTCTGTCCCTTTTCATGGCTTCTACCAGTGATCTGCAGCTCAAAGATCCCTGATAAACACAGTGACTTAAGCATTTTAATGAACCAGAGCATAGAGCAAGGCCGTGAGAGCAAAGGGTAAGAATAGTCGTAGAATAAGACGCGCATTCATTCCTCAGGTTTCAGCCTGTTTACAGAGGGAGAGGACCTTGGCAGTTTGGGTAGCTCTGTTCCAGTTCCCAACATCCAGAGGTCCCTGAACTGACAGTGAGCGTCACTAAGCCACGTCAGATGGGGTGATTGGACCAGTGGAGACATATGGTGTTTTATTTGGTGGTGGTAGGGCCGTTTCTGTTTTTATTTGTTGTTAACTGGGGTGTGTGTTTGTGTCAGGACCACACAGCAACAGGGAGAAGCTTCCACCTGCTTGGAACAAAAATGAGGAGCCTTTATCCCAGGCCTAAGTTCATTTTATGTGTGGTGTAAGCAGCGTCATCCACTGGGAGAAAGGAAAAGGGTAAAGATCAGTACAGTTGCTTGATAATTGAATCCTCAAGAGATGGATCTCTAAATTGCTTGGCTTTGTGTTTTCATTTGAATTAAAATGGCTCTGGAGCCTGGGAACACCTGACAGTATGTGAGCCTCTGGGTAAGAGGTGGAAGTCTGCATTTCTGAGTTACATGTAGTTTCAGAATGTCTTTAATTGTGGTGTCAGGATGTATGTTAAAATGAAGGAATTCCCATAAAGGTTGGTGTTAAAAAGAAGCAAACAACAAAACTCACAGAACATATAAACCACCTTTTAGGTTGCTCCCCTGAGTAAGGCCAAACTTGGTTTTTTATTTAATTGTCCCATGGGGAGCTTGCTGTGGCTTATTGTTTATCACTGCAGTTTGTGATTCCTCCTCAACGGCCTTCCTGAGGAGGGAACTTCCAGGATCTGCCTAGGCCCTGAGGAAGAATGCTACAGACCTCTTGAGAACAGGGCCAGTGGGCTGCATCCTTGTCCCTCTGTGGGGCAGTGTGGGTTTAGGGACTCAGAGGCAGGCCCAACCCCAACCCAGCTCCCTTGCAAACCTCTACCTTCTAGGGCCCTTTCTCGTCCACTGTGGGGAGTCAGGTTCAACACCACTGTTTTACACACGAGGAAACACAGGCCCTGTGAGGTTCAGGGGGCGAGCTGGGAGCAGGACGCTGGCTCTTGCCTCTGGGTGTAGCTGTTTTTGTTCTCAGCCACTGGGTGGGCGCTGGGCCTGCTCTGCCCGGCTCCCTCACCCTGTAGAGGAGACAGCAGCTGCCATTAGGCCTGGCTGGGGCCAAAGACTCCAGCCGGTTAATGTTTAACCAGAGCGCTGGACAAATCTTCTGACCTCCTGAGAGCTTCTGAATAGCTTGGAGGCTTCCGTGACAGAACCACACTTTAGCAATTACAGATTTTTAATGGAGGGAGGCATATTTTGGTGCAGTTTTAAATTCTGTTGTGAATTGTGCTCAGATAATAAACGCAGAGAGAATTATCACCAGGTGGGATAGATGAGCCGACAGAAGAGCCGGTCCCAGCCCCGGCACTCAGCCGCTGGAATGTGTGTGCGTGTCCTGTCCTGTATGGATCTACTCAGGACAAGCAGCTGGGTTGTTCCTTCAGCAAACTGCCAAGCTGTGGTGATGACATCACACGTTGGTGTAAAGGCCTTAAGCCACTAACGTGCTGGCCTGGACAGCAGCCAGAGGCTCGCGAGGGCCCCAGGTAATCTGGCAACGACCAGAGAATGTGCTTGTCCCTGGTGGTCCCTGGGTGCCTTCAGCTTCTTAGCTTTGGTCTTTGTCTTTTGCCCTTTACTTCTTACCTGCATCTATGAATCAGGACTCTGTTTGCTTTGAGTTGGAGCCAGAATGACCTCAGAGGTCAGTGACTCATGCTGTTGGCCCTGAGAACACGGCTGAGGGAGTGCCCCTTATGCAAGGCGTTCCTGCTATCTGAGGGAAAGGACAGTCAGGGCCACTCTTCTCTGGTTATAAACACTCCATGTGGTTTAGTTTGGCAGTTTAAAAATAGGTGTGTCCTGTGGGATCAGTGTTTTAGACTCCAGAGCAGAAAGAAACCCAGCTGCTTTTATTCACACTTATAGTGGCCATGCAGATGGACACTTCCCAAGGAAAGAAGGGCCTTGGAAAATAGGTGCTCTTGGTTTTCACCTGACTTTCTTCTGGGGCGTGGGGCTGGTCATTGCTCTAAATGCCCTGGGCGGGCAGGGCGGGGAGGCGGTCAGGCCCTGGGGGGTATTGCAGTGTCCTCACAGCACAATGTCCCCTCACTCCTGGGCTTTGTATAGTGCTTTCACCTGTTCTTATCAACTCAACAACCACGTCAGGTGGATAACATTATCAGTCCCAGTCTACAGATGAGAAAATCGAGGCTCAGGGAGCTTAAGTAACTTGATCAAGATTATAATTCTGCAAAATAGCCAAACTATAACTCATGGTCTCCTTGCTCCAAAGTGTGTTGTCTCCCCCCACAGCCTACTATATGAGTTTCTGTTGTTGTTGTTTTAATGGACAGGGACTCAGCTAAGACGCTGAGGCAGTGGAGCGGTGGAAGAGAGCTTGCTCTTCACAGAGGGTTCATGGGGCGAGAGGAAGGCAGGCTAAGGATGAGGCTGACAGGGACTGCATAAGGCGGTCTCTGCCCATCCTGGAGGGACGTGGGACTAGGGAATGAAGAATGAGGGGGAATAGGCATTTTAGAACAGGTTAACCAAGCAATAACCAGAGGGGGAAGGGCCAAATTACAAATGGCAAATGGCTGATCCAAAGCCCCACGGGATGCTATTGAAGATGCCCCTGGACCCTTACTCTATGCAGACATAGAGGCTTGGATACTCACACACACACACACACACACACACACACACGTGTTTTGTTTTGCTGTGTTTTGTTTTTGCCACTGTGAAATGATAAAAAATACAGTCATGCTTTGCTTAATGATGGGGATAGTCTGAGAAATGCATCATTAGGTAATTTCATTGTTGTGCAAACATCATAGAGTTAGTTACACAGACCTCCATGGTATAGAATACTGCACACCTAGGCTGCATGGTATGTCCTATTGCTCCTAGGCTACAAACCTGTACAGCACGTTACTGTAACAAATACCGTAGGCCATTGAAACACAATGGTATTTGTGTAGCTAAACGTATCTAAACAAGGAAAAGATACAGTAAAAATACAGTATAAAAGATGAAAAATGGTACACCTGTATAAGACACTTACCATGAATGGAGATTACAGGCCTGGAAGTTGCTCTGGGTGAGTCAGTGAGTGAGCAATGAGTGAATGTGAAGGCCTAGAACATTACCATATACTACTGGGGACTTTATAAACCCCACTTGTACACTTAGGCTACACTAAATTTATAAAAACACAAAGTGATTTCACTCTGACATTATGATGGCTACAGTGGCACCAGGCAATAGAAATCTTTCAGCTCCATTATAATCTTACGGGACGCCTGTCCTATAGGCAGTCTGTCGCTGACTGAAACATTGTTATGTGGCACATGACTGTATATATATTGGTCTCTGCCCTCAGTCCCTGTCACAGAGCTCCTAAAACCCTTCTAATTTCCTGAGAGACAGGGGTGCTAGGAGCATCTTTTGTTCTAGTCAGGCAACTCTTGGTGGGCCCCTGGATAGCCTCAGGATGGGGACTGGTGGCCAGGGAAACCAACCATGTGATAGAAGGTTGGAACCTTCAGCCCCACCCTCCAACCTCAGGGTAGTGGAGAGGGGCTGAAGGTTGAGTCAATCACCAATGGCCAATGATTTAGTCAATGATAACTACTTAATGAAGCCTCCAAAAACCCCTCCAAAGGACAGGCTTCAGGAGCTTCCAGATAGGAGGTTTCTGGACGGTGGCATGCCAAGAAAGGGCATGGAAGCTCTGCACCACAGATTCCCACATGCCTTTCTCTGTGCATCACTTCCATCTGGTTATTCATCTGTAGCCTATGTAATATCCTTTATAATAAACCAGTAAATATTACTAAGTGATTCCCTGATTTCTGTGAGCTGCTCTAGCAAATTAATCAAACCCAGTGAGGGATCTTGGGAACTCAGAATTATAGCCAGCCAGTCAGAAACCACATGTAAAACAACTTGGGGTTTGCAATTGGCATCAGAAGTTGGGGAGGTCTTGTGGGACTGAGCCCTCAACCTGTGGGATCAGATGCTATCTCCAGGTAGATAGTGTCAGCATTGAATTGAATTAGAGGACACTCAGCTGGTATCCACTGAAGAATCTGTAGAATTGCTTGCTTGCTTCCTCAGTGGGGACAAATGCCCACACACTGGTGACCAGAAGTCACAAGACTATTCTGTGTTGTGAGAGGAGGATGGTAGGAGAAATTGAGATTGTTTTTCTTACATCTCACAGGCACTAACAGGAATTTATCCTTCCATTAGAGTATAGCATGCAGAATTGCCTATTGCTGCAATTCCACCAAAAACTCATGCTAACTTTCGAGATTTTTTTCCTCATTCCAAAACTGACAAGATTCTCAAAAGAAAATGTCACTCAAGCAAGAAACTTTTAAAGCATTCCAAAATAATTGTAATTCATCGTGTACTTCATAATTCCATCACCACTGGAGTGAATTAGTTGTGTGATTATGCGTTTGACGTTCATAAAGGCTGGGATCAGGTCTGTCATTTACTCATTCAACAGTTATCTGCTGAGAGCCTACATGTGCCAGATGCTGTTCCACATGTGGAGAAACAAGAATAAAGGAAATGAGTGATTCCACAGTAAACTATCTCAATTGTTCTGTGTCCCCCGCACCTGGGAATCCCAGCGTAACAGCAGGCACTCAATGAATTATCAAATAAGAGATGAACACATTTCTAGCCTATTCTCCCCACCCCAAATCTTTCCTTAATGAGAGGTTTGGGTCCTCACACAGCTCTCCTGGACAAGCCTCCTTTCTTTAACAAGTGCCCCTCACACTGCTGTCTCTGCACATAACTCTGTGCAGGTGGACTGAGGTCAGCGCCATTCTGTCTGCCGCTCTAAGTGCAGGCCAAGGACAGTTGCAGAGAAAGGAGACAGGATTGATACCCCATCCCAGCAGGAGGAAGGAGGAGGGAAGAGCAGGAAGAGCTGACCCATTTTTCTTGGCTAACCATGTAGCTCTTGACTGTGTCTTGGGGCTCCAGCAGGGAGCCTGGCTGCCAACCTGACCATTGCTCTGTGCTGCATTATTCAGCAGGACTGTGACATATCAGTGGGGAGGGTGAGTCATCAACAAAGCTGCTATCCAGAGTCCCACAGACTCAGCCTGAGAGGCTGATGCCAGTATGTTTATTCCCCCTGGAAAACAAAAGTCTATGTTCTCCACTGGGTTCTTCTTCCCTGGTCCTGGGACTCTGGGCATGTCCTTTTATAGAGGTGGTGGAAGGAACCTGAGCTTTAATGAGGGAGAGATGTATGTCCCAATCTGGGAGCTGCTACTGTCTGAACAAACATGGAATTGTGGAAGTCTCCAATTCTCCAAACCTTGGTTTTCTTATCTGGAAATGCGTATAATAATGTCTATCCCCAAGAAGTTGTTGAAAGGTTATTTGTGCAGCATCTGGCACTTAATAAATGATGGGTGTTATTTCTCAGGCCTCCCAATTAGTATCCAACCCAATTTCGTACTCATGATAACTGCATATCACAAACCACAACCTTAATCATGTCTCTCCCTGTACGTCATGGTTGAGGGGACAGAGGATTAACCCATTCCAGCCCCCCCCATACACTCCTTTTTGGGGAGAAGAAGGCATGGCATGCTGGTGTTGGGTTAGCTCCACCACACACCCCATGTCTGAACACAGCCAAACGCTCTGTGACCTGGCAGAGTCTCCAGCCTTCCTCACTGTCTATGCCACTTCTTACCCTTTCTACTCCTGCTTTTTCTCCATGTTCCTCACTCTTCTCTAAAATCCATGAATTTCCTCTCCTGCCCTTAGAAATTTCTCTAACTCTTCTTGCATATTCCTCTTGGGTACTTCCTTATTGACTTAGAGGAAGAGATGTCCCATACTGACAAACTGAAGCCTTCCTTCTTCCCTTCTCCTGTTTCTTGCCCATCAGCTCTCCTGCCTTCCTCCAATTTTTCACATAAACTCCACTGTAAAACCTTGCATGGACCTTGCTGCCCTTCCAGGTCCTCTTGCTTTCCCCCAGAATACTGGCACTGCAGCACTTCCTAAGGTGTAGGCCACAGCCACCACGCCAAGGATCATCTGGGCTTCTTGTTAGAATGCAGATTCCCAGGCTTTGTCATCTGCTCAAACAGAATGAGGGTCTGAGAACCTGGGTTACGTTAGAAAAACTCTCTCCTTTTAAAAAACATTCTCTTTATAAATTTTGAAATTACACAAGTGGCACAGCACTACAACATAAGCCTGTATAAGTTGTCACAAATCTCTCATCTCTGGTCTCCCTCTTCTTCTCCCCAAGTAACCAAGGTCAAACAGACTTATAGCTAACCATCAATCTTCAGAAAACATACATGCAAATATATAGAGAAAATCATATTGTGGATTTTTACAGAAACGGAATCATGATGTATAAATTACTCTGCAAATTGCTTTTCTCTTGTATCAATATAGCATGGATATCTCTCCAGGTCAATAGATATACTATTGTGCTACCTTGTTCTCTTTAATAGCCGTATAATATTTCGTAGTATAGATGGATACAGCTAATGAAACCATCCCTCCAGTCATGGGCATTGAGATTGTTTCTCATTTGTGTCTGCTTGTTTGTTTGATATCATAAACAATGCTGTAGTTAGCAACCTTGTGTACCTACTTGTATGTGCTTTTATTTCTGTAGAATAGATTCATAAAACAGGATAGTTCTGTAAAAGGATATATGTAATTTTTAAACAGATATTGGTGCATCACTTTCCCAAATTGGGCAATTCCCACTTCCGCTAGCAATGTACACCACTGCTTACTTCCTGCCTTTGTGAAAGCATTAAGTATTTTATTCTTTTCTCTGTTTTTTAAAATGTCAATTACACGCTAAGGGATATTGTCACATATTTACTTTACATTTTCCTCCTATCAGTGAAGTCGAGCATCTTTTCCTACGGATTTCTTCTGTGGGAAGCCTATTTATATCTTTTCACCATTTTCTTAGTGGGTTTGTCTTTTTCTTGTGAATTTGTAGAAATTCTGTAAATATAGTGAGTACTAATCCTTTTTCCATCATAACTGTTGAAAATATTTTTCCCAGTAGATTTATTTCTACTATCTTAGGTAATGTATTTATTTATTTATTTATTTATTTGCCATGCAAAAACTTGTCATTTTTATTTAGTCAAATACGTCTGGTCTTTCCTTCATGGCCTCTAGGTCTCCTGTCTGGCTTAGGAAGAGCACCCAGACTGTGAGATTATACAGAAATTCTCTTCAGTTAAAAAATACTTTTATTATTTGTAGTTTCTACTATTTAAGTCTTGAATCCTTTGCAATTTATTTCTGTGTATGGTGTGAGATGTAAGTTTAGCTACTTTTTCTTTCAGACGAAGAGCTACTTACGCCAGCACCATTTATTATTGGAACAAGTCTTTTCTCCCTAAATTGAGATATCACCTTGGGTGTATGTTAAGCCCTTGATGTCTCTTGAATCTATTTCTGGGCTCCAATCTCTTTTACACATCCACTGGGCTATCTCTGTGCCAGTAGCAAACTTCATTAAATTACAGTAGCTTTATGGTTATTTTAATATGTAGCAAACAAGGAGAGAATCTGCATCTTTTACAGGCTGCTGTGGTGACTCTCATTTACCAAAGGTGTGATTTGGGGCGATGTGGGTTAATTTCTGTACTGGCAGCTGCAGTTTCTTTATCTGGAAAATTCAAGACAAAAACTCTGGTTTCCTCCCAGTGGCTGTAGGATGCCACGGGCGTGTCCCTTTCTTTTTCTTCCATGGGTACCAGCACTGACAGTACTCCCTTTGGGCTCGGCTCCTGCACCACCCACCCCTTGCCAGGAGCTGCTTTCCCAGGTGGGCCTGACTAGAAGCCCTACCTGTCTCCGTGCAGGCTCCTCCTCAGCCGTCCCCTCCCCGCTCTGCGACTCTTCTGCATCTTCAGCGATCACCTCTAAGCTGATGAGCTGATGACGCCACAATCATCCCCAACACTGACTTCTCACAAAAGTCCTTTCCTTTTTTTTTTCTTTACTATGATTTTAGTTTGTAGAGTTGTTTTTTTTTTTTTTAATTACTAGTTATTTATGCTCTTCCTTCTTCCAAACAGGATTTGAAGTGGCTCATACTCAGCTTCCAAGCTGCCTGCTGGGTGCCCCTACCGGGGCCTCCTGCAGTCCAGGTTGTCTTCGTGCAGAGTTCACACTTTCTCACGCAGACACCTGCCTCTTCCAGTGTCCCCCACTCCCCCCGCGCCGCGCCCCCTGCCTGGTACAAGCAGCCTGCTGCTCACTCACACTGCATGCCTCACACCCCTCGCAGCCAACCAGGCACAATACCCTTCCGGTCTCTCAGTTAAGTGTCTCTCTAAGCCTATTGTCCTGTCCTCAGCTGAGGCCCTCAGCAGCCTCTGCCTCTGACTGCAGCTACCGTCTCACTGGGGACCTCTGCAATGCCCCACCCTTCCACACCTCCTTGCCTGTGACCTATGGCTGCCTTTGTGGCCAATCCAATCATACCACGTCCCTGCGCAATAACCCTCTATCGGGGCCTACTGCCTATAAACACCACTCAAACTTCTCAGAATGGCACAGGAAGCTCCCAGGTTCTGTCTGTACAACTTTTTGTTTGTTTGTGTTCTATTTGTGACACTATTTTGCTCAAATGTCTTTTAAAGTGATCAAGAAAGGAAAGTCCTCTGAAGGAAGTTTATAAACCTGGTGGGGAAAACACTAAGGTGAGCAAAATCATTCTTTCCAGTGAGGCTGCTGTGGCTAATGAGCAACGTCAGTTCCAGGGAAGTGGAGACCGGGGCAGAGAGTCAGGGTCCCCTGGCTCAAAGCTGGTCTCAGCACAGCCTGGAGAAGAGGAGAGCTTGCCTGGAGCAAAAGCTCTTCTCTTTCCAGCTAAAAAGGTGCAGGTACAAAGGGCTCTTTTGTTTGGACAATTAGAACAGGCAGGAAGGTAATTAATAGGCATTCAAAGTAAGTGAAAGGCAAATGTACTAAAGCCCCGCATATATTAAAGGATAACATATTCAAGGTGAAGTTAGCAGGGGCAAGTTCCTATTAATAACACGATCTATTAATAGTGGCAGCCCCTGACTAAGTTTATTGTCTCCAGGGTTCTGCGCTAAACACGCAAAAAGCATTGTCTCATTTAATCATCACCACAGGTCAAGCAGGTGGGACCAAGGAGGCTTCCATTCACCCCCGGGGAAGTTGCTGTGGGTGTGAAGTAACTCACCCTGCCCTCATGTTGGACCCTGGGGCTGAGCCATGCCAGTACTGCTGTGTGTCCCGTGAATTTGAGACTGCCTTTCTGCAAAGCTGGGAGGACAGTGCTTCAGTCCACATGGGGACAAAGCCTATGTGTAGAAGAGAATCTTTTTTCCAATTTCTGAGATTGCTGCCAGCTCACACAGAGCTGGGGCTGTCCACTGTTATACATATTAGCTCCTCCTTCTCACCCTCTTTTCAAAGTTGCTCCTCCTGGCATCTCCTGGGTATGCAAAACCAGCCTTCTATGGAATCATGCGACTCTTCAGGGCTTTTCCCTCAGCAATACAAAGAGACCAGGCGGCAAAACTTTGAAATATGACCAAGTCACCGCTCGCAGGGATTCAGTTGCATTTTTCTATACTCTTAAAAAAATTGATACATAATAATTGCACACATTTGCAGGGTACATAGTGATGTTTTGATACATATAATGTATAGTGATCAGATCAGATCAGGGTAATTAGCATATCCATCACTTCAAACATTTATCATTTCTTTGTGTGGGGAACATTCAATACCCTCCTCTTTGCTGTTTGAAACTATATAATATATTATTGTTAACTATAGTCATCTTAGTGGTATAAAACACTAGAATTTATTCTTCTTATCTACCTATAATTTTGTATCCTTTAACACATCTCTTCTTATCCCTATCAGTTACGTTTTTTTGACAAGAAACATCTTTTTTCTGAGTATGTGTCTGAGAATAGCAGTGGAGTATTTCCCTTTTCCTCTGTTATGTTTAGACTCTTGATGCATGTATTTACTTTAAAATGCATGAAAACCCTTAGTCGTTGCTGCTGTAGATACTTACGTTGTTACTTTAATAAAACTGCACTTTTGTGGGAAAAGCGTCTTTTTCTGATTTTTGTATTAGTTGGCTCGGACTCAGGTTATCCTTAGGAAAGCCTGGACAGTTGGCTCTTTCAACCAGACCCAAGGAAGTCTTGTCCACCTGAACTGCAGGAATGAGGAAGAAGGGACAGATGTGAACAATATTGGAGAGGCAGGATTCAGATAACAGGGGTCACATGCTTCTTATGGAAGTTCTTCCAAAGCCTGAGCGCCATAGTGAAGCCTACCTGTAGCCTGTCCCTACAGGCTCCAAGGCCACAATTCCTTTCTTGGCAGATCTATTGCCCTTCCTTGTAATCATTTTAAAAGCTTTCCAGCTACCTCATCCTCTCCAGTTACCACGCAGTCTCTTTTAAAGATGCTATCTCCAGTAAGGACTCAGCAATGCACTGAGTAGCTGTATGCTTCCTTTAGCTTACAAAAATGGGTTCCTGAGATTTTTGCTGTTCATGGATATTTTGTAAATAGAATCCATTTAAATGCACCAGAGGAATTTCTATTTAAATGAAGCCTCCTGGGAATCCCTTTGTGAAGCAAAGAACCCTTTTACCATGTTGAAAATGTGAATTTATCTATTCAGCAGCAACATGGGTATATGAGATTTTCTCAGAGTGGCCTGGGGAGTGCGGCATGCTGGGGAAGAATTACAGGAAGAATATCGGAGATGCCACCAGGCTGGCTGCCTTGGTCTGTGTTCCCCGCAGTCTGCCAGAAAAGATGTCTCTTCTCAAACCCGGGTGGCAGGATTTGGATGTGAAGAATAAAATTTGCTGTGACATCAAATACACAATTCTGACAGCCTCCTACTCATTGAAAAGATTCCCTATTAAATTTTTAAGTCCTTTGGGGGGTTCCTTCTATCCTCTTATACAAGGAATGCTACTCTTGTCACAATTAATCCAAAAGAGGATTTAAAGACTCAATTTCCTTGCCAGGGTTTCAGCTGTGTGAAGTCGACACTGGGTTCAAGTGTGTGATAACATTTGCCATGGCTTACATGCTAAGTGTGTTTTCAAGAGGGACTATTAAACCAAAGTGGATTAAAGACAGCTCCATTTTTTATAACTATTTCCTCACTTGGGTATTTTATACTTGCCTGCCTTTACCATAAGGAAGCCGCAATTCTCCTCAACAGTTGTCAACTGATCACGAAACAAATTCTCAAGCTGCATTTTCATATCATCTCCCCCACCCAGGTTCACACCTGACAAGCAGAGATGGTGTTGTGCACCCAGGTGTCAGCCTGGACTTATCCCCACCTGCAAGCGAGACGTGAGGAGCCACCAGGAGAGGAGGTGAGGAGAGGCCTTGTTCCTTCCCACGCCTCACAGCCCTCCCCGCCACACCCCACGCAGACCCACACACACACACACACGCCACACTCCAGCAGATTCCCCCCCATACACATGCACACACGCCACACTCCACGCAGACATGCATACACGCCACACTCCACACACACACACATGCACACACCACACTCCACACGCACACACACAGACACACCACACTCCATGCAGACGCACACACACACAGGTGCATATGCTCCAACACACACACACACCCCACACTATACACAGACCAACACACTCACACATACACATTCCAACACACACACCACACACACACTCCAACACAGACACACAGGCATACCCCCAACATACACACACCAACACACACACTGCCAACACACATACACACACCATACTACACATAGACCAACACACTCACATACACACACCAACACACACAGGTACCCCCACCCTCAACACACACACTCACACACACATGCTCCAAACACTGTCAGAAGGCCTAGCAGGCCTCCTAGAGCATGTCTTTGGCTGGGGGCCACCGGCAGAGATGAACTAAATGCAAGTCCCAGTCCTGGAAGTGCAGCCAACTCTGCTAGGTCATTTGCTGAATCAAGAATGACTCTAGGTCAGTGATCTTCAAACTTTTTGCTCATGTACTCCTTACATTTTTTTTTCATAAAACTATGTTTTGTAAAATTACCCCTCACATATTTTTGAGTTGACATCTAAAATTTTTCATGTAAGTTTAAATAATCATGAAGAATTTTCAGGATATTTAAAAATTGACATTATAAAATAAAACCGTTAAATCATTCTTTTTAATGATTTCAGTGCTATCATAGTGATTTGACAATTGCCAATATCCACTTTCATGGATGCATGATCAAATTATTCATCAATAGTTAGAAATTTTCTATTGTTCCCTTTTCTCTTTGAACATCTATTTTCATTTCATTCCCCCCCAAAAATGTATTCTGATTCTAATCCTAAAATTATGATCTTTTGTTGATCATTCCATCTTAGTTCTCTACCAAATATACACAAATTAAAATTTTAAAATGTTAATACTCTAGTTACCATGAAGCTTAATTATTAAACTATTTTTTTTCTTTTCTGGATTAAATTTTCATTAAAATTGATCAAAACAATCATAGAGTACATACTTTGACAAATTTAAATAAGAGATAAAATTGAAATTTAATTCAAAATGTTTTCCTTAATGGAAGATCTTCTAAAAAATTATTAGTATAGGTATTTATGAATGATCCTATGTAAGAATGAGACACAGCTCAGCATTAATTCTGTTCCAGTTTCTTCTCTTTGTACAAGTGAAGAGTAGCAAACATTGGTCATAGGAGGGGACGGAAATGAAGGGAGTTGCACATCCCCTTCAATTCTTTGAACTCTTTCTGAGTTATATACAACTAAGCTACATGGTTACATAACAATTTAACATCAAAAATTATTTCTAATGCTCTATTAACATACAGTATAAGATCCTTCTTCAGTTGTGTTAGAAAATAAAAAGAATGCCACCCCCACCCCACCCCTCTCTCCGTCTTTCCCTTAAATGATCTCGCAGGCACCTGGAAGGTTTATGTCCCTTGGAAACAACACGTCAAACAAGATGGTAGAAGGGCAGCTTTGTGTGGGGTGGTGGCAAAGGAGAACCCTACCTCCTCTACAGGCACATTTTAGGAAGATCCATTTTAGGAAAGGGTAATTAGGGAAACTGGGGATCTGGAAATAGACTTCCTTAAAATGCTTAGGTGTCCGTGTAGGCCTTGGAAAGTCTTCCATTTCCCCCAGGAATATGCACGCTGCTGTTCAAAGGTTGCTCCGGGAGGTTTTCCATTTGAGATGGGTGAGGATTAGTCAGAAAATAAGATCCAAACTACAAGATTGTTAATAAAGACACCTTGACTTGATGTGTCATTTAAAGCCATAAAAACAATAGCTACTGTGTATTTAGCACATACCATATAAGGCTTTGCAGATTCTATCTGGGTCTGACTGTGTATGTGAGCTCTCATGTTGACGTATTTAGTCTCATGCTGAGTCCAGAATGAATTCAGAGCCTGTATGTATTGTCTGATGAACTCTTGGGGGCCCTAAGCCTGTGTAATTTGCAGATTAAAATTGATGCACTCTCATTTATATACACAGGCCAGGGAGGCCTGAGGACAATTGATTCCCACTCATAACAGCTGTGTAAGAAATGTGTTGTTTCCATTTTTTAGATAGGAAAACAAGCACAGAGAAGTTGGGTCATTTCCCCAAGATCACACAGGAAGTAAGTAGTAGAGTTGGCATTTAAACAAATTGGACTTTTAATGTTATGGAAGGCAATCTTAGCAGACCCTCTGAGTGCTTGAGTCTGGACTCACCATTTGGGATATTAACTTGCCTTAATTTGGCTGCAATACCTGGTACTGCAGCTGTGCAAAGGAAGTCCACACCACATGAGGGGGTTCCGAATTTTAGTTTTACATCTGAGGAAAGACAAGGTTGCAAAGCAACTGATTTAAGCTCATCTGATGACAACTAAATCAATAATAACTTAATAATTAGTAATCATAAAGTACTAATTGCTCACCTATTTTGGAAGCAGTATAGAATGATGGCTGGGAATGAGGAATTTGGAATCATACTACTTGGGTTCAAACCTCAGACCCACCATTAACAAGCTCCGCCAACCTTGGATAAGGTACTTAATTTTCTGTCTCAGTTGTCTTACTTTGAAAAATAGGGATAATGATAAAACCCACCTCATAAGACAGTTATGAAAATTAAGTAAAATAGCAGAGATAAAGTGTTTGGAAGAGCACCTGGCTGGCACATAGAAAGCACTCAATAAATGCAAGCTACTGATAGGAAAAAATCATAAAAGATTAAAAAAATTATTTTAAAAAATGTATAACATAAAATTTACCACATTAACCATTTTTAAGTCTATAGTTCAGTGGCATTAAGTACATTCACGTTGTCATGCAATCATCACAACCATCCATCCACAGAACATTTTCCTCTTGCAAAATTGAAACTCTGTACCCATTAAATAATAATTCCTTATTCCCACCTTGCCCTTTCTTTACTTATGAATTTGACTACTCTAGGTATCTCATATAAGTGGAATTATACATTAGTTGTCCTTTAGTGACTAGCTCATTTCACTTAGCACAATGTCTTCAAGGTTCATCCATGTTGTAGCATGTGTCAGAATTTCCCTCCTTTTTAAGGCTGAATTTAAGAGATCCCATTATATGGATATACCATATTTTGCTTATCCATTCATCTGTCAGTGGGCACTTGGGTTGCTTACACCTTTTGACTATTGTGAAATAATGCTGCTATGAACATGGGTGTACAAATATCTTTTCATGTCCCTGATTTGAATTCTTCTGGGTATATATCTAGATGTGGAATTGCTGGATCATATGATAATTCTATTTTTAATTTTCTGAGGAATTGCCATAGTGTTTTCCACAGTGACTGTACCATTTTATTATACATTCCCACTGTCAGTGCACAAGGATTCCAATTTCTCCACATCTCCAACAATTGTTATTTATTTTTCAATTTTTTAATAGTAGACATCCTAATGGATGTGAAGTGGTATCTCATTGTGGTTTTTGATTTGCATTTCCCTAATGAGTAGTGATGTTGAATATCTTTTCACGTGTTATTGAATTTCTTCTTTGACCCATTGTTGTTTGAGTGTGCAGTTTAATTTCTACAGATTTGTGAATTTTCCAGTTTTACTTTTGTTACTGATTTCTAAGTTCATCCTGTTTTGGTCAGAGAATATTCTTTGTATGATCTCTACCTTTTAAAATCTACTGAGACTTAATTTGTGATCTAACATATGGTATACCCTACACAATGTTCTATTGCGCTTGAGAAGAAAGTATATGCTGTTCTTGTGTAGAGTATATGTCTATTAGATCTAATTGGCTTATTGTGTTAAGTCCTCTGTTTCCTTAGTCATCTTCTGTCTGGTCATTCTATCCACTATTGATAATAGGATATTAAAGTCTGCAACTGTTATAGAACTATCTATTTCTCCCTTCAATCTGTCAATTTTTGCTCTATATATTTTGATGGGTTGTTATTAGGTATATAAGTGTTTATAATTGTAGTATCTTCTTGCTGTATTGAACTTTTCACTAATATATATGTCTTTATTGTCTCTTGTACCCTTTTTAACTTAAAAGTTTGACTTAAGACTTTGTTTGACTTAAAGTCTATTTTAGCCACCCTGTTTTCTTTTGGTTACTATTTGCATAAAATATCTTTTTCTATCCTTTTACTTTCAACCTATTTGTGTCTTTGGATTTAAAGTGGGTCTCTTATAGACAACATATAATTGGATCCTGGTGGGTTTTTTTGTTTGTTGGTTTTTAATCCATTCTGCCAATCTCTGTCTTTTGATTGGAGAGTTTAATCCATTTACATTTGAGGTAATTACTGAAAAGGAAAGACATACTTCTGTCATTTTGCTATTTGCCTTGTAGAATTTTTATTCCTCATTTCCTGCATTATCATCTTTGTGGAGGCTAAAGTAACTCCATTTTGGATGCTAATTTTTTGTGTTGACTTCTGATTAATCCTGGATTTGGAAATGTCTCTATGATTTTCAGTTTATCTACTGTTCCTTGTGTAACAGCACATATTTACTGTAAATTTTGGCCTTAAGGCAAAACATCCTTGATGTCATCACACAAATTACAGGCTATGAGGTACATTGCACTCTTGTCTTTTCCTGGAATGTCACCCTATAGAGCATGTGTATCCTTTTCCTATAGTATATAAGCCCTGGGTCTGGGGGTAACATCACAGAGATGTACCTGTCTTGAGGATGCCCAAGACCATGCTTCTGTCCATAAGTTCCCAATAAATAACCTCCTACTGTCAAACTGGATTTATCTGCCTCATTCTTTGGTTTCTTGGCCCCTTCTGCACTTGAGGGTTGTTTTGCATATACGGTCCTTTCATGAAACTGTCTTTTTTCGTGTTTAGCTGATTTTTTTTGTAGTGAGCCATTTTAATTCCCTTCTTATTTCTATTTGTGTATATTCTATAGCTATTTTCCTTGTGGTTACCATGGGGATTACATTTAACATCCTAAAGTTATAATACTCTAATGTGAATTTATGCCAGCTTAACTTTAATAACATGCAAAAACTCAGCTCTTATATAGTTCTAGCCCCACCCCTGTTCAGTTATTGATGTCACAATATTACATCTTTATGCATTGTATGTCCAAAAACATAGGCTAATAATTGTGGGGTTTTTTATGCATTAGTCTCTCCAATCACATAGAAAACAAAGTGAAGTTACA
The DNA here is from genome assembly GCA_023783475.1 of Daubentonia madagascariensis. NCBI lineage: Eukaryota > Metazoa > Chordata > Mammalia > Primates > Daubentoniidae > Daubentonia > Daubentonia madagascariensis. The sequence goes on from JAKFHU010000624.1 coordinate 160,227, forward strand.
AACCAAAGTTAAAATAATACTAGCTTTTATAATTGCCCATGTGTTTACCTTTACCAGAGATCTTTATTTCTTCCTATGTCTTCAGGTTACTGTCCAGCATCCTTTCATTTTAACCTGAATGATTTCCTTCATTGCGGGGTGGCTCTAGTGGCAACAAATTTCCTCAGCTGTTGTTTATCTGGGAAAGACAGTTTCAACAGACATAGGATTCTCAGTTGATATTTTTTTCCTTCAACATTTTGAATATATCAACCCAGTGCCTTCTGGCCTCAAAGGTTTCTGATGAGAAATCTACTGATAATATTATTGGGAAAAATATGATGAAAGCTGCCTTCCTCTCAGCTCTTTAGATGTTAATAATGTATCCTATTGTTACATAGGAGAACGTTTTCTGTAGTATCATGATGTAAGTTATATTGTAGCATCATTTTGAGACCAATCCTTCAGAGTTTAAGGTAAAAGGAATTGAATATTCTAAGCATGACAAGCTCTTTAAAATCCAACATGTGTTATAGATTTTCAAAGTAGAAATGAAAAAGTCACTGAAGCATCCTACTGGTTTTAATTTCTAATAAGGTAACGATCAATCACTATAACCCACAACCCACATAAACAAAAGGCACTTTGGAGTCTTTTTTTTTTTTTTTTTTTTTTGAGAGTAAAGGGTTCTTGAGACTAAAAAGTAAGAAAACTACTGTGAATTATGCCCAGCTGTGGTAGGTCCATGTCTTGCTATGACCTCATAAGGATCCATTGTTAGGGAATTCCAAGTACCTATATAAGTTCCTGGCTGGGCATAGGTTTTTGATGCTTTTAGCTCAGGAAACTGATGTTTAATGACCTGAGAAACTTTGACCACAGCTTGTTTGCTCCTTGATTTTTTTCCATTTTGATTGTTATATTTTCTTTTCTTCTCTATACTTTTTTCTTTTTCTAATTTTTTAAATCATTTTTTCTTTATTCTTTTAGTTATATTTTCTTACTTTTTTCCTTATTCTTTTTTTTTTACTCATATAGTGGATGTGTGGAGTTTCAGAGTCATCCTCTATGTGACAGTCACTGAGTCCTTGCTTTTTTGGAGAGAGGACTTGAAGGAGCTGCAGGAGCCACACTCCCTGCACTTTACATGGAGCATGAAGACCCTGAGCTCCATGGAGCCCTGTGAGATCATGCAGGAGATGGGCCAGGTGCTGACTCAAGCAGCTGCACAGGGGAGCAGTGCAACAAACACACGCTGCTGTGTGTGCAGGGCATACCCAGCTGAGAGGGCTTTGGCAGAGGAGGACGGAGGTGTGCAAGCTACGGTGGTGGCATTGTCTTCACAGGGTTCAATATATGAAGGTATCTGGCTTATGAATGTATCTGGCACCTCTGTGTCCTTCAAAAATCATGTGTCCAAAGTAACTTCTGAGCTTAAGTTTTAAAAGCCATCAGGACCCACCTGGGAGACAAGAGGTGGGCCCAGCTGGTCCTAGCTTCAGGCCAGCCCTCTACTCCACCTGGGGAAACCTCAGAGACTGGCCTGCTTTCCTGGGGCACTTCTCCCTCTCCTGAACTTCTCCCTCTTTTCTTCCATGTTGGTAGGAGGGAAGGAGTGGTTCTTGTGTATTCATTTCATTTCTTTCAAATCTTATAATAAAATTGATGTTCCAGGAAGATGCACCACAGATATTCTGCTGTTTCGCATCCTCCCTGCCCAGACCTGTGGCCGTGTATGCTCCAGTTTGAGAGACACATAGTAGTGCAGTACCTGGAGTAATCGGAAAAACAAAAGGGAAAAATGACTTAAGAGAATTATCATGATCTCCACTAAGAGCAGCAAATTATTGAAAGTGGTACCTAAAGGATTTTTATGAAGGGATATTGAAAATGGTTCTGAACAAAAAAGTCTCTGCATTAGGGTTTTCTAGAGAAACAGAAACAGAACCAATAGGAGATACATACATATATATATATATATAGAGAGAGAGAGAGAGAGAAATATAGATATAAATACATAGATACAGATATATAGATATGATTTATTATGGGAATTAGATCAGGCAATTAGGGAGGATGAGAAGTCCCATGCTCTGCAAGCTGGAGTACCAGGAAAGCCAGTGATATAATTCAGTCTAAGTCTAAAAGTCTGCGAACCAGGGGAGCCAATGGTGTAACTTCTACTCAAGGCCAAAGGCCTGATGTGGGAGGCCTGGTGTGAGTCCTGGAGTTCAAAGGCCAGAGAACCAGGAGCTCTGATATCTAGGTGCAGGAGAAGATGGACATCCCAGCTCCAGAAGAGAGAGAAGATTCATCCCTCCTCAACATTTTTCTTCTATTCAGACCCTCAATGGATTGAATGATGCCTGCCCACATTGGTGAGGGTATATCTTCTTTACTCAGTGTACTGATTCAAAAGCTAACCTCTTCTGGAAACACCCTCATAGACACACCCGGAAATAATATTGGACATCCCTTATCCCAGTCAAGTTTGCATATAAAACTAACCATCATAGGCTCTGAGCCCTACTACAGGACAAAAAGGCAGAAATTGTGTGTATCACCTTCCTACCCAAACTTTCTTAACATTTTCAGAAGAACCAGGGAGAACTTTAGGTCCTGTTGGCCTGTGTTAATTATAGCCAAGAAGTCCAAAACAGGATAATGAAGTCCTGTGAACAAGACTGTGTTGGAGTGATAGATGTGATACAGGTGTGGTCCTTCAAAGTGGCTTACCTGTGCTGCTGACTTTCCTAACTATATCATGCAAGGGTTGGACGTTTCCACTGTGTTGTTTTCTCCTTTTTATACAGTGTCACAGAACAGTTCCTCTGAGAGGTCTGACCCGGGTATGGGCAATTTAGCCAGCCTGAGGGCCCAAGGGAGCTCCATGGTGAGCTAGACATCTGAGTGGTCCAGAGGAAGGATTTATGGCAAGAGAAAGCAGCCTGGAGGGATGGAGAGGGTGGCAGGAAAGTTGGCTTTTAAAAGGCAAGTTTCAGTTTCCCAAGTACTGGGTATTTTCATTTTAGGCAGTGAATTTGTGGTTTCAGAAGCCCATCAGGGAGCTTCCTTGTGGGTTCCTATGAAGTCTAAGGAATGTCCAGGAAGGTCTCTAGCCACTTCGTGGAAATTGGAAGAAAAGAATGTGTACAGAGAGAAAAGGAATTTTTAGTGTAGAGAAAAAGAACAGGTGTGTCCTGGCTGCTGGCCTGACTAACCCCTGTAATCTGACTAGTTCTGTACAGCACGTACCTGTACTTTACACTAACAAGGCATGCTATAGAGCACTGATTTATGATGGTCATACTGGCCTTCCTCTGTGTGGTTGCTGAAACCCTGCATAGCAGGAACTGTGCAGTGTCAACCAAAGCTAGGTCCCTGGGAATTGGGCAGGATGTTCTGGTACCTGAGTAGGTAGCAAATAGTCAGAGCAAGAAAAAAAGCCCCATCGAGTAATTTGGGTTCAACCCCTGTTAGGTTAGTTTGCCTGTCCACATTGCTAAGGTCAGGGTAGTCAGTGTGACTGCATTCTTGACGTGGTTCTGGATCAATAAATCAGTCATTAAGTACTAGTTGAGTAGGTAGCATATAGCAAAGTCTGAGCTGCCGGCTGGATAAAGAAGAAATAGATGACTCAGCCTCTGCTTACAAGGGAGGCTCTGGTCTAGCTAGGACAGCACATAAATATTTGGAGAACAACAGTTGTGCAGAACTAGAGGTAGAGAATGACCCTATGAAACATCGCTGCACGGCAGGGTTAGAGAAAAGAGAAGGTAGTGCCAACTGGGTCTGCCAGGAAGGCTTTGGGGAGAGGAATATTGGCCCAGATCTGGGAGAATCAGCAAACGTGCTCAAGGGTAGAAAAGCCAGTATTTCAGGACAGGGACCATGCACAGCCCTTGGGCAGGGTGGGTGGTACCCAGCAGACAGCATGTACAGGGCCCACAGATGCTGAAGCACTTGGACTTTACACAGCTCTTGTGCCTGTGTCTGCTGGAACATTGGGTGTTCCCAGGTCTCCTCAATTGTGTCGTGGTAACTCTGAGGTCCCAAAGCTCCTGCCCTATGAGTCACCTGTCCTAGCACAACAGCTACAGTCACTATTATCAGAACAGATCTCAAGAGGCAAGCTGGGAGGTGTTGGATTTGAGAGGGAGGTCTATACAGAGGGAAGCAGATAAATGAAAGTTTTGCTTTTGTCTGGATCTGGCCAGAGAGCAGACCTTGATTTGCAAGGTGGTGTTGTCTCTGCAGGATTACAAAAGGGAAGGGGCGGGGGTGGGTAAAAGTCACTACTCTTCAGTGCATCATTTTTAGTCTTGTCTTTTAAAGGAAGCTGTGTCCCTGACACTTTGCCCTTTCTGACCCAGGTCCTATATTTAAAGGCTTCACATAGAATAAATAACCCAAATTTTCACTGTATGGAGAAAGTGGCTGTGAGAACTACAGAGACGAAGGGAGTACTTATCAGAATGGGTGTTACGTTAGAGCCAGGTTAGATCTTAGAGCTGAGCTGTCCGGTCAGTTAAATATTAATGAATCAATTTAATTACAGATTAGGTCCTCTTTTGCACTAGCCACTTTGCAAAGACACATGTGGTGAGTGTTACCTTAATGGGCAGCACAGGTCGGGACATTTCCATTACCACAGAAAATTCTGTTGGGTGGTGCTGCCTCTTTCTGGGTGGAAAAACTGGGGCATAGTGGACCAGGGCTTGGACTTGAGGCTCAGTGCTCTGATGAGTTTATCATTCAAAGCTTCCAGCAGACAAGGATTCAGACCATACATTTCAGCAGCAAGAAGATGGCTGTAGTGAACAATGAGTTCTCCTTGATCTTAGAAGAAAAAGATCTCTAAATCTTGGAGATGAGTGCATGCTTTTCCTCAGAGTTCAGGAAAGAGGGGAAGCAGTTTTTGTTTTTAATTAGCCACCCCCCCCTTTCTTTTTTTTAAGAGAAGGAGAGTCACTGTGAGGCCACAGGGCAAGCTGGAGGGCTCTACGCCAGGGTCAGCAGAGGGGCTGGTGAGAGAATCTGAGCCAGGTGGGGTCACGACTTTGATCCTCACTGATTGTCACCCTGCAGCCACTATGCTCTCTCCTGGGTCCTGCAGTTCTGTTTTTTGCGCTGACCCTTGCATCTCCCAGTCACCCAAACGCCCACTCCCCTCCTTGGCCTGTGTGGCGACACACACACACACACACACACACACGCACGCACACAGACACAGATCCTGGGAGTGCACACCTCCAGCTGAGACCTGGCTTTTGTTGGCGGTTCTCCCTGTCTGAACTCTGAAGTTGGGAGAAGCCTAGAGTCAGCTGTGTGAGGAGTGAATGTGGGCTCCAAAGACCCCACCACCACCACGGCCCCCCCCCCACTTCCTGTAGGTTGTCCCTGGCTCCTGTTAGAATCTCAGAGAAACAGGGGGCTGCAAGTTGTCCAGATACTGGAATAGCCAGATCAAGTGAGCGAAGCACACCCCTCCCTGCCTGCGAAAGGCCAGCTTCTGTCCAGACTCCAGAAATGCAAAGATGAATAAGACCCTCCCTGCTTTCAAGGGCCTCATCTCCTAACAAAGAAGAGAGATACGTGAACTCACTGTGATAAGAGTTATGTGTATTCATTCATCCATTCTTTCCTCTATCCAGCAAATATCTTTAGAGCTCTTGCTATGTGCCCAGCACTACCCGAGGAGCTGGGACTTTAATTTTTAGTGAGATCTGCTTCCTTCTTTAAGGAACTTGCACCTAAAAGGGAAGCAGACAGTACCCAAGCAATTACCCCACAGTGCCATAACCTGGGCAAATACAGGGGCTACAGGAACCATGGGGAGGGCGAATAACCTGGATTGGGAGGCTCAGGTGCGCACAAGACCCAGCGGTGGTTCCACAGGGGTCAACTCTACCCAGGGAGGGTACAAAGAAGGCCTCCAAGAAAGGAAGGGTGGGAGGCTAGAGCTGAATCTTGGAGGATGGAGAGGGAGCGGCGCGTGCAGGGTGAGGAGTGGAGAAGCAGCGTGAGCAGTGTTGGGGTGGGTGCAGTGAGGGTTGGGGTTGGAGGGATAGGAAGGTGTCAGATCGTGGTGAGCCTGGCCTGCTTTGCTGAGGATTTTAATTTGATTCAGGAGATGCAGAGAGGTTTAAAGCAGGAGAGTAACACAAATCACTCTGCAACCACGTGGAAGATGGCCTGGTGAGGAAGGGGAGGTCTGGCTGGGAGAGACCTGAGAGAGGCAGTGGCAGGAACCCATGTGCATTTGGCACGGGTGTTGGGGGTGTCTAAGGTGACGCTGAGACTTTTACACTGGGGCTGTTGTATGACTAACAGCGAGGATGATGGCAGAGGGGACAGTCAAGGTCACTGTGATAAGGCACAACCCCATGGAGGAAATAGCTCACCTTTGAGAGTACCAAGTGCTTCAGTATAATTCAATATAACTTTTCTATAGAACATTTATTTGTTCAATAAACCCTCCCCCTCCCTCATTTTCCTTTTAAACCCAAAAGCCTAGGGTTGAATTACTCACACTCTCCAGTTTTTGACCCATTCACACCCCCAAGAAGACCCCTTCTAATTCTCATTTCCTGCTCCAGCCCCCTCCTCCCATGGGCAGCCAACTTTCATTTTGTGTGTGTATGTGTGTATCTTGTGAAATATGTTGTTTCTTTGCACGCATGTAAAATTAATGTGGACGGTGTCCTATTAGAGAACTCATCCCTTCCTTGCCTTTGGCCGACTCCAGGTCCAGGCTGCTCGGTGCGCATGTTGCCTGCGATTCTGAGCGGCTGCGCAGGGTCCAAGATGCTCCCTGCCTTTGGCCTGGTCGCTCCCCTGAGGCTGGCACAGAGGCATCTTACCGCTCCTCCTGGGCCAGGGCCGGGTGCAGGAGGATATCCATGGATGCGCTTGTCAGGACAGACTAGCTGCTTGCGGCGGGTCTCCATCCTCCTTGTGCAGCAGAGGCTTGTGCCTCCCACCACAACCCAGACTTGGCAGCACTGTCCTTCTTAACTGCCTGCCCATCTAATGTCAGGTGTGCAGTAGACAGGCATCATTGTGCGTTTGTATTTCTCTAATAACTAGTGAGTCTGAACACCTTTCATATGTGGCTTGTATTTTTGAGAATTCCTTTACCTGTTCTTTTGGGGTTCCTGTCTCTTTTTGTTTTATCGAATTAATAGGTGCTTCTGCATATTCAAGATATTAGTCTTTCCCTTGTTAATTTTAGCCATTAGAAGAAAAATAATGTCACCATCTGTCATCAGTGTATTAGCTTTGTCCATGGTGTCCTTTGCGGAACAGAAGTTTTTAATTTCCACATAAGTAATTAAATCTGTCTCCCTGTCTCTCTCTTTTGCCTTACGGTTTGTGCTTTTTAAGTTTGATTTCAGAAGTCCTTCCTCATTCCTAGGTACCAAAGCTATCTATAGTTTTCCTATGAACTTTATGGTTTTACTGTTTACCTGAAGGCCTTTAATCCATTGGGAATTCAATCATCATCACCATTCTCATCATCATAGAGTTACTATGTTTTTACACCAATTATATAGCGTTCACTATGTTCCAGATATTGTTTTAAATGCTTTTAACTGTTAACTTTTTAAAATTTCACAACCACAATGAGGGAGAGACCATTTTTATCATTACCATCCCTACTTCAGAAGAGGAAATGAAGCCTGGAGATGCTAAGTGTCCTCACACCCCCTGCCTCCCCAGGACCTGCTACTGATAACACACTCTTGTAAACAGTGTTGCCCTCCCCAAAGGGCCCACGACATATTGGACTACAACTGGCATTTGTGCGGCTTGCAGAGTGTCAGGGTGAAGGCAGATATTAATCAGGTATGCAGTGAAATACAGATTTAGGACCTATGATAAAGTGCCATGGAGAATTACAAGGCATATATTGAGGCCTGGCCCTATCTTGGGGTTGAGGAAATCTTCCTTAAATGAAGCTGACCTGAAATCTGGAAGATCAGGGAAGTTAATTATGGGGGTGGGGGTAGGTAAAGAACCTTCCAGAAGGAAGAATGAGTATATACAAAGGTCCTGATGTGGGAACAATATGAGCCCTGAAAGGCAGCATTGTTGTGGAGCAAATTCTGTGAGGGCCATGGGGCTGTGCAGGCTCATATTCTAGAAGTAATGAAGGTCTTTATGGCTACAGTGAAGAGCACAGATTGCACAGTAGCTAGGGTGAGTTGGGAGGCCAGTTGGGGCCATTGCAAATGTTCAGGGGAAGGGAGGTCATGGCTTGGACTCAACATGAGCCTCCTCTGGAGTTGCTATTCTAGTCAGCTTGCTGCATCCTGGTGTGGTTGATCCACTGGGTGGGCCCAAGCAGAGGCTGCATTCCTAGTAGGAGGCGTTCTCCTTGCCAAAGGAGATCACATGCGTGCTCCCTGGCTGAGCTCAGGAACGCACACACAGGTCAGTCTAATAGGGTGAGGCTGTCCCTCGGGAAGCAACATGTAGAAGAGTTGTGCCACATTGTATTCCAAACTTGCTGGGTTCAGATGGCTGGTCAGCAATGTCCTTCAGCCATCTCAGCCTGCTGTGTGGACTGCTGAGGCTTCATGCCTCCCCTTGGTAACACAGCACGGATATTGGCATGGCAGAGCGGTTGGGGAGAGGAATTGCAGGGGAGTTACCTCCTGCCAGAGAAAATGGGGAGGCAACGTAAAATCTCAGCTGACCGTATTCTAACCATATTCCAGATGTTTAAATCCTTATTGACAATTTAAAAACAAACCAGGGGTTTAGATTTTGGGATAAAACCAAACCAAACACCTAAATGCTCCATGGAGGTGATAAGGTGGTAAGATGATGAACTCAGATCAAGGTCTCTTAAAAATTCTCAGAGCTGCAAGTGCTTTTTGATTTATGTGTCTGATTGGTTGGTTGGTTGTTCTTGATAACACTTACTGAGTACTTAGCATGTGCCAGACACTGAGCTAAGAACATTGTCTTTAGTTCTCATAACCTACTCTAAAAGGTCAGTTTTACCATAATGCTGACCCTAATGCCCTTAATTTAATTTAATTTTGTAAAAACACATTGAAAGACTGAGCTCAGAGACTAATGATACTTACTACATGCCCATCTCACTGGGGTGCTGGGAGAGGTGAAGACAGTGATGGTGCGGGGTGCCTGGGCCTCCTCACATACAGCTCCTAGAGATGGGAGAATGTCCATGTGTCCTGAGCAAGCCCAGGCAGGCTTTGTGTGGTGTTGCAGACGCAAGGACAGGTCCGGTATTGCAGGGAGTGAGGGTTCCCAAGGTGGTCTGTAGAGGTGACATCCCTGAGTAGAAGGCTGGTGTGCTGGTGCCTCCATGAAAGCTTACTTTTAGGGTAGGCACTTGGGAGGCCGCTGGAGGAAGAGGTTGCTCAGAGGACCTGGGAGCTAAGGAAAGAGGGCATAGAGTGAAGTTGCTCAAAGAGACCAGGGAGGGTCTTGCTCGGCTTCTCCCCCAGTGGGTTTATTTGCAGAGAGGTGGCCTGATAGAGGCTTCTCCCTCCCACACCCATTCCCATCAGCCTCTCAAGACACCAACCAAAGCCAAGATGCTCACCTCTCGGTGTAGGGGAATCTGCAGGGCGGATCTAAAAAGGGTCAGACAGACCTCTCTTCATTCTATCCCAATAATCACTTGCAAATTCCAATGTGCCATTAGGAAAAGCAGCAAGGTTAGAAGAGTGCTAACTTTTCCAGCATTTCCTCAGTAACAGCTCCCTGTGATTTTATGGGGAGGTGGTGGGAGAAGCAGCTGTGCCGACCCCACCCGGTTGCTGCACCAGCCTGCGCCAGGGAGCCAGAGGGCAACACTGTGCACAAGGACCATACAATCATGTTTCAAAATATCTTCCAGTGAGGTGTCTTTCCCCTTGGATCTCCGGTGTGAACTGCATGTTACGCTGAAGCTGAAGTGAGTTCCAGCCCATTCAGCTCTGACCCTTCCTCCTGCCTCTGCTGATCACCCACCCCGGGTTCAGAGAAGCTGTGGATGCTAAGGCTCTGTGACTCCCCTTTCCGACAGCCCCCTGCAGCCCATGCAGGCCACCATTTCAGTATTAGTGTCCTTTAATGAAAAGGAGAGGGGACCCCAACTTTGTAAATAGTAAAAGCCACCCACTCACTTGTACATGTGCACCCTCTCTAACTCAAACTATTTTTGGTAAAATACTTCACCATGATAACAACACCAACAAAAAAAGTAGAACAGGAGGAGAAGATGAAGGGTATAGGAGGGCAAGACCCCTCTCCCTCTCCAGAAGACCTGTGAAAACATCTGGGACCCCAGGCTACTGCTCAGCAGAGTACACTAGGTGTTTATATTTGCCAGGCACTGGACTCATGACAGATTATTTAGCCTGCAGGTTCTCAACAACAGTTTGTAGGTGGTCTTGTAAAGGAAAGCAGATATTTAAGGCTTTTCTCCTTCCCTCTCCCTGACTGTTTACATGGGGAGAGAGGTACCAGTTGCTCCTGATAAGAACAGGCAACAGCCGCAGGCAGCCACACAGCACATGCTAATGCCTCGGTGTGTGCAGCTCTGACCCACAGTGGTAAGTGTGCTAAACTCCCTGCCCCCTGGGAGAAGGCCCCCAAATAAGCATGGAAAAAGTATCTGAAAACATCGAAGTAGATTGCTTCGATGTCAGAGCATTTGGGGGAAACATCTATAAAATCAGTATAGCCCAGATGTCTTTATATGCATGTGCTTAGCAAATCAGGATTTAACAGATGGCATGCATCTATACACTTTGCATATCTAAAGATGCTTATATGATTAAACATAAGTGGTTTTGGATATCTGTATTATACACACCTTTAAAAGAAAAGCCAACCAATTATATGGTCCATGTTATAAGTTTGCATATGTGGCCATCGTCATAAAATGTCTATCAAGCACTTATGGGGAATTAAATTAGTTACTGTACAAAGCACACAGCCCTCTTGAGGAATTTATGATCCGGGGAAAACAGTGTTGCCTGCAAGGGAATTAAAGACTATGTCATCTGCAGTAACAACTGAGATTTGTATATGGTTTTACAAGGTACAAAGTACTCTCACAAACACTGTATAATATGATTTTCACCAAAGTCCTGAGAAGATTATGTGTCTAGTGAAAGGTCACACAGTTATTAATAGCTAGGCAAGTTCATTACCAGGTTTTGGTCTGTTCTCTCCTGTCCTAAGGGCTGACAATGGCAGTCCCAGAACTGGGCAGGTGTGAGGGGCCTCCACGTGGAATCTGGATGCAGAGGTCGTGCTGTGGTTATGTGGTGGGCTCTAGGTGATTTCTGCGATGTGGAGAAGGGTGAGGTCAGCGTGGGGTCAAGCTCTGGAGAGAGCTGCAGTGCAGATGGGCCTGCTGGGGCAAGGCCAGGGATTTGCAACAGCCAGTCTACCCAAGTATGTGATTTCTGCAGGGAGAGTGCTGCTGGGACGATTCCTCACTGGAGTTGTATCTACAAGGGAGATGTGGAGGAGAATACGCTGGAGGGGTGGGTGGGCATTGTTGGCAAAGAAATAAGAGGCAGCAGCCACGTGGGCCAGGCCTAGCACCAGGAAGCTGACATCACCTCACTTTACGTGTCCGTTGTCAAACTTTTAGCACCCCAGTTCCACAGGTGAGGGGACAGAGCTCAGGGAGGCTGAAAACATGTCCGCGTTCATGCAATTAGTAAGTCAGAGCCAGATGCCAGCCCATCGGCCTCCTCTGAAGCCCGAGTTCCCACCCATGCCACGGGCTGTCTCCCAGGGTCCAGGCACTTGGGGAAGGACGTGAAGACAGAGGTGAGCTCATAGGTTGAGGACAAAAGTAGGAATCAAAGTTGCAAGTCTCTGAGGTTGAAATTCTGGTATAGTGACATTCCAGCACTGGGAAGTGATTTAAAACTGCCAGCAATGGTAAGAACGCATTCTTTTATAATAAGAAGCAGGAAGGGAAAAGGATTTGAATCTCAGCAGTGTCACTTATATCAGTTTCCTGCAGTGATCATCAGTTTTCTCATCTGTAAAATGGGATAACAACAAAACCCTTTTATATGGTGTTATAAAGCTAAAATCAGATAACATGTTTTAAAGTGCCCTGTCAACTGCAGACTGTTAAACAGAGATGAAGTCATTTTCTTATTTTAACACTTGAAATTTAGTCTCAGTATTTGATACAAGTTTAAATGTTTCACATTTTTTTTTCCAGAAGCCTGCTGGGAGCTACCCTGGAGGCTCACAGAGCAAAGAGATCACCAAAAGCCTCTTTCCCTGCAGTTCTTCATAAATCTTGGGTGTGTTAAATCCATGCTAGCAAGAGAATGCCACATGATCATGGCCGTGCTGTCTGGGTACCATCTCGATTCCTTACAGAATCCAAGTCATTTTCTGTGACTGATTTGCCTAAAATAAACTGTGAGGGTTTTATTGCTTCCCATTTATTCTGGGAATGGCCACTGTGTGAGGCGTTCCTGGATTTATTGGAACTTTTCAGAAATAGCCATATTTGCCTTCTTTTAAAGAATACCTTGTGTGTAGAAAGTCACAAACTGGGGTTTGGGGTCAGAAATCTGCTCTGTCTGCTTTAACTTCAGGCTCAAACCAGGGCCCTCTGTGGCATTTCAGAGGAGGGGAGGGTGTGCAGGGGCCCCTCTGAATTCTTCCCATCAGAAGCTGAGGCTTGGGAAAGGCTGGGAAAATTAAACAGTCTCCCCTGCAGTCACCAAACCCCCAGCGGGATGCAATGCAGTAGTCTGCCTGAAGGGAAGGGCTTCTGAACCTGCCCAGGGGATAGGCTTTTCTAGAAATAAGCTCAGAGGGCTCCCCTAGAGCTGCTGGGAAGCAGATGCCTATAATCGCAGGGCTGCTCTTCAATATGATACAAGGACCCAAAGAAGTGAGCAGCAAGTGAGTAGACCGGCCCTACACTGTAAACCACTGATGAACTCACCCAGCTGCTCTCCCAAGCAAGTCAGGCAGGGCTGGCAGCTGGCCCTGCTCCCACTTTGCTCACTTGCTGCTCACTTCTTTGGGTCCTTTAAAAAAGTATGACACTTCAGAGGCCATTGGATTTCCATAGAAATTGAAAAAGGGCATGTGACCCATGGGCCTGGGCAGTTTTCTTCAGGGCCCTGGGGCTTTCTGAGGCCTGTGGGCCATGGATTCCTCAGAACTAAAACATGCCAGGGAGACAGGGAAACAGGCCCTCAGGTGGGCAGTCAGGGCCAGAGGAGCAGCAGCTGGTTCATGGCCACCCAGACCAAACCAAGTGTGGGCCTGCCTGGCTCTCTCCTATGTGGTCCCCAGAGCATCCCTGTGGATGGAATAGGAGCAGCTCCTCCTATTCCATGTGGGGTGTGGTAAGCACTTGTGAGAAGTGTTATGAGTTGAATTTTGTCCCTCAAACTTCATATATTGAAGTCCTAACCCCCAGGCCTCAGAATGTGACTATATTAGGAGATAGGGTCTTAAAGAAGAAATTAAGTTAAAGCAATGTCATTAGAGTGGGCCCTAATCCAATATGACTGGTGTTCTTTTAAGAGGAGATTAGAACACAGACACACACAGGGAAGACCATGTGAGCACACAGGGGTATGACAGTTATCTGCAAACCAAGGAGAAAGGCCTCAGGTGAAACCAACCCTGCCAATACCTTGATCTGAGACTTCCAGCCTCTAGCACTGTGAGACAGTAAGTGTCTGTTTAAACCACCCAGTCTTCTGTACTTTGTTGTGGCAGCCCTAGCAAGCTCAAATAGGAAACTTCCAACTGGAAAGCCCCAGGTCATGCCTCTTGCAGGGCTCTGGCATTTTGAATGGCAGGCGGCAGTGGCAACAGTGGCCTTGCCTGTATTTCAGGCTGAGATCATCTGTCCATGGCCATGGGGCCTCCATGCTTCCCCTCTCTGGACCCCACTTGTTTCGAAACCATGCTTTGGGGCTGACTGCAGGTATCTCAGGGCACCCTGGGGGTAGGGAGACCCTTCAGGGGTGAGGAGTGGCCTCTATCCCACTTCAACAAGCTATGCTGTTGGAGAGGGTATTGGTTTTAAATACTGGGTTCTACATAAAATCTGATTAGAAGAAATGGGAGTTCTTCTCCCCTAATCAGTCTATAAGATCCCTGACAATAGGGGCCATTTTTTAATAAAATAAAATTTTGGAACTCTATAGTAAGCTCTCCAGGCCCTTCCAAAGTTACTCAGTGATTTCTGCATGGAGCTGGCTTTGACATCTTTGTAAGCCTTCCCACTTTTCACCCATGCAATTTTGTTCCCATCCTTGCTACATCAGTGCTCTGCTGTGACTGTCTCAGGAAAGAGCCCCCTTCCTTGGGGTAGGAGTAAGGTGCCCTCCTTCCTCCTGGGTGGATGCTCTGACAGTGCCCAGTGCCTCCCACCTCCCCTCCAGCCTCCAGGAAACTTCTGTGCCCACCCTTCTCTCCAGCTTCCTTTCTGCTTCCTTGGAAGTCTTTATTATCAAGTTCACCAACTGGAAAAGAAAGCTCTGCTATCAGTAGCCAATTACAGGGGAGAATCAGGGGCAGTGGCTGCTGGAAAGACTGGTCTTTTGTCCTTTGAAGTGTTCTGGAGAAGACAGCATCTGTGCCCAGACTCTGCCAGGCAAGGCTGTGGTGTGGTGTTAGCCATGGCCCCTCCCAAGTACTGTGGGCACATTAGGCCAGAGATCTCAGAACCCACCTGCGCAAATCCCCAGAAGGGCTGAATGAAATGCATGCACATCACCTGCTCCCACCCCAGAGTTTCTGACTCATGCCCTAGAATTTGCATTTCTAACAAGTGGCCAGGTGCTGCCCCTGGTGGTGGATACCACACTTAGGGACCACTGCCTTAGGCAATATGGGAGATCAGCTGGGGCAGGGGATATACTGAGATCTTGTCCTGACTCCCCTGGTACCTGAGGTCCCCTGAGCCTGCTGGTTATCTTAGCATTTCCATTCTGCCCCTTCATGTGGCACTTAAGCCCTCAAGGCTCATGGGATGGGGAGAGGCCTCTTTTCAGAAATTCATGTTCCCGGGACACAGGAGCTGAGTCTTTCCTGGCACACAGCCACTGCTCAGTGAACATTTAGCACCTGGCTGGCTTATCTGACACCCTGAAGGGCCTCAAACCCCTCAGCCATAAGCCCCCTGCTGCTGTCTTGCATAGATGCTGGCCCTGGGAGGGGTGGTTTGAGGGGGCGGGGATGTCTCCATTCTTGTACTCTAAGCTGTGCTATCTAGCAACCAGGTCTCCTTCTGGGATTTTAGAACCCTGTCCACATTTAATAAAATTCACATGATCGTTTAACTGTGACTGCCTTGGCGGAGGAGGAGGGGGGCTGCCTTCGTGCTGAGTTCTGGGTTCTGTTTCTCCTGCTGTGACCAGGGCTCAGTCAGCATGAGCAGCAATTCCAGAAATGAGGGCACAATGCAAGCTTTGCTGAGCGCCTATTTGGAGCCAAGCCGTGTGGGTCCGGGCCAGTACCAGCCCTGGGTTTCTACGCTGGGGGGACACTTCCTACAGCATCAACTCTACAACTCTATGTGTGGATTTGGAGGAGAAAAGCATGTTTTTGTTTTTCATCAAAACATATAGATATTTTATGGATTAGAAGTAACATTTGCATGAGTTCCTAAGACAGAACTTCAGATATTAAGGCAATATTGTGCCTTCAAATACAGCCAGTGTCACTGGGGTAACATCATGACTCTCCTTCACCTCTAGGGTCATTCTGTAGAAAGGTTGAAGGTTACTGTCAGTGAATAAGCACAGTGATGAAGTTACTGGCAGTGACCATCCTACTATCTTGGTATTGAGCCTTTACATAAACATCAGCTGCAGTTCCCATAGAAGAGGAAAACGTTGACAGGGAGCAAAAGCCATGTGGGATGGACAGTAGTCCTGAAGCTACCGTCTGGGTAGACAGGGATCTATCCTAGTCAGTGGCTTTCCTTAGCCTATGGCCATCAGCATCAAGTCAACACTCAGCCATAGCCTCAGTTCACAGCCTCAGTGTTCATGAGCATCTGTGCTGCCAAAAGTGGTCACGACCACCCTCCTATCCCACCTGCCCTTTTGCAGTGCCACTTTGCCAACTGACCTGTGACTTGCTTTGACCAATAAGATGCAGCAGAAATTCTCCCTTAAGTTGTAGCTTCTATTTTCTCTCTCCCGGGAGCCAGCTGCCTTGTTCAGAAGCTCAGCTTGGACCTCTGTGTAGAGAGAGTGTGCAGACGAAGGTCAATGTGCAGGAGGGTTAAGTCGCCGGGCAGCAGCCAACACCACACATAGATGGCTGCACATGGCCACCTCCAGGCCAGCCCACTCACCCCGACGACCACAGTGAAGCAGAGATAGGTCATTCTGCTGAGTTCTGCCCGAATTCCTGACCCTTAGAATCACGAGCAATAACACGGTAGGTTGTGCTTTGGGATGGTTTGTCACACAGCAGTAGACAGCTGGAATAGATCATTGGCACAACCGCACACCAGTTTCCTTGGGTATTGTGTAGGCACAGCAGTACATTTAAAAAATATTTATTATTTTGTCCCTAAGTTAATAAGCTTTAATGAGAGTAATTGAGTAAATAAGTTGGTTAAAAGTAATGATGTCACTATTAGTCAGAAACTACTAATGTATTGATCAATTAAAGTTACCTTGAGAATAATTTGACTTAATAAAAGATACCCTGCAATAACCATAAAGCACAACAGCTTAGGTGAGTCTTGAAGCCAGTGCACGTGGATCTTTTCAGTTTAATGTTTTGTTTAGCCCACTGCTGGTTCTCCTGGGAAGACGAGTGTGTGCTTTAAATCACTTCTCTTTTTCCTTTAGACCAGAATTAGCCTCTTTTCCCTCTGAGTGTGGCATTTTACCTGCCTAGCTTCCTCCACCTCCCACCACATTCCGCGGCATGGGTCTCACGGTCTCGTGTGGCAGCTTCTTCCTTGAGGATCTGTTTCTACTCTTTTTCTTTTCCTTTTGCTTGTAACTCATCATTCTTTTTTAAATGGTGTAAACACAAGTAACCCTTGGGAAAAGAGCTGGGGTTACTATTCCCCTCTAATTGAACAGCAGTCATAGCAAGAGTTTACGCTCACGCTTCCTCGTGTCTTGCTCAGCTCCCTGCTCTGCAGGGCAGTAAAGACTCTTTAACTTGATTCGACTCTTAAGAACAGCAGATTTAGTCTGACTGTCCACTTGTCACGCTGCAGAGCTCCAGCTGCCGGGGCATCCTACTCAACCAGCCTTAGCCCAACGGCCTCCTTCGCGCCTCTTGTTCCCGGTGACATTATGGTTCAAATGAACCTTTAATCTGCTTTTCATTCTCCTTCTCCCTGCATCCTTTTCTCCTGCTCTTTCCTCTCACCTTTCCAGAAAGCCATTTTTCCTAATTCCTCGAGCATTTTTCATCTCATAGGTGTTTCTGGAGCACTTGCTATGAGCCAGGCGCTATGCCTGCCCTGGGGATACAGCGGTGAGCTAGATCTGGTCCCTGCCTCGGGGAATTTGCCGTCTAGTGAGGGAAACCAAAACAACAGAAAGTAAATTTTCAGATGGATAAAATAATCGAGAGCATTCGGAGGTGTCATGAAGGGAGTAAACGAGGGAGCAAGTTGTGACATTTTAACTGAGGCCTGAAGTAGCTCAGGTCACTGAAGGAGGGGCCTGGGCGGGTCAGAGGAGCCTCAGCGCAGCCTGGGCGCTTCCAGCTTCCATCCTTTGTCCATGGACACTGCTGACTATTCTCGGCTCCCTGATTCAGCCTTGCCCAGACTTGTCCAAATTCTAAATCTCTAGACCCTCAAAACAAACTCAAAGGTGGGCCACAGCATTGGCCTGTGAGATCCTGTCACCTCAAGCTTGTCCCAGGCAGCTCCCATGGAGAATAACTCTGATTAAAATTTATTTGCTTAAAATACTTTTTATTGCTACACCTATTTTAACAAAAGAAATACATTTGTGTATAAAAAAATTATAAGCAAAAGAAAGAAATTAAAACATCTATAATTCCACCACTCTGATATAAACATTTTTATACCTCTGTTTGTTTTCTTCTAGAACTTTTCCTCTGTGTGTGTGTGTGTGTGTGTGTGTATAACATAAAATGAGCAAAACTGTGTATAGGTTTTGGTAATCACTTAATGACATATCTTGGCCATCTTTCTGTCACCTGCCACATCATTTATGCACGGCAACATAGGTTTATACACCCTAGTTTTAATTGATTTTATTGTTGGATATCCAGGTTATTTGCTGTTCAAAACAATACTTTGATTAAATATCTTTGTAGCTGTGCCTTTGTGCACACTCCAACTGTTGATTGTTTAGTCAAAGCAGTTGCCCATATTTACTGCTTTTAACATGCAGCTTGGCCAATTCTTTGAAAACGTGTGAGCTCCGCACAACCTCCATTGCTGTCTGGTGCAGACAAGGACACTTGCAGGGATGCGAGCTGACTGCATCCTCCCCACATGTGGGGATGGATATGTGTCCACTCATCATTTCTGCAGTTGGATTGCTGACAATAATGAGCTTTCTTCCTAGATAAAGGCATCTGAACCAAGACAGAAGAAAATACATCTTTTTAGGTCCTGAGCATTAACTGCCTTATGTCCTCATTTAGAGAGAAAAAAACTGAAGGAAACCTGGGTGGTCAGAAAACTCGTAAGCCACCCTATTTGTGGGGTTTTTGTTTAACTTTCCCCCCCCCTCAAAATCTCAATGCATTTTACCTCTGCTGAGGCCATTTTAATGGAAAGGGAAAATGATAAGTCTCAATTTTCTCCTAATTGTTTTTTGGCTGCTGTGTCTATGAGAGATATGAAAACACTGTTCTTTGTGATTTTTTTTATTATTATTTTTAATATTTTTATTATTTTATTTTTTATTATTAGGGCAAAGTTAGGCCTATTTATTTGTTTCCCTGTTAGTTTGATAATTGTGATCAATGAGAGTATTGTGGGTGGAGGGAAGGTCAGGATGTAAGAGAAACCATTAGCCATCATTGGCTAAATAACCATCCCGATCATCTTGTATGTTGGGATGAAGAGAAATTCAAGAGGAGATATCTTTGAAGAGATACTCAAAGAGAAAGGGGAACTCCAGACATCAAATAAGAGAATGTCACTCAAAGGTCAGATGGCCCAGGTGAGATCGGAATAGAAAGAGCCGTCGTATATGTAGCCAATGCACTAAGGCTCCCCAGCACTGGGGAGGAATGAAACAGTCTAACACATACACAAAAAAACATCGCTGAGACGTCCTTTTAATTTAAGCTGGGCCACTACAGCATGTTGTCAGAGACCCCCAAGGTCACACAAAGCAGCACTTAAACTGAGGGCCTGCTCAGCTACCTGTGTGCACGTGAGGGACCCGGCTTGCTCAGATGCTCTCTCAGGCCAAGTCTGCACAGGAGCTACTAGCTGGAGCAAGAGAAAGACATTTCTCAACAGCTGCCTCTCTTTGCGCCCCTCCTTCTCTCATTATTCCTGGAAACGACAGCAAGCGTTGCCTATTTTGGGAAAGGGCCACACAGCTGTTTAATTGGCAAATATTAATAACAAGGGATAAGTGGAGCTGGAGAAGGGGGAAGCGGGAGTTCAATATTTTCAACAGGACGCCGGACACTGTGGAGGCCCCTGAGAAATGGTCAGACTCCACGGGGCCAGACGGGTCTTCCAATTCCCTGTTGCTCTGCAACAAACCACCTAAAACTTAGTGGCTTAAAAAAATAACATTATGCAAATTGCAAATTTCTCGCAAATCTGCAATTTGATCAGAGTTCTGCTCCACGGGCAGAGGCTGAGGGTGACTGATGCCAGGGCTGCAGTCATCCAAGGGTTCACTCATTCAGCACGTCTGCGGGCTGTCGCTGGGGGACCCCTGCTTGGGCCATCAACCAGAACAGTTAGAGGTGGCTTGTCCATGTGGCTGCTCGGCTACCTCACATCATGATGACTAGATTCTAGGATACAGGAAATGGCAGCTATGAGTGTCTTAAGTCCTGGGCATCCCCTCCTACAGTGCTCCAGTGGTAAAGGAGCCTCACAGAGTCCAGACTCAAGAGGAGGGTCACATGTAGACCCCTACACTCAGTGGGAGGGGTGTTAGAGATATTGGGCAGTGTTTTATAACAGCAATGGTGGTTTAGCTCCCAATGAGAGCATCACAGAGTTTTCTTCTTGGAAGTTACTGGGATCATTTATAATGACCCTCACTTTTGGCAGGAACCTCATAGGTTAGCTGTGGTAGGTCCTGGATTGGAAAATGGTGTGATCATCATGAAACCATCCTATACTAAGGAGGACCCAGAGGCATCAGAAACACACACAAGAACACAAAAAAGGCCCTTACATGTAAGACCCTCGGGCCCTCGGCTAGGTCCCTGGCAGGCCCACTCAAAGCGGCTTTCACCTATTCAGTGCCCTTCAGGATGGTTCACGTGCAAAGTAGGAGTTGGTAGAAGCATAGCCCCCCAGCACCCCCGGTGAACCAGTAGTCTGTCTAAGTGGTACTGCCTTAGGAGTTTATTCAGTTTTTCCGACTTATTGCCATCATTACCAACAACGCCATCGCCTTCATCTTATTACACTCGGCGGTATCTCTGTGCTTCTTAGCACCTACCACTTGACACTTTTGTTTTATGTGTGTACGCCCACATATGTGTGTCTGAGCATGAAATCTATCTCCCCTGCTAGAAAGTGTGCTTCGTGAGGACCAGTCTGTGAGTGCTTTGCTCATTACTGTCAGCCCAGTAATGAGCAAAAGAACATGACTGGTCCATTAGCCCGGAACGGTGACTGGACTCCTCAGGTGTCCAACAAATAGTTTTGAGGGAATAAGTGAATCACCACCATCATCATCTCCTCGTGACTTTTTGTTTATCACCAACCACACGTCACTTGAATCTTATCCTTTCTCTTCATCTTTTTTTAAATTTTCTGCTAAGAAAACAGAAGTTGCTACTATGTTTGATAAGCAGTGGAGAGTCCGCTTTCCTTTCTCTCTGCCAAGCAAACAAGTGATGAGACCCTTCCTTGTTTTTGGCTTTGATGAGAAGAAGTGTTGAATTAGCTGTTCTCTCTAAGTTTACTTTTAGTTGTAAAATATTAACAGATAAACCCTTGATAGTTGCAACTTTGTTCTACCTATGCCAAAAATCTCCTGCGCAAATTCAGATGACTTCATGAGTCTGTATTAGTTATAACAGGCTTAAGAATGAGGGAAAACTGTGTTATTTGATAGGCCTTCAGTTTAGAATCACAACATAGCAGGGATGTGACTTTCTTAAAACGAATATCCTAGCATGTGCTTCATCTTAAAATGGATCCATCATTAAGCTTTAATTATGAGGAAAAATGAAAGGAAAGAGAAATTCCATTTCTAATGAATTTAACACTTAGGAGAGGGAGGGGTCATGCCTGGGGCTGACTCTCCCTTCTTTGGCTTCTCTGGGTTCTTGTCACTCACCCAAAATTGTCAATTCTGTCTCAGAAAGCATCTAGCCTTCCTTTTCTGTTCCAAGTGCCAAACACACAGCTCTACACCCAAGAGATTTGATTCTCTCTGCTGCTCAATCCGCCCTTTACCTCACTACTGTGCTAGAAGACACCTTGCTGATGTTGGTAGCCCACTGAAAAGTCTCTGTGGTGTCCACAGCCCACAGACTACAATTCATTCTCTTCAGTGGGGCTTTGAAACTCAATGTGACGTCAACCTTGTTCCCACCACTCACATCCAGTCAGCCACACAACTTTACTCTCTATTCCTCAAATCCTCCATGAGTATTCCTGCTATGCAGTCCTGAGCCACATCATTTCCCTTGTGATGAAACCCTCCTTCATTTTTTAAACAAATATCTATCATGGTGTATTGCATAGATGAGGCTGACAAGAAAAAAATTATAAGTGAAATATGTAATTAAACACAAATTACTGTATCTTCCTATAGTGGTTTAAAATGCCAACTCTATAGTTAGAATGCTGCTTACTATCCAGTTCTAACACTGGCTGAGTGATTTGGGGCAAGTGACTTAATCTTGTTTTTGCCTTGGTCTCCCCACTAGGGAAGCAAAGGTAATAATAAATAGTTATCAAATTCCTACTAAGAACTAGGTACCCTTCCAAGTGCTTAGGAGTATTAACACATTTAATTGTTATGACCATCCTATGAGACAGGTACTGATGTTATTCCCATTTTGTGGATGAGGACATCAAAGGATAAGAAACAAGTTACCCAGTTACTTGCTGAAGGTCACCTGACCAGCGAGGAGTGGAGCCAGGCTCATGATGCTGGAGGTCACACTCTTTATCACTACCCAGCACTGCTTCTCAAGGATGAGGAATCTCTTACACAGTTGTTGGGGGTCCAAGGAAGTTATTGCATATGAAGAACATAGAATGGTGACTGGCACATGTTGGATGCCAGGAATTGTGAGCTGTTGGTTACTTCTATGCTCCCTTTTTGCCTTGTTCAGCTTTGCCTGCTTCCTGAAGCTGTCCTTTATCCCCAGGCATGGTGACATAACATCTCCCCAAACCCTTTAGCTCGGATTTTCTGCGCTATTTTTTTTGCATCTGAGGTCATTACCTTTTATTCTTAGTCATCTTCTTGTACTCATGACTATATTTCCATCTAGAATTCAAGTTGCAGGTGTGAGAGGGATAAAGAAAACCTCTCTGCTACCCCGCTCACTCACAGCACTCACTACTTCACTCCCAGGCGCCAAACATGTGGCAGTTTTCCCACACCAAGCAATTCTCCAATTCTCTGTAGACACCAACTGGGTGTCCTACAATTCAATTCAATGCTGACAGTATCTACTTGGAGTTCATGCAGACCCCACAGGTGAAGGGCTGCCCCTGCCCTCCACTTCAGACACTAGCCACGAGTCCAGTTGCCACCTGGGCTTCTGACCCGCTGGCTAAAAATTAGAGGTTCCCATGACCCCCTTCCCAGGTTTGGTAATTTGCTGGAACAGCTCACAGAAAAATGTGTACTAACTATACTACAAGTTTATTATAAAGATTACAACTTAGGAACAGCCAAATGGAAGAGATGCATAGGGCAAAGTCTAGGGGAGGGATGCAGTGCTTGCACGCCTCCTCCAGGTGTGCCACTCTCCTGCATGTGGCTGTGTCACCCACCTGGAAGCTCTCTGAGCCTCATCTTTTGGGTCTTTACGGAAGTTTCATTATGTAGTCATGTTCGATTAACTCATTTGCCATTGGTGATTAGCTTAATTTCCAGCCCCTCTCCCCACCCCAGAGGTCAGGGGTGGGGCTGAAAGTTTCAACCCTCTAATCACAAGGTTGGTTCCCCTGGCAATGAGCCCCTCATCCTTAGGGGCTCTCCAAAAGCCACCTCATTGGCTAGGCTCAGTGGCTCACACCTGTAGTCCTAGCCACTCGCGTGGCTGAGAAGAAGAAGATGGCTTGAGCCTAGGAATTGGAGGTTACAGTGAGCTGATTGCACCACTGCATTCCAGACTGGGCAACAGAGTGAGACCTTGTCTCTAAAAAAAAAAATTAACCTCATTAACATAAGCTCAAGTGGGGTTGAAAGGCACTTGTTATGAGTAAGAAAAGATGCTTTCACCTTTATTGCACTACTCTCTTAGGAAATCTCAAGGGCTTTAGTAGCTCTGTGCCGGGAATGGGGATGAAGACCAAATATATATTTCTCATTGTAAATCACAATATCACAAGGTGTTTTTAAAATATAGTGTATAATTAGGGAATTTGAGGTGGAGTAAATCCAACAGATTAGATGACCACCATTGAACATGTAAAGGAAAATAAAAATCTCAGGATCCCCTGCCCTGCAACTCCTTATGCAAAAGCGAAGGTCGAGCCTGGAGGTTGAGTCTTGCAACAGCCCTTTCCGAATGAATAGCTGCTACTAACTTTGTGCATTAGCCAGATCCCCACAGAAAGGTAAAAGGCCTCAGGCATCTAAAGGACTGCTCCCACAGATCATTCATAAGGAAATTCCTCTCTGGCCTCCCATAAACAAGGACATGCAAATTGTAGGTTAGGTCTATAGGCTAAATTTAGCTCCTAAGACTGAATCCCGTTCAATTCCACACGAATAGTGTTGATTACAAGTTTATCTCCCCATGTGCAGAACAGAAACAAGACAAGATCAATCATTCTTCCACCTACCCCGGGACATCTACATAACTGATTATTCCTGCCCTCCCTTTTTCCCTTTAAACTTTAATTGACCTCATCTTATGTAAAATGTAGATTTCCTGGGCCTCACAAGAATGTAACCATTTGCCTCACTGCCTAACCTCCCTCCTCTGTTTTCTTTCTGTATGCCCTCTCCCCTCAAATGCTGAAGTTCCTGAAACACTTACAGATGTGTCCGTGGCTTGTGTTTTTCCCAGGCGCTTCGTGGAACTTTGGCTTAACAAACCTCCATTGATTTGACATCTTTGCCTCAGTCACTTATTTTGGACTGTCAAATAGTTTATGACACACAGTTCCCAAGAGGAAGAGGAAGGGGTGTGCTGTGCCATGGGGCAGGGGGAGGCATGAGGAAGCACCAGGATTGGTCCAGAGGCAGAAGGAGTGAGGGGAAAACACGGGCAAGAAGCTTCATTGTGGTTTCCATGGAAGGAATGGGCTAGGCAGGATGAATAGTTTTAGGACTGGCTAGTTTGAATAATTTCCGTGGGCTCTGGAGTATAGCAGTTGTTCCTAATTATCTGGTATCTGGCCCTGAAGTGATTAAGACAGGGAGATAGTGGCCCAGATTGTGAAGGCCCAACAAAGAAGGTGGGTGTGGGCTCTGTATTAGTTGGTTTGTATATGAAAGGTGCTATCCTAGATGAGTTTTTTAGTACCTCTAGGAGTTAAGTAACCCCACGGGGCAGTCCCTCCTGGGTCAGCAAGATCCCAGATGTCAAAGCATCAGAATACAGAAAATAAAAGACATGGTTAATTCAGCAGATGACTAGGAAGCACATTTTATGTTTTTTATCTCTAATAAATATTATGGAAGTGTTTCTCAAAATGGGGCCTACAGAACATTTCTATCAGACTCATTTGAAGAGCTTATTAAAAATGCAGATCCTTGGGCCCTACCCCAGAGAACACATCAACATTTCTGGAAATGGGGCCCAGTAGTCTGTATCTTTAACAAGTTCCCTGGGTGGTTCCCATGTTCACTATGCTTTGAGAACTACTGTACTGTCTTACCTATCTTACCTTCACGCTGGGCTGGCAGAGTCAGCTCTGAGTTCACAGGAAGGCTGCTCTGAACTTCTAGGAACATGAGCAACTTTCCCAAAGGAAAAGCAACAGTATCTCATATCCACCTCCCTGGCTCAGCTAGAGAGAAATGGATTCTGCAAGGACTGAGGCAGAAAAGGTGTTCCTATCTCAATTAAGGGGGAGGGCAGGTGACAGGGAAAGAGAACACTAGTTTGGGTTGCAGTTGGAGTTAGAGCTAAAGAAAACCAAGAAATGAAACTAACTTAATGATAAGTTATGCCCTGTCAGCTACTTGCTGGGCTCAAAAATGCCAAGGGAGGGTTTTTTGGTTGTTGTTTTTGGGTTTTTTTTTTTTGTCAAATTATATTTGGAGAAACGTTATTTGAGAGAAATATTAGTAAGAACATATAGTCCCCAAAGCAGGGCTCTGGTGGCTGACCTGGGCTTCGTGAGCACCATATGTCCAGGGAAGTTAGGGCTAGAGGGCAGTGGGGTCACAGGACTGCACACACAGTATACA
Source organism: Daubentonia madagascariensis (assembly GCA_023783475.1). NCBI lineage: Eukaryota > Metazoa > Chordata > Mammalia > Primates > Daubentoniidae > Daubentonia > Daubentonia madagascariensis. Next base: position 185,954 of record JAKFHU010000624.1, read on the forward strand.
ACCTGGGTATACGGCCAGGTGAGGTTGGGGGATATGGCCAGGGGTGATCATTTGGAGAAGATAAAGTTCAAGTGGGACAAAGGGGAAAGGCACAATCTGTGGGACACTTTGGGTCCCGAATCCATGAGGCCAATAAGCAGTTCAGATAAGAGCACTGGAGTAAGTGATGGGGTACCTGGAGGGATTTCCTTGGAAGAGTTTGTTCTGTGTATGCTGGCAATCCTTTTGAAGGCTGAATTGTCTACTTCCAAGGTTGAACTCATTGTTATCCCCTTAAAAGGTTCAGAACGGACTTCACTGGAGGAGTCTTCCTTCCTTCCTTCCTTCCTTTCTTTTCTTTCTTTTTTTTTTTTTATAGAGATGAAGTCTGTCTACATTGTCTAGGCTGCTCTGAAGTGGCTATTCACAGGTACGGTCATAGCTCACTATAGCCTCAAACTCCTGGGCTCAAGTAATCCTCCCACCCCAGCCTCCTGAGTAGCTGGGACCACAGGTGCTCACCACTGTGCCCGGCTAATTTATTTATTTATTTATTTATTTTTAACGTTTTAGAGACAAAGGTCTCACTATGTTGCCCAGGCTGGTCTTGAACTCCTGGCCTCAATCTTGTCGCCTCCGCCTCACCAGTAGCTGGGACTACAGGTGCTCACGACCATACCCAGTTTACTGGAGGGATTCTGTGCTGTGAACTCTGTTCCTAGATGTGTGGTCTTTCAGCATCATTCTCTGGCCCTCCTAGGAGTTCTGTGAGTTACCCACTAACCTTGACAAGTCCTTACAGCTTGATTGGCTCTAGTGGGTTCTGCTGGCTGCAACAAAGAACCCAGCCTGCTATCCATACAATGGGCTGGCTACTGAGATTATTAAGTGGATTCCAAGTTATGTGAGACCTACTCAAATGTGTCTTTCATTGTGACTTTGAACACAGCTCCTACTCTCTCCATGCCTTGATTTTTCCCCCCTTCACTACCCTCAAGGAGGGACCTACATTAGTTTTGAAGGGCCCTACCTGTTACCTTAGAATGGAAGTTGCTGAGTAAGTTTAAACACAATGACTCAGATCATTGTGTTCTTGTAATCCCCTCCTCTCTTCCTAATTGTTTTGAATTCCTGTCCTTTGTTGTGCTGGCCTGGGTGTATCTAATTTTTTAGAGGCCCAGGTCACTCTTCTGCCCAGACCCACCATTCAAGTGCAAATGATGGGTTCGAGGTGTCAAAGACATCTGGGTCTGTGAGAATAAAGTCAAAAAACAATGAAGAAAGAAACTCAGCTCTCTCATCACTATAACCCCAGGGCAGTCCCAATAGGGACCCCTCAGTAACACACCATATGCCAGCCCTACCCAGCTCTCTGTAGTCTTAACCCCAAATTTTAATATTAAAATCAGCAGCTCAACTCATTTAAAACTTGAGAAGTCTGTGATTTTTCTGGTTCTGTTAAAAGCAAATGAGCATTTTCATTTTAGTCTTGTTTAGACAGTTGTATAAATGGATCTGTCAGTCGGATGGTACAAAACACGCAGCCTGTTTTTCTGCAGACGATGATAAGGACGGTGAGCATGATAATGAGCATTGACAGCATGGAGCTGCCTCACCGTGGCTGCTCCCCAAGTGTTGCTAGGGCTTTGCAGAGGAAAGCCTTGGTGAGGGAGGAGCTGGTGAGGATAGATATTAGGAGACAAGGTTTGATTTCTTCAAAGGAGTGCTGCTCGTTCTCTTCGGAACGCTACCTAGGAACGGCTAGAGTTGTTGATAGCAGCACAGAAATCTCCACTCCACGCACATTCTCCAGGATTTGGGTGAATCTCGCCACTTGGCACCACTGTTGCCAAGGAAGATCCAAGACTGTTTATATGGAAAACTGGGTTCTGATTTGGGCATCATGTCCATGGCCGGGAGTCTTGAGCTGCACATCACCCTAGACCACAGCCTTCCTCCATTGTAAGGCGTTTCTTCCCCATCCTGCCCCACCATGGCACATGCAAAAATCACAAGAAAAGATGCCAAGTGATGATGGGAATGTTACACATTTTAAGCCTTTTGTAGGAATGTGGTTTAATGTTTTCTTATCAAAAACTGAAATTGAGAGGTGACTGATAACTCAAGTTGATGGGAGTGGTCAGGCAGAAAGAGATCCCTGTCTCTGTAGGAAGCATTCCCAGCACCCCGGCATGGACCCTGATGGCTAACTAAGTTGCCTTCTCCCTGAATATGCCCTGCCTGCCTGCGTCCTTGAACTTCTCTCTCTGCAGAACTTTTCCAGCTCTTATAGCGTGTAACTCACCCCTGGTCCTTGGCCAGCACTGCCCTGCACCATAGTTCACGTGGGTGTTCCCTCTGCTCTCCAATTAGACCATAAACCACACAAGGGACATGGTGTACTTTGCCCCTCAGGAAATGCTTGCTGTTGCTGGTGATCAGGCTCTCAGAGTGATCTAGTAGATCACATAGTGCCTACCTCAAGAGGTTATCCTACTTCCTAAAGGAATATTATTTAACAGGATACTGGTCTTGCCCTGGAGTGCCCATCAGGCAGAGAGAAGCAGGGAAGGGGAGAGTCATCACCTTTCTCCGTGCAGCTCCTGCCCTGTGGCCAGGATGTTCTGGAGAGTTCTCTGGGACCCTTCACATTGGGATCCACGGAGCCACAAAAACTCTGGGAGGCAGGTCCCAACGATTTACTTTTTTTGGCTCTAAGGAAAAGTCACAGAGATTTGCCTTCCTGGGGTTAAGGACTGTTACTTTACTGGATCCCTTTCCTGTTGCCAATACATCCCTGCAGGGCCACCACCTTCATCTATGCCAAAGGAAAAAGAATGGTTTTCCTGTAGCTTCTGGCTCTTCGCTCCTTTTCCTATAAGCCCTTATCTCTAAAGCTAAAGGAATTTGCAAAGTTGAAGAAAAGTAGCGTGCAGCATTGTAGTTACAAAGGAGAGAAAAAGTGACCGCAAAGCAGAATAAGCCTACTTGTCTGTCGGGCATTAAGAGTGCAATTTCAAAAGGGGAGAAATAAATGAATACTCTGAACTCGATTTTGACATACTCTTCCCTGAGGATCAGAGAGTATCATCCACACTCATTTAATTGATCTTGGTTTCATACGAATGTGAGTATGGAGAGTACATTCTATCCCATTTTGAAAAAAGAAGTTAGCTGTCCTTAAGAGACTTTTTTAGACCCTGGATACAGTCTTCGAATGGGGTTGGTCTCCTAGAGAACATCATTTGTTCATTTATTTATTTGCTATTTTATGGGACTACTTTATGCAGGAAACAGAACTAGTCCTGTGAATGATATAAAACTGAATAGGAATTTCTGCCTTTAAAAAGATTAAATTTGACTGAGGGAGCCAGACCACATGCATCAATGTCAACATTCGAAATTATAAAGAAATTGTGTGTAAAAATCCTGCAAAACCTTAGAGGAAAGCACTTATGGGTGGGTAGGCCTGAAAGTTTTGTGGAAAGGTGCCTTGGAACTGGGCACAAGAGAAAAGGTAGGGGTGTTAGCAGACAGAGCCTGGTGTCCCAGGAGGGCTGTGGGCAAAGGCACAAGGGCAGGAAAGCTGGGGTCCGGTTAGTGGAAAGGCTGAGCAAAATGCAGGATGTGGGGAGCATGGGAGACTAGCTCAGAGACGTGGGTCAGGATCAAGTCTTAGGGAACTGAGACTATTCAGGCTGAGAAGTCTGATATCACCTAACGGGCACTTCCCTTTTAGGAAGATTGATCTGATGGTGATCTGTAGGGTGGATTTTAGGAGTGGGTCACAATTAAGGATGGGGTCCACTGTAATATTTTAGGCAAGATTGAGTGAGGGCCTGAAGTAGGGACTAAGAGAATGCAGAAGCATGGTCAGAACAAAAAACTTTTTCAAAAAAATAACCTGTTATTTTTATAAAAACAGTGTGTGCATGCCTTGTAAGAAGTACATTTTTTTAAAAGTTAAAACGATAAAAATATGATAAAAATAATATATTTTCACCGCCCATATATCACAATTTTTATACATTAGGCATTTATCATCCTGGTTCTTTTTATATGCATATATGTATGCGCACACACACACTATATATATACATATATTTATTTTTTAACCAAAATAAGATAATACTATATATGCTATTACATGTGCACACATGCAAACATATATGCACACATACATATTACCAATCTGTATTTTTTTACCAAAATGAGATATTACTGTACTTTCTGTATTATAATTTTTTTATTAATGATCTCTACTCCTTTATTTTAGTAAAGTTTGAACTCATACAGTAAGCAGTCCATATTCAAATTTTTCAATTAGCCAAAACATTTCACTTACTGCTGCTTTCAGTATTCAATCCAGGGCTACAGATGGCAACTAGTTTTTATGTTCCTTTAGACTCTTTTATTCTTGAAAAGTTGCTTTTTAAATTACATTGACTTGGTGAGGGACTAAGCCAGTTATTAATACCTGCAGGATATCTCATTTTCTGGATATTTCTGGTGACTATCTCCTGTATTTCATGGAACTTATATCTAAACATTATTAGCTAGAATAGATTGTAGATGGTCAGAAGACACATAATATCTGTTTGACCCATGTCTGGATTAGGATGATGAAAGTCTGAGCTATTTTTCAGTTATATTTTCCCTCTGTGCCTACAATATTCCATGTGATATTCCTGAATGTACAGTTAGTTCTCTATCAACTACTTACATAATGGTTTTAAAACTAACTAATAAAATCCAGAGCTTATGAAATGATTTTTAAATATAATTCTGTCATTTATTCTACATTTATTAGTTGACATTTTTAAGTAAAGTATAATTTATATCACCAACTGAGACTATTTGAATATCCCCAAATACAATTCCGACTAGAAGACAGGGTAAATGCTTAATTCTTTCCCTTTAATTGCCCATGTTCAGAGTAAGGAGTTATTTTATTAGCTACCTCAAAAGGTGATAAATGGATTTCCTGACTTCCTATCTTTTAAAAATATCATTATGAATTTAACAGATTTTCATTGATTCAATGTATTTCAATCCATCATAATCATTATACTTTTGATATTTAGATTGTCGTGACTATGGCAAGTGGGTCCTTTTTCAAGCTGTCTCTGAGGTTCTTTTAACATGACCCCATTAATATTCAAAAGTTTCTTCACTTTATAATACAATGAGGTGTCCCAGGCTCACCTTAGAACCTGTCTCACACGGAAATGGGCCACTTCTCCAAGGATCTCTGGTTTCTTCAGGGGAAACGGTGTTAGAGACCATGTTCTGGGCAAGAAGGAAGGCATTTTCTTTTAAGATCAACTTTATTATGATATAATTTTCATACTATAAAATGCATCTATTTAACAAAAAACATGTAACCACCACTTCGTAGTCAGCCTTCTCCTCATCCTCAGCCCTAAGCGCCCGCTGATCTGTTTTGTCACTATAGATTCGTTTTCAATGTTATAGAATTTAATATAAATCAAATGATATAGTAGCTACTCTTTTGTGTCTAGCTTTTTTTCTCTTGGTGAAAGTTTTTCCTTTGTGGGGCTGGGGGATAATTTTTTTTTTTTAAAAAAGAGCCCAGGAAAAAAATACAGAAAAATCACAAGTATAATCCAAAGAACATTTTAATTCTGAGTCATTACACATCAGGTTGCCACAATGATGCCCCATTACTCTGAATACTCTTGTGTGTATTTCCTATAATACAACCATGAAAATCAATTAATATTAATATTGATACACTGCTACCATTTAATCCTCAGCTTCCATCCAAATTTCAGCAATGTCTCAATAGCAAAAGAATACAAGTTCAGAATTACGTGGTCCATTTAGTTGTCATATCTCTTTAGTCGCCTTTATTCTGGAAGAGTTTCTTTGATTGTAATATTTTTAAGATTACAGTCTATTTATTTTATATAATAACCCTTAATGTGGATTTTTCTGGCATTTCTTCATGTTTGGAAGAAGATTATGCATCTCTGGCAAGAATATCACAGAAGCAATGCTGTGTTCTTTTCGTTATACCATATCAGGGAGCACAAGATAACTATTTATCCATTACTGATGAAATTCATGTTGGTCATTTGATCAATGATCTCTGCTAAATTTCTCCACTGTGAAATTATTTTTAACAAAGTAACAATAAAAACACAACATATCAAAATTTGTGGGAAGCAGCTAAAGCTTATGGGGAAATTTATAGCTTTAGATGCTTATATTTGACAAGTAAAAAGGTCTAAATCAATGATATAAGCTTAAGAAGCTAAAAATGGGCTCAAATTATACCCAAAGTAAGTAGAAGAAAGTAATAAGAAATTAATAAAATAGAAAAAAGACAATTAAAACAATCAGTGACCCCAAATGTTGGTTCTTTGAAATGACTTAAAATCGGTAAACTTCTAGTTAGACTAGAGATCAAGGAAAAAAGAGAAGACACATTACATATATTAAGAATGAAAGAGGGGACATCTGATCCTACAGATGTTAAAAGGATAGTAAGAGAATACTATGAACAACTTCATGCCAGTAAATTCAATTTAGATAAAATAAATAAATTCCTTGAAAGACATATATTAACAAAATTGACAAAAGAAGTAGAAATTCTTAATAACCTTATATGTATCAAAGAAATTTAATTTAGAATTAAATGCCCATAAGGAAAACTCCAGACCCAGATGGCTTCAGTGTTGACTTTTATCAAACATTTAAGGAAGAAGTAATACCAAGACTACACAAATTCTTTCTCAAAACAAAGAGAACATTGCCAGCTCAGCATCACCTGGATATCAAAACTTGAAAAGACACTATAAGAATAAAATACTATAGGCCATTTTCTCTAATGAACATACGAGGTCTGTCTGGAAAGCATCCAGCCATTGTTAATATAACGAGAATGGTTTGTGCGACATCGATGTAACCTGGCAACCAAGGACAACGGACTGGAATGCACATGTGTGAACAATGATGACATCACTCTACTAGTCAGTGGGGAGATAGATGCCATTGAGTGAACATGTATACTGTGTGGCCCTTGCATTCAAAATGACTGAGCAACAAATCTGCATCAAATTTTGTGTTAAGCTTGAACATTCCTCCATTATTCCGAACATTATTCGGATAATTCAGAAGGCTTTCAGGGATGATGCAATAAATGTGGCACAAATAAAAGTATGGCACAAACTCTCCAATGATGGTCGAGAATCAGTTGAAAGTGATCCACGTTCTGGAAGGCCTGCAATTAGCAGAACATCTGAGAATGTTGAATGTGTACAGGTTAGGTTAAGAGATGCTGGGAGAACTGTGTGAGGTCCCAGGGTGCCTACTTTGAAGGGGACTGAGGCGTCATTGTCCTATGTACAATGTTTCTTGTATCTTGTATCTTCTTCAGTAAGTGTCTCTATGTTTCATATTACATGGCTGGATACTTTCTGGACAGACCTCGTAGATATAAAAATTCTTACCAACATATTAGCACCACATTATATGAAAGGCCATGTAATCTTCACAATAGATCCAGAAACAGCATCGGAAAAGACTCAACTTTTTGGGCGTTTCCTCTGAATGTGTCACAAGTCCTTCCACTCTCTCTCGGGTTAGAGCTTGAATGTGTGAGCCTAGTGTGAGCCCTTATGGTTCTTTGCCCTGTTCACGGAGTTCTTTCATGCTTGCTCTGATTAGTATTCACCCACAAACTCAAGGAGACCCCTATGCAGATTGCAAGAGCTCTTTCTCTCCATTGCTCCCCGTCTTTTTACTCTGCCCCTTCAACTAAGAGCTGACCCAATCTCCTCATACTCTGATCTCTTAACCCACCAGAGCCAGCATCTCTGCTTGGCTCCCTCTTGTAAGCTGTGAGCAGAAAGTCCCCTCAAGTAGAAAGCTGGGGAGATTCTAGGGCCTACAGTCTAAGCCCTGCCTCTCTCACAGACCCACAGTCCTGATGTGCCTGTTGTCCAATTTGGACAATTTATATTTTGCTCAGATTCCTATTTGTTTACTCCAACATGGATCTCAGAAGTGAGATTCTTGTCAAGGAATTTTGAAGGTAGAATCACAATGACAATTGAGTAAGGAGAACTTGGGAAATGGTTCTTTCAGAATATGTAAAGGAGAGAGAGATATCAAAGACAGTGTCAAGCATTTGAGTTGGATGCCTGAAAGAGAAATGCCGGACAGTGGCTGGGGGACCCACAGGAAAAGTTCAAATGGTCAAAATGTAGAGCTCTAACTTGGGAAGGGTATCAAGGCCACAGAGGTCCGCTTGAGAGGGGTCCACATCTGTGAGAGGAGAAGCCATTGCTGCGGATGAAATCTCCAAGGAGACAGGAGCGAGGGGGAAAAGGGAAAAGAGGGCTGCGGGTAAGATGTTGTAAACAACTTACATGGTATCGAGAATAAGAGCCAGTAAAGAGGGCAGAGGACAGATTTTCATCAGGGAAGTTATTTCAAAATAGCTAGAAAAGAAGATTTGAAATGTCCTCAATGCAAAGATATGGTAAGTGTTCAAGGGGATGGTTATCCTAAACACTCTGACTTCCTCATCACACATTTCATGCATGTATCAAAGTATCACATATACCCCATAAATATGTACAAATACTATGTATCAATAAAATTTTTTTGTTTAAATTGCATCTGGCAATGAAAAGGTCATTGGTGACTGTCAAAAGAAGGCTTCCAGTGAAGCAATGGGGGTGTGACCTTAACTGCAATGATTAATGGGCGGTGGGTGTTGAGGAAGTGGAGGCGGGGAAAGAGCAGGTGAAAGGAAGAAGAGAGATCTCAGGGCAGCTGGAGGGTGGTGAGTCGGTGTTCTTGATTTAGGGGAGACCCAAGCACACTTGTTAGCAGGGGAGTCATCTTTCCTGAAGTTCTGCTATAAATCTAACTTGCTGTTGGTGTCTGTGTTTGGGTCATAGAAATTCCATTCCCATCCATTCATGTCTGTATTTATTTGCTGCTTGCCTTGTTCCAGAAGAGAATTCACTAGGCTTGGTTTCCAGTCTGTCACGGACATACTAGACTCAGCCTCCTCTTGTGCCCATGTGTCATGCATGCTGTAGAGGACGGTGCAGATCTGTTCATAAATCACCAGCGTCTAAGTATGATGAAGTTTATCAAAGCACACAAGCAAAGGGAATTGTGAACAGGAACACTCAGACTCTGGGATCCTTTTCGGCTTAGCTGCTTCTACAGAAAGCTGGCCCACCAGCTCCACGCCATGTCCGCCCTCTGGTCCCTGAGGGTGGATGCCCTGTCCTGGCTGCCTGTGGCATCTCCTCTAGGCTTCATTAGCCCTGGGTGACAGTCCCTAACATGCTGAGGGATCCCTCCCCACAGGCGGGTCTCACTTTGTTTCTGGGCTTCAGAGCAGTGCAGCCTTGCCCTCCTGTGGGACACTATTTTACCACATTGCTGTCCCAACAATGTCCATGAGCCGGCCAGGCAGAGGGGTGTGTGAAAAGGCTGTGTCATCTCCATGCAACCCCAGGACTCCTGGGTGAACTCTGCCCCACAGGACTCTTCTATCCTGGACACTTCCAGACCCCCACCCAAAATGCCCTTCCTTCCTGGGCCTACTGAAACAGCTTTAGCTTAGCCTTTCCAAATTTTCTCTGAAAAATGTAAGCAGTTGCTAAGAACTCCTTTGCTTTTGTCTAGTCAGACTCCTCTCCTTGCCTGTTCCCAGTGTTCAGGTGAAGATGCATAAGCCCCCAGAGGTGCAAAGTCACGCGGCTGGGCCAAGACGGAGGAAGGATGGGCATCCACGCCTCCAGCCTCCCCCTGAATTCTATGGTCTTACAAAGGGTGTGTATCTTGCAGGGAGACAGTAGGTTTCTTCTGAGTCACCAAAGTACTCTAAATATCCAGTATTACCCAAATAATCCCGGCAGCTTTATGAGGGCATTTAGGGGGATTCTGTACATTTGAGGAGATGGAATAATTGATTTTCAGGTCCAAGGACACCAGGTGGCTGGGAAGTCTGACATTGCTCCCTGGGCTCCTGGACTTTTTAATTTGCAGAGACTACACAAAGGGCAGCATGCCCCAGTGCTGTACCTGAGTGTTGCAAAACAGATACTTTCATATTTCAGAAACATTCCTTGCACGCTTTGTGTATTTCAGAGTTCTAGGTCAGCATTAGCTAACCAATTATTTCTCGTAGCTTTTTGTTAGTGGGTTAGGATTATTGTCCCTCATCCCAGACACTGGGAAAGCCCACAGTTTGCATCCAGGGGCAAAGAGAAAACAATGGGCCATATGACTGACACAGCAGGACTGGCTTTCTCCATCTCATGGGAGTCTTTCAAGGCCAATCTTAGAATGACATTTTGGGTAAAAAGTTGTCTGGAAGAGGACATCCACTTTTAATTAAAGTGCACCTCTTCAGGTCCCTCAGTAGGTCAGGCCAACCACCCTCCCTGCCTGCCCCACTCTGTTGGACTAGTTTCTCTTCTGTGCTGGGAAACACAAAAACACTATCTATCAATTTCTTCCTTTGAATAGCCTGGAAATAATAGAATCTGTTACCAACCAAATTGTGCCTCCACCCCCCAAATGCACATGTTGAAGCCCAAACACTCAGTGTGACTGTATTTGGAGGTATGGCCTGTGAGGAGGTGATAAAGGTTAAATGAAGTCATGAGACGCTTGATCTTGGACTTGCAGCCTCCAGAACTGTGAGAAAATAAATGTCTGCTGGTTAAGCCACCCAATCTGTGATGTTTTGTTGTGGCGGCCCAAGCTGCCTAATACAGAATCCCAGAGTTAAGAGGACCTCAGAGAGTGTTTATTTAAAATCCTTCATTTTGAAAATAGGGAAGTGAGGCCCTGAGATGTGACTTGGTGGAAGTCACAGTGCTTCTGAGTGACAGAGCCAAAACTAGAACAAGGCATTTGATTTACAAGCCAGGCCACTCCTCACCATGCTGCACTGCATCTTTTAAACCTAAGCTATCTGCACCCCAACCTTGACAGACTGTGCTACTCCTTTAACTCGCAGGAGCCCCTGCTATCTTCCTGAACAAGTTACAGGATAAGGCAACATAGATTTGAAGCATTTATGAAAAACTGATTTTGACCCAAAGCTTTTCAGGCTCGCAAACGCAAATATTTAATGGCCCTAGGCAGGTAAATGTGTGAAGTGGTTGGGTAGAAAGCAATAGGGAGTGGTGGGGATTGTGGCAAACTGAAGCAAGCATGCTCTGCAGGGCACTTAAATTTCAATTTTTCAATCATCGTTCTAGCCAAAACAAAATACATCTGGCTTGTAGGCCATATGTTTGCCACCTCTATCAGGGTAGGAAAGGCTAGGCCACAAAAATAAAGAAATCCTGAAATCTCACTGGCTTTCATAATAAAAGTATATTGCTCACTTAAGTCACTTACGAATGTGGTTGGAGATTGGGGAGGGCTCTGTTACACACAGTGGTTCAAAGATCTGGCTTCTTCCATCTTGGGGAACCACCAGCCCCATCACATGACCTTCAGGGTTGTAGCAGAAGGAAACAATAAAGAAAGGGTGTACAAGGGAGATGGTTTACTCACCAGGCTTGGAAGTAGTATCCATCGTTTCAGCCCTCACGCCACTGTCCAAAGCCAGTCCCACAGCCCCGCCCAGAAGTAGGGGAGCTGGAAGCACAATCAACCAAGGAAGAAGAACGTGAAACAGTTTGTGAGCACACAGCATTGCCTCCGCCTCATCTGCTCACAGGTGCTGTGTCATGCCTCATTGCCCCTGAGTCTCACAGCTCACTCTGGGAGCAGTCTTCATTACCTCATTTTACTGATGACAGAAACCAAGGACCAGAGAAGTCAAGCCACCTACTCTGATCACACAGCCACTAAGAGAAAGAAGCAGGATTCCTGCCTTCTAGCCCCTCCACTCTCTCCTCTTTGGCCTAGTGCCCAGAACCACTGGCCCATGTGGCAAGGGGCAAAAGGAGGTTTCTGGCCAGCCATGGGCTATCCCATCAAGAAGGGGTGTGGTATGGTGGCGATGCTGTTCCTTCAGTTCTTAGTTCACAGCACTCTTTCTGGCTGAAAGCCTACAAATGGATCAATGTCATCGAAAGGGTCACAGCTTCTCCTCTGTAAACAGAAGGCGCCTAGATGTGGAGGGAAGAGACTGGAGCTAGGGCTAGAGAGCGCCCTGTGATTTCCAGGAAAGTCTGTGGATTCTGTTGGGGCCATGATTAAGAAGAGCTAGATTCGTGTGTACGGTGTTGCTAACTGTGCTGGGCAGGGGGCTCAGGTTTACCTATCAGGATGTGGGTCCACCAGACCAGCTAAAGAAAGGGTGAAGGGAAGGGCTGCGGGAGCTAAAGGATGTGAAATGAGAGGTGCAGTCAAGATGGAAGCATTAATTCATAGGACTTTAGAAATATGGAAGCTACTCCCTATGGTGTCAGGCTGGAGAAGGGGAAGCAGACAAACAAGTCACTTGTTTTGTTTTGTTTTGTTTTGTTTTTCTTGGTTCTTTCATCTGGGAATCTCAAGAACCCACCTGGAATGAACTTCTCATCAAACATAGAATTTGAAAGCTGCAAGGAGTTAAGAGCCCAGCCAGCCCAGCACCTCAGCTGGGAGAGGAATGGGTAGCGAGCTGGGGTGGGCCTGCGCCTGGCACAGTTTTGCCAAGTGGACCCTCTCTTTGGCAAGGTGATGCTCCATTCAGGAGTCTCAGCTCTCTTGGGAACAGGCTCAGACTCTTTTTGTTGAGAAGAACCAAGTCTCATTTAGGTCACCTCAACTCATGAGTTGGAGACTGGTATTTTAAGGACACACATGACCTCAAGGAGCCCAAAAACGAGGAACACCCAGGCCTTTCATGAACACCTGGGCTGTGGTAACAGCTAGGCCTTGCAGGCTGGCCTGGAAGGTTCTTCAAGCTGTTCCTGTAGACCCTGCTCTCTGTGCTGCCTCTAAGTGCCTCTGCATCCCCACTTCCCAGGGCTGGGCACACACAGCTGACCCTGGCCACCCCATCTAGCAGGAGCAGGTGGGAACCTCCCCTTAGTGAGAAACCCAGGCTGTGGCACACATCATGGTTGATGGGTCCAACACACAGACAGAAACATATTTTATTGGAATCCACGACAATCCTGAAGTGCCTTGTGCAGGAAGGATGAGGTGAGGTGAGAAGGGGTCACCGATCTAAACCTAAAGTTCTTAATTTGTGGGCACGATGGGTCGAGGACCTCCTCTAAGTTGTGTAAGAAATGTGTGTATGGGCACAAGCACATTTTTTTCCTGGGAAGACTATCCATAGTTTTTATCACATTCTTAAAGGGCTCTAGACCTAAACATGGTTAAGAACTACTACTGCAGGCCCAGTGTTCTGAATGTCAAAAAACAAACAAAAAAACAAAAGAAAAACGAAAACAGAACTACTACTGCAAAGCACACGGGGGCTCTGCCTCCTGAGATTTTTAAATATATGTTTATAGGTTTCGTTTATTTTTTCTGATTTGAAAAGCAGTCGATGCTTATGTGGAAACAGGAAAAATAATGTCATAGAAGCTCAATGAAAAAGCAGGACACACAGTTGTCATCTCGTCTATGTAAATATGCATATTCATTAAGTGTTTACTATGCATCCTTGTTGCCGAGGAAACCGACCCAAATCTCTTCCCTCATGGAGACTGCTGTGGGGGGGTGGAGGTGGGGTAAGACAGAAATAGAGAATAGCAACAAAGGCAAGTGTACTGTGGAGGCTGTTAGGTGGTGGTCAGCACTAGGGAGGGGTGGGGTGGCAGTGGGGGCTCACTGCCAGGAAACCTGCAGGGGAAAAGCATGACCCTCAAGCCTCATGGAGATCAGCGAGGTGGGAAGTGCCAAGGTCCAGGCAGATGGAGGGGGTGGCAAGTGCCAAGGTCCTGAGGCATGAAGTTTAGGCAGCTGTGGCGTGAAGGAAACTGCGAGTGTTTGCAAAGAGAAAGCAGTTCCCCCGGTTACCAAGGAGCCCAGGAAGGTGGGGAAGGCACAGCCCCCACAGGCTCAACCTCACGGCCCAGACTCGGTGTGCATCTGTCCACGAGAAGTGACCTCATCGTGGGATCCCAGACCCAGAGAACAGATCAGGCGTGAGGAAAAGAACATGCTATCCGTGAAGATTAGAAAGAAGAAAAGTGGTACCAGAGTGGACCAGGCCTTTGGGTCACGACTCCTTTTCCTCAGAAGCCAGAGGGACAGGTGGAGGAATCGTTATCCAGGGTTGCTGGCCATGTGCCCCAACCGTGGGTCCATCTTCTTTCTGCTTTCAAAACAGCTATATCTTGTGGTTTCTCCTTGACCTCCTGAGATATTTAAAAACGACCCATGCCATGGTTAAAGGGAATGCGCATTCTTGCCTGTGGGGTCATCGAAGTATCGGGGTGGGCTCAGTAGGTGGGTGGATTCTATTAACAAAGACCTACAGCCTTGGGGCGGGTCCGCTGGCCTGCTTCCTGTGCCTGATGGGGGCGGGCTGTTGTGGGGTAGGATTTGATGCAAGGGTCGTTGGTTTACTAGGTGCAATGAGACATTAAGCAGCTATGGCCACAGGTAGAGAGCTTTTCAGGACCTGAAATGATAAAGACCATCTTGTTGGAGAAACAAGTTGGAAAGAATTGGGGTGGCATACGCAAATTACTATTTCCAGTCACATAATGAGCTACAAATTAAATCCGGACTAAAGAGCACAAAGGAACATTCGGCAAAGAATGTAGTGCTTGGGCTTTAAAAATAATTTTTGAGGGTGAAAATAGAGTTACCCTTTCGTACAAACTAAAAAACATACGTTGGAAGATCCGGCAAAGGAACACATACCAACGAATGCAACAAGGTGGTAAAGTTTCCCCCGAAATTGTACAAACTGTTCTCCCCATCTCACCACGCAAAAAAACAAAGCAAACCACAAGTAGGAAGTTATTCTGAAAGGTCACAGGAACCAAGTTGTTTTTCCTCAAGTGTTACACTTTGACATCGTATCACCAGCCACACAGAACAATGGTGAAGCCCAAGAGTGGGGTTTTCTAATCTGCAGGTTGTGTGAAAGGTCAGCCCCACCAGGCAACTGTGTAACCAGGCCCATAGGTTGGGTCTGGAGAACTGGGCATTAGAAGAGCTTGGTCCATCCCAGGCCCATGCAAGTGGCAGGAACAGGCCTTATTAGGGTTATTCCTTTGAATCCAAACCTTTTCCTTAGTCCATGAATTCATGTCACCTTTGAATGCAACCTTACACAAAAATACAAAAACCCAAATTGGCAGACCAAATATTCCTATCTGCATTTCACCTTTCCTACCCTGTCATCGCAGGCTATACCCAGGAAGAAGAGTGTTTTCAATGGCGTGTGAGCTCGACTCAACATCGGTCCCTCCCGGGCTGCCTCTCTCTTCCATTCGGATCAAGGGATCAGTCCTCTGGCATATTGGTGGGCTGCAGTGGCATGGGTGGTCCTGCATATTGAGAGGACTTTTGTTGACCCCCCGCCCCCAGAGCAGGGGCAACTAATCCTAGAAACACACTTGACCCATTTGGACCTACAATCTGAGCTAACACATATCATGGTCCCAATATCAGACCATGGGTCTCATCTGGGATTCAGAAAAGATACTCCGGATAGTAGGAAGTGTAACAGTGTCATTTGGCACAGTCTCAGTCTGGAGACTGACCATGGTCTTCTAAGGTGAGCTCTTCCCCTGGGCCCTTTCACGTCTGCTTCTGGGAGGCTCCCCCTAGCTTGCTGAGTAGCTGCAGAGCCACTGCCATTGATGTGTGTACTTGGATCTCTTAGTGTCCTTCCATCCCAAATGAAGGGTACTATCTTAGCCTAAACTGTGCTTCCCTACATGTGCATGTGCACGCACACACACACTCAAAACACAGCAACACGTGCACACACACCTGCAGGTTAAGTGGCTGGAGCTGATGAGAAGAAGTACTGACATGAAGGATTGGGGGGCCAGCACCCCCAGCTGAGAGCTCACATGGTTCCCCCAGGAGTGCAGCCAGAGCTGTGGAGAGAGGGGCTACTACAGGTAGCGCCAAGTGGGTTGTTTTCAGGAAGGTCTTTGCTAGACTCAGAGAGTATGTCGTGATTCTTCGGGGCTCAGATGCGAAAGTGTGACAGAGTTGGGAAAAGGGATGTCCTCCTCACTTTTGCACAGGACACACCATCATTCTGGACTGTGAGACCAGAAGGGAAAGTTGTGTCATTAGGTGCTGTGGGAGTTCTTTAACTTCAGGAGATGGTCGGTTCCCCAGCAGGGCGCTGACAATGGAGGCAACCACTGATGCCTCCAGCAGCTTCTGGACATAAGACCCTATAAGGAGCCAGAGAAGAAGGGGACAGGCCTATGCTGAGTTGTGTGTGAGTTTGTTCAGGCTTCCTCAATAGCTGATGCTATGGCGTCTATACATCTCTGTCTGTGTGTGTGTCTGTCTGTGTACTTATGGGTCATCTATTGATCTATCTACCTATCCTATCCATCATACCTATCTGTATCTTTCATCTGTCCGTCATCAATCATCTCTCTACCTACCTAGCTACCTGTCTCATGTGTGAATCTGTGAATCTATCTAGCTTTCTTTTGTCTACCTATCAGTCATTTATCTTTGATCTTGATTGGATGAGGTAAGCTGAGGATTTTGCTGTTAAGCCTGCAGAAGCTAAAGGCCAACAAAACTTGGCCAGGGATGCCGACGTGTCCTCTCTCATCGATACCAACCAGCCAGTGAGGGATTTGGGAACGCTTTTGCAATGTGCCGAAGAGGCCTAACACATGACTGGCTGAGGCAGCCTGTACCTTATAGGTAATTCTCCACCAAAGAAGGCTATTAGAAAAAGCAACCCAAAAAAGGGTTGTTTCTAAAAAGCAGAAATCACTGAGCCCTTGAGTAGTCACAGCAGTGAGCTAGCAGCAGTGCATGGCAAGGTGCCCACACTTGGGCTTTTCCCAGTCTCTTTTCACATACCACAGGGGACTATTTGCTACAAGGGAGCCTCAGTTGGCACGACTCCACTGTTTGTATTTGGTCATTTATTCCCAATCCTCGTGAGTCAACTAAAGAGCTCTGCCAGCGGTGGCCATTCTGCTGCGTTGTTTTATCTGGAGCAGCGCCAAGGATTCTATACTAATGTATTTTCTCTGCAGGAAAACAGGAAAAGATAGCCGTACACAGGCAAAATATGTACATATTTTGTTGGGCAGCCACAAAGCTAGAATAAGTGGACTAGTTCAGCTAAAACAAAAGCCAACCCAAACATTGAACCACTACAAGCCCAGGAAATTCTCTTGAAAGGGAAAGATATAAAGAAGAAAAAGATGATGATGCAGCACGCGCTTTGGAGTCTCCTTTCAGACTCTGTGCTGGTGATCCTCGTGGAGGTGAAATCACCTTCCACGGCGGTCTTCTGGTGCTTTGGGTACTAAATCTTCTCCACGCTCTCACTGACAATGGTGGGTATCATGGGCTGATTCCTCGATATCTATCCCAACACCCTCCCTCCTTTGCTTCACCCAGAGCCTGGAGAGCTAAACCCTACATTTCCCAGGCCTGATGCTCCAGCTGTGATTAGCTCTGCCAAGCAAATTTCCTCCTGGAAGAGCTGACTTCAGAACTGAGTTAAGGGTGACAAGTGGCAGGACATGAAGCATCTGGTTTTGCAGGTGTGGGATTGTAGCAGAAAGATCATGGTTCTGCAGTAAGCATCTGCAGGAGCAGTGTTCTGATTCCTTAGCGGCAGCTTTCTATTTGGAGCTCCAGAGACTGCAGCTCTAGCAGCGGCTTCCTGATTCGGCAGGCAGCCCCTCTAGAGCAGCAGGAGCTACAGTATTTTGGCGACCAGTTCCTCAATGTGGCTTTGGTTGTCATTCCTAGAAGCTTAGCCTCGAGTCTGTTTCCTCGGCTCTTCCAACAATTCCGTAAACCATTTAAAACCCTAAACAAATCCTTCTCTGCAAAAACTAGCAAGAGCATATTGTCGTCTCTGCAACTGAAGCCTGATTAATCAAGAGGACAAAATGGATTGGCCATGCTCATTCCACAATGAGTAGGTTGGTGTGGAGGCCCAAGGTAACCTTGGTAAATTCCTATATTTAAGCAGAATATGAATGATAAAGGAGGGATCACCAACTTTTCAACCTTCCCAGTTTCATAAATTCTCACTAACCTCAGTATCTATCCCCTTTGAGATCCAGGGGGAATTCTTCCCCACATTTTAAACTATGCTGTAAGTATGAGCCACACTGAGCTGGGTACATCTGTTTCGGATGGAAGCATCCTTGGGGACCAATAGGGTCTGGACAGTGGTGTACAGAAAGACAGACAACCCTTGTTACTGACATAGGTTCTCAATGCACAGCAAATATCCCTAAGAAGAATTTTCTCATAGCTATTCCCTATGTGTGGTACTTGGGTCAGAAAGCAGTTCTAAGGTTGATGCTCTCTTCTTCACAATCCGGCCAGTTCTCATCTTATCCAGACTGTGGTAGGAAGAATAATGCTCCCCAAAGATATCTGTGTCCTAATCCCTAGATCCTGTGCCCATGTTACTTTATATGGCAAAGGGGAATTAAGGCTGCAGATGGAATTAAGGTTGCTCATACACTGACCTTAAGACAGGGAGATTATCTTAGACTATCCAGGTGGGACCAATGCCCTCCTTTAAGACTAAAGGTTCTTAAAAGTGGAAAAGGGAAGCAGAAGAGGAGAGTCAGAGGGAGATGTAACTACAGAAGAATAATCAGAGAGAGGCGTCGTTGGTGTCTTTGAATATGCAAGAAAGTGATCGTGAGCCAAGGAAGGTAGTAGCCTTTAGACACTGGAAAAGGGAAGGAAGGAGTCTCCCTAGAGCCTCCAAAAGCAATGCAGTCTTGCTGAAACCTTGAATATTGCCCAGTGAGAACTGTGTCAGACTTCTGACCTCCAGAACCGTAAGATAATAAATTTGTGTTGTTTAACACCATATTTGAAGTAATTTATTACAGCAGCAGTAGAAAACTAATACACAGACCTTAAGCCTTTCATTCGTGGGACTCTATCAAACTCCAAAGGAGTTCACGGCTAAAACAGCTGTTTGGGGGTTATGGCTACTGAAGAGGAAGAGTTTTCTATCCCTAACAATACTGGCCAGTGGAAAAACCATGCTTCCCTTTTCTAATCATAAATGGAAATTTTCAATAACTTCAGTTGGATAAAAATAATGTGTAAATGATCGTAAAAGCAAATTTCTCAAAATTTATGATACTTGTATTAGATAGTTCTATACAAAGCAGTCTAGTTTGGGATCCTATTTCCCTGATAAGATGAAAAGATAAACTGTCTTATGTTGAAAAATTGAAGCCTGTATCAATCGTAAGGGGGAAAAAATTACAACTGAAATGCCATTATGAATCATTTTGACCAGACCTACCAAATACATTATTAAAATTTAAATGTACTGTCTCAAACCCTGCCCAAGGACGTTACAAAGCCCCTTCGTGTAGCCACCCACTGTTCTCATAGCTGGGTGTGCATTCCGATGAATGTTCCTGAAGGACTGGGGCAAGTCGTGTCGGCTCTGCAGGGTCCCTTTAGGAGCTCTTCTCACAGGGCCCAAGAGCAGAAATTTAAGAAATATTTGTTGGCCAAAAGGCACTCTGTTCATGACTACCACTTGATAAAATGTTTGCCTGTGCATTAAATCTTGTCTTTGGTATAAAGAGTTAACAAAGCTTGACAAGGTGTTGAATTAATAAGCACCCCAGGAAGACCTGGCCCGGGGTAAGTCTGATTTTGAGCTTCCTGATGGCAGCCTCTCACTGCCGGGGGTTCCTCTCCCACCCCCACAGGGACGTGTCTGAGAGCTAGCAAGCGTGCTGGGGACAAGTGTCAGGTACCAGTTCAGGGCAGGAGGGGCTGCTGCCCACAGAGAAAACGGAAGTGACCCTGGTCTCCATGGAGTGAGAGGACCGTACTCAGGCAGCTGCAACAGCAGGGAGGCCAGGTGGCTTGGAGTCCACAACGAGAGGAGCAGGGGGTTTGGGGGAGTAAGGGGGGCTCATCAAGGACTCTGAGCACCTGAAGGCAGCCCAGGACCGGAGGAGCAGAAGAGGTGAGGCTGGGGAAGTGGGGTCATAAAACAAAAGGTGTTCAAAGCCCCACAGATGGGTGGTGGTAGAAATAAAGAGACACCAAATGTTCGGGAGCAGGTCTTCATCTACCATCTTTTTATCCATTTTAAAGTATAACACAGTTGGCCCTCTGTAGCCATGGGTTCCACACCTGTGGATTCAACCAGCCACAGATGAACAATGTTAAAAATAAATAAATAAACAAATAAAAACAATACAACAAAAAATAATACAAATTTTTAAAGCTAAAGTATAACAACTATTGACTTAACATTTGCATTGTATTGGGTATTATAAATAATCTAGAGAAGATTTAAAGTATTTGGGAGGATGTGTGTAGGTTGTGTGCAAATACTGTGCCATTTTATGTCAGAACTTGAGCATCTGCAGATTTTGGTACTCGTGGGGATTCTGGATCTAATCCCCTGTGGCTACTGAGGAACGACTGTGTGTATTTCTTCACGTTTTAACATCTTGCCATAGGGGCTATATCCTACAGTTGATGGCATTTTATAATCACAGTCATTGTCTGCTCAGAGATGAATGTAGATCTTATTCATAGAGGCAGGAATGGACCACTGCAGCTCTTTGATTGTTTCAATCAACAAACAATGACAATTTGGGGAAGGAAGGAAATGAGCCCTAGTTGTTATTTAAAACCTTTTTATGGAATTGAATTTCTGTGGAAAATCTGTTATGAACGGGTCATTTCTGGTAAGGTTGTAGAAGCACCAGAATCAAAACTTGCAGAATGGAGATTAGGCCCCCGGGAACAGATCCTGGGAACAATCATGGAGCACTCTGGGAAATGCTGCACCCCAATATTGGGTGAGGAAACACAGACAGAACTCTGAGTTAAAAATGACCTAGAAGAATCAGACTCTGGCTGTGAAGGAAGTTTTAGGAACATTTTAAACCAATTCGTTTCAATCATATTTTCCCTTTTATGTCTGCATAGGGGTGCTATTTGGGCATAGATGTTTAAAATAATATAAATCCGCCAGGCGCAATGACTCATGCCTGCAGGCCCAGCTACTTGGGAGGCTGAGGAAGGAGGATCGCTTGAGCCCAGGTGTTTGAGGTTGCAGTGAGCTATTGAAGGAGCTCAGGCAATTTTACCCCAAAATATGACTCCTTGGTATAAAGAATATTTTGAATTAAAGGCCCTTTGAGATAAAAAGGCATTGGAAGGGGCTTTCCCTCTATCTTCATAAACTGGACTGACCCATTAAAAGAACAATGGACTTCCCTTCCCTTCCCTTTATCTCACTATATTGCAGGAAAAAAAATCAAGAACGCAACCAGACCTGGCCCAAATCATTTTAGACATAATGCTTGTCTCTCAGTTTAATTTATAAGTCAATCTGTTCCCCCCATCCATCATTCTACCAAATGTCTATTCATCCTCCCCAGCAACCATTTATGGCCCCTAAACAGAATTACATATACTCCTCATATGCCCCTCCCCTCTAAAAGACAGGTATAAAAATATCTGGATTCCATTGGTGTATTGGGTAACCATTCTGTGATTCTCCCCCTGTGCACAGTAAATAAACCTCTTCCTCTTATTAATCTGTCTTAATTGTGAGTTGATCTTTCAGCAAACTTTCAGGGGAAAGGGGAAGTTTCCTCTCACTCCTACACTATGATGACGCCACTGTACTCTAGCCCAGGTGACAGAGCAAGACCCTGTTTCAAAATAAATAAATAAATAAAATAAAAATAAAAAATAAAATAAAATAATATAAACCTAAAACAACTCTTTCAGTAATTGAAAAGTAAAATTTCTAATTTAAAAAACCATTGTTTCATAGTTTAATTGACATTTTTTCTTAGTATTCATAAAACAGTGATGTATCTTATAATCAATGGTGTCTTAGATTTTATGAAATATAATAATTCTTTCTTTAGTTGTATTAATCTGTTATTAAACCCACCAAAGGAATTTTAACTTTTAGATATTGTATTTATATTTTTAGAAGTTCTATTTGTTCTTTTTCAAATATGCTGGGTCATTTTTTATAGATTCCTATTACCTGTGGCTATTTTAAAGCCTGTTTTACGTCCTTAAACACGATGAGCATCGTTATTTGACTTTGGTAATTCCAATATGTCAATATGAAGGACATATTTGTTCTTATAATTCTCATAATTATTCTTTCTGTTGCTTTTCACCTATGATGCCTTGCTTCCTTGTGTGCTTGGTTTTGACCATGTACTGCTCATTGTCCTTGCAGAAGTATTTATGAACTTATGTTGAAGAAACATTCATCCATTAAAGAATTTGGGATTAATTATTCCAGGCACCTGGGGGCACTACCAGCCTGGGACTATTTTAAAATAAATTCATAGCCAGGTTTTATGTACCACCTGGGTGATGCAAGGCTATAATGCACATCCTTATGAGAGACAGCTTGCAATCACAACTTCTTAAGGGCTGTTATTGCTTTCCTTTTGCATTTTTCTCTGTTCTGCATATCACCAAGAGAATCTTACCTGCAGTCTCCTAGAGGTGGAAAATTGGGTGTGATTTTATTTCTGGTTCACCATTACCATGAGGCTGTAGACCTCTGGAGTCCCAGCTTATATGGGAAAGGTATCTGTTAGATTCCTATCCTTGGGTTGGCACTGGGCCTTGGCTTCTGGCCTCTGATCCCTCAAAGTTGCCAAAACTGAAGCCCAGGTTTACCTGTCTTGGTAAAGAACCTCAGGCAGAAGTGGCCTCAGCTTTCCTTTTATTTATTTGAATTTGCCCTTCATTGTAGGCTTTGACCTAGTAGCTATTTGTTAGCTATTTAATATTGTTAAGGAGACATTCTGAATATTTAATCTAGAACTTTGGTTGTTTCTATGAGGAGGGTTGGGTTCAAATAACTTAGCTGAAATTTCTATAAGAAAAAAATCTCTTTTTTATTATTTTTTTTATTTTACAGTACCTATTTCACAAGTACTGAAGCCTTCTACATATAGGGTGAGAAGCAAAGGCAGACAGACAAAATTGCTACAGAGAAAGAGCAGAGTGGAAGGGCAAGTCCCTTGCAGGGTAGATATCACAAAAGAGATTAACTCAACAAGCCTGGGGACCTACCTGCATGTTCCTGTAAAATGTTTCCTCACTGCTGTCGGGGAAACAGAACTGGGCATCTTCCCCCACCTGTGACTCTGGTCCTATGACCTTGGTATCAATTACATCAATTTTGATGTCCAATCAAATAAGTTATGGATCCCTTGACCATATTGTAACTCTGGGAGAGTGGGACCATATTGTCTTCCCTTTTGTATTCTGGTTATTTCATATCTATTGAACTACATATTTATGATGGATGCATTTTTCTGTATGTATCTTCTATTTTAATTAAAAATATCAAAGTTACAAGACATCGTTGAATGTTAAGGGTTTCTCTCTCTCTCTCTCTCTCTCTCTCTCTCTAATAAAGGCCATTTCTGTTTAATTTTTGGATATAGAAAAGTGCAAAGTCCTTCTCCAGGTGGCTTGTGGGCTTTCCCTCTCTTGGAGTTAACATTGGGGTAATATAACCCCCATTCTGAAAATCAGCACCAGGGCCTCCTATCCCTGGGGGGACTCAGCAATTCCAGAGCTGTGGGAGAGAAACACATCAGCTTACCAACCCACCAAAGACTCTCTCGTTATTTCACCTTCCCTAAGTGAATCCAGTCGTGTTTTATTCATCACAAATATAGATTTTTATTGTTTGCCCTTCCCTCTCTCTAAAGGCAGTAATTATGGTGATCTGTCACCAAAGTCCAGCCCCCGTCCCTCAGGGGGGCTTTCCCTCCCTCCCCCCTCCCAGCATTTGATCCTGGGCCAGCTGCTCTCTGCTTGGCTCTGCAACAGCCCAACTGCTGGGAAGCAACTAACAGGGCCAAGGGGAAGGGGCTTTTGTTCCCCATTGTCCAAGGAGGTGGGTCTGGGTAGAAGGATGGTGTTAAAAGTGAGGAAGAGTGCATTAAAAATGCACATGGATTAGCCATTGGTTTGCTGCTCAGCCCCGATTTCTCTCTGCATGGAACAATTTGATTTATCCTCTGGTCTCCACGGGTCGTGAGCAGCACACGTGTTACCCTGCCAGAACGATCGTGCGTGTGTGTGAAGGACAAAGACAAGGAGGGGGTGCCCAGGCTGGCTCCCTACCCCAGGTTCTCAGGCCAGGGTAGGAAGCATCACTAGAATTGGGGAGATTTTAGGAAAAACTAAGTGAAATTCAACAATCCAAAAACAGATTCTCATCTCAACTGAGGCAATTGTCTCGGTTTTCTTTGTTTCATTTCTGCTGAGCAAGGCTGTTTTAAAAAAATGATTTATAAACATCAGGAAGATTTGGGAAAGGAAATGAGGGTGTAGAGTGTGTGGGGGGAGAGGAGATGGAACCTCTGATTTAAAGGGCAAAAGCTCCCCGCATTTGTTAGATGAAAAAAACCTTCAGAATCCCTCTGTGAAAAGATAACTCAAGCTCCTGGTTTTCCAGCTCAGTCCTGACTCACAGGGCAAATTCAGGGTTTGGAGGGCCTGACACTTACAAAATTGGGGGATCCTCGTTAAGAAAAATAATAAAAAATTGCAATGATAAAATTGCTAGGGTCTCTTTCAGGTCCTTGGGAAGGGTTTGAGTAAGTGAGGGACCCAGAAGACTTAGCCCTGTTAACCTCATGGCAACACCTTTGCTCACAGAATGCTTACTTTATAAAAGCAGAAAATTCTGTCCTGTGTTGTAGGATAAACAGTTGTATATAAAGTAAATGGGTACACTAGGATGAATTTGAAATGGAAATTGATGGGTAATATAACAGGTGGTAACACACAGAAAGCAGGACAAACGTAAGTAACATGACCAACCCACACTCAAGTCTACCCATTTAGAAAACAGCAGAACACAAAGAATTATCACGGGGAAAAAGAAGACTTTTAGCAGCCAAAATGGATGCCACAAAACCCAGTTACTTGATTTCAGCCCAAGCCTTGGGGTGAAATGCTCTGTGAAGCATGTACTGAGTTTAGAGGCTTATTGGGAGCCCTGCTAGTCTCATGTTGATACAATTCTAATAAGCGAGGAGATCTGGTCCCTCGTGCCCACTGACAGTTGTTGATGGCATCCTCTCACCTCAGCTCCCCATCAGCTGATGCCCCGAGTTCATCCCCGAGTACATCCCACTCCTGAATGTCTCTCAGACCTGCCCCACCCTCTCCTTCCTCAGTCCCTTCACATCTTTGGTTCAGGCCTGTCTCACATCTTGTCTCTACTATTCAAAGAACTTCCCAATTGGTGTCCAGGTTTTTATCTCGCTCCAACTTCCACATGGCTGCTGCTGGTGGAGAAAATAAAGGGAGGATTTCTTGGGTGGTTATACATAAAATTCAAAGACATTTTTTCTTTTGTTTTTTTTTTTTGGTGAGACAGGATCTCGCTTTGCTGCCCAGGCTAGAGTGGCATCATCATAGCTCACTGCAACCTTGAACTCCTGGACTCAAGCGATCCTCCTGCCTCAGCCTCCTGGGTCCAGCCAAGACTACGGGTGTGCACACCACCATCCCCAGCTAATTTTTTAAAAGTTGTTTATAAGTATTACTCTTACTCGTACACAGTTTGAGCTTTGCCTTTTTTTTCCATAATCAAAATGCAAGAAAGACATAATTTTCCTAATGTATATTAAGTGTTATTGGAACAAAATTTTCTGAAATTTGTATTTGAAAGGAATAAGACTAATGGGAAATAGCAAATTTAAAATTGCAAGAGAAGCAACTCAAGTGCCCATCAACAAATGAATGGATAAACATACTGTGGTATATCCATGCAATGGAATACTATTTAGCCTTACAAAGAAAGGAAATTCTGACACATGCCACAACATGGATGAACCTTGAAGATATTATGCTAACTGAAATAAGACAGTCACATAAGGACAAATACTGTACAATTCCACTTGTATGAGGTGCCTAGAGTAGTCGCATTCATAGATACATAAAGTAGAATGGTGGTCACATGGTCTGGGGGAGCAGGGGTAGGGAATTAGTGTTTAATGGGTCCAGAGTTTCTGCTTGGGAAGATAAAAAGAGTTCTAGAGATGAACGGTAGTGATGGTAACACAATAATGTGAATATACTTAATGCCACAGAGCTGTACAGTTAAAAATGGTTAAATTGTGAATTTTATGTTTCATATATTTTACTGAAATCTTTTCAATTGCAAGAGAGATTTGTAGCTATAATTCCTACTGCCTCCAAGCTGAGAGAGACTTTTCAAAAGAAATTGCTTGAAATCTCAGATCTGTCCAAATACAACATCCTCAAACATGAAAAATTTCAGAAACATTCACTTTTATCTGGTTTGGGGACATCAAAATGTGGTAAACCTTGTCTAAATTGAAAAAAAAATCAAAAGACTTTTTCTTCCAAATGATTAAGAAGTAACACAACACCAGATTTAGAGTTAGCCTCCAAGGCATACACATAATCCTGAGTAAGGAGCTCCATTTCTGCATGAATAATCCAAGCAGGCCAGCAGGGAAGCCATGTGGCTTGCAGGACGCAGCTGTGTGCACCGGGATTTGAAAGGCGGGCAGAATAGTCCTTTCTTTGCTGTTAGTGGTGGCAGAGTGACCCAGGTCAAGCCATTTAACCTGCCAGGATGGCCACTTCCTTCTCCCCAACCCCAACTATAAATCTGGGTCAGGGCTAATTGCACCCTGCCCTCCAGCTCCCTTGGGGGATTTGGATTTGGGGAGGGTTAATGACTAATGGGGTGGGGAAGGCAGCAAGCTCATTTGCAGGAGGCATGATATAATGCGAGCATTTTTGCAGTACCCAGCAACCTGGCTCTGTTGTGGTCATGGCCCACACCACGGAATCTGGAGTTTAGAAAAGAACCACAAAAAGACTGGGAGGCCCTAGACAGGAAAGAGTGAGAATTAAAAACCTCAGTCGTCAAGGAACTGGCTGCTCCCTGTGCTAATGCTTCTCCCAGGGTGAACGGTCCCAGCTTCAGGGGAATCTGCTATTTTAGAGCATCAGCAGTTCTAAATGGATTACCTCCTGGGTAATCGGATCCAGGGTTTTCATATTGCTCAAAGTTATGATTTCTATTTAAAATGATGTATTGGTGACAGACCATTATGAAAACCATCATATATACATATTTATGATACATCTAGCCATTCATATATGTTTATATATAATATATGATGTATAATGTACATTTTTATTATAAAAATAAGAATAGCTTTGTAAATAATGTAAAAATCTTTACTACTCTAGGTCAAGGTTGATTTTTGGGTTGTTTTTGGTCTTTTGTTTCTTTAAAAAAATACACACACACACACAGAGATACACATTGGCTTTTGTTTGTTTAACTAGCTTACTCACCTCCAAGGCTGGTGGTAAAATAAATAAAACCTTTGTTATTTCTTCAGCACAAAATGACTGTATACAGAGAATTACATTTAGAATTAGAATCATAAGATTTCTTTCAGGATTAAAGAGAAGTCATTGTAGCCTCCTCATCCCCATTTCACGGATGAGTACATTGAGGTTAAAAGGAACGAAGTAACTCACCAAAGGCACAATGCACATTTGTATAGAGCCGGGAGGGAAAGGGGCCCTCCCACTCGCTGCCCTGCTTCTGTGCCCTGTCTCTGTACTTCCTGCAACTCAGGGGCTGGCTGACCAAACTGTTTTTACACTATTTTGAATCCTGTTTTCACTTTCATCCCCAGCCCCAGCCCTCCCTACTGCACTTTTGATCATTTCACCAGTGGAGAAAAGGAAAGTGGGAGGCAAGAGCACATTATGGCTTAAAAAAACAAACATTGAAATGACTGATAATTGAGTCTTAGATTTTGAAGATGACCGTATTACTGTGCTGCTCCTTATTGTTTTAAGTAATCGAATTTGGCTCATTTAAGTGTCTCATCTATGTCCCTAAGGCAATGACAGTTAACATTCACTGAGCGTTTATGAGGTGCCAGTTCAGACACTGATATAAGTGCTTTATTAACTCGTTTAATTTTACAACCACCACCAAGACACAGGTATTATCACCATCATGCCTATTTTACAGATGAGAAAACTGAGGCACAAAGGGGTTAAGTCACTCTTTCTTTCTCTACCCATCCCCTCCCAATAGTTATTGCTTTCTCTGTCTCCATACCCCTGCCCAGTGAACAGTAATTGAGGTGGAAGGTATTGAGCGCACTGGGGCAGGCTCGGGGGGTGCAGAGGTGATTAGGCGGCACTTCCAGCCTCAAAGCTCACACAGCCTAGTGGAGGAGATGCGGGCACATGCACAACCACAGTGACACTAGACTGAGAAGACCTAGGAGCATGGACACATTCTTATGGGGCCACGGAGGAGGCGGTGACCACCTGGGGGGAGGCAGGAGGGAGTTTTCACACAGAGGGCGAGATTTTAGCTGGGTATTGAAATGAAATAGGACTTAAACAGACAAGAGGGCCCCTGCCAGTCAGGAGATAAAAAAGGCATTTCTGGCAGAGAACACAGCATGGGCAAAGGTTAGGAAGCCAGGAGGAACATACATGTCATTCATGTCCCCCAGTACATTTTTGTTCGTATGACAGTGATTGTTGCTTTAACAGTGACACTACAGAGAAGAAAGAGGAGGCATGTGTGGGTCCTTCTCTCTCAATGTGATTGCTGCCCCCTCTGTCCTCGGCCTCCTTCGTGTGGGGTGCTGGAGGGTTGGGTAGGGGTTGGGAAGGAAAGGATGACCTCCCCAGAAAGCGTACGATGACAGAGAGCAATGCCACATGGAGCTGAGCTGTCAAAACTGGATTGAGTTATGTTGATGCTCCTTCTCAGTAGAGGGAATGGGCCAAGTTGGAATTTAGGAAAAGAGAGTAAGTGGATATCAAGGAAGACATTGAAAATTTGGAAAGCAATCATGGGGGTGGGCCTTTCGGCACGGGGCAGTGAGGGAAATGCACCGCGTGCAGGAGAGAAAGTGACTGGTGAAGGGGGTTTATTGTGGAGGAGGTGACTGACGAGGGGCACCGTGGACCTGGACTACACTGACAAGGAGACCAAGGGACCTAAGAGCTCTGACCTTGTGCTGGGTCTGGAACACGGACAGCAACTTGAAGTGACCACACATGCAGGCGAGGCCGGGCAGGGAGCTGGGCCCCTGGGGCACATGGGACGACTCTCCCAGGGGAGTCCTAGGTGGCTGCGCGGCAGACACAGGTGTGAGTGTGTGAGACGACCCGATGCCAGGCCAGGACTCTGACCCTAGTGGGGGAGTGTGTGTGCCTGTCCTTTTTGACATCCTTTCTCTTCATCTTTACCATCTCTGCATTTCTATTCACAGGGGATGATTTCATGTATCTATGTCTCTCCACAGATATTTCCAATGGAGTGACTCAAAGTTATATTTCAGTGAACGCGTTTGTTACAGGAGGCAGTTTAATCATTACACCTATTAAAACATGGATTAACCAAAGAATAGAGTGGGTTGGGGCTTGTTCACAGTGAGGGGTCGTTGGCAATGGGATGACATTCATCTGGGCCCACCTGGGAGGGGCTGGAATGGGTAGGGCTGGGGACACTGGGGAGAGATGAACCGAGGGCTTGTTTTCTCCGGAGCAGACCGGGGCCTCTATATGCCATCTCCCAGCAACTTGGTGGGGAAGGCGATGGTATCAGTAACCATCAACTGAACAAGATCCTTCAGTGTGTTTTATTCTGTGTGTGTGTGTGTGTATGTATGTTTTTCTTTACAGCTTTCCAAAGTGTGGGACAGATAGTGCAGTGTTGCTCCTGTGTATAGCTCAAGCTGCAGTTTTGAATTTTGGTTGTGTTTCTGCCTGCGGCATGAGGCTGACCAAGGAACTACTCTGTCATTTGCTTCTAGTGTTTGTTTAGCAAATAAGCCAGGCTACGGAATCATGGAATTAGCTGAGCTCTTCCTTTCTAGGAGAAAAGTACAGGACAGGGGCTGTGAAGGGCAGCCATCCTGGACTGAATATAGGGGGGTGTCACATCAGGCTGCTCTGCAAAAGCCAGCTGCGATATTCTACCTAGAGCTGTCAATGCCTGTTGAGCCCTGCTGGTGTGCTGGCTTGCTCTTTCTGAAAGGTGTGAAGTAGTGTGGCTGATAAAGGCTGTAACACTGACCTGATGAATCTATCACTCAAAGAATCCCAGGGAACCTTAGGAGAAGCAGAGATGGGGGAATAGTTATGTATATGGTAGAGATACCCTGTGGCTGAATATCTCTTCTCTGTGTGCCCACTGGGAGCCAAGATCTTCATATCGACTTCAGCCTGGCTGGATGCATAAATACCCACAACAGAGATCATTCTATCTTCCATGCTGGCAACAATGCCACCAAAAAACTGCCTCATGGATTTCTTGGGATTCTCCACCCCAGGCTTTCTGCATGCTAAGGAAAGATGACAGGGAAGAAGAAATAGGATATATGCAAATTTTCAGATGAAAAAGGAGTCTGACTTAGGATTTCAGGTAAAGTTTTGGTCAGTTCCCATTTTATCCCAGAGACTTAATCAAAGAGCCTACCTCTCTGTGTAAACCCTGTCTTTAATTTTCTGTATTCTGATACTTTGACCTCTGGGGCCTTGCTGCCCTTGCTGGTCCTGGAGGGATTAGCCAATTCCTGGAGATAGTGAAGGACTCACCTGCAAGCTTGCCTTTCATGTGCAAACCAACCAGTGCAGAGCCCGCACTCCCAGCACCTCCTTTGTCTGGGCTTTTACACTCCAGGCCCCTGTCCCCTGCCCTCATCATCCCAGACAAGGTACAGACAATTAAGGACAGCCCTGTGCCCCAGAGCCTGTTGATACTATTCAGACTAGCCCATCCTAGGACCTCCTGCCCTGCCTCACCCATTCCTCCTCACAAAAACCACAACAAGGGCTCTTGCCCTCTGCCCCCTTCCCTCTGCCTCCTGACCAACCCCAGTGCTTGCCCGTGGGGCCCCCCCTTGGTGTGGAGCGCCCCCTCCTCTTGGGAACTCTGAGTAACAAACCCTGTTTTCAATGCAGTTGTCTCCTGATCTCTTGGGCTTGTCACGCCTTAATAATAAAATACAATGGCACTGGTTTTTAAAAAGAAAAATAATAATAATAATAAAACCTACATTTAAAAGACTGTCTTGCAGCGTTGCTGATCTAGTGAGTGGGCACAGGTGATTGTGGCTGAGCTCCCCCCACACTGAGCTGGGCCGTCCCCGCCCCCGCGCCTTACCCAGGCTCTTCAGCCACATGTTCTCCCATCAGCCGTTCCAAAGTGAGAACAAATGGTACTTCCACATCCACTGAGAAAATCGGATGGAAAACCAAGGGAAACACTGCTTTGTTCGCCTTCCCCTGCTGTGAAGGAGATGGCTTCATTTGGGTCACTTTGTACATTTGGAGCAGCCTGATGGTTCAGCCTCGTTTCAAAGCAGTGGGAACAGGGAGAGTCTGGGAGAGACCCACACAGAGAAGGCAGGGAGAATGGGACCGTGCTGCCAGCCTCCCTCTCCTGTTAACCCAGTGAATGCTCAGATTGCTTGTTTTGGAAGCTCCTCCAAGTCATGAGTTAACATGAAGGATGTGATTGCATTAAAAAATCTCTACTATATATATACATATATATATTTTCTTTTTTTTTTTTTTTTAGAGACAGGGTCTTGCTCTGTTGCCCAGACCGGAGTGCACTGGTGCAATCATATCTTACTGTAACCTCAAACTCCTGGGCTCAAGCAATTCTCCTGCTTCAGCCTCCCGGGTAGCTAGGAGTGCAGGTGCGCAACACACCCAGCTAATTCTTCTATTTTTTGTAGAGAAAGGGTCTTGCTATGTTGCCCAGACTAGTCTCAAACCCCTGGCCTCAAGTGATCCTCCCACCTTGGCCTCCCAAAGTGCTGGTATTATAGGCATGAGCCACCTCCCCAGCCTCTACTATATATTTTTCAAATCCCTCTGTTAATTCCCTATTTTCTCCTCTCCATCCTGAAATCCTTTCTTCATACTCACAACCATTCCCTTTGTAGGTGGGATATACACTCTTCTCCAACATGTTGAGGCAAGGTAAGCTGGAGGGCATAATTTACAGTTTAAGAAAAAAAAAGAATACCAAGGACTCTGTGGACATTTTTAAACTGGATGAGTTGGTCACATTCCTGTGAGCCTGGGATTGGACATAAGCCCTCTATCTGACCACCACTGCAGGAGGACAGCTTGCTAAATGGCTTCATGCACTCACTTCAGGAGCCGGGAGAGGTGGAGGGACTCCCGATGCCATGGGATTGTTTGGCCCTGGCAGGCGGACAGGGCCTTCCAGGGCCCACTGGGTGGTTAGTAAAATGGAAACTTCTCAATGTTCATGCCTTGGGGAGAGTAAAAGAGTTCTCAGGGAGGAGCAGCTCAGGGACAGAAGAGAAATGACATTTCTGTGTCTCTTTCTACCCTCACTGCCCTGTGTCTACTCCTCCTTACCACCCCTCTTGCCCCTCCCCCATCTCCATCTTTTTCGTCTTTTGCCTTTAGGTGAGGATGCTGTTGAACCCTGAGAAGTCAGTTTGAAAAAGCCATAGCTCTTGGCCCCAGTTATAGAGACAGTCCTAATGACACCCCCCACTGTCCTCCAGCCCCAGACACAGGGTGATCATGAGCATTTCTGGGAGGCTGCTAAGTGCATCCTCGTTGGGTGCTGGGGAGACACAGAGGGTAGAAACACTGCTGCCACCCTGGAGCAACACGCAAGCAGCAAAGACTGGCCCATGTAAGGGCAAAGAGCCCAGCACCCAGGGTATAGTCAGCACAACAAAGGTCCTGGGGCCAGGCCTTCTGCAGAACTGCACACAGGGAGTGGAGAGTTTTCTCATGGACGTGTAGTGTGACCACACCTTCCAACATTTGAGAGCCAAGAAAGGTAAGAGGGACATGACTTGTCTTGAGGCTAAGACCAAGGGAAGGCAGTCTTGGGAGATGCCCTGTCTAAGAGGAGGGGCTGAAATAAGCTTTTCAGGTCAACATGAGTGTCTGGAGGAGAATTAGTTCAAACACGGACTGCTCAGACTGGTGGACTGTGATTTACTCATGAAAACTCAAAGATGAAAATAATTGATCGGTAGAAGACACAGAATCTGCTTCATAAACCCAATACTAAAAGGGAACTTAAAAGTACGTTTCCATATTTTTAAAAAACTAGATTTTTTGTGATTATACAACTTATTAGGTAGGTTCTAGTGATTGACTGAAGTATTAGTAACTATTTACCCATATACCAATGGGCGGGGTTACGATGATGATCTCTGAGATTTTATGCCCTGACAGAGTCATGGGAAGTGAATCAGGATAAGGCTTCTCATGTAGTACATGCTCTGTAAACTCTTGAATTGAAAGGCCCTGACTTATCTCCATCCCACAGATCAGAATATCAAGGAAGAGGCGTCCTGAACAGTAGCTGGAAGAGAAGGGGCCCCCAATCCTGGACAGGCTGTACCAGCTTGTGACCTTAGAGGGAAGGATTGAGGTTCCCTGCAATTTGACACTTTCTGAAAAAAGAGTAATTTAAAAATTCACAATGCGATTGTGGCTGTTTTGTTGTTGTCGTTGTTGCTATATTTTAAATATTATAAAGACAAAAGATTTTAACTGTAAGGACACCGTCCTTAAAAAGGTGGGAGGAACAACCAGGCAGTGCCTTAGAAGGACTTTTGCTTTAGTCTGACGTGGCTTTGAATTCTGGCTTTTTAAAATCTGCGTGACCCTTGGTGAGCTATTGAAAGAAACTCTTTGTGGTTAATTGTGTGATTGTTAAAATATTTGCTGCCCTTTCCCACGGAGTCATCTCTGGGTAAAGATTATGCTCCTTGTCCTGCTGACATGAGGCTTGTCAGGTGACTGTGTTTCCAACAAGATGTCAGTAGAAGTTACACATGCCCCTTCTGAGCAGAAACTTGGCTCCCTGTCTCTACCGTCTGCCATGAGAAAGGCGATGGTTCAGAGAAAGGCTGCTCCTTCAGCCTGGGTTCTGGAAGGATGAAGACATGGAGCCAGTATGTAACATGGGTGAGAAATAAGTGCAGTTGTCTGCCACGTGAACGTGGGAGTTGTTTGTTAATGCAGCATAACAGTACCCAAGCTGACTGGTGTGCTCTGATCCTCAGCCTCCTCATCTGCAAAAATGAATATAGAAGCATCTGTATCGGGAGATGGTGGTGATGATGATGATGGTGGTGCTTTTTGTGATAACAGTGAGCACTTCAGATGCACATGATTCTGAGTGCTTTCCATGTAGTAGCTCCTTTGCTCCTCACCCAACAAAACCACTAAGTGGAGGCTATTATTATCTACATTTTTCAGGGGGTGAAACAAGCACAGAGAAGCCAACACATGTGAAGGAGACTGGATTTTGTGGCAGGAAATTAAGTGCTGGCATCCCTGACCTTTCTTCTTTTGATCCTTTCTTCCAACACCTGCATGTCCCACTCCCAGTAAAAACTATCAAGGCATGAGGTGACTCATGAAATTGCTGGAGAATATACTCTCTCTGGAAGTCCATCAGCTGTAGGCCATGGGGAGATGTCACCTTCTGTGGGTCTGTCCACACCGTCCCCTGGGCCTCACTGGACACTGCCTGGGGCTACTAGGCTGAGGCTGGGCATTATGTCTTCTATCCTGGGATTAACTTCTGTAGAGCAAGGAGTTAAAACCTATGATTTCATAAGTAGCTTCAGCTACCACTGTCCCATAAGATCATATATGGCCCTATTGTTCCCACAGTTCATTTTAATAGAATGAAATTTCTTTATCGTAGAGGCAAATTCTAACCATTTTTAAAAGGCATAATTTGGGAATTTTGAGTGAGGGTTGGGTTAGAAAGAGAATGTCTGTGACTTTTCCTTCATAACATCCTAGGGCAGTAGTTAACACAAGGATCTTCACCCAGAACAGCTGTTTAGTGTAAATATTGCCAGAGCCCAGGGTGAATTAAAAAGTCAGCTCTGATGTTAGATCTCCCCTTCCTGAAAAATAATGATAATTACCTATCACTTCACAGTGCTTTGAAGGCTAAAAATTCATGTAGTGAGATATTACTCACTCATTCCTTACTGGGTCCTGTAACGATATGCACTGCACAGTGGTGGGGGACAGCATAAGGGACACAAAGGACTATTAGATATATTCCCTGCTCCCTAATGCATTGTATCTTGTTTGGGAGAAAACACAGGCACATTCTGGAAGGTGAAGCAATTTCATTGCCATCTGAGTGGTAGAAATTGTAAATATGATTACAGTAAATCACAGGAGGAAACCTAGAATCCCCAGTTCCCTAAAGTTCATCTGCCTGAAACTGAGCTGGGATCATTCCTCACAAACATGCTCCTTTCTTCTCTTCCCCATTTTGGAAAATGAGACCTCCATTCAGCAGTCTGGAATCTGGGAGCCCTTCTTGACATCCTTTTCTACCCCCTCTATATCCACCCTACCGCCACGTCCTACCTGGCCTATTCATTCTACCTCGAAGACATTTCACCCATCTCCTGCTCTCCACCTGGGTCCAACCCTCCATCTGCTCTTGCCTTGCTTATTACAACAGCCTCCCAAAGTCTCCTGGCTTCCAGCTCATCCTCTTTTCAGCAGAAAGCAGATCTATGACGCTTATCACAGTCCAGAAGGCTCTGTGTGGCCCAACCCCACTTTTCTCTCTCCAGTCTTACCTTTCATGCTGCCTCCCTAATTGACGGCGCTCCAGCCACCCAGGTTTGCATCGGTTCCTCTGATACACCAAGGGCTCCCCCAACTTGGCGCTTTGCACCTCCCTTCCATGAATCCTTCCCTGGCCAACTGCTACTCATCCTCTAAGCGTCAGCTTCAATGTCACTTCCTGAAAAAGTCTTCCCCTGTCCTAACCTACCTTCAGAATCTGGTTCTCCCGTCATAATCTTTCACTGCATCTTTTATTAGCTTCGTTGAAGGCACTATCATAATTTGCAATCATTTCTTTATTGAATGATCGTTTGTTCAGTATTATCCTACCACCCTAGACTGTAAGCACAGGACCAAAGGCGCAGTTCCCTGTTCCTCTCTATATTCACAGTGAAAGGATGATTTCTAAGAAGGAGAGGTGCGTGCGGGAGAAGGCTGAGGGGAGACAGTGAGTAGGCGTTTCCTCACGCAGCGGGTAATGGGACAGGCCTGAAGCTGGGGAGGGGAAAGGACATGCTCAAAGGGCACCGTGAAAAGACCAGTGAGCTCTGTGGACGTGACAGAGGCGAGACTCGGGCCAACTAGGAAACTGCTGTAGTTTTAGCCAATGATAAGGAAGACCTGGATGAGGGGGCAACAGGGCACGTTTCACATGTGTTGCGCGAAGATGCCAGTGAGCTCCTCAAGCAGAGATGTCCCGGCCACAAGGGAAATGGGAAGTGAAGCATGCAAAAGAAGACAAAATGGGAGATGCAGGAATTAAATGATTTTAAAAATCACTCCAAGGTTAAACTTTTTCATGAATTTGGAAATTTTTCCAATACCATTAAAGGCAACCTCCCCTATTACTTTGGTTTTCCTTTAAAAATTTCACATCATAACTTATCACATGGTGGTTTCCCCTCTGCGTGACACCAGTGAGAACGCTCAGCCCAGAGGAGGAAGCATGGCGACTCCACAGGCGCGCAGCGGCTCACCAAGATCTCATTCGGACCTAGGCAGCTGCAGCGCTCTTCCAACTCCTGGATGTTTCTTGCTTCTCCCCACTTTGTGTGCCCCACGAGTTCCTGCTTCTCTAAGCATCTCTGTCTTGGTGTAGTCTCCCCTGACCCCTGCAGGCATGGTGGATGGCCCCTTCTCTGTGCCCTGGGCTGCAGCCTTGCCCCCAGCAAAGCACCTGCCTCGCTCCCTTGTAACATCCCCTCATCTGCCAGCCACACCTGGGTTCTACATCTATCATCCATATTTATGAGCGGGATGGCCTTAGTGACAATTCTTCTGGTTCTCAGTCCTGCATCCTCCTACTCAGGCTGATTCCTGCCCTTTGGTCCTAGAGAATTAAAATCCTTTCCAGTTCGGGCATCAGCACTGACTATATTTGGCTTATGGTCAAAGCTACTCTCTGCAAACTCCCCACCCCACCCCCACCACATCTGCTCTTCCACTGGCTGAGGTCCTGGGAATCTCTGTTCTCAGCCTGGACAGCCAGCGTCTCACCCCCTGTCTCTTCTTGTCTTCTTTCTTCTTTCTTTGCCCGTTTTTGTTACAAGCACTCATTTTATCACCCTACCCCTTTTGCTGGCTGCCCAATTGCTCACACCGATTGTTCCTCCCTTCCCAGACCCTCCTCATAATACACTTCATAACTTCTGTCGTGTTTGGCGGAACACATTTGTGCATATGAAGAACCCTTATGTTTTCCAGGGACGTTCATATGAATTTCCAATGATATGTTAAAATGCTCATGAACACTTTGCATTTTATCCCTGAAATTTCCCACATTCTTTCATCTTCCGTTCTGCAGAAATCACTTTTGAAGAGGAGAAGGAAGAAATAAAGAGAAAGCAACTGTTTTATATGGTCACTGTGCTAGACTCATTTATTCATTTATTCCACAAATATTTATTGAGCTTGTAGTATGTGCCAGGTCCTATCCTAAGAGCTGAAAACATTACTGTACACAAAATGGGCAAAGTGCCTGCCTTTATTGGGTTTATGCCTTTCTGGGGATAGGCAGACAATAGGCACATTTACAAACATGCAATATATGAAGTGGTAGTAACTGCCACAGGGAAATATAAAGCAGGGAGGTAGGGAAATGGAGGATAGGAGGGCAGCCCTGCTAAGACCACACATGAGCAGAGAGGGAGCCAGGTGGACACGTGAAGGGAGAGATTCCAGAGCAGCCAGTGCAAAGGCCCTGAGGCAGAATGGCCAACCAACAAGGAGGCCATGGGTGAGGGAAGGGGAGAGGTAAGAGATAGAATTAGAGGGTTAGCAAACATCTAATCATGCGGAGCTTTGTAGATCATGGTGTACACATTAGATTTTACCCTGAGTCAGACTGAAGACCATTTGAAGGTTTTTGCAAGGTGGATGACACAATCCTGGTTTTAAAGAGCCTCCTGGCTGCTGTATGAAGACAGACTGCAGGAGTGCAAGTGGGGCCTTGAGAGGAGGTGACTGCAATGATCTGGCAAAGAAAGGAAGGCAGCTGGGAGAGGTTGAGCGTATGAGACGGCCATATTTCTCCTTTGCAGTAAGTATTATTACTTACAACTTTGCAGTAAGTGTTATTATCATCACCCAATGAGGAAATGGAGGTTTAGAGAGGTAAGGCATCTTGTCCAAGGTCACACAGCTGCCAGAGAGGACCTCACTTATGGGGACTTGCATCTGGCTTCATCTGGTTCTAAGCTCCCACCCCCATCCCCGCCCCACTACTTCATTCTGACTTGCAGCTTCCCAGGAGCATGTTGCTCAGGGACCCTCCCTCCTCCTCTTCCTTGGGCATATCTCTGGAATTAGAGGATCATTTCTGAGGAAAGCCTGTGGAGCCTGAGTACAGACTAGGGTTATGTGCTCTCAGCTGAGGGTCCCTTGAGGAGAAATAAACAAGAGGGTGATTCTGCCCTGCTCAGAAGTGGGTGCTCAGGGCCAAGTGGAAACTGCCCTGCTGATGCCTCCAGAAACGGAGGTTTGGTGGCAAAGGGAAGGTGTTTTGGTTTGTGGTTTTTTTTAATCAGGGGGAAAACTCACTGAGGTAACACACAACCAAAACATTGATCTTTTCCTGAAAGAACTCAGGAGACTCTAGAAAGGCCCTCGCCCACTAGCAGTGGAGAGAAAACAGGGTCCCCGGGCAGCTACCCCTGCTTGACATGAGCCAGCACAGCAGAGGCGGCTGATGAAGACTCTGCCTTAAAGACTGTGATAACTCTGGCTTCCATTCTGATCCTGCATGTGATTTGTTCATGGTTGGTACAGCCTAGAGTGGAATGCGGAAACAGAAAAGGACCCCAGGACAAGAGGCAAGAAACAAAGAAGACCTGGGCAGGCAGGGATAAGGTGCTTTCCTCCAGCCCATCTGGCTAAGAGTCACCGGTGCCAATAGGGGTGGATTAAAAATAATTCATCTGTGGGTTATACGCAGCTTTTGTATATGTAATTTATACTTAAATAATGTTGAACAAATGGTACATATTTCATTTCATAGTGTGGTCCAGCTACTCCCAGTAAGTGTTTCTCGTTTATGTGTTATACTGAATTAAATGCAAAACATCTATCTCACAAAGAACTTGGATCTGGGATGTAGAAGGAACTCTTAACATTCAATTACAGGAAGACGAATGATCCAACTTTTAAAATGGGCCAAAGATTTGGACACACACACTTCACCAAACAAGACAAATGAAAGGTATAATAAGCACATGAAAAGATGCTCTACATTATTAGTTATTAGGGAAACACAAATTAAAACCAGAGTGAGATACCACTCAGAGTGGCTAACATTTAAGAAATGGACCATACCAAGTGTTGACAAGGATATGAAGGAAATGGAACTCTCCTGTACTGCTGGTGGGAAGGTAAAATTGTACAACTACTTTGGAAAATAGTCTGACAGTCTCTTAAAAGCTAAATATAAACCCACCATATTATCCAGCCATTCCACTTCCAAGTATTTACTCAAGAGAAATGAAAGCATACATCCACACAAAAGCTTGTGCATGAACGTTCACAGCAGCTTTATTATAATGGCCCCAAACTGGAAACAACACCAATGTCTCTCAACAGGTGAATGGATAAACAAATTGTGGTATTTGCAAACGATGGAACACTACTCAGAAATCAAAGGAATAAATTATTGATACATGCAGCAATATGGGCAAATTTCAAAATAATTATGCTGAGTAAAAGAAGTCAGATAGAAAGAACACATACTGTATGATTCCATTTCTATAAAATTCTAGAAAATGCAAATTAATGCATAGTGACAGAAACCAGATCAGGGATGGCCTGGGAAAGGGTGGGAGGTGGAGCCGGTGTGGGGGAAGGGGGAGCAAGGAGGAGGGCTTATCAAGGGCATGAGGAAACTTAGGACTGATGGAGATGTTCATTATCTTGATTATCGTGACAGTTTCACACGTGTACACAAATGTCAAAATTCATCAAATTGTCCACTTTAAATGTGAGGTGTTTATTTCATGTTAATTATACATCAATCAAGGTGGGGTTTTTTTGACAAAGCATGCATAAAATCTGGAGGAAAATAGTGCTTGAGTGGAATGAGGTAAATAGGTATTGTCTTTAAAGTCCTGACACCCCAGGTGAGTGGGTAGCCCAGTTAAGCGGTACCCTACAGGACAGCGTCTGAGCACAGCCATTTCTTCTGGGGCCCACAGCCCATAGCACATTCTCCTTGTATTCCTGAATGCTCTGGCATTTTTAATACTCCCCTCAATCATCTCAAACTTGCGTTTCCACGCGCAACGTGGCTTTGGTTTCCCTGTCTGCCGCCGTGTGAGCAGGGCTGGAGTCTTCGACACCTGGTCTTTATGAATGTGTGTTCTGTGTGGTCAGTTCCTTCACCGTGAGGATTTCCAGCTGGGATGCAGGTTTATCAGCAGGGAGAAGTAGGAATGCAGGCAAAAGTGTCTGGAATAAGAGGCGGCAGGAATCCGACCCTTACAGGATATTTCTATAAATGTTCCATGTTCATAGAGTGAAGCGTGGAGAGAGAAACAGACATCCAGGAGTTTTACACTAAAGCTGGTTTGCTGGTAAAAGAGAATTCCTACAAGAGCGGAGGGGTGAAGGGGGCTCCAGTCCCTCAGTTCTGCCCATTGTTATTGCAGAAGAAGTGAATTTCATTAACACCTTGAGCCTTGGTTCCTCCATCTATAAAATAGCCATAGTGACATCTTACAGGGTGGTTGGAAGACTCCAAAAGAAAATGGCTACAATAGCTTTTTTTAAAAAAAAAATTTTGACCGTTCTTTGCAAACATTAGGTACTTCCAAGTTTAAGGGGAATGTATTAGTTCGCTAGGGCTGCCATAACAAAGCACCGCAGACTGGGTGGCTTAAACAACAGAAATTTATTTTCTCACAATTCTGGAGGCTGGAAGTCTGAGATCAATGTGTCAGCGGGGTTGGTTTCCTCTGAGGCCTCTCTCCTCGGCTTGCAGATGGCTGTCTTCTCCCTGTGTCTTCAAATGGCCTTCCCTCTGTGTGTGTGTCCTGATCTCCCCTTCTCATAAGGACTCTGGTCACATGGAAATAGGGCACACCCATATGACTTCATTTTACCTTAGTCACCTCTTTAAAGACCCTATCTCCAAATACAGTCACGTTCTGAGGTACTGGGTGTTAGGACCTTAATATGTGGGGCAGGGTGGGGACACAGCTCAGCCCATAACAGCGAGACAGGCAGGGGTGATGGGCATATGATCACAATATTTTTTCAAGTCACCAATTATACTGGAAAACAAACAGTATCAAATACAGCAAAGCCAGAACAATGTGCCAAAGATGGTGAGGCCATCCATCATGTCTCTCTCACTTGATTTCCGTTTCTATTTTGTCCCTTGGCCCTTTTCTGTGGAGAGCCACCGAATCAATGGTGGAGGGCGGATGTAAGTCCGGGATACCACCTACAAGGACACTTTTGACTAAGAAGCACCTCAGTCCCTGGAGACTTGTCCCTCTTTCCCATCATCCTCCTCTTCCTGAGGAGGAGCAGGCGGCAGGCAGGAGTGACGGTGACGGTGCTGTGGGCAGAAGTAGTGGGGAGATGCAGATGGAGGGATATTAACATTATCTTGAGGGAAATCAGTGTCATGTGAGCCAAGGAGTGATTTTATTTGTTGAACCTTTTTTTACCTTTGAGGGGCAATGAGTGTTTTAGGAGGGGTTGTTCCAGTTCAGGCTTTGCCCCATCCAAAGAATGCTGTGGAATATCTGTTTGTCCACAAGCATTTGCAGCAACTCAGCATAGTGTCTCCAGATGAGATGGGTGGAGGAAAGCCAGGCAGTGGCCAGCTATGTGACCCTCTCGGGTAAGTGCCCCTGATCATGTGTGTAAAATGACTGGGGGTATATTGGAAAGTCGGGGGTCAGTGAGCCTTTTCTCGCAACTTGTCTGCTGAGAGCCTTTCCTTTTATCTTGGAGCAAACTAATAGAGGCTCCTGAGGAAGCCCCTGAGCAGTGACAGGGCAGCCCTGCTTGCCACATGAGCAAATGAGGCAGCTTCACCTCTGCACTGCTCACATTGTGCGGGTGCTTACTTCTGCCGACGGGGACGGGGACAGAACAAAGTCAGCTGACACCTGCAGATCAGTTCAGCCCTCCTGCTCACCTGGCAGGGGCCAGGTGCACACAGGATGCATCAATAGCTTGAGTCAGGATGGGTGCCAACTTCCTTTGGGCACATCCTTAATCATTTGTGATAACTTCCCAAATCTTGGAGACACGCACACAGTCTTCAAGACCACAGTGAATCACTGTTGGCTTTCCTTTCCAGGTTTTTGTGGGTATATCACAAAGAGCCACTGCCACTGTTTGTGTAACTCATTACACTAGTGTACAGGCATGTGAGCCCCCTAAAATTCAATGCAGGAATCTGCCTGTTTTGAGTGTGCATGCAGCTACTTTTCTGGGGAGGGAATTCATCAGATTCTGCTTGGCCAGGAATGCCAATAATGAGGTGCCAATTACTCAGACACTGTCCCATGTAGAACAGAACTAACACAAATCAATTTCGGGGGTGGTTATCTCAGGAATCAACAATATCTATTTCTGAACCATCATGATTTATACTTATCATCAACTTTTGAGACTTTTAAAAATAATAAACCAACACCCTTGTATTAGTTTCCTAGGGCTGCTGTTAGCAAACAGAGTGGCTTAAACAGAATTATTTTTATTCCAATAGATTTAGAGGATACTAGTTGAATTCTGTTCCATGTATGTATTGCATAGTGGTGAAGTTTGTGCTTTCAGTGTACCCATCACCCGAGTAGTGTACACTGTACCCCACAGGCAACTTTTCGTCTCTTATTCCCTCCCACCCTCACCATTTTTGGCTCTCCAGTGTCTATTAGATCACTCCATGTGCCCTTGTGTAGCCATAGCTTAGCTCCCACTTATAAGTGAGAACATGCGACCCTTATTTTTCTGTTCCTGAATTACTTCACTTAGGGCAATGGCCTCCAGCTTCACCCATGTTGCTGCAAAAGACGTGTTTGTATTCTTTCTTATGGCTGAGTAGTAATCCATGGAATATATATGCCACATTTTCTTTATCCACTCATTGGTTGACAGGCACTTGGGTTGTAAGCAGAAATTTATTGTCTCACGGTTCTGGAGGCTGGAAGTCTGAGATCAGCGTGTTGGCAGGGTTAGTTTTTTTCGAAAGTCGTGAATGAGAATCATCTGTTTCAGGCCATTCTCCTGTACGGTGGTAGCCTCAGGCATTCATTCCTCGGCTTGTAGATGGCATTTCCCCTGTGTCTTCACATCGCTCTCCCTCTGTATGTGTCTGAGACCAAATCTCCCCTTTATATAAAGAACCAGTCATATTAGATTAGGTCCACTCTAATGACCTCATCTTAACTTGATCATCTGCAAAGACTCGATTACCAAGGGTCATATCTACAGGTAATTGAAGTTAGGACATTAACATCTTTCGGAAAGACACAATTCAACCCATAACCCCTCTCTGTATCACCACCATCATCTCAGAGCTTATTCATGAGCCAGGGATGCAACAGTGAATGCTGCTGGGCTGAGCTTTCTGTTGCAGAAAGCCCAGGTCATTCTGTGCAGCCTCCCTCTCACATTCCAAAGGCATTCCTGACCCGCTCGTTTGTGCTGATCCAGTCATGTGATTTAGCATTTGGGACCCCAGACTGGCCTGATCTTGAAGGGGCATGAAGAGAATGTCCAATGTGTCCAATGGAGGGACCTCCTGAAGAAGTCAGGTGGAGTTGCTGGCCTTTATAAGAAAGATATGTGGCTCTTCCAGAAGGAGGTTGGAAAGTCATCCCTCTTTCGTTGTACAATTCTCTCACTCAACCTGGAACACCCCTCCCATGCCCTTTCTCTCTGTGCCCTACCCCACCCCAATCTCTCTCAACACTCAGAACTCACCCAGCCTTCCCTTTTCTTTCCAAGTCCACAAA
The DNA here is from genome assembly GCA_023783475.1 of Daubentonia madagascariensis. NCBI lineage: Eukaryota > Metazoa > Chordata > Mammalia > Primates > Daubentoniidae > Daubentonia > Daubentonia madagascariensis. The sequence continues at coordinate 230,194 of JAKFHU010000624.1, forward strand.
CCAGATGTGCCTTGGAGTCTTCACTGGACTTTGAACCTCTTGCATGGAATACTCACTCAAATTTTCACTCTTGACTTTCGGTTCTTTCTAAACCCCAAATTACTGGACAACGGGGTTGGTGCCTTTGGGGACATTTTCTCCCCTGCAGTGTCTGGCAGGCTGCTGTGCGTGTAGAAGGGCTACACATCCTGGAAAGTGGGCCTGAAGCTTCAGATGGTGGCCTGGAATTGATTCTGTCATTCCAGGAAACTTCCCATAAGCAGCCCAAGACCCTAACTTTCCACAGGAAATCAGACAGACACCTTAGTCAAGAGTTCTTACGTTTAGGGCCGCCCCAAGGTGAACCTCCCAGGAGATGAAAGGCTTTCCTCAAAATAGCTCCGAGTCTCCTGATTCCACCTCAAATCTTCACTGCCATATTGCAGTGATGGGCCTGTCATTTGCAAAGTGCAGGTGGCCAGAAAGCGTAGTTTCTGGCAGCAAATTGTCACTTATATATTTAATAGTTAGGTTTAAAGCCTTTGTGGATAGAATGATTATTAGTGGGGCCTTCATCACACTTTAAAGAAAATGGTCTAGTTGAAAGGATGATATAGGCACATTCTCCCAAAGTTACTAGCATTGTTAGTCTTTCATGCCACTACTTACTCTGTCCCTCTGTTGGATGTTCCCTCCACTTAGCCTGGCAGACTCCTCATTCTTTAAGAACCATCACATTATTTCTCCTACAAGCAACCTTCCCTGGTTCCCTCACAAGCACACCCTCTCCCTCAACCATAGACAAGGAATTATTTCCACCAGTGGGTTCCCACAGCACTTTGGGAGGACTCGGTTAACACACTTATGGGGCTGTTTTTCATGGCTTTGTCTCTGTGGCTGCCCCCAGCTTGGGGAAAGGGCCCACACTGCTTTGCTTCTGTTCCTGTCTCCCTGGGCAGGTTCTGGTGATCAGGGCTGTTTTGTATACTTTAAATAACCCCAGGGCTCCTTTGTCCCAGAGGTCAAGACACAGTTGTCATGTTTTATTAAAGCACAGACAGGACTTTGGACCAAATGCAGAGATGTCACAGTGATCAGTGCCAACAAAGGCAACAACACTCAAGGCTCAGATGTGTCACAGCCTGGGAAGCCTGAAGGCTGTCAGGAGGCAGACCTGGACCTGGAAGGCCCATGGATGGAAGGTCAGCCTAAGGTCAAGCCAACTTGTGAGGACAGGCAGACTACAAAGTCTAGCAAAGGACACGACGCGGCTTTAGAGTACTGGTCCCCAAGTCCTGGACTATTTTATCATTGCTAACATGCCCTTTCTTTGAAGAAATGGAGGGGACTACAGTAGTGAGAATTGTCTATTTTAACACTTGTGTTTGGCAAAATGAAAAACTGGCCACCCCATGAAGTCCACAAGCCTGGGAAGCCCTGCTGCAGAGAAAGCACTTCTCTTTGACACTCACCTGCTGCCTCTTCCCACTCCCAGACACAACCAGCACCTGTGAGCGGCACTGGGCTGGGCTCTGGTCACCCCAAGAGCTCTAGGATTGCCCCTGCCTGCAAAGACTTACATCTAAGTGGGGACACGGGGCCAGGTGTGGACCTGGGGGAGCTCCCCATGCAAGGTGGTGTGTGTGCCTGTGAAGCACGGTCCCAAGAGAGGACACTCAGCCTCTGGGTCCTTTCTCCTACTCCACTAGGCAGGTTCTGCTTTATATAGTGGGGCTCTACTCATGGCATATTTTAAAGAAAAGTTTCCACTGCTAGAACAAAAATTGAAAAAACAAACACAAACCCTAGAAACTGTCCATTGGATCTGAGCTCCTCATTTCCTGGGTGAGGAAGCAGAGGCCCCGAGAGGCCTGATGAACTGCTAGTAGGTGGCAAACCCAGGCCAGAGGCAGTCTCACAGTAATTTTCATTCATCTTTCTCCATTTGTGTCATACCTGTGTCCTCTCCTTTGGCAGCAGAGACTTATACCTCCTTTCCACCTGTGGCAACGCCAGGATGGAGACGTGCTTACACTTCCTGGCACTGCAGCCAGCCTGGTGACTCTCAATAAGCTCCCAGGAACCTGACGGTTACTCAGCCAACTAACATCTGTAGCCTGCCGGGTCAGGGCCCCACGGAGCCCCCACCCCGCCCCGCCTGGCCCCGCCCCACAGAGGCACCTGCACAGGGCTGGAGGGCGGGGATGAAGATTTTGGATGCCATATAAATCTTCACTTTTCAATTTCATCACGTTTTTATCGGACTCCCAAAACACTTTGTAAAATTTTTATTCCACTAAACACTAAACCTGGAAGTTCTGTGAAAAAAAGGAGAAGGGAGAGCGACTCCTTTAAGTGACACATGGAGTCTTGGGGAAGGGAAACACTCAGTAAGACGTTGTTTGGCCTAAAGACCACGGATGTCTGAGCTTGCAGGGTTTTCTCTCAGCCGCGCCTCTTGCTAGGTGCCTAATTTTGGAAAAATCGCCGCTGGCCCTGTGTGCTCACATGTAAAAGGTGGAGGGGCGGGGTGCTGAGCCTCATGCTCACCCAACACCTGCCCTGCGCCAGGTGCTGTCCTCTGCGCTGGCATCACATGGTTTTGCCTGTTCCGCCAATAACCTTGAGGTGGGTATTACTATTACCAGTATACAGAGGAGGGAACCGAGGGTTAGAGAGACGATCTGTATGTCTAAAAAGGGAGATCCAGGATTGGAACCCAAATCTGTGTGACTCCAAAGCCCTCTTCCTCCTGAGGGATGAGCATTCATGTCTCCCCTTCCTCTGAGTGCAGCCTCCCTACAGCTGGCTGCTCCTGCAGCAACGAGGGCTTACAAAGTACCTCCACCCAAAGGTACTGTCTTGACTTCCAAGACAGAGAAGAGCTGCCTGCAGCCTGATCTCTGTCAGTGCGGTTTATAGCCAAATGCCAAAGACCAAGGCCAACACCCAGGGCGTGCCAGTTACCCTGGCCTTTCCCTACCACAAATGCCTGGACACAGCTGCTGGCAGAAGAAGCCGCATTCCAGGCATTTAGTCCCTAATCAAAAAAACCCCAAAGATTCTTATCTTTGCTTTACTTCTAAACTGTAGGCTTTTTCCTTTTGTGCTAACAAACTGGGAGGATATCCTAGGCAGATTATAAGGAACCATGAGCGTGAGCCCTCTCCCTCCTGCAGTGGTCATCGGGAGAGCAAACCTAGCTGTGAAGCTAACCTGTCTGTCTGTCTGTCTGTCTCCTCTTTCTTTGCTTGTGTTGGGTCATATTATTGGAGGAACAGTAACAGCTACATTATTACCCTTGTGCTGTATATCAGGCATTGCTCATGGGAGATTTTAAGATCTCTATGGCACACACAGGGGGATCATGCTACCCTTACTTAGGGAGCAAAACAGAGGTCCTGGAAGTAAATCACACACTACCAGGGAAGAGACCTGGGTTTCACCCATCAGAGTGCTTCTTTGTACAGCTCATACTGCAGGCCCCCTGGACTCTTGTTCCACAGATGCTCTAGTGCTCTGAGAACAGGAAGAGGATGTCTCCCAGCTGTGTTGAGGTTGGGGAACAGCCCGCACTGGAAGCCACAGTTGCCTGTTCTGAAGAGGAGGAGCTGTGCAGCAGAGAACAGACTTCTTCCAGCTGAGCAGAGCGGGGCAAAATAGGTTGATCTAAACTGCCCTTAGTGGATGTTCTCATTTCCCTGATGCCCTAAAAGTGGTGTCAGCCTGAGGTGAACACTATAAATAACTGTTCACAGGCAGGTTGTTACAGGACTCCGTGGCCTGTGTTGGCAGAGACGGATTCTGGTAAGCCAGTGGCTTGGTCGGTTCCTACCCGAAAGTCAGTGCATGGCAGAGCCTGTTCTGGGTTAAATGAAAAAGGCTGGGGATCAAAGGCGAAGTTTTAGAGGAGGGACGGGCCTCCCAAATGGACGGATGCAGTTTGCTCCTTCCCATGTGCCTTCTTTCACCAGCCAAGGTAAAAAGTGGGGGCTGGGAGACCACAGCACTGAGCCACCTCCCCCAACCTTCAGGGGTCCTAGGAATCTGGGGGGCAGTTACAGGTCAGACCTCACCTTTCTATGTGCACGTGCCAGATTCCACCCCTTGCATTTAGCAGGGTTTAGAAAATAATTTTTTTCTCAACAGTTTGCTATGTGGGATTTACCACTGGACAGATGGAAAGTGATAAAAATGATTCAGTTAATTAATTATTAATATTAGCCTCTGTATTTTTCTCGATACTTCTCAACATGTTTTACACGTCTTTATTTCTTGGAGCAGCACAGCAACACTGAAGGGTGGGTAGTCTTGTTGTTGTTACCCCATGTTACAGGTGAAAAGACTGAGGCCCGAGGATGCGCAGGCAATAAACATGAGAGCTGGCCTCACGCCTGCATCTGCTGCTCCCCAGCCGCTGGCTCATCCCTCACCTCACACCAAAGGCCGTGATCTGACAAAAAAGAAACACTTTTAAGAGCCGGCACCCCCTGCCTGATCAGCAGTAAGCTGTCAGCAGATCTTGCTGCCTGCACAGGGACAACCTGGTCCTGCTATTTGCTGATAATAACATGGTGAGGACAGCTTTGTAGAGGGGTGGTTGGCAGGTTGAGACGGGACTGACCACAGGGCATGTTTGGTTTCTGGATAAAATGGGATCCTTTCTGAGCATGGAACAATAAATGACACTAAGCCACAGGAAATGGTGCCCAGTATGGCCAGCAGCCTTGAGGCAGCGGGTGGCAGCTCTGAAGTCAGGAGTCGATGCTGCAGTCTTGAGGCAGAATTTCTTCTTCCCCAGTAAACGTCAGTCTTTACTTTTAAGGACTTCAACTGATTGAATGAGGCCCACCCACATGCTCGAGGGTAATCTTAAAACCAACTTATTGTAGATGTTAACCACACCACAAAATACCTTCACAGCAACCCCTAGGTTAGCGTTTGATTAAATTACTGGGTACACACAATCTGGCCCAGCTGACACATGAAATTCACCATCACACTCCTGCAATCGCGTCTGTGGCTTTCTAGACTGCTGTAGTAGCACAGATGAGGAGTTGTTCTCTAAACTCAACTTTCCAGAACTAAACAACTGGGCCAAATTTTTATTAATTCGTGTGTCTCATCTCTCCTGTGATGTGCACAACTGTGGACTTTCATTAATTAGATGACTCAGGATTATGAGATTCCAGGGCAGAGGAAAAGGAAGGTAAGTGAGAGCAAGCGCCTTGGAGGAGTGGCGGCCGGCTCAGAAATTCAAGGATGTGCTTCTCCCTCCACCCCTGTGTGTTGCTGAGGCAGCCACCCCTGCAAATGGATGTGACTGTAAAAAGTATTGCACCCCAACTCATCCAGGAGCTAGACAGTGCTGCATGAAAGAGCCACAGTTTTTCCACAAGTGAGATTGCAGCAGACCCAATGAAGGGGAGCCAAGGCAGTGGACGAGGATGCAGGTCAGGCAAAAGCACAGGAACAAACGAGTTAGTTCCTGGTTGGTTTCTCCAACTTCTCTGGTAGGCAAATCTACACATAAAATCTTCATTTTCTCATGACTATTGTACAGTTGATAGTCAGCCAACAATGCCTGGACATGATAGTTTAACTAGGGAAAGAAGGTTGGGAAGACAGATCCTATGCTTTCTGGTGAAAAATATTATGTGTGGGGGTGCCAAATATGCAGCTTCATGATAGAGCCCTGGGGGAGATTCTTGGCCTTTTAGATTCAGCCCCCATAGGCTTGCCTTGATGGCTCTTGGGGCTGACAGTACTAGGGGAAAGCTAATCAAGACTGGTTAGGGTACAGGGGTTCTCACCATGTGTCTGGGTCTGCTTTCTAATAAGGGCCTTGCTGGTGCCTGTAATATATGTGTGGGGGGGAAGTTCATGAAATGTGGTGGAGGTGGGAGGAAGGGCTATGCCTCTACCCACCTCCACCCCAAACTGAGCCTCAGTGTTCTTTCTACCCTGTTGGGGACAGCACTCAGTGGCTGCAGCTGGGCAGAGTGGGGCTGTGTCACTTGCTGAATACCCTCTCTTAGCTCAATCTCAGATGCAGACTCTGAGACTCCTCTTCATGCTGGACTTTTTCTGACTACTAGAAAGAGGGGAGCAAAATTTCTGTGCTACTTCATCCTACTTGCCCTGTTCCCAGCTGGCCCCCTGTCTTTACATAAGAGATACCTTTTCCCTCATCTCCCCATAAAATGCACAATTCTGCACTTTGAGAAGAATTCCAGTGTGGCCCATTATCTACAGTGGCAGAGGGAATAATCTCAACTCTATTTTTCTGGTGTTTAGAGTATGTTAGAATGACAATGACAATGAATTCCCTCTTCACCTCGTTTGGGTGATATTCGCACTTGTTTGGTGTGCACTTGAACCCTTGCCCACCAGTATGGAAGAAGCATAGAAATTGTGCAGAAAAATACCAAGTGATGTGGGAAAGCCTAATTAGAATTAATGACTTAAAATTCTTGGGTATTAACCATTGTGCACATTAGGTTTGGTGCTAAATATTTTACATGCATTATTTCTTTTACCTCTTCCAGGAACTCTTATGGGATAAGAACTATCATTATCCTTATTTTTCAAAAAGAAGAAGCTGAGGTTTAGTAATGTAAATATTTTGATTGTCAGTGGCACAGCCAAATGCTAACCCAGGGCAGACAGACTCCAGAGCCTCAATAGGTGACTGTTTTCTTTTATTGAAGAGCCAATGTCTGTCTAGGGAATCCCATTTCCCAGTTACACATACATGGCTGCCCTCACAGGGATTTTAGAGTAGGAGCTTGGTTTTGAGGGACATCCTCTTCTCCTGCTTTAGCGATTCATATTGTGGAATATGATGAAAATTCATAATTTGAAAATTTTATACTGCCCCTAAATTCACTATGTCTTTCTGGAGTACAGGCCAAATAGAATGGAAACAAGGCCTCTGTGATTTCCAAGCTGCAGTTTTCAAAGCTGGACTGTGGGTGTTTTGCAATAATGACACTAGTGCAACTGGGGAGGCAAAGCACGCACAGCCTCTCCTTCCTGGAGCCCAGTGACTGTCCCCAGCAGGGACAGAGCTGCCAATTCCCCCAGAACAGGCCCATCATTTTTAATGCCGGATTAATACGTAATGATGGTGAGTGCTTAACATATTAATGAGTCATTAATTATTGCTGAAACTCTTAGGAATTCTGGGGATAAGGGGCAAAGAGCAAAGCACACAGATTTGGAGTGAATGTCTTCTCAATCACCATGATCACAGTGACTACGACATGAGTAGAAAATGATATGATACTTAAAATTACTTGTCACCAATTGCATTTGTAAGGCTCAGGCCCTTCTTGCCATTCTGTGAGAGGAGGCTTGAGGGCTGATGTGGGGACAGCCCAGCTGTGCAATTGGGAGAAAAACCTCATTCTCCTGTATTGTGTGCTCTAGACCCTGGATACAGGCCAACCTGAATGCAAAGGAGATATAAAGTATTTCTAAGAACAATCATTCCTCAGGGAACCCAGTGAAATCACACAAGGAGTGTTTTAAGCTCGCTCTTGCATTTTGATTCTTTTTCTCCCCCTAAGTGCAATACCACTAAGTAGGGTCAGATAGAGGTGATAATAGTCATTATTATATGTTAGTAAGTGTTCTGGTTCCTCTCCCACCAGACACTTTGGATTATACCCCCAGTCCCCCTTTGAAGTCGGACCATGTGACTGGCTTTGGCCAATACATTGTGTGATGTGTCACTCCTAGGATGAAGTGTTATGAACAGTGTGAGATTCATTGTACCCTTTTCCTGCTTTGCCAAACATGACAAAGCCCCTATCATCTTCAGTCCCTGAGTTGTGACAATGAACAGAACCCCTCTTCCAACCCATGTTGGGGCAGGAGTGAGAAATAAAACTTTATATTGGTAAGTCACTGAGATTTGGGGGGCCGTTTGTTCCAACAGTCCATTTTGACCTATATAACTTCAGAAACAGTGGATAAGTCAGAGGCTTGGGACCTTTCCCCAGTTCTTGGTGATTTTGCTAATAATGGGTTGGTGGTTTTAAAATATGTCCCCAAATTCTTTGACACTCTTCCTTTCGAAAGATAGAGCTTAATTTTTCTCCCCTTGAGTATGTGCTTGACTTAGTGACTCACTTCTAGTGAATAGGACAAGGCTAATGCCAGGTGTCTTAGTCCATTTAGTGTTGCTATAAAGGAATACCTGTGGCTGGGTAATTTATTTAAAAAAAAAAGAGAGAGACTCATTTGGCTCACAGTTCTGCAGGCTATACAAGAAGCATGGCACCAGCATCTGCTTCTGATGAGGGACCCAAGCTGCTTCCACTCATGGCAGAAGGCAAAAGGGAACTGGTATGTGCAGAGATCACATGGCAAGAGAGGAAGTAAGAGAGGAAGGAGGTACTGGTCTTTTAAACAACCAGCTCTCTAAGAAGCCAATAGAGTGAGAACTTACTCATTACTGCAAGAAGGGCACCAAGCCATTCATGAGGGATCCACCCCCATGACCCAAACACCTCCCATTATGCTCCACCTCCAACATTGGGGATCAAACTTCAACATGAAGTTTAGGGGGACAAACATCCACACTATAGCACAGTGGTATAAGATTGCTGGGGCTACCTGATAAAAGGCTTTGTGTTCCCTTCTTGTCCTCTTTCTGGAGAAAACCTCTGACATGTCATGAAGACACTCAAGCAAACTGTAGTGAGCTCAAGAAGTGAGGAAGTAAGGTCTCCTGCCAACATCATGTGAGCGTATCATCTTCATCATCTTGGAAATAGATCTTCCTACTCTGGTTGACATCTTCACTGCAACTTCATGAAAGACCCTGAGCTAAGTAATTTCTGAATTCCTTACCCAAAGACACTGTAAGATAACAAATGTTTGTTGTTTATGCCACTAAGTAGTGGGACAATTAGTCTTGCAGCAATAGATAACTATCACAATGGGGAAGGAATTAGACCCAGAAATTTCTGAATTAATATGGTTACTTTTTGGGGTGCTGGTACTGCATGTTACCTTGCTAATGAAAGTCTATAAATATAGACTATAAATACAGTCTAACTACATTTTTGTACTCATTAATTAACTTCTCTTTTTCCTTCCCTCCACCCATCCTTCTCAACCTCTGGTAACCATCAATCTACTCTCTATCTTCATAAGATCCACTTTTTTACCTCCCACATATGAATGAGAACATGCAACATTTGTCTTTCTGTGCTTGGCTTATTTCACTTAACATAATGACTTCCAGGTCCATCCATGTTGCTGCAAATGACAGGATTTCATTCTTTTTAATGACTGAATAATACTCCATTTTTGTATATATACCACATTTTCTTCATCCATTCATCCATTGATGGGCATTTAGGTTGATTCCATATCTTGGCTATTGTGAATAGTGCTGCAATGAACATGGGAGTATAGATATCTCCTCAATATATTGATTTCCTTTCCTTTGTATATATACCCTGTAGTGAGGTTGCTGAATTATATGGTGGTTCTATTTTTAGCTTTTTGGGGTACCTCCATACTGTTTTCCATAGAATTTGTACTAACTTACATTCCCACCAACAGTGTAGAGGGTTTCCCTTTCTCCACACCATCATTACATCCGTTATTCCTTGTCTTTTTTATAAAAGCCATTTTAACTGGGGTAAGGTAATATCTCATTGTGGTTTTGATTTGCATTTCTCAAATGATTAGATTAGTGATGTTGAGCATTTTTCATATACCTATTGGCCATTTGTATTCTTCTTTTGAGAAATGTCTATTCAGATCTTTTGCACATTTTAAAATTGTATTATTTGGGGTTTTTTTTGCTGAATTGTTTGAGTTTCTTATATATTCTGGTTATTAATCCCTTGACAGATGGGATTAATATATTTTCCCATTCTGTGGGATGTCTCGTTACTTTGTTGATTTTTTTCTTTTGCTGTGTAGAGGCTTTTTAGCTTGATTTAATCCCATTTGTCTATTTTTGCTTTTGTTGCCTATGCTTTTGAGGTCTTGCTCAAACAATCTGTACCCAGACCAATGTCCTGGAGTGTTTCCCTAATATTTTCTTCAAGTAATTTCATAGTTTCAGGTCTTAGATTTAAGTCAAATCCATTTTGTTTTTATTTTTGTGTATGGTGTGGTAAGAGATTTAGAGGTCTAGTTTCATTGTTCTGGATATGGTTATCCAGTTTTCCCAGCACCATTTATTGAAGAAACTGTCCTTTTCCCAATGTTTGTTCTTGGTAACTTTGTCAAAAATGAGTTGGCTATAAATGTGTGGATTTATTTTGGGGCTCTCTGTTCTGTTCTATTGGTCTATGTGTCTGTTTTTATGCCAGTACCATGCTGTTTTGGTTAATATGTTGTATAGTTTGAAGTCAGGTAGTATGATGCTTTGTTCTTTTTACAGTCAGGATTGCTTTTGGGTATTTGGAGTCATCTGTGGTTTCATATAAATTTTAGGATTGTTTTCTCTTTGTCTGTGAAGAATGTCATTGATGTCTTGATAGGGATTGCATTGAATCTGTAGATTGTTTGGGGCAGTATTGATATTGTAACAATATTAATTCTTCCAATAAATTACCCAGTTTCAGGTATTCTGTTATAAGCAACTGAAAATGGAGTAAGACAGATGGGTAGGAGGGAGGCCAGTAAGGGAAAAGTTATAAGGAAACACATGGTAAACAAGGGTAAGGTTTATTATGCAGATTTAAATTGGTGCCTTCTCCATTAATAAAAGTTACTAGTGATTTAGAGTCATCTTTTTCTTCCTGGCACAGAGAGGGAGACACTCTTACAAATGGAGATTTTCTTGATAGATGTATATTTCCTTTACAAAAAGGTAACTTCTACTCTGATTTTAGAGTTTCTCCTGTGTTTGAAGTTTCTCAAAATAATCAGCCCAAAATAACCCTTATGCGAAAGAGGCATATTTTGAGGAGAAATATTCTGAACTCCTACAATGTGATAAAGGCTCAGCATATTGTAATGGTTCTGGGGAAAGCATGGTACATAAAGCCATGTAAGCCACACTCCTGGCCTACAAAAGGGTAATCTTCTCAAGCTTGGGGAAGATGGTCCAAACTTGTGGCTTTTTCCCAAGTATGTGGAAAAGATGGCAGCTTGGAAAGGAAAAGGTCTGGACAGGGCAGAGAGGATAAGAGAAGCCCACTGTCTTCCCATGGCAGGGATTTTGAACTTGGATGGGCTAGATGACCATTAAGGTTTATTCCAATCTAAGACCCAATACTTCTAAGACTCTTCCACAATTTACAGCTTCCTGTTTTGGTACAGCAGTACTACTAACAGCTATTATTTACTAAGCCACTTTCTGTGGGCCAAGGTATACTGACTGATTCATAGGCACAATATTATTTAATCTTCATGATAACATAATTCTTTAAAAGACATTGTCATCCCATTTTACAAATGAGAAAAGTGAAGTGCAAAAAGTTTAAGTGACCTGCAGAAGGTCACAAAGTTTGGACACGGTGGGCCAATGATAAGCCTACTCTCCAGGCAATAGGGTCTGACCTCCTCTTCCTTTGGCACTACCAGCTGGGGTTTGTACTAGTTTTCTCTACCCCACCTTTGCACCGTGACTTGAAGTCTCTCTCTGCCATGGAAGCCGGCAGGAGACTTTCAGAGAAGAACCACTTGGAGGAAGTTAGTTTTGTTTGACCCTCAAAGCCTGAGTCAGGAATGCTCTTGGCAGTAGTGTCAACAGCCTCAGACTCTCTGGGGACTTTCCCCCATCTGGAAACTGGAGATCTGCTCAAGAGCTGTGCAGGTGACCGTTACCAGATCCTTCCCAAGCTTTTTGCCCTGGTGGCCAAGAAAATGCTCGTTAAGTTTGGAGTTCTGTTTCTTTAGCTCCTTGTCCTGACAACTTGAACGATTTCAGATTTTCCCAGCAATGTACTCTCCTCTGGCTTATGAAGCAAAACGTATATGTGCTTCCTGGGTTGAGGGAGGGCTCTATTTTGGTCCAACTGGGTGATGGGAACCGAGAAATATTGTATTTGAGGACTGAGGCAAGTTCTGAAAGTTTCTAAGCAATAAAAGCCCACAAAGAATGCATTTCTTGTCCATTATCCATGACGTAAGTTGATGTTCTGAAACATGAGGCCAAAGACCTGTGAAGTACAATCATCTCCAAGGAATGCTCTGCCCAGAATGTCTTATTAAAGGAATGTCTAAGCAAGACTTGGAAAAGGACCAAGGCCAAACTCCATGCTGGGATGTGCAAAGTATAATTGCAAATTGTCAATTATTAAGAACACCACATGGCCAGTCGTGTTTATGGCAAGTTGTCTAGAGATATCACTGGCAGTCAGCAAGGAAGGTCAAGCTCCTCCTGTCTCACTGCCTGCCATAGAAGAAAGGAGTGAAATTTCTTTGATTATAATGAGTCTCCCTTTTCTTCTTCCTCCCTCCTTCCACATATACCTGCTACTCCATTTTGAGCTGGAAATCCATTTCATTCTGTTTAGAGAAAAAAGTCTCTGATGGATGCTGGCTATTGAGTTCATGTGCCACTTAAGCTCAGGAGACATGAATGGACAGAAATCCCCCTGTAGGGAAGTTTAAACTTTCCTTCTGAAGGTTTGATTCTCAGTCTGCTGAAATGAGTTGACAATAGACGTAGTAACAGGAAAAAGACATACAAGTTTATTAATACACATGTGGACACGGGAGTCCTGCAAATTGGAGACTCACAGAAGGGCCAGATGGCTGAGGTTTATATACCCTCTTCACAGGGGAGAAGGAGATAGGGGAACTGTAGGCAATTTGAGGGGTTGTAAATGATTATTAGGGGAATTGAGTGGACCTGGGAGGCAGACATTATCTTGTAAATGATTCTCTTAGGAAGCTGAATGGGCCTGGCAAACTAAGGAAAGGTGAGGGGCAAAACTGCACTGTGAACAGAGGTCGTCTTATTATGTAGATAAAGTCTTCCAGGTAATCTCTAGGTGCTGCCGTGAGAAGAATAGATAAAAGTCTATCTCGACGTGGTGATGATTTTACTCTCTTCTCTTGTCCTTAGTCAGATAAGGAAATTCCAAAGAAAGTCCCTCCTTGTGCTTATGGGTGTAGGGGGGTGGGGGGAGAGAAGAGAAGACTGGAAAGTCCTTGGTTCTGCTGAGGCAGCTTCTAGGGCCTTCCAATTTCTTTTAATTCGAAGTGCTCAGCATGTCAAAGCACCATACTTTGGGGTCTTGTTCTCTGTGCCCCGACACCCCCACCCCCAAATTTGATATTTTAGTATAGGTGAATTTGCTTCTGTTTTTCTTCTCAGAATTTTAGCTTCAGTATCCACTAAATCCACACATCATTCCTGCTGGAGATTATTATAAGTGCAAGCGGCTGGGAGATAGGAAAGAGTTTAAGAAGAAGACAGGGTAAGGAAATGGATTTGGCAGTGAAATTTAGGGACAGAGACAGGGAACTGGTGACAGTGGGCCAGCCTTGAAGTACTCCTCAGCCTCTGATGGGGCATAGGGGGAGGAGCAGACCCCCAAGGGCTTTCGGGTGAAGTGATGGCAAAGCTCAGCTGGACACCCCTGCACACTGGGGAGGAGCCCTGAGAAATACCCTTCCCCTCGGCTCAGCAGGCTGGGGAAGGGTCAGGGCCAGCTCATCAGATGTTCCCTCTGCTTTGTTTCTCTGGCTCCACGTGGGTCTGAATGAGTCAGGACTTAACAACTCTGAGTCACAAAATCAGAGTGCTGTGGACGGGGCACACACTGACTTAGAGACAAACGAACAAGGAAGGCCGCCGGGACGGAGGCTTTCTATCCTGCAATGATCTGAAACAAGGCAAATTGAATATATAAATAAACATGTTGCAACTAAAGGAAAGGAAAAGCCTGAAAATTTTTAATAAATAAAACATGATAAATGGGGGAAAATCATGATCAATGGAAATTAATTGTAAAATGAGTATTTCTTATAATTTAAAGTGTATAAAACATTAGTTGTAGACTCTCCCTTACCCGTGCTATGTGTGTGTTAATTTTAGTGAATGTTAAAAAAGAAAACACATGCAATTTCTGCCTCAGGCTCTAACCAAGGCCGTGTGTGCTGGGAACAGTGAGTTGAGAAAACCCAGTGCCTGTCCTCACCGAGCCCACAGACCAGTGAGAAAAGAGAGAGGTTTGATGCGAAATGAGGACTAAGAGTTACGTTCAAGGCAGGCAGGAGCCCAGACACCTTTTTCTTAAGCTACCACTGCGTTTCCTATGATTTTCTACCCTATAGTTGTGTGGGGTGTTCCCTTCTTGAGGTCTTTTAGGATGCCCACTCCAACACGTCTCCTGAGCGTGGCACTGCAAACATGGAACTGACCAGACCGGGTAATCTGGTGTGTATGGATAATGTGAAGTGCTTTATTTATGTTCCGCGGAAGAGAGGTTCTTTGTCATGTCGCTCTGAAAATATGGAACTGTCATAAAAGATTTCAACAGGTGCCTAAGTCCTCTAACTGTCTCTCTGTCCAGGGAGCCCTGCATGACTGGTTGGATGGAGCCTGGGACTGCTGCAGAATTGGAGACGTGGAGGGGTAGCCCTAAGCATGGCCCAATGGCCCTCACAGGCAGGAGGAAGGAGGCAGGCCCAGCAACAGAATTCTCTTTTAGCCCCCTCTTAGGATGCTGATTAGGCAGAGTGGAGCGCAGTCAACCTCTCCTCCTGAAGGTGAGGCCCTTGTTCTTTCTGGGACATCAGGGATTTTGTTTGGAGGTTCTAGCAGGGGAGTGCACTAGTCTATACCCTTGACCAAAGAACATTCCTCCTGTATCAGGGAAGGTCGTCCTCTTCGTCCAAGCATGCAGCTTTGGGAGGGATGCATGTGGAGTGGTAAGGGAGGAAGCGGACACCTGCCTAGCCAGCCAGATCAGCCGAATCAACACTGGCAATCAATGGGGTGACAGAAGTCACAGCCAGATCACCCTCACATCCGACATCAGGGATTTTGGAACCCTGGAGGTGCATAGACATATTCTTATGGAGCTTGACTGTTCTCAATGAGAATGTTTAAGTTTGTGTTTTAATTTCAAAGATAAACCAAAACTTAATTCATAAGCCTATTCTGAATCATCTGGGTGACGTTCTTAGCAGCATTTACAGGGCCTCAATTAGGGTTTTGTGTTCTTAAGCCTTATTGATCACCAGCTCATAACAAAACAGCAGAAGGAGATGTAAGAAGGCCAGCTGAAGGCCAGGTGATGCCCCACATGCTCTGCGAATGGAAAGCTGGCAGTCCTGCACATAGGAGAAGTTATAGGAGAAGTGAGTCACCCCAGAGCATACGGCTGGATGGGCACCACAGACTGAAAAGAATTGCAAAGTTGAGGCTATGTGCACACTAAGAGTATCTATTTTGTGTCTGCAAAATAGCACCTGCCACATTAGTGCTGTCAGTTCCAGTTTTATACATATTTTTTGTAATTTTTTATATCTATGTACTTTCTGGGTTTTATAGTTGTATAAGACCTCTATAAAGCATATAAACCTAGATTTGTATATGTGCTTTTTAATGAAATACACACATACAAACATAAAGCCAAACTAAGTCAACACCAGATAACTGTCAGGAATATTTTTTTCTCAACCATAACAAAAAATCAGCGTGTTCCTCAGTTTGGCACTAACATGATGAAAGCTCCTCCTTTAGGCTAGTATAATTCCCCTCCAGGACGTGCACAATCCTCAGCCTCACGGAATAACCCTTTTGGAAGATGTAACAGACAACATATATTTTTTCCTGAATGTGTCACATGTGAGTCACATGATGCCCACAACAGAATCAACATTGCAAAGAAAACAGGGTAAGTAGAGAATACACTCGGAAGAGCATAACCTTGGAAGCCAAGGAAAGAAGCAGACCAGTGTGGCCAACATTGTGGGTTTTTTTATTGCGGTAAAGTTTACATAAAATATTTATCATTTTAACCCTGTGTAAGTTTACACTTCAGTGACATTCACATTCACAGTGTTCTGTAGCCATCAGCACTATCGATACCCCGATACTTTTTCATCCTACCCAACAAAAATTCTGTACCCATTAAACAATAGCTCCTCACCCTTCCCTTCCCCAGCTTCTGGTAACCTCTATTCTTTCTGTCTCTCTGAAATTGCCTACTCTGGGTGCTGCGTATAAGTGGAATCATACAGTATCTATCCTTTTGTGATGAGCTCATTTCACTTAGTGTGATGTTCTCAATATCCACCCATGTTGCAGTATATACCAAAATTTCAGTCCTTTTTATGACCAAATAATATTCCATTGGATGGATACACCACATTTTGTTTATCCATCCACCCACTGACAGACACTTGGGCTGTTTTCATCTTTTGGCTATTGTGAATACTGATGCTGTGAACAAGGGTGTACAAGTACCTCTTCCAGTGTCTGATTTCAATTCTTTTGCATATCTTTTGCATGTAAGAGTGAAATTTTTGGATTGTTTGGCAATTCTATGTTTAACCTTTTGAAAAACCACCAAATTGTTTTCCATAGTGGTTGGACCATTTGACATTCCCACCAACAATAGACAAAAGTTCTAATTTCTCTAGATCTTTGCCAACATTTGTTATTTATCTTTTTATTATAGCTGTTTCAAAGAAGAAATTTTTTAAATCCTAATTAGGATGCCTTTTGGCTGTAAAATTTCTTCTTTGAAATGCATGCAATTTCACACATAAACATTAATTTATTCACCAAATATTTATGGCACTATGTGTCAATTTGATCTTTATTATACTCTAATAGCTCACAGTCTTTTCTGGAAGATAAGCAGATGCGATACAAAACTTACATGATTAAATGTCAAAGGAAGCATCGCAGCCAGTCAGCGGTTCAGAGGGAGGAGTGAGGTTTGAGGCTGGAGTGGGATCCAGGTCAAAGTGGAGGTCACACCTGGGCCACACCTTGAGGGTAGTAAGGATGCAAGATGGAGGGAGGCGGGAATTTTCTCCCCCCTTTAGTGACTTTTCCTTTTATAAGGAAAAAAGTGCCCATACGCCAAAGATTAAGCTCAGGAGCTTCTGATAGTGATTGAAACAATCCCTCTCTAATCTCACCCTCCCTGCATTCCTTCAAGCACAAGCTGTTTGCAAAATATTCTAGCACATATCTTTGCAAACTGTTTTCATCATTTGGAACTTGCTATCTCACCTAAAAGGAATGTGAATTTACTCAGTTCAGAGTTTTTCAAATGTGGTAGGACTTGGCACATGAGCTGAGCTCTCAGAAGTGAAGCAAACCACCCATTGGCCCTTGGAAAGATCTTCAAGCTCCCGGTCGTGGGTGGGACCCTTCTATGCCTACAGTGTACTGATTAAAACAAAAGAAAAAGAAAAGAGGTCAACAAAACCCAAAGTAGCTGCCTTTGTTTGCTCAATGTGTTTGGACCCTGGAGGGGCTAGAGAGAAATGACAGGAGGTGTCCCTTAGTTCAGAGTGACCAAGTGTCCCCTCCACTCGTTACACACTGTAGGACAGCATTCTGCTTCTGCGGGTCAGCCCAGAGAAGCTGCATCCTGCTATCTGTAAACCCTGCTGTTGTACATAAATAAATATCGTTCCTGGGAAGAGCTGGAGCTGGGGCTGGGGCTGGGGTGAGCAGCTTGATCCATGTAAGAGGCAGTGGGCCCCCAAGACAAAGAACAGAGCAGGGGACAGACCTCTAGGCCTGGGTCTGTGCCAGTTTTGCTATGAACCCCCGGAGTAGTCACTTAATCTTCCTGGTTATTCACCATGAAAATGGGAACCAGAACACTCTGCTCATGTAGTTGCTGTAAGCAGTAAATAAAATAGATTCTGTAGGGCTGTCATTGGCAATGGGGGTAGTAGTGAGTGGTAGGAAGAAGTGTTATTGGTCTTGGACTTAACCTTCACAAAGGCATCAAATTTAGGCATTTAATTGTATTTTTAAATGAGATCATCCACACAGTCATTGTGTTTTATGTGTGTGTGTGTGTGTGTGTGTGGTAGGGAGGGAGGGTTGGGTGTTAAAACTATGAATTTGTTAAATGTGAAACTTTAAAATACACTATAATTTTTATGACCCTGTCTTGGAGATACATACACACAAACACACATATATATGTACTATGACCCTTGATCAACACGGGTTTGAACTGTGCACATCCACTTACATGTGGATTTCTTTCTGCATCTGCCACCCCAGAGACAGCAAGACCAACCCCTCCACTTCCTCCTCCTCCGCAGCCTACATAATGTGAAGATCAGAATGAAAACCTTTATGGTGATCCACTTCCACTTAATAAATAGTAAATATATTTTCTCTTCCTTATGATTTTCTTAATAACATTTTCTTTTCTCTAGCTTACTTTATGGTAAGCATATAGCATATAATACATATAACATACAAAATATGTATTAATCAACTGTGTTATCAGTAAGGCTTTTGATCAACAGTAGGTTATTAGTAGCTTTGGCTAGTCAAAACTTATGAGCAAATTTTTGACTGCATGGGAGGTTGGCACTTCTAATCCCTGCATTGTTCAAGAATCAACTGTAGGTATGTGTGTGTGTGTGTGTGTGTGTGTGTGTGTGTATCACCATTCCTGGAAATACTGTAGGCTTGGGTATACATATTTCCAGGAGCCTTAAAAAATGGCAATTGTATGGGACTCTTTTGACTTCTCAGGGGCCCTGTATGTATGTGATATTCATCTCCTTTTCTTCCTTCTTCTATAATGCAAGAGAACTATCAGACAGAGCCATCCTAAAGCCTATAGGACTGGGGAAAAAGCCATTAGAGGAGAGCAGGCTGATTGTCAGGGATATTTCAAGACCCATAGAAACAGGAGCATCACTGTGTGGTGTGGGTACACTTTGGAAGAATTTGGTGAAGAAAGCCACCTGTCTGCTGGCCCCCATTTTCTCTGCAAGAGAATCTGCTTAATCGGTGCTATGAAAATGTAATTATGATTGATCTGTTAAATTATAGTCCATGCCAAGCCTATTCTCCATGGAGAGCAGGAGATGTATGTCGCTCACATACATATACTCACAAACATGCCCCAGGAACTGGAGCTGTCTACCAACCCCAAAGTTCACCTCTTCCTTATTTTTTTTTTTTAAATAAACTTTTGTTAAGATATAACAGGCACATCAAAAAATGCGCCAGCTGTAAGGGTAGAACTCAATGCATTTTCTCAGAGTGAACACACCCACCTCACTCCACCCAGATGGGTACAAAGAGCATTTCCAGCATGCCAGAGTCCTCATACTCCACCCAGGCAATATTTCTCCCTCCCAAAAGTACCCCCATCCTCAATTCTAAGACCTTGGATTACTTTTGCCTGTTTTTAACCTTTATATAAATGAAATCATACAGTGTGTGTTCTTTAGTTTTTGGCTTGTCTTGCTCAACCTCATGTTTATGTGATTTGTTCATGCTCTTGCATGAAGCAGTATTTTCATTACTGTATAGGATCCCATTGCATGATTATACCACCATTTTTTTGTTCTCCTATTGAGGGGCATTTGTGTTGTTTCTGGATTTTAAGCTATTATAAATACTGCCAAAAGAAAGCTTTTTTGTTTGTGCATTTGGGAAGGGGGACAGATACACCTAGGAATAGAACTGCTTGGGCCACAGGGTAAGTGTGTTCAGCTTCCAACAGTCATCCAGTGTGGTTGAATCAGTGGGTGCTCCCACCAGCAGATCCGAGCGTTGCTGTCGCTCCACATCTTACTGACTTTGGGTATTATCAGTCTTTTTCATTTTAACTATTCTGGTGGTTGTGAGGGGGTATCTCATTATGGCCTTAATTTGAATTTCCCTGATGGTTGATAAGGTTTAGCCCCTTTTCATATGTTTATTAGCTATTTGGAGAATCTCATTTGTAAAGTGCTTATTCAGATCTTTTGCCAGTTTTTCTCCTGGGTTGTCTGTCCTTTTCCTAGTGATCTGTAGGAGCTCGTTATATATTCTTCATTTGTGCCTTTTTGTTACATGATAAAGATATCTTCTTTTCATTCTTTAGTGATGTACTTTGATGAACAGAAGTTATAAATTTTAATACAGTCCAATTTATAAATCTTTTCCTTTATGGTTAGTGCTTTTTGTGTTCTTCTGTACCGCAAAGTCACAGAGACATTCTCCACCTCTGTCAGCCTTACTATTTCACCATTCATGTTTTGATCTGTAGTCCACCTAAATTGCTTTCTGTGTATGATAGAGGTCATTATTTTTTGTATATCAAATTGACCCAACATCATTTATGTTTTTTTAAAAAACCCTTTCTCAATTGTCTTATATGCCATCTTTGTCATAAGTCATGCGTCCGTATAATGTGGGTCTATTTCTGGACTCTCCATTCTGTACCACTGGCCTATCCACATATTCTCATTGCAGCACTGCTCTGTCTTATTTACTGCTGCTTTACAAGTCTTGATATCTAGTAGTGCATGTCCTCCAACTTTTTTCATCGTCTTTATCTTAGCAATTCTTAGCCCTTTACAATTTCCATGTAAATTTATATTAATAGAATCAGCTTGTCAGTTTCTACAACAAATCCTGCTGGAATATTGATTAGAATTTCATTAAATCTATGTATACCACTTGAGAAACAATCAATAACTCTACATGTTTAGTCTTTGAATCCATGAATATGGTATGTTGGGCCATTTATTTAGTTTTGGTTTTTTTGGTTTTGCTAGTACTGGAAGGCATTTATTTAGTTTTTAAACTTCTCTCAGGAATGTTTTATAATTTTCTGTGTAGAAGGTTTGCACATCTTGTGTTGAATTTATTCCTAGCTTTTTGATCTAAATGAAATTGTTTTTTTAAACTTCATTTAATAATTGCTTGTTGATACTATGTAGAAATATAATTGACTATTGTGTATTAACCTTGTATCCAGAGACTTTGGTAAATTCCTTAATTAATTCTAACAGTTTATGTGTAGATTCATTTAGATTTTCTACACACAATATGTCATTTGGGAATAATGACTGTTTTATTTCTTCCATACTAACTCATGTATTTTATTTCTGTATTTCTTTATATGCTTTATTTCACTGGTTGGGACCTCTATCTAGTACCATGTTTAACAGAAATACAAATGGTAAACAGATTTGTCTCATTTTCAACCTCAGAGGAGAAAACTTAATTTTACCATTTAATGCTATGTTTACTGTATTTTAATCAGATCAAGAAAGTTCCATTGTATTGCAAGCTTGTTAAGAGTTTATTTTTTAAAAATTGAGAACAAGCATTGAATTTTACAAAATGCTTTTCCAGCTTCTATTGAGATGATTATATATCTTTTTCTTCTATCAAATTATTATACCTTGATTGATTTGCAAATGTGAAACTAACATTGCAACTTGATCTTGATATTTGCCTTTTCTATCTAGTGTTGGATTCCATTTGCTAAAATTTTGTGTAGGGTTTTTGGATGTTTAAATAAAAAAAAGTGACTGTCGTTTTTCTTTCTTGCACAGGTAGACCGGGAAGATCGCTTCCAGCTATGCAGGGATGGAGCAGATTCAAAGCTGGCTGCCTGTGCTCACGAGGGTCAGCGTCCAGCTCATGTCACTCCCACGCTGTGGTCTTGTAACTGAAAACTGGGAGTGTTTGGCAGGCGCCCTCCTTCTTGACATGTTCTGAACATCAGTTTTTGTCCCCCTGTCCCAGGAGAGTGCCAAAAGCTCTGCTGAGCTCCCAGCTCAACCTCTCTTTTGCTCTGGACTTGGCTGTGGCCCTGCAGGGAGGTGTGGGCCTAAGTGCTGGGACCACCTCTCTCGGGCTTTCTCTTTGTGGCCTTGCACATTCTAACTGCCTTGGCCATTGTTCTCTACCTTCAGACATATTTTTGTTTTTATCTTGTCCTATTTTGTCCGGCTCTTCTGATTGTTTTCAGTGGAAAATATGGTCCAAACAAGGTCAGCCATTGCTCCCCTTTGCTTCCAACCCCCTCACTCCAGGCCTCCGCTCCTCACACCCACATGGTCTGGATTCTGTACATGAGCGAGGCATCATCTGCGGCTGACCTCTCTGCTGCCAGGCTGTGCCCCTTTACCCGATCTATACGCCACCGAGAGTCACCTTCGTAAAGTGTTGCCTCACACACATCGCCCTCCTACTTAAAAGCCTGCAGTTATTTCAAGCAGCCTATAGTAAAGAAGAAGGCTTCTTTTCCAAGCCCTGAACTTGAGAACTTCCAAAAGATGGTTCCCCTGCGCCCCATGCTGCCACATCACTGCCCTCACTTGCCACCTCCTCCCTAAAGCAGCTCTCCCTCCCAGCTCCCAGGGTTTACTCGCAGTGCTTGGAATGCACCGGAGGCACCTCTGTCTCTGAGCCTTTCCCCTCTGCTCTCCTGCCTACAACACCCTCCTCCTTCTCTCGGTTGCTTTAGTCCTGCCTTCCCCTCACGATCTATTCGGGTCCCCTAGCCCACAAAGTCATTGAGACTTCTGCACACTATGACACTCTTCCTCACAGGATCCCTGGAGTGCCTCCCTGATACCTTTGAAGGGTAGAACAGCAACTTTGTATTATTCATGGATTCGTCTGTGTATTGCCCCCTCAACCAGATGGATACTCCTCACAGAAGTCACCCCTTAACCACTTTTGTAGGCTTATGACCAGTGAAGACAGAAGTTCAGCAGGCAAAATAGGTGCTCAGTGGACAGTGATAACAGTCGTTAGAGTTGTTTGCCAAGCATGTCTGGCTCTCCACTGTCCAAGCACAGGGTGGCTGCACCCCCATCCTTTCTGAAGTGAAGTGGGACCATGTTACTGGCTTTGGCCTGTGCAGGGGGAGTAGAGAAGATGCGTATCTCTTCAAGGTAGAAGGTTTAAAAGCCTGAGTGTGGTTTGCCTCCTCTCTTTCCTTTTTTTCAGATGGGAACCTTGGATATATATCTTCCATCACCCTGGCTCCATGAGCATCCATGCAAAGCAGAAGACCTGCCAGCCCACACTGGTCACATAGAATGAATGAAAAACAGATTTTTAATCTCATAAGCCACGGAGAGACTTTGGTCCTGTCTGTAACCATAACCTACCATACCGCACGTCCCCGACTGATGCGCTGATACCAGACATGGTGAGGAGGAGGTTGTTGCTGCTGCTGCTGCTGCTGCTGGAGATGATGAAGAAGAGCAAATAAAGACATGGATCTCACTTCGCATCATGTCACTCAGGCATCTCTTTTCCAGTAGACCAGATGAAAACATCCTGTCTTTGAAGTGTCATAAAAATCTGCCTACATAAAGATGGAGCAGAATTAGAGGCAGTAGTTCCCAAATTTCTTCATGTAGCAAACAACTTAACATCGAAGAACAACTTTTCTCTTCAGATGACTCTGGAAGACAACAGTAATGAAAGCTACCTTTGAACACTTGCTCATGTTCCAGGTGCCTGTTTCATTATTTGGAATCTTCACGACGACTTGGAGAGGTAGACACCATTTGTGCCCATTTTGCAGTATGGAGCCCAAAGTTTCGAGAGACAAAGTGGCTTGCATGGAGCCACACGGCTGGTCCGTGATATGTCAGCTCCAAATCCCTTATTCTTTCCTCCCCTGGGGATTTCAGTATATGAACAAGGAATAAAACAGCTAGCAGAGACCATTCCTGTATTCTAAGTATCTCTTATAAAATCATGAGCAGATAAGCACATAAAAAATAAGCTATTAAATTCAACATAATTAGCTGGTTATGATTTTGAGCATATACTAATTTATTCCTCT
Source organism: Daubentonia madagascariensis (assembly GCA_023783475.1). Lineage (NCBI taxonomy): Eukaryota > Metazoa > Chordata > Mammalia > Primates > Daubentoniidae > Daubentonia > Daubentonia madagascariensis. Next base: position 253,911 of record JAKFHU010000624.1, read on the forward strand.
TTCCATCTTTCTTTTTGTTTTCTGCTACCTCTTCTTGGCAAATAATTAGTAGGAAGCACAAAAGTTTCAAGAAAACTTTATAGGAGGAGTTTTAAAATAGAAAATGTTTTCTCTGTTAATTTAAATTTTAGTTTAATTGGAAGGAGAAATCTCTCTAATATTCCATTCTAGCCCAGGGACCCCTAGGTTGGGCCAGGGGACCATGGGAGCACCATTTAAGGACCACTAGTAAGGTGCCTCCATCATTCCCACCCCCGCATCTGAACTCACTCCTTCCCCCTCAGGGCACCTCCCCTGCAGCTCCAGGGGAAGGCAATTGGGCCATTTGTTGGGAGTCAGCCCTTGGCTTCTTGGAGAACGTCTACATAAGTGGGCAGCTTGAACTGAAACTATTTTGTGATGTTAAACACTGGGGATCCACTAACTGGGCTTGGCTCATTTCACAAATACTGTAAGTGTCAGAGAATTTCTAAACTTCTGACCCAAGAGGAGAGGAGATGACCTGGCCTCCTTCCTACCTTTCTCTTAGCTCTCTGAATAATCTTATTTTATGCATCAATCCACTGTGCTGCACTCTTGTGGCAGCTTTCATATCAGGTTTTATAAAGAGGGCACCAATTTGGTGTCTCGGACCACAGGCTCTGTGATCAGGCAAACAGGCATTCACATTCTGGCCCTGCCTCTTACTAACTATGTGCCTTTGGACAAGTTATGAGGCCTATTTAAGCCTCTGATCTTTTATTTAAACTGGGGGATAATTACCACATGGGTTATTTTGAATATTCAATGAAAAATACCTAGTATATAATAAACACTCAATGAATGTTAACTATAATTTTAATATTGTAAACTCTCTCAGAAACTGTTAAAGGATGAGTTTAAAATTCTTGCTTTATGCTAATTATGTAAAAGATTTGATTTAAAAACTCATTCATTTATTCTTTAAACAAATGCCTAGTAAGCACCCACCTTGTGCCAGGCACTGTGCAGCCCACATACCTGTATTCGTGCATCAGGCGCCATGGGATCCTTCTGTGTGATATAGTACCCAGCATGGGGTGAGCTGCAGACAGCTGGGCCATTATTGGTTCAGGCCCTAAAATTAAAAAGCCCCAAATTAAGGACGGTTACTGGTTCTCATGTCAGGCAACGTCAAGTTTTCACCAAATTCCACCTATGGAATTTGACAGGAAAAGGATTAAATCCAGGTTGAGGGTCCTTAAAACCTGAAAACCATGACACATGTGCTTGGTGACATACGACCTAAACTCCACACCTGTGATGCGTGTGCTCGATGGAATGGCCTCTCAGGGCCTCTTCCACACACGGTCTAGAGACGCCTCTTACTCTGGGCACCGCAGTTCTCAACATCATTCTTGGGACCTGTGTTCCCAGCCCAACACCCCACTCCACCCCATCAGCACATGATCAAAAGCCTTCATCCTGTCCTCCCTCCGGGCCACCCGCAATGCAGCCCTCTCATACCCACCTGGGGTTGGCCTGAGAGCTGTGTGGACACCACCGTAAAAACCCAACTAAAGCACCTATCTCCCCACCCCTCTTCCCTGGGTTATTTTCATCAGTCCTTGGCAAAGATTAATAAAGGAATATTAGGTGTCCAAGTGACCTCTGTCCCCCAGTTTTGTCCAAAGATCTTTGGGGTTTTGTCCCTTTTTCCACACGAGTCCAGCTCAGCTTGGCACTGCACTCATCGTTCTTTGGGCTAACGCAGGCTTTGTGCCTAGTGTTGAACTCGTCTGCTATTCCCTAAGCAGAGCCCCAGAGAACAGTCCCAGGGCATCGACTCAACCTGGGTGGTAAGAGAGACCCCTGGTGGGGGAGAGCCCACAGCTGCCTCCTGCTGGCCTGACAGGAGGGTGGGAGAGACAAGGCGTGGGGCGGACGTCGGAACAAAACCAGCCACGCCAGGTTCTGCATCACCTTTGGAAGTGGAGGTCAGCACGTCCACACAGAGGCTCGTAGGCTCTGAAGTCATCATGTGCCTTAGTCTGATTTCTGTTGCTTATAGTGAGAATACCTGAAACTGGGTAATTTATAAAGATAAGGAATGTATTTCTTACAATTATGGAGGCTGAGAAGTCCCAGGTCAAGGGGCCACATCTGGGGAGAGACTTTTTGCTGGTGGAGACTCTCTGCAGAGCCCTGAGTCAGCACAGGCTTCACGTGGTGAGGGGGCTCTGCTCGTCTCTTCCTCTTCTTATGAAGTCACTAGTCCCACTCCCATGATAACCCATTCATCCATTAACCCTTTAATTCATTAATCCTTGAATACATTAATCCATTCAGGAGGGCAGAGCCCTCATGATCCAATCACCTCTTAAAGGCCCCATCTCTCACTATTGTCACACTGGGGATTAAGTTTCAACATGACTTTTACGGGGGATGTTTAAACTGTTATTAAACTCCATCTTATTAAAAGCACCTTGTTTCTCTCCCAATGCTGGAGACAAGCCCAGAGAGCCTCACAGCCAGGGAGCCAGCTGAGAGGAGTGCAAGGCTATTTGTGGCGTGAGGGCGTGAGAAGAGGCTGTTAGCCCCAGAGAGGAAGCAGCCCACCCTGGAAAGGCATGGACTTTTGGGTCTGGTACGCTCCATCGACTCCTGTGTTACTTTGGGCAAGACACTTCACCTCTCAGAGCCTCGATGTCCCCATCTGTACAATGGGGACATCTCATGCTTTATTGTTAGAGCATAAACAATAAAGCATGTTGTTTTTATCAATAATGCAAGACCCTCCTGAACTGTGAGTCTCCCTTCCCTTGGAAGAAGGAAGGATGCCATGTAAATCCCAATGGCCCTGACAGGCTAATACATGACTCTCATTGAACAGAGCGAATTGACAAGAAGACAAGAGAAGCTAGGGGGAGGGCCTGGTGGGGAAGGAAAGGTGTCAGTGAGGAGACACTTTAGAAGATACAGAAGCGAAAGTCCATGCCGCTTCTGCCTAACAAAAGGCACCATGCCTTTAGTTCTGATTTCCTGTCCTCCCTCAAGCCTGGGCTCTGCACCCTGCCTTCTTCCTCCTCCAGCCTAGTCTAAGAGCACAGTTGCTTCCACAAGAAGGGACTCAGCCACATCATCTGAGCCTCCACGTCCCTGAGACCCCAGGACCATCAATTCTTCTGAAGCAGTCCTTGATGTACGCGGCAGCCAAGCCCTGTCCAGGCTCGGAGCCCTCTGCCCTTTCTCAGCCTGGGCTTCCTGTTTATTCTTTCCTCTTTATGCCCCATTCCAGCCATGGGGCCCAAAAATGCCAGAGACAGAGCACAGGGCCAGAATGGAGATCGCACGCTCTCAGTGGTCTGCACGCTGCCTGCACGGGGTACTGACGGTGAGCACCTACTGGCCCTTCCTCCCACCTGCCCCTCCCCACCTCCTCAACCCAGTTGGCCCCGTTCCCTCTCCTCGGTTCGCTGCACACACAGCACACACCAAACCCGATTTTCATGTCTGCAAAGCTCCTGTGCAATCTGTATTGCTCGTGGACTAGTTCTGGTTCTAGGTTTCATTAGCTCTCTGTCACCTATGTAGGGAAAGAAGAAAAGCAATAGATTATCGTCATTCTGATCATCTACTGGGCCTTCAGTAGATGTTTGGACAAATGAATTAATGCTTGTCTCATGAAATTAAATAAATCATTATTTCATTCATTCATTCATTCATTTCCAAATGCCTCCTCTGTGCCTTGCCAGGTCCTGGGGGCCATGGCAGAAACTTGTCCAGGGTACTTTAGGGCTGAGAACTCTAAGTTGCTGCCTTGTCAGAAAAAGCATGCAGCATCCAGCATGTGCAGATGTGGAGCTTGGAGGTGAGGTTCTGGGCTTAAAGACAGCAGCCTTGGAAATGTCACGTTGGGAAGTATATTTCAGCTGCGCAGGCTGAAATGACTCACTCTGAGAGACGCCTTGTTGGGGTCCAGACCTAGCTTCCCTGTAGCAGTTTGGTTCTCTTCAGGTGGAAGGCAATGCGGTGCTTGCAGAGTGTTTTCTGATACCCCTGGGTAACTCTTGTCTATGTCCCATGGACTCGACTCTCTCCCAGCTGGGCATCATCTGGTATCCCTGAGGTGTCTCTGGGAGCTGACAGGCAAACTCTGGTCCGTAAGTTGCTGTTGCACCGACTCCACAAGCTGCTAGTAGTGTTGTCCTACAGACACTGTCCAGAGCGAGAGCTGTTTATACTGTGCTATCATAACAGAGCCCAGGCTCTATTAATAGAGTGTTGCTCAGATATATTGTCACTGAAGACCTTAAATAAGTGATTTCTGTAAACCTGCCATACAGTTGCTGGCACCATCTTCCCAAATAAAGCCCAGTCCTATGATGGCCCCTAACTGTCCCCGAGATGTGCCTGCTAACAAGGGTGGAGAGGATAGGCGTGCACGTGGCCTGCAAATTGAGGTTCGGGGGTGGAGCCCTAGTTCTGGATAATGCTCTGTGTGGTCTCAGGAGAGTCACCCCATCCCTTGGTCTCAGTACCTCCATCCAGTTCTGTTCTTCTTCTAGCCTAAGCATTTTTATTAATATTTTTATGTTTAAGTGCTAACCAGAAGCACAGGCTTCATGTGGGAGAATCTGAATCCCCCGCTTGAGCCTCATTGCTAATTCCTGCGTGAGGCCTGGCGCCAAGAAACTGTGTTCGCTGCTCTCTGCAGGCGGCTCTCACACCTACCTGCTGTGGTAGGTGCTTTGCATTTGGAATCTAATTGCCACTAGAAAACCCACACACAAGCTTACCATCCCAATCTGGTTTTTTATTTCTGTCCTTTCCTGAAAGGCTGCAGCTTTTCTGTTTAAAAGTATGCCCTTTTTCTTTTTAAGCTAAATCCCCTTAGGGCTATGATGACAGGATTGCCTCCTTACTCTTTAATAGAACTTCACTGGCCCTTGGATTTCAGGTCTCCCTGGGTGAGCAGAGGAGGAGGTGGGCGGGGGAGGCGAGGGGAGGGGAGGGGAGGGGAGGGGAGTGCCGGCCCCTCCAGCTCCCACCTGGCGCTTCACCACTTCCGCATCCATGTCTGCTTCCTTCCTGGCCTTCAACTAAAGGAGCCCTCAAGAACGAGTTTGGCAAAACCATTCATTCTTAGTTGTAAGTGATAACTCCTGCAAAGCTTTTATAAAAGGGTCGAGGCCTCAATTTAATAGAAAGTGTCTCTGATTATGGAATTTCAGGCCTTGGAACACGTAATGAGAGTTCGTGTGTTGGGGGGTGTGTTCGTATGTGTGTGTTATAGTGTGGGGGGTGTGTGTGTTATGGTGTAGGTATGGGTCGTAATGGTGTGTGTGTGTGTTTTATGGCATGGGATGTGAGGTTTTAATGGGATGCGTGTGTCATGGCACAGGGTGTGGGGGGGGGTGTTATGGTGTGGGGTGCCTGTGTGTTGATGGGGTGAGTAGGAGTGGGAGAGGGAGGTGCTAGGGAGAAGGTTTTCTTTAGCCCCGGAAATCAAAATGTTTTCATTCATTAAACATTTATTGTGTTCTTATGTGCCAGGAATTATGTAAACACTGGGGATTTAGAAATGAAAGCCAGAAACCCTACCCTCATTTTGTGCCCAATTAATAAGACCACTATAGCCTCTTGGGACATTTAGGTTTTTTGTTTGTTTTAAATTTATGTCTTAATTGCTTTACTTGGAAACATAATTCTGCTTTCTGGAAACAACAGAGCACTTCCTAGCTGGGCACAGTGGCTCATGCTTGTAATCCCAGCATTTTGAGAGGCTGAGGTGGGAGGATCACTTGAGGACAGAAGTTCAAGACTAGCCTGGGCAATACAGTGAGACCCCAGCTGCTACACAGCCTACATGCTAAGTGCAGCACATGGCAAGTAGTCCCCTACCCTCAGGAACTAAGAGGAATGTTGGTGGCCCTGCCCTGCTTTCTGCTTCCTGTCACCAGACAACCTGTGTCCCCAAAGCTTTCTTTCATCTCTTGTTAAGTAGCTAGCCGTCAAATTTTCATGTCCTTCACTCCTTCCCTGAGTAAGAGAAGCTCTTAGAGGGACCCTGGGAAAGAATGTCCCGGCCAGCCAGCCTTCCCCTCCACTCACTTTCTTCCCGGCTGCTTGGCCTCACGTAGGCTGTGGTCACTCCTGCTCTGCTCTGGTTTGCTGACGCAGCATGTCAGGAGTGAGTCTGGCCCAGTGCCTAATCTCAGGCCAAATATCTGACTCTGGCTCAGTTCCCAAAGGCTCCCTGGAATGAAAACAGAGTGACAAGTGGGACCCATTGAAGAAGGAGGGAGCATTCTCTCCAGAGGGAAGCCTGTGGAGACCTTCACTGAGGGGCAGCTACGGTGCAGTGCAGCACAACAGGGCCTCTGGCTTCCACCCACAGTTAGCTGAGACACGGCCACTTCCAGGGCACCCTGCATTTCCAGACGGGAAACAGTAGTGGTCACCTTCCAACCTTGCTGCTATGAAACACCAGCTTGTCATACTCTGGACTCTCCCCTAGCAGAGCTTCGGCCTTTACCGAGCCCAGCGAGGTCAGACACCTGGCAAAGGAAGGCAAGTGGGGCTCAGGTGTGTGTCTGCTGGTGGTTGCATAGCATAGATTCCAAGATGCTCTTCCCCTCATCGTGCAGGAGTTAAGGGGCAGGCACAGAGCAGGTGTCTGGGGCAGGGGTGAGGGGTGCTGGTGCTTAGTCTAGGGACCAGGTACCAGGCACCACTCTGCCCCATATCACGCCACGTACTAAGGCATGCAACGGAGTTTGGGTCTTCAGTAAACACCCAAGGAGGAGGATTTTGCCTTTGTACCATCCCTCATACAGTGTCAGTGCACTAACGAGGTCAACCCCGGCTGGGGCCCCTTCCTGCAGGGGGGTCAGGGGAGGGGCAGTCGTGTGTGGGGAGATGGGTTGCAGGCTTGGGGGGTGGGGCAGGGACTGGAAGTTGTTGGAGCAGAGGAGTTGAGAAGAACTGGCAACGACTCTCCCTAGCTATCAATTTAACTCCTTCGCTGATATGTTAACTCGGGTATTCATCCGATGGCCATTTATCGGGGCCAGACACTTCGTAGGCACTGAAGGAAACAGAAATGAGTAAGAAAATGCCAGCCCTCTAGCTCGGGGCTTGCAACTTTTTTGATCATAATCCACAGTCAAATGTAAAAAATACATTTTTCATGGTGATCCAGCACATACACACACATTCACACACAGAGACATAAACAAACACACACAGACACATACACAAACACACACAAACACACACACACAGAAACACACATTCACACACAGACACATTCACACAAAGACACATACCGACAGACAGAGGAAACAAAAGTTGTATAAAACAAGCCAATCCACACTATTAATATGTGTGATGCATCCTGATGTGTTCTATTCTCTTCTTTTTCTTTTCTTAAATGCTGATCACAACTCACTGCAATGATTTCTTGATTGACTAATGGGCCCTAAGGAGAATTCTGAAGAATGCGGCTGAACCCCACGTGGGAACCAGATGAGAAGCGAGTGAACCAATATTTACAGCTCTAACTCGGTCTCCTGAGCTGGGAACTGGGGGGGGGAGGGCAGGAGGGGACACCTGGATCAATTGGAGCAGGTGATGAAGGGTGACCCAGACCATTTGGAAGAGGAGGTAACACTGAGTCTAGAGAAAAGTTGGAGGTCACTGGGAGAAATGCCATACTAGAAGCACGTTTTCATGCTGAGAGAAGACGCTGTATCTTTACTACATATTATAATTCATAGAATGCCTAGCAATTCTCCTGTCCCCTGGGCTTCAGCATTTGGTTTCCTGTGGAATGTTTGTTATTTTGGCTGTGTTTACATAGAGTGAACTAGTCACACAAGTATCATTATATTATATATAATATGTATCATATATCAGCCCTCTAGCTGACATTGAGCTATACAGTCATGCACTGCATAAAAACATTTTGTCAAGACAGACCACATATATGACAGTGGTCCTCTAAGATTATAGTGGAGCTGAAAAATTTCTCTCGCCTAGTGACATAGTAGCTGTTGTAGTGCAACGCATTACTCACGTGTTTGTGGCGATGCTAGTATAAACAAACCTACTGCACTGCCAGTACTATAAAAGTACAGCATATACAATTATGCACAGTACGTAATACTTGATGATAATAAACAACTATGTTACTGGTTTGTATATTTATTAAACTTTTATCTTTTTTTCAGTGTATACTCATTCTACTTATAAAAAAAGTTAAATGTAAAACAGCCTCAGGCAAATCTTTCAGGAGCTATTCCAGAAGAAGGCATTGATATCATAGGAGGTGGCAGCTCCATGCTCATTACTGCCTTCAAAGACCTACCAGTGGGACAAGATGTGGAGGTGGAAGACAGTGATATTGATGATCCTGACTCTGTGTAGGCCTAGGCTAATGTGTGCATTTGTGTCTTAGTTTTTAACCAAAAAGTTTAAAAAGTAAAAAAATAAAAATTGTTAAAAATAAAAAAGCTTATAGAATAAGGATGTAAAGAAAGAAAATATTTTTGTTTAGCTGTACAATGTGTTCGTGTTTTAAACTAAGTACTACTACAAAAGAGTCAAAAAGTAAAAAAAATTAAAATGTTTATAAAATAAAAATGTTGCAGTAAGCTAAGGTTAATATATTATTGAAGAAAGAAAAATATTTTTTATAAATTTAGTGTAGCCTAAGTGTGTAGTGTTTATAAAGTCCACAGTAGTGTACAGTAATGTCCCAGGCCTTCACATTCACTCACTACTCACTCACTGTCTCAACCAGAGCAATTTCTAGTCCTGCAAACTCCATTCGTGGTAAGTGCCCTACACAGGTGTACCATTTTTCGTCTTTAATAGTGTGTTTTTAGTATACCTTTTCTAAGTTTAGATATGTTTAGATGCACAAATACTTACCACTGTGTTATAATTGCCTGCGGTATTCAATACAGTAACATGCCATACAGTTTGTAGTCTAGAAGCAATAGGCTATTCCATATAGCCTAGGTTTGCAGTAGGCTCTGCCATCTGGGTTTGTGTAAATACACTCTATGATGTTTGCAAAACAATGAAATCACCTAACAAAAAGCATTTCTCAGAACATATCCCTATCATTAAGTGATGCATGACTGTATTGAGCTATCTTGTATAGCGTGGTTCATATTATATATTGTGTGTTGCATTGTACATCAGACTGCATATTGTAAGTTGTATAATGAGCACATTAATTTGGATATACTTGATCTGTTCAAATGCACTAACATTATATAATAATCGTACTATATTGATTTTACTATCACTGTTGCTACTAAAGGGGACCTGAGGAAGAACTGTCCCCCAAGCCATCAAGCCTGCCAAAACCATCTGTCCACCTTGGTCTTCAGTGATGAGATCCCATCTGCCCAGGGATCAGGATCAGGTGGGTTCTGAGTACTTCCTGAGGCCATTCCAACCCTGGGAAAGAGGGCTTTGCCTGCTCTGCAGGGCGCAGCCCAGGCAAGGCAGCCTCCATGGCTGGGAAGCAAGACACTTCCAAGGTGACCCAACTCTCTCATAGCCCTGCCTGCTCTCCTTCTAGACTTCCTTTTTTTTCTTTTATTTTTTTAAGATTTAAAATTTAGCCATCCACTCATGTTTTTTCTTTTTGTGGAGACAGAGTCCTCACTCTGTCACCCTGGGTAGAGTGCAGTGGCACAATCTAGCTCACTGCAACCTCCAACTCCTGGGCTCAAGCGATCCTCCTGCCTCAGCCTCCTGAGTAGCTGAGACTACAGGCGTGAGCCACTATGCCCGGCTGATTTTTTCTTCGTAGAGATGGGGGGTCTCACTCTTGCTCAGGCTGGTCTCGAACCCCTGAGCTCAAGCAGTCCACCCACCTCGGCCTCCCAGAGTGCTAGGATTACAGGCATGAGCCACTGCGCCCAGCCTGGACTTCCTATCTTATGGATGGCTTCTCTCTCCCACCCCCACTGCCAGGCCATCTCTCCCTCCTTTGTACTCACAGAGCACCCAATGTCTCCATACCCTTCCTCTAGCACTGTTCATACTGAATATTCTCAAATTAAAAAAAAAAAATTTCTAAGACCTGTATTATCAACTGGATTATCAGGTGCTGTAGGGCAAGGCAATAATGTTTACATCTTTCTTTATTCAGATGTGTGCCCCCAGAAGACAGCTCCTCACAGGCTCTCCTTTTTTGGTAAATTGTTAAATTAAAAACCATGCACAGGGTGTATTGTGGCAGTGGCTACGAGGCAAAACAACAAACAACGACATATATCTATCACAGGCAAGGAAAAAATCACCAAGGAAGGGCAGAGCGAAGGCTTGCCTTTACCAGGTTAAGGAGCTGCAGGAAGACAGCAGGTGCTGCAACCCAGCAGGGATAATTGGGGCTCACGAGGCAGCTACTGGGTTACTGGATCTACAGAGGGACACAGCCATTGGTGACACGCTTTCGCTCCTCCAGGCAACTCGTAACACAGGAAACGCTTAGTTACTTCCTTTCTGATTTCCTAAAGCTATTTTTGTTTTAGTCCCAAACATGACATCTCTTGTCTCCCTTTCTCATTGAGTTAATTAAAAACAACAACAACGACAATAACCTGTTCTGTAATAGTAGTAAAGAGAACACTAAAGGAGTAGATGTTTGACCCAGGCTTAGAAAATTAAGTTGGGAGAAAGAGTACTACTATTAATATCAATAGTTGTCAGTGAGCACTATCACTTGAACAGCTCCCACAAAATCTCCACTTCTCCAAACAGCCCTGCAGTGTAGACATTATCCCCATTTTACAGGTGAGGAAGTGCCAGCTCAGGAAAGCAATGCTCACAGGCTGGGAGATGTCCACACCTGGATCAAGGGTGAGCCACACCCCCACGTGCCTACAAGCACACGCTAGCTGATGTGGACTCTGGAAATGTAATTTGTTTTAAGATTAGCATATACAAAAAATTATCAAGACAGCAAAATGCTGCTGGTGCTGCAAAAAAAAAAAATACATTGGATGAAATACATTTTCAAACCAAATCAAAGCCACTTTTTTTCTCATCTGCTATTTTAAAAGATCTGTTTTAGCCAGGATACCACCTTGGAGTGATCTGCTCCATTCATGAAGCAGGGGGGTTGGTTGCTGCAGAAGCAGAGCTGGACTGCCAGGAGGCGGTGGGGGTGGGGGAGTAGGGGGCCTAGGGGGCCTGTCTCCTTGGAGTGGCACCTGCCACTCCAGGCCCTGAGGACAGGTGAGCCCAGCCTCTGTAAATTCTCACTGGCCTCTAGGATTTGGGAGCACCAAGGAGGGCTCAGGGGACCAGGTGGGCTTTAGAAGTCTCAAGGCAAGGAGAGGCCCATAGGCATGCCAGGTCAGAGTGGAACCAGGCCCCCCTGGTGGGTTCAGGCCCCTCATGCTCTGCTGAGGCGTGGGAGCACCAGCTGACTCTGAGGCTGAGTGGGGAGGAGTAAAAGAAGGAAATGTGGCCCCCCATGGACCCTGCCAGGGGATGGGAGAGGCTTTTGTACATAAGCCTAGGAAAGAGAGAACATGAGAAACTTAGGTTCCAATATTGCTCTGATGGAGACTCAGCTCTCAGTGTATGGTGCCACCAACATTTATTTGGCATCTGCCATGTGCCAGGGTCTGCACCAGCTGCTGGGAGCACAGTGGTATATAAGTCAGTCCCCGCTCTCCAAGAGCATGGGGTCCAATCAGGGAGACAGACACACAACTAAACATGATTTGCTATCTGCTAAGATAGCACCATGCAGAAGGGACTACAAGGGATCAGAGAAGGAATTCTTAGCCCAAACCAGAGGATTCCTAGAGGAAATGACTCATGAATCGAATCTCAAAAGACTGGCAAAGGCTAAGGAAGCAGAGACAGTGAAAAGAGCACCCCAGGCATGGGGATGGGGGTATGAGCAAGGCACGGGACAGCACATGAAGAGAGGTGTCTGAGTCTGCCTGGGATACCACAGCAAAGAACCATAGACTGGATGACTTAAACAGCAGAGACTTATTGTCTCACAGTCCTGGAGACTGGCAGTCTGAGATCAAGGTGTCTGCAGGGTTGGTTTCATCTGAGGCCTCTCTCCTTGACTTACAGATGGCTGTCATCCCTCTCTGTGTGTCTGTGTCCTCAGCTCCTCTTCTTATAAGGACACCAGTCAATTGGATTAGAGCCCATCATAAAGGCCTCATTTTGAATTAATTACCTCCTTAAAGACCCTGTCTCCAAATACAATCACATCCTGGGGCACTGAGAGTCAGGGCTCCACCATAAGAATTCTGGGGAGGGGGCACAATTTAGCCCATAACAGTGGGGAAGTACAGGTGGCTGGTGCCCCCAAGGGAGCTCAGGTCAGCACCTCAAGAGACATGCAGAGAGCTCTGACTTTGCTCTGTGGATGGCAGGGGCTTTGACGGTCACAGAGCTTGAAACTCAGTTCTTGCATTTGGCAGCTGTTTGAACTTGGGCACACTGCTTTACTCCTGAGCCACCGTTCCCCTGTTTGTAAAACGGGGGTCAAACTATCTACCACATAGGGTTTGTTGTAAAAATTAAAAGAAAATGTTTCTAAAGCAATTTCGCAGAGTCTGGCAAGTGATAGGCACGTCAGGTGATAAATATGAGGAGAGTGAAGGTGGTGCCGGAGCCCAGGAAAAGGTTAACAAGGTCCAGCGTGGAGGCAGCAGTCGAGAAGCGGCGCGGGTGCCACTCCCCAGGGCGGCAGCGCGTGGATGCATGGCGAGACCCCGAGGGCCCTGGGGACGGTCCGTGTGTGAGGCAGCACTGCTCACGGTGTGGTCTGGGCATCACCTGCTTCAGAATTGCCGTATGAAAACACAGACTTGCAGGCCCCAGTTCAGCCTTCTGATCAGAATTGAACCTGCATTTAACCAGCTTTCCAGAAGCTCAGCCAGAGAATCACCCTGGAGACCTGCAACTCCGAAGGGTGGAAACCATGGAGGAAACAGAGAGAATGTGGATCTTCTTGTTCCTGCTTCTTACTCAAGTCCAGGAAGAAGTAAGACTTTCCCCAAAGGGCGGAGTGGGTAGCCACCCCCGTCGCCGTGCTGCCCTCTCCTGCGACGCTCAGAGTACGGTGGAGCGAGAATCCCAGAGTCCTGCCAGGCGGGCAATCAAGCGTCTGCTCTGTTGCTAGGCCATGCTGTGCGCCTCGGGCCAGCAAAGTATAGCCTTTGCCCAGTGTTGGCAGCTCCCCAGGACCCAGACTCGTGGAGAATATGCTAAACATTGGCCTGATTATTTGGGGGATTGAGGGATTGTGAGGGACCAAACTTGTCTCCTTCCAGAAATTTAATGAGCAAAATATTACAATTAGTCAAGCCTACATGGCCACCAGCTGACCCGGACGCCTGCGGTTCTTTAATTAAGCTGTAGGGATGAGACACCACCCCACCCCCCGACCAGGTGTCTCCCACAGAGTCGCGACCAGATGAGTTCATTTGCCTTGAGTCATTAATCTGAGAGGACCATTAGCTCTCTGGGAAATGATGTTAACGTGAACCAACCACCTTTTGCTGGGAAAAAGAAGGCTCTGTCCCTTTGACACCCAGCTCAGGCGGAACAGCCGGTCTTGAGTCAAATGGCCATTTCTCTAGAGTGGGTAGCAAAAGTGAGAGGAGCTGGTAGGCAACCTCAGTCAGTTCCTTCTCTTCTCTACAACGCTGGGCTCTCTCACCAACCGCACACAGTCTGTTACATGCACACCCACCATGTTAACGCAGACACTTCACTCGTGCAAACACACTCGCACACTCTTACCTCCTGGAGGCCAGCTCTGACAGACATTTACCTTCCTTTAGTAGGTGAATTATTGGGCCTGTTATTATAATTACAACCTCCCTAATTAAATTCTGCTAACCTAGGACTGTGATCCTTTGAAGCCAAAGGGTCTGTGGGAGTTATGCTCAGCTGTTATTTGCCTTTACATTACTTATGAAAAGAATGTTTGCTAAAAAGCTAATTCATAATATTCACACGATTGGGGGCAGATTAAATGTGCTGGACCAGGCTGCCTGTTTTGTGCCATTGGTGTTTGCTGCAAATTAGACATGAATGTATAGTTTTCATTTCATGCTCAGCGTGGTGCTTGCTTAGCAATGTTTCATAAGCATGAGTCCGGGTGCTTTTGTGTGAAAGGAACAAAATGGCGTTTTTTAAAAAAATGAAAATCTGAGTGTCAGACTTGCCTAATCTAGACTGTCCACCCCTACCTCGGCTTGTCCTGATGGGTGGGCATTTACTGTGTCCTGTTCCTGGTGACTGCTGCCTGGCTCTGAAGAGGTCTTGCTGTGCCAGTCGTGAGTAGGGGGTGGGCGGTGCTCTGGAGAGGCAGTCTCAAGCCGTCCAGTGTGGCCAAGAGCTTTCAGAGACAGGACATCCCTGTCGCCAGGTGGTGACGAGCTGCAAAGGAGGCGGCTGTGGGGGTCCCTGCACAGGGCTCTGTCGGAGCAGCCCTGGCTGTGCAGCCATACCTGACTGCTGAAGAGTAGAACGTCCGCTGAGAGTCCCTCACTCAAGCAGAACTGAAATATTTCTATAATGTGCTCATACTTAAAGGCCAAAACTGTTCCAGGCCCTGTAAAAATATAAAGATGAATCTACTTTCTGATCTTCAGCTGAGAGACAGACAGAGACACCACATGTGAGCGGAGGACACAGAAGTAGCTGTAGGTTGACTATGCTGGTATGGTGCAAGGAGCCCCAGGGACTGAAGAGAGCAAGGAACTCTCTGTCCAGGGCAGGAGTCAGCAAGTGTTGGAAGAAGCCAGGTAGTAAATATTTTAGGCCGTGTGGGCCACATGGTCTTGGTCCCAACTACTCAACTCTAACGTTGTACAGTCAGAAGGCATCTGATGATCGTGGCTGTGTTCCAATGAAACTTTATTTGTAAAAACAGGCGGAGGGCTGTAGGCTGTAGGCTGCTGACCTCTGAACGTGGGGATGGATTATTGTACATGGTTGCAGTCTATTTTTAAGAAATTTTAGAGGTAAATTGTTATTACTATTTCTCTCTCTGTCTCTTTTTCTCTATCTTCTGGTGGTATTAATCTACTGGAATGATATATTTCTTTTACAATGATCATATTTTTCCTTTTTAAAAAAATTATAAAAGAAATACATGGTCACTATAAAATTACTAGAAAATAGAGGTGAGCAAAACAAACAAACAAACAATTAAATTACTGGGCTAGTCTTTATCCTTTACCTTGCCTCTTCATTTTCTCTACTCACAGTGTCCCTCACTGTCCCATAGCCACCCACATGGGGGGACGCTCAGCTGGTGGGCGGGGAGGGAGAGAGAGCTCTGTGACCTCAGCGGGTCACTCATCTCGTGGATGAGGCCAGTGCACGCACACGGGGAGCTCAGAGGTCTCTGTTGAAGTTCAAGGTCACCTGCCTCAGCCTGCTGTGGTGACCCCCATGCCCCCTGGGATGGAGTTGTTAGTCTCCAAATGGTAGGAATTTCTACTGAGGTGACTTCTGAAGGTAGAACCTGTCCAGCTCAATTCACCGCACTTCATTCAGTCAAGAAATGTTTGTTAAGAATCCACTGGTGCCAACCAGGCACTGTTCTAGACACTGTGGCCAACAAGACAGACCTAGGGAGCTTTCATTCTTGTAGGGGAGGCTAATTATAAGCAAACAAACACCATAAAAATGATCACGTAAATGTTGGATGGTAATGGCTGCAAAGAATAAAATGGCAAGCACTTGGTGGCAGGGGTGGGGTGGAGGGAACACTCCCCCACGGGAAGGGGGCACGCGGGGAGGGGGGACTGTTAGGGACCCTTCCTGGGAAGCAATGAGAATGTCAAGGACAGACAGAAGCCCTGCAGGCTGAAGCAAGCAAGCTCAGGGCAAGGAGGACAGCAGTCGGCGAAGGAGGCAGGGCCTTCGGACTATGCTAGGGAGCTGGGATTTTACTCAAGAGCAGTGGGAGCCAGTGGGGGTTGTAGGCAGGAAAGCTGTTACATTTGCAGAAGCTTGCCCTGCTGTTTTTGGAGAACAGACTGCAGGCACGAGAGGGGAGAGGAGGAGACTTGTTGGCGGCTGCAGGGGAGGTGCTGATAGCACGGATCTGATGGTTCTGATGCCCCCGGAGAGGGGGAGCTGGCAGGACAAGATGCCAAGAACCCCCTCTGTATGATGGTGGGTGTGGTGCCACTCACTGAAATGGAAAGACAGAGGAGGTCGGGGTGGGCTGGGGAGGAAAGCAAGCGAGGGTTCTGGATGGGACAAGCTGGCAGTGCCTGTTAGCAGCAAGGGGAGTTGGGAGCTCCAGCAAGAGAACTTTTTAACCAGTCTCGACTGGATGGCTCCAGTGTTCCAGGCTCAGGCTGGGCCTGTCTGCAGTACTGCCCAGACCCTCCTATCCTCCTGTCTGGTTGCAGCCTGGCCCAGTACCACCTGCTGGCCCATGATTCTCAGGCCAGGAATGTCATGCCTGCAGCCAGGAAGGCCCCCAGCCTCACCTAGACAGCCCCAGGCAGGGTGTGACCTATCCACAGGTAAACAAGGGAGGAAGGAGGATAGGGGCTCTCCACTGGGTAACCGGTCCCCGTGTGGCCATCGCAGGCCCAGCTGTCTCTCTGGAAAAATGCCATGGACACTGTTAGTCAATCAGACCTCAGCAGCAACACCACCTTGCTTCACTGCATTTGCAAAATAAGCAAAGTTGTTAGTGCTCCCTGACTTCTGCGTATGAGTATGTTTCTCATCAACTCATTGCAGTTGCAATGAGTTCCCAATTACAGCTGTAAAATGTGGAAAGCTCTGTGTGAACATCCTCAGAGCTCCAGGGCCCACTGCTTTGATGTCAGAGCTGGGGAAGTGGTGGCGCCGGCTCTAAAACCCGCGGAGGCCAAGGTGGTGGTGATGTGGGCGGCCTTGCTGATCAGGTGCCCACACACTGCACGCGGGCAGGGAGGGGGGCAGGGCTTCCTGTATTTCACCAGCAGATGAGAAGGAAGTGGGAGCCGGCATGCCTTTCCATCAGCTCCCTCCCTTCAGGCCTTCCTTGCTTGCCCTTTCTCCACATTTGGCCCAGACGCTGAGGTTTATAGACCACGTGGCGAGAAGTCCACAATTGCCATGCTGACGGAAACCATAAAAAAGGCTGTTTTCCAGAAGCATGCCCTTACAGGCCTGACATGGGGCATGGGGGTGGAGTGGGAGAGCCCCTGATGGGACCACGGCCGTGCACGCTACCAGGACGCCCTACATTGTGAAGACATATATCATAAAATTCAAGGAACCCCAGAGCCGGCAAGGACTGTAGAAATCACGGTGTTCAATGTCTTCATTGTCACTGTGAAGAAGACCCAGGAAAATGAGGTGATTTTCCCAGAATAGTGACAAAGGAAGAACAAGAACCAATTTCCTGATTCCTCACCCTGGGCTGAGGCACAGAGCCCTTCACCCCCTACTGTGGGGACTCACCTGAGTCTCCAGGCCAGGGCTGCCCAGGCTTACTCAGGCCACAGCCCTCAGAGGAAAGAATAATGTGCTAAAGGGACAGGCAACCTGCCTGGGGACTCTTGCCCCCGCACCCCTGCTGGGCTCCAGGACACCCCCTGGGGAGTTGTGTATGTGCGTGTGTGTGCATGTGTGTGACCTGGAACGCTGATTCTGCAGTGCTCAGTTTCTGAGTGGTTTCTAAGAATCCATGATTGATTGAGGAGACTGAAGATGAAACCCATACGTTGCATTGTAAAGTCCTTTGCACTTCCTTATTACGGGAGATTAGTTCACATATCCTTTCTTAGGTGGAAGGAAAGAAAACCACAATAGATAAAGCAATTTTCTTAAGGTCACACAGGATATTTGCAATGGAGCTGGAATGTAAATTAGTTGGACTTACATCCCCAAGCCTGGAAAAAAAAGGTAGCGGGCTCTATTAGAAATCAGATCAAATATAAAGAAAATAGAAATTAAGGCCCAAAGTACTCCAATTGTATTTCATGAGGACCTTGGCCACATGACATCCAACTGCTGAGGCATTATCTCTAAAAAGTGGTCCCCAAAACTAGGCCTGGAATTCACCTTTAAGGTTAGTTTAGTGGATTGTGAAAAGCACTAACTAAGAAGTATTTAAAAAAATAAAAGAAAACAGAACAGTTTTGTAGGTAAATATGTTTAGGAAACCCTTAGTAGCCAAAATTAAATGGTTCTTTACAGCAGGACTTCTCAGAACCTTGAAAATGTTAACACACATTGAGACTCTAAGAATGAGATAAAGCAAAAGATAGTTTCTGAATTTATCTGACCAAGGAACATTCTTAACCAAGATTTCTAGTTGGTCAGGGGTCTTGCCAAAATGCCTTTTTGGAAAAGAAATGTCTTGATATATTTTTTCCAGTGCAAGCAAATAGTGATGAACCTCTTTGCTAATGGAAGACGGGGAGGACTTACAGAGTGAGAACCTCCCTGAATCTGCTCCCCATAAAAATTTAAAAAGTACCATAAAATGGGTCAAAATCAACTTTTTCAGTACTCTGGAAATCAACCACAGGCTTGCAACAACTGAGGAGCATTTACTCAAGAAAACTGCTGAACTTTTGTAAGAGCAGCAAGGTTGTGGCATTTGAACTTGGCCTACTCCCATCCTACTCTACCCAGCTCCATGTTAGCCTTGATGACATAACCAGCAGCCTCAGCCTCACAACCCCGGTAGCTATGAAAACCAGCAACCTTGTAGCCACCTGAGGAAACAGACTGGGTTTGAAGCTCCTCAGAATGTCCTATTTGAGGAGCATTGTCATTATTTACCCATCCTTTAGACTCCTGGAATAGTCCCATTTATGGGGCATCATTGATATTTGGCCTGACTCAGAGCTCACTCCACAGAAGAAGCTGTATACCCAGGGAATTTGTCAAAAACTATCAGCAGCAATTGTTTAACATTGGTCTGAGACTACAATACCAGTTGGGACGATCAAGAGTGTGGCTCAAAATATAAAAGGATTATCTGATATGTCCATAGGAGGTTTTGAAAAGCTCTAACATATTCCCAGGGATCCGAAAGGCTATGTATATGTGCAAGGTTGTGCATATGCCCAGAAAAGACCCGAGAAGGTCCCAATCTCTCCACTCTGGCAGGCCACGAGGCTCTAAGCAAGCAGGAAGTAAAAGCTAAAGCAGAGTTATAAACTGCTTGAGCATTGAGGAGATGCCCCAATACACATTCAGAGCCACTTGGCAAAAGTTGGAAGACCTACTGGTTCACAGCATTTGAGGAAATCTCTGGCAAATCATTAGCTGACCAATAAGCTAACTGAGCAAAAACTTCAGTGGCTACACAGTATACTGTGATGGCTATTATCAAAAAGACAAAAGATAAATATTGGGGAGGATGTGGAGAAAAGGGAACCCTTGTACAGAGTTGGTGGAACTGTAAATTAGTATAGCCATTATGGAAGACTGTATGGAGAGTCCTCAAAAAACTAAAAATAGAACTACCATATGATTTAGCAATCCCACTTCTGGGTATATATCCAAAGGAGTTGATATCAGTGTGTTGAAGGGATATCTGCACTCCCATGTTTATTGCAGCATTATTCACAATAGCCAAGATGTGAAATCAACCTAAGTATCCATCAACAAATAAATGTATAATGAAAATGTGGTATATGCATGAAATTACTATTCATCCTTTAAAAAGAAGGAAATTCTGTTATTTGTGACAACATGGATGAACCTGCAGGATATTATGCTAAGTGAAAGAAGCCAGGCACAGAAAGACAAATACTGCATAATCTTACTTATATGTGGAATCTAAAAAAGTCAAACTCATAGAAATAGAGAGTAGAATGGTGATTACCAGAGGCTGATGGGGCAGGGGAGATGTTGGTCAAAGGGTACAAAGTTTCATTTAGGCAGGAGGAATAAGTTTTGGGGATCTATTGCACAGCATTGTAACTATAGTTAATAATAATGTATATTTCAAAATTGCTAAAAGAGTAAATTTAAAATATTCTCATCACCAAAAAATGATAAGTATGTGAGGTGATAGATAGGTTAGCCTGATTTAATCATTCCACAATGTATAAATATATCAAAACATCACATTGTACCCTATAAATATATACATTTATTATTTGTCAAGTTTTAAAAAATAAAGTTAAGAAAACAATTTTATTTATAATAGCATCAAAAAGAATAAATTTCTTAGGAATAAATTTAACAAAAGAAATACAAGACTTATACACTAAAAACTATAAAATATTGTTGAAATAAATTAAAGACCTGAATAAATAGAAAGACTCCCCAAGGCCATGGATAAGAAGACTTAATATTGTTAAGTAACAATTCTGCCCAAATTAATCTACGGATTTAACATAATTCCTACAGAAATTCCTACCAATTCTTTTGCAGAAATTGACAAGCTAATCCTAAAATGCATCTGGAAATGCTAGGGACCCAGAATAGCCAAAATAATCTTGAAAAAGAATGAAGTTGAAGTTCTCACACTTCCTATCTTTAAAACTTGCTATAAAACTATAATAATCAAGACCATATGGTACTGGCATAAGGAAGACATATAGATCAATGAAATGGAATTAAGTGTCCAGAAATAAACCTTTACATTTATGGTCAGTTGATTTTCCACAAAGGTACCAAGATAATTGAATAGAGGAAAAATACATACTTTTCAACAAATAGTGCTGGACAATTGGATGTCTACAAAAAAGAGAGTAAAGTTGGACCTCCTACCTTACAACATACAAAAAAGTTAGCTCAAAATGATCATAGACATAAAGGTAAGAGCTAAAATCATAAACCTCTTGGGAAAAACCCATAAGAGTAAATCTTTGTGACCTTAGGTCAGACAATGGTTTGTTACAGATGACACCAAAAGCACAAATAAGAAAAGAAACAACAATAGATAAATTGGACTTTGTTGAAATTGAAATTTTTTGTGCTGCAAACAATACTAACCAAAAAAAAAGGGGGAAAAACCCTACAGAATGCAGGGAAATATTAGCAAATTCTATTAATATATATAAGGGATTTGTATTCAGACTATGTAAAGAACTCTTGTGACTCAATAATAAAAAGACATATAACCCAATTAAAAATGGGCAAAGGATTTGAGTAGACATGTCCCCAAAGAAGATATATGAATGGCCAATGAGCACTTGAAAAAAATGCTCAACATCATTAATCATCAAGGTAGTGCAAATCAAAACCACAATGAGATACGACTTCATGCCCAATAGGGTGGCTGTAATCAAAAAGACAGACAATAACAAGTATTGGCAATGATGTGGAGAAGTTGGAACTCTTATACCTTGCTGATAGGAATATAAATGGTGCAGCCTCTTTGGAAAACTCTTCGACAGGCCCTCAAAATGTTAAACAAAGAGTTCCACATGACCCAGGTTTCCACTCCCAGGGCAAGAGAAATGAAAACATATGTCCACACAAAACTCTGTACATGAATGTTCATAGCAGGATTATTCATAATAGCTAAAAATGAAAACAATCCAAATGTCCATCAACAGATAAGTGGATAAACAAAATGCGATATATCCATATAACAGAATATTGTTCTTTAATAAAAAGGAATGAAGTACTAATACATGGATGAACCTTGAAAACAGTATGCCAAGTGAAAGAAGGCTGACACAAAGAAGCACTTTATGCTCATTTATGTGAAATGTCCAGAAGAAGCAAATCTAAAGAGACAGAAGTAGATTTGGGTTGCCTATGACTGGGGTGGGGTTGGGGATGGGAGTGACTACTAATGGGATGGGGTGTCTTTTTAGGGTGATAACAACAATCTAAAATTAGATTGTGCAGATGGTTGCACAATTCCGTGAATATACTAACAATCACTTAATTTTACACTTTAAATGGGTAGATTTTATGGTATATGAATTGTATCTCAAAACAGTTTTATGAAGCAATGGAAGAGGTTCAAACTAACCCAGATTTTTCTTTTACCATGTGTGCATGTGCAGTATATCTTACTGTGAGAGAAGAAAACCTATTGTTTTGTTAGATACTCTGAGATCATACTGTGCTTGCTACCAGAGACTTGACCAGACAGTGGTCCAGGAGCCCACCAGGAGAATCAGCAGACAAAATCAAACTTTTCCCCTGGTGTTTCTTACACTGGCTCTTGGCTTTTTTCTCTTTTAGCAATCCAGAACTCTCTCTTTTTATTTTTATCTCAAGCATATAATAACTCTATTAATTCTCACTAAGTATTTCCAAGCGTAAGGCCTGCTGGGCTTGCTTTAATGAGAAGAGTAGATTCATTTATAATTAGCAGCATTCATTTGAAATCGACATTTTTCTCGCATCCTTTAAAACCTGCCTAAAATGAACTTTTCAGAAAAACGTGTATTAACACCCTCCTGATGAGGAAATCTTAATTGTAGTCATTTCTTCCTTTATTCTGTGCACCAGCAATGCTACTATATACAACTTATTCAGTATTAATTTATATTTACTGACAGGGTCACACTGCTTGAGGCACAAAGGGGATGGTAGTAGTTCTAAAATGTGGCTGTAAAACTTTTGATGTTCTTCCTACTGAAGGGGAGGGTGTTTGGCCTCTTCTTTGAGTGTGTGTGAGCTTGTGATGCTTAGCCTAATTGACTATGCTAGAAGTGATGCTGTGGGACTTTAAGAGTAGGTCATAAAGAACCAGATGGCTTGCTCCTTGTTCTCTGGAACCTTCCCTGTGAGCTCTGAGCTGCATAGCTGAAGTGTGACTTCCATGAGGCGGTGATGCTATGAGGAGCCCCAGCCCTGTGGAAAGACCAAGCTGGAAATGACCCAGCTCAGCTCAGCCTTGGAGTTATCTCAACACAAATGCTAGTCACATGAGGTGCTAGAAAATTCTAGCTCCTGGCCATTTGAGTCTTCTCAGCTGAGGCCAAGACATGGTGGATCAGAGTCAACCAGCTCATCTCTGCCCTGTCCAAATTCCTGATCCACAAAATTCATGAAGATGATAAAAATGGTTATTGGATTAGGCCACTAAGTTTGGGAGTGTTATGCTGTGCAGCAAATAGATGACTGAGGGCTCTTTGAAAAGGAATTCTCCAGTCCAAAATTACTTGGATAATACTGCTGACCTAGTTAACAGCCAGTAACTACCCTCGAGGACCATGAAGGCCCATTTAGCCGGATTAAAGAAGATACCTTCATCAGTGAAATTCAGGTCCATCTGCCACAAGGAAAGAATCTGGGTTCTTCCTGAAAATCTTCCTAAACTTTTGTGATTGTCTTGTTTCCTTTGTTCTCTATCCCTCTGGCAGCAACTAAAGCAGAGTTTGGCATCCCAAAGGGGCTTCATAAGTGCCTTGATTACTCCTGGAGCCCCTCAGGGCGAATGGCCAGTGGGACTTTGGATAATTGGTTACTTGGTTTCTCTGCTTGCTGCTTGTAATCTGGGGAAGTGGCATAGGATAGGGAAAGGGGGGTAGGAAGAGCTCAAGATTCGTAGTAAGGAGACCTAGAGTTAAACCAGGCTTCTGGCACTTGACACTTCTGTGATCTATTCAGGTACCAATTTCTTGGGGCCTCACTTCAGTGATAACAATTCATCCCAGGGTTGTTCTGAAGTTTGAATGAAGTGATATAGGTAAAAAGGCTTTTCAAGTTGAAATCACTATGCAAATAAAAGTAAAGCATTATTATTATCTGTTGGGTACATTTGCATAAATTACATCCTCTCTAGGCCTCCATGAAATGGGGATAATAATAGTTATTACCTCTTGCCAGGATTACTGCAATACCCTCCTAACTGGTCTTCCTATTTCTATTTTTGTGCTTTTAAAAGACATTCTTCACACAGCAGCTGGGCAATCTTTTTAATATGCAAATCAGGCCATGTCCCTCTCCTGTTTAAAATCCTCCAATGGCTTCCTATTAAAATAAAATAAAATCTAAAGTCCATGTCAGAGCCCACAGGGCCCTATATGCCTACTGTTCTGACTTTGACTCACTGCTCTCCACCTCGAACATCCTGTGCTCCAGACACACAGCCTCTAGGTCCCTGGAACTTGCCAAGAGCTTCACAGCCCCAGGACATTTGCACTTGCTATTCCCTCACATGGCTGGCTCCAGCTCATGGTGCTGGTTCCAGTTTGTATGTCAGCCCCTTGAAGAGGTCTTCCTTGACCACTCTTCCTAAAGTGACCCTGAACTCATTCTTATTCACGTGACCCTAATTTAGCATATTCATAGCCCTGAGTATTATCTGACATGATATTGTTTGATGTTTACTTACTTGTTATCTGTCTTCCACCACTAAAATGTGAGTTCCATGAGAACAGGGGCCTTGATCATTCTTTCAAGCGTGGTGCCCGGCACACTGTAGGCACTCGATAATTATTTGTTGATGAAAGACTGAGTAAACTGAACATCTCAGAGTACCTCGCACCCCCACCGCCACCACAGCAGAGAAAGCTCACGTGAGCTTAGCGCTCCGTGGAGGAACAGCCTGTGGAGAAGAGGGTGACCGCGGTGGTCGTACGACATATCATTATTTGAACCAGATGTGAGGGCTGTGGGCCCGAAGGCCCATCCCCCATGCTCTGGGGCCGACGGCTTTCACTGGCTGAGGCTGTCCTTATCAGTAAGCACAGTATCAAGCGTATGTTTTTCAGTAACCCGTAGCCCTCTTGGGCCCTTGTTTGCAAAGGCTAATTTTCCAAGAGCTCATGAGTGTTCTCACTGCAGCTGATGTCATGTTCTGGCCAAGGCTCAAGACCAGAACTTTCTGCTCTTATTCCAGCCCAGTGCACTCCTCAGAGTAATTCCTCCCAAGATTTTTCCGTGACATTTTTACAACTAGGACAGAGCCCCTGTCCTCAGTTAGGGCTTTAGGATAGGACAAGTAGAAAATGGGTCAGGAAGTGAGGTAAATGCACGTGGGGGGAGCGGGAGCCGGCAGGCTTCCTGCTGCTGTTTCTTGCAGCTGTCACACCACGTGCAATTTCTCACATCAGTTAGTGGCGAAGGTGCTATGACAAAGGGGTCTGAAAACGTGTGGCCCAGAGTGTGGGTAACGCTGCTGCAGGTTGTCATCCAGGGACCGGGTACCCTTGTACGAGCCCCTGGGGGCTGTCCTCAATCACATGAAGCAGGGGTCAGTGAGGGGCAAGCGCTGTCCTTTTAAGAACATACCTCAGAAGTTGCCCAGCGTCACTTCTGCTCGCAGCCGTTTTTCCCAGACTTCACCTACTGTCCATACCTTGGTCGAGGGCAGCTGAGAAACGTGTCTATGTGGGCAGCCGCGAGTCCTGCTGCTGCCGGGGAACTCTGTCATCGAGAGCAAGAGGGTGTTGAATATTGAAGGACAATTTCAAAGTCATTATTTCACTTTCAGACAGTAGCTGACAAACTTGGAAGTCCCCAGAGCTGTCCTCAAACATACAAAAAGAGGTGATTCAAAGTTTTCTGGTGAAATTTCTCCAAAATATATACTACTCTTAGATTTATTTTTTTTCATACTATGAAAACTTCAATTGTCACTGTAATCCAGTAGTTCCCAGGATCGTGACCTTTTAAAAACTTTATCGTTTGGGATTGAACTCTTACATTTTGGATTTTAGTCTAGAAGGGATTTTTTTTTTAAGATGGAAAGTTTGAATAAGCTCCATTTGGCAGATTCTAGAGCAGAGAAACAAAAATCCCTCTTATGTAACATATTTTGGGATTTCTTTATGTTTAATTAACTCAGGAGTCACCAAGTTATTATGAACATTTGAGGCATAAGGATGGGCATTAGAGTTTCGGGTTCGTGTTATGCAAACCACTGCAGCTCAGAATTCCCGAGCACAGGTCTCATCAGCCCAAAACACAATGGGGCATCTTTCCAAACAGTACACCTTGCTCTTTTGTTTAACATATGAGAGGTGGGGGGGACATGAAGTGCCAGGAACATAGATCTGTAAGGCATGCTGACTGCAGTGCTGCTGCAGGCCCACAGGCTACGAAGGAAACAGCAGTCTGCTTGCACTTGGGTTTTCCCCTGTCCTTTTTGGAGCCAGTTTCTGACTCGGTGTAATGAGATTAGCAATAACTGGTGGGCATCCTGTAAGCATCAGCTGCCTTTGTGACCTGGCAGATCTCAAGGAGCTGGTGGTGAGCAAGCCCCACAGGGAGGCCCTCTGGGTTCACGTCAAAAGAAATGGACCTTGGAGTTATGAGACAGAAGTTAAGAGCCCAGCTGGTCTTCCATGAGCCAGGTGATCCCCAATGAGGTGCTTCACCCCTGAATCTTGGTTTCTTCTTCTTTGAAAATTTAATTCAGAAGGTGGGGGTGGGAATATCAGGTAAGTCTGTAATACTCTATGCATATTTCTGAAATCCCCCAACCCAAACAAGTATTTATCCACTTGGCATTAACTCGTTTGGTGGCAAAATCTGACCTGAACAAACATGAGGTTATATATATTCTTTATGTATCCCTCCTAGTGCAAATACATATCTATAGATATCTATCTACACATACACGTGCTCTGTTTCATTTCAGAAGTGTTCATGTGTTTAATTGTGGGTGCTATGTCAGACTCACTGTGTGTTAGATAATATGTGGTATATGCACGCATGATCTTTCTGAAATCTGAGGAATTCTGGAGTCCAAGTACATTTGCCACCAATGGTTTTGGATAAGGGGCTAAAGGCCTGAAATACTTCTTGACCTGCCCTTCAGGCCTGTGGTGAAGATCGCACGCGCTCCTAGCCATGAGCACGTGCTGTAAGTTGTGAGGCACCTCCAGGTACAAAGGACAACCTTCACCGAGCAATACTAGGGTCTCTGTACTAGTCTTCCAGGGCTGCCACATCAAAGTATCATAGATTAGGGGCCTTAAACAACAGACATTTATTTTCTCATGATTCTGGAGGTTGGATGTCTGAGTTCAAGGTGTCAGCAGGGTTGGTTTCTCCTGAGGTCTCTCTCCTTGGCTTGCAGATGGCCATCTTCTCTCTGTGTCCTCATATGGTCTCTCTATGTGTGTCTGTGTCCCAATCTCTTCTTCTTATAAGGACACCAGTCAGATTGGGTTAGCCCACCCTAATGACCTCATTTTAACTTAATTACCTCTTTAAAGACCCCATCTCCAAATATAGTCACATTCTGAGGTCCTGGGGGTTAGGGTATCAACATGTGAATTTTAGGGGACACAATTCAGCCCATGAAGTCTCCATTTGCAGCAGCCAGTGCTCTTCTCCTGGCTGAGTGTTTAAACCTATGACCTTCTTCATTTTACACGTATCAACTTATCTGAACCCAAGCAAAGTGTAGATGTGTCAGTGTTGCCTTTCCTGTCTCCCACCCATAGTTGTATGATTCCCCTACAGGCGAGCGTTTGGAAATTTGGAGTGTCTCATTAGAAGAGCACATTGACAGAAGTCCTAATGAATAATTAGAAGCACATCTGTTAACTCTGTGAAATTTCATCCAGGGCCCCCCGCCAGGCTAGTGTGAAACTCAGCCAGTGTTTTCCTTTGTCCATCCTGCCTCAGGTCAGGGGGAGGAGAGGAAGGAAAGGAGTAGCCTCGGGTCCCTGGTGCCCAGTGGCCTGTCGGAGGCCACTCACTCTGTGCCGCAGCTTCAATGAAGGGCACAGCTGGGAAGAGGGTGACCAAATGGAAGACAGCGTCACTCCCCGACAGACCATCAGTCTCGGTTTATTGTCCTGTGTTTTCTGATGGGGCCACGTTGGGGGTTGGCCAGCAGGGGCAGGCACCCGTGTGTGTCTGTAATAAGACAAGCAGCGGGGTCTGTCCTTCAACAAATATTTATTGACCTCCCGAGGTCACAGAGCTCTGGGCCAGACTCTGAGGAGACACTCTGGCTGCAGCCATTGTTAATCAGGACAAACCCCCAGGTAGCAGAAGGCCCCGGAGGTCCTTCCTCTGCCTCCATCTCTTTTCTTGGGCTTTCCTAGAGCTCCAGATATGCTCCAGCACAGAGCCATTACTAATGGTCACTTTAATATGCGTCTTGGAGTCTGGCACAGACCTGACCTCATGACAACATAGAAATGAATCCACATTTGTCAGCTGATGGGCGCTCTCTCTGCCTTTAATGAAGCCCTCACAGCCTTCGTGGCAGCAGATATTTCCAATGCTATACCCTCTCTCAGGGGCATTTTGCTTTTTAACTGTATCAAAACACCATGCTGGAGGGACTTACACCAGAGCTTTGTGTGGACTCTCAGGCATTAGCATGAGTAATATTTTTCCTAGTCAGGGTTTTGCAGGCCCTAACACAATATTATGGAAGCATGCAAAGAAGGCTCTGGTGCTATTATAGTAATGTATATTTTTTGCTTTTAAAAGTGTGAAACTTACGTACAGCATTAAGGAAAGAGAGAGCATCAGTCACCCTGGGATAATTGCGTGTCCTAGGCAGCCTCCAGCACGGCTGAGGGAGATAAGGAGGCCTGGAGGGGGACAGCAGCCTTTGCTTTTCGTCTCTGCTTATCCATGAGATAGAGTGCAATGGCCTCCTGTTCCACAAGTGATACATCTTCAAGACAAAAGAGAATACTCTAGGAATAGGCAGCTGGATACCGTTGGCTGTTCTGTGCTTCCCCCTGCCAGCCTGGGGAGGTCCCTGTCCCTGGGACAGGATCCTGCGACTCACTGAACAAGGTGAGCAGGATGTGGGCACAAGGGGACCTGCAGGGGGCATGTGTTCATACATGTATTACTGCTCGATTCAGCTGCTTTTGTCCACTGAACCAAGACCTTGTAGGAGCAAGATCTAAAGGCTCAAGCGCAGATGCCAGTGTGTTTTCAAGTTCCCTCCATCTGTGTGGGCTTCATAGTTGCCACAGACCTGCTGACAGGGAGTCGGAAGAGCCCCTCACCCCTCCTCTGCACGGGCCGTCGGGCCTGTCTTGGACTTTCAAAACGCTCCCCAAGCACACTACATATGCCACGTGGACACACACGGATGGTTCTGACTGTGTGTGTGTGCGTGAGCGTGTGTGGTGTGTGTGAGCGTGTGTGGTGTGTGTATGAGTGTGCTCTGCTTGTACATGAGGGTGGATGGTGTAGGGGGTGTGTGTGCGAGTATGTGTGTATGACTGTGATGTGTGGTATGTGTAATGTGTGATGTGTGTGTATGTGTCTGTGAGGCTAAAAATGTCTGTATACTTCCCACATGTCTAAAACATGCCTAGGGTTTTTGCACACGTCATCTCGTTTCATCCTTACAAAAGCCTGTCAGGTATGTGTTATTACTCCCATTTCACAGATGAGGAAACTGAGAATTACAGGGACTTCTAAATTGCCCAAGATCACACAGGTGATAAATAGTCAATAGTACTTGGCCCTGTCTGCCTAATTCGCAAACCATGATTCTTTCCCCGACATGTATCCCCCCACCAGCTAGCTCAGCCCACAATGTGTAGAAATGGTGTCCCATGTCAATCAACAACCATAGCTGCCTTGGATGAGTGATGTGCCACCAGGGCCAGGAAGGGAGAGGGGAAATGGGATGTCCTGGGTCCCAGGTTAGCAGGCCCACTGGGAGCAGAAGCTTAAGAAAGAGCGAAGAGCACCTGCCTCACACGCCCCACCCCTCCTGCCATGATGCCCTAGGGCACGGTCCCCTGCATTACGTTTTGTTCCACAGGCCCCAGTTCTGTAGGAAGAAGAGGTTTTAAGTGAGAAAAGAGAGCTCTCAATCCAATAAGAAGCTTTAGAAAAATGCTAATTTAAACAGACAGGGTTTTGTGTCCCTGTGTGTTTTACATTTTGAGTTTACCATAGGGCTCTTCAGAGCCTTTGTTATGCTGACACACACTGAGATTTTCAAAGGAGCATACAGAATCCAGCGCTTCCCCAACACAGAACATTCCATGTGGGACTGTCAGACCTGCCTTTGGAAAACTTACTCTATGCCACTTCGGTTTTAGAAGTTGCCTTCCTCTCTCTACTCTTGTCGCCTCTGCTGACGGTACTATCTCATCATCTCATCTCAGCAACCCCGTAGGTGGCCCACGACTCTGGGAGTGCTTGGTGCCTTCTAGGGTCACACAGTGAATCTAGGAAGGAGCAGGATGATGCTCCTGGGCCCCTTCTGGCAGGTGCTGGCCCTGGTGGCCGGCGAGAAGTAGAGGCACCAGCCAGGTGAGTCCTTCTTTCCAGCTCTGCTCCTGCATGAACCCAAGTCAGAACAAGGCTACACTGGGGTGGGAGGAGGTGGGGATGGAAGGCCAGCTCTGGGTTGCAAGGAAAGGATGGTATTTATTCACAATCCACATGAGATCCTCCTAGAGGATGCCCAGGGATTGAAGTTCTAACAATAGTAGGCAGGGATGAGGACCAGAAAAATGTTCTTCACTGTTGTCAAAGTAGCCCTATTTTTAAGCTCCTTGTGGTGTGGCCTGAGAAAACAGATTATGAAAAATCATTTTACTCCATGCAACACAATCATAGCTAATGCCTACTACTGGTAATCTACTAGAAGCCATGACTCTTTCAGGCAGAAGCATTTTTAAATTTGTCTTAGTATTTTCAAGGCCTGTTACAGGCCCTGGTATACAGGAGGTGTATAATAAATGGCGAGCAAAGGGAGGCAGGACGTGTGTCCTGGCTGGCATGAACAGTGCTTTTGTTGACACTATCGAGCAGTCTCCTGAGCAGAGAAGCCTGTCCGGAGCAGAGTCACATGTGTCTCCCAAGGGGCTTCTCACTCCGCCCTTAACCTACGGGAGGGACCCGTGGGGTGGGATAAGCGTGCTCCAGCATGTGCGTTTCAATGCAGAAAAGCTTCTCCTCTTTCCCATTCAGAGAGAGTGGGGGCCGGAGGGGGTGTTGAAAATGAGCTTGGAAAATAAGAGGAACAGCACTCACTTTGCAGGAGTTTGCAACCAGGGATGGGAAAATCATGACAGGTTATTTGATTATTTATTTGTTTACTTAGAGACAGGGTCTCACTATATTGCCCAGGCTGGACTCGAACTCCTGGGCTCAAGCAATCCTCCTGCTTCAGCCTCCCAAGTAGCCATGGCAGGTTTGGGACCATTTTTCCACAGTTCCGGGCCAGGAGACAGTGGCGTTGGGGCATCCCTGAAGCAGGAGGCCAGCAGCCTTGTGTGGGCACAGCTCCTCTAGTCTCCTCAGTGCCAGGGAACGGGGGGCACTGCCTCACTTCCCGCCTCATGTCGCTCCCTTATCTACCTGGACCTCCTTGTCCTGGAGGATGTCACCCACTGTCAGCTCCCCTGGGAAGACAACAGCTCTGCTCCCAGTTTCAGATAAGCAGCACCTGGCCCTGTAGACAGGAGGCACACGTGGCAGGATGAGAGGGAGACTCAAGGGAGGCAAACCCCACACCAGACAACGGGCTTAAACTGGGACTCCACAGCGTCCCGAGGGCATGGCCTCGGGCAGATCACTAAACTCACAAAGCTTCCATTTCCACATCTGTGAGACGGGGATTTAGAACTTATTTAATGGTGTTGTTCAAGGATAGATGAGAACATGCACGAGAGACACTCAGTGAAGGCTGGATCCCTTTGACGCTCAGGCCCTCACACAGCTGCCCAAACTGTGTCTCCGCAGACTGCCAGCGCACAAGTTAGCCACGTGGAGATGCCTGTCACAGCCTGTTTCCCTACCTCCAGCCTCAGTGGTCTTGCCTTCCCTGAGATGGCAACCCTTGAGCTGAAAAGCCAGTGGTGAACACTAAACCAGGAACCACATGTTCAGGCTCTGATCCCAGTGAGTATTTACTAGTTACTGGAGCTTTGGCCAAGCCCCTGACTTCACCTGTAGAATTATGACCACCTCTTCCTAACTCAGCTAAGCCTGCATATACAAAGATGTTTCTTAACTGTAAATCTCCAGTCAGTTGTAATAACCTAAGACTGATATTTGTTCAGGGTCTCTCCCTGACTTAACCCAAAAGTTAAGTAGAAACTCAAATAAATTGTAGCTCTCTCAAAGGGCATAACTCAGTTAGGAAATAAGAGTTCGGTATTAAGAGTAGACATTTCACTTGTTCTCAGGAACTTAAAGCCTCAACAAGGAGGTAAGACTCAAATAGAGGATAAAATTTCTAAGAATGCCCAAGAAGTGCGTAGAGCAGAAGAGCAAGACCATTGCACACCCAGAGGGGAAGAGGATGTTTGAAACCTTATTGTCAGAGCCCACCTGAAGGAAGTGGAATTTTAAAGGGAACTTGAAGGATGGGACTTAAGTGCCTAGGGGACCCTAATTCCTTTAACTCTTTCTTATGTTATGATGAATTTCACATTTTTACAAGGGTGGATTCTGTTTTTAAATGAAATCTTGAGTCAAAACCCAAACTATAAAGCCACAAATTGATATTTTATTGGCACAAATTTATGCTACTTCAAATTTATAACATTAATTGCAGATTCAGTCAACAAATATCACAAGGCTTATTTTATTTAATAAAAAAATCTGAAATACTAATAACAGCCCTACCAACCACTTTATTTCTATGTGTTTTTTTAGTTGCAAAGTTTTGAAAAAGTAGCTGTGCCCGCTAATGATTTTTAAAGAATTTTTAAAAAGAAATGAAAAATGAAAAAGAATGAAAGAATTCATTCACTTTGCAACCTCAGGATGCGCTTCCACCAAATTAATCTAGATCAGGGGTTGGTAAAACTTTCTGTAAAGGGCCAAGCAGTAACTATTTTAGGCTTTGTGGGCTGTATGGTCTCTGTTACATCTGCTTAACTTTGCTCTTCTATCTAAAAAGCAGCCACAGACTATGTGTAAACAAGTAAACTAGGCCATGATCCAATAAAACTCTACATATGGACTCAGAAATTTTCATTTCATATAATTTTCACATTTCACAAAATATTATTCATCTTTTTATTACTTTTCAGCTATTTAAAAATGTGAAAACCAGCCGGGTGTGGTAGCTCATGCCTGTAATCATAGCACTCTGGGAGGTCAAGGCAGGAGGATCACTTGAGGTCAGGAGTTCGAGATCAGCCTGAGCAAGAGCAAGAGCTCGTCTCTACAAAAAATAGAAAAATTAGCCAGGCATGGTGGCATGAGCCTATAGTCCCAGTTACTTGGGTGGCTGAGGCAGGAGGATTGCTTGAGGCTAGGAGTGTGAGGTTGCAGTGAGCTATGATCATGCCACTGCACTCTAGCTGGGGTGACAGAGCAAGACCTTGTCTCAAAACATAAAACAAAACAAAAAAAGTAAAAACCACTCACAGCTGATGGGCCGTACAAAAACAGGAAGTGAATTAGATTTGGCCTGTGGTTAGAATAACAGTATAATATTTTTGTTCCAAAGTTGAATCACTAACAAAAAAGAATTCTAAATAATAGTTTAAAATCATTAATTAGTAAGTATTTATTCTAGAAGAAATCAAAGAATGGTTTTCCTTTTCTGGCAAAAATATTCTCCTAATACATCTTTGAAACATTTTGAATATTAAACAATGTCATTAAAATAAAAATCTTAGATACTGTAATGCCCATCTCTGCAAAATATTTAAGCAAAATTTTAAAAGTCAAATTTGTTTAATTTTTCAGGTTAAGTTCAAACTTTTCTTTTTTTCATTGCCAACAATTTTTCTGCAGTTGTTATCATTGTAACATTGTAACTAACCCAGATGGCCTGAATTGAATTTGCTCCATTCATTAAAAATATCACCAAAATATGCAAATTAGAGCAACCATGTTATAACTGCCAGTATTTAGCTGGGTGGAGTTTCTACATCAGTAAAATAAAAAAACCCACATATGTATGTATGTATTATATATATGTATGTATGTATAGTCATGTACCACATAACAGTGTCTTGGTCAACAATGGGCTGTGGTGAAATGATGGTCCTATGAGATTATAATGGAGTTGAAAAATTTCCATCACCTAGTGACATTGTTGTTGTCATAATATCATAGTGCAATTACTTTATTTTTTAATAAATTTAGTGTAGCCCAAGTGTATAGTGTTTATAAAGTCTGCAGTAGCATACAGCATTGTCCTGAGCCTTCACATGCACTCACCACTCACTCACTGACTCACCCAGAGAAACTTCCAGTCCTGCAAGCTCCATGGTAAGTGCCCTATACAGGTGTAACATTTAAAAAAACTTTTTATACCATATATTTACTGTACCTTTTCTATGTTTAGATACACAAATACTTACCATTTTGTTACAATTGCAACACTTCATACAAGTTTGTAGCCTAGGAGCAATAGGCTATCCCACATAGCCTCATTGTGCAGTAGGTTATACCATCTAGGTTTGTGTAAGTACACTCTATGGTGTTTGTACAACAATGAAGTCGCTTGATGCATTTTTCAAAACACATCCCCGTCATTAAGCAATGCATGACTCTGTATGTGTGTGTGCTTGTGTATAAGTATATATAGTGATTTTGTGCCACTACATATATAGTGTCATTTAAGTATTTCTACCAGTATTACATCTTCCCTAGAGATAGACATCAAGCTTTATTATGAAAAGACAAGTTCTTACATACCATTACAAATAATTGTTAATAAAAATGACAATTTCCATAGCAATATCCAATGCCAGATTGAAAGATTCTAGCACAGTGCTTATCTACCATTATAAGATAACACCATTATCTTATGTGCCACTAAGACCAGAAAAAGGTACAATGCTTTCTTACATTTTAGAATTTTAGTTTTATAATTGTTAGAAGCACTCTTTTAAACTTATTCAAAACAATGTTTTAATCACAGAGCACTCTTTCATAACATGAAAAATATAATTGGAAAAAAATTGGTTAAGATGTTTATGAAACTTCACAATGTCCTACTCTTCTGAATCACTTGACAATTTAGACCCATTACTGTGTTTTCCACAGAGCATCTTCCAAGCTGCCTGTGTGTGTGTGACACCTGCGTGTGAGGGCACAGCAGTTCCTAAAAGAATGCTTCTGTCTTGTCCTTAGGACTTTCCCCCATGATTCCAACACCAAGTCTCAGTGTGCAAGGCCAAACAATGACAACTACCACCCAGCCTCAACCTGGCCCATGGCAATCCTCAAGTGTAAGCCCATTTCACATACCTTAACATGTGAAAACACAGAGAGTCCAGAGCCAGTGAAATATAAGAAAACCATTTGGTTCCTCCTCCTGGGCCTGCTGCACTGGTGCTACAGATGCATGTACATGATGCTGCATTTTTGATGATTTACTTGATGGTGTGTTTGAAATCTATGTTTGCTTTTTGGCCCTTGTGAATGCATCAGGTTTTATATTAAGATAAACCTTGCTCAACTGTGTGAACATACTTTGCGAAATTCAGTAAAATGCGGAAACCCAGTACAGGGCACTCTTATCCAGAAGAACTGTAAAATGTCCCAGTCTCACCCTTTGGCCTCAACCATCGAGTTAGGGCCAAGCTTCTTGGATCCTTCTCTGGGCTCTGTTATCAGATGGTGGCACATTTTGCATTTCTCAAAGCCTGCTTATTTTACGCATTTTATGCCAAGTTTCCCCGATATGGTATGTTTTCCTCCCATATTTTATAACTTCTATTTATGGGTATAATAGAGGTAACTTCTATTGCACAGATTTAATATGTGTATATGTTCCAACATAATTAGTTTTTATATATTTTTCAGTAACATTCCACGTTCAGTGAAATAAGATGAGAGCCCTGTTTTCATGTTTCCTCTGTTTTATTTTCAAAAGATATCTAAATTTGGCAGGAAAAGCATAAGCATACCAAGGGAATGAGAAGATGTTTGTCACAATAAGTGATGAGCCCAGATAACAGGCAAAGATGACATCACTCTCTGGACTTCGAGGGGCCATTTTCAATCCTTTGCTTTCCTGTCCTACAGTTTGTCATTGTGGGTGGTACTGGGTGAAGAATTGATCAAAACATTGGCATGATGTCATTTTATTGTGAGCCTAGCCAATCTCTTTGCATGTATCATAAAGTCCTTTATTTAATTTCTCATTTTTAACAAGTAATCAAGTTCCAGCTTTTAATCATTGTTCCACTTTCCCTGAATGAAAAGTATTTATAAATATAAAAGTAAAACAAAAAGCATGCAAAATTCACAATAACCATGAAAATCACAGTCACACCTTGACAAGACCATGTGCCAAGCAGACTCAATGTTAAGGACAACAATAACAATAGTTAACAGTAATTATAACCAGTGCTTACAAGGCCTTACCAAGGGCCAGGCACTGTTTTAAGTCCTTTGCGTGAATTACCTCATTTAACCCTCACAACTATTCTATGAGGTTGTATAATTAGTACCCATTTTACAGATGAAGAAACTGAGGCACAGACAGGGAATAACAGTGTTGGGACCGACCCTGAAGTCTAGGCTTCTACCTGCTGTTCTCTACTGCTGCTTTTGTCACCTTGCCATTATCAGCTGGACAAATTGACATAAGAGCCCATATATAGAGCTACAGACTTCCCAGCCATTGGCTCCTATAAAGGAAGTGTAAATAAGTACTCAAAAGAGCCAGAGAGGCTTTACTTTGAGGTTGGCACAAAACCAGTCCAATGAGTATGTCTAAAGTTTGTATATAGCCCACCTGGGTGTGGGGTAGGGTTTGAAAGAACTAATGTTGTTTTCTCTGCAGTGGGTTCATTATCACGAGAGTGGTTTGTTCTAGGTGATGTATATGCTAGTTACCCTGATTTGATTATTATATATTGTATACGTGTATCAAACTATCACTCTACATCCCATAAATATGTAGAATTGTTACTTGTCAACTAAAAATAAAAGGGAAAAAACAATGAATCAGCTCCTTTTGCTCACTCATGGTCTCATGGAATTTCACCTTTGCCATGAGATGACGCAGCAAGAAAGCCCTTGCCAGATGTCATCCCCTTGATCTTGGACTTCCCAGCCTCCAGAACTACAAAAAAACCCCCAAATCTCTGTTCTTTATAAACTACCCAGTCTGTGGTGTTCTAACAGCACAAAATGGTCTAAGACAGTGTGTGTGTGACTTTTCATAATTAAAATATATATTGAATATATGTATATGTATGTGTGTGTGTGTGTATATATATGTAAATGAAAAGGAAGAAATAGATGTAAATTTCAGATTGGGAGATTTATCTGGATCTATAAATTCATATCTTTAAAATTTTCTGAAATTAACATTTATAAAATCTGTTTGATGGATACACAGGTTTTAGCTATGTTATTCTCTGTACTTTTCTGTCTGGTTGAAATATTTTATAATTAAAAAAGAAAATAAGGAAATGCAAGTCAAATATTTGCAGAACTCTGAAACACCACCACAAGAGGCAAAGTCACACCCCAGGAGCCTGAGCTTTCAAAAACAAATAGGACCTATCCAATGGTTGGACCCCAAAGGGATGCAGAAGCAACAGGGTGGACACTTCCTTGTGGTCCCCCTGGCTCCAGCCTACTCAGCCTCTCTGCCTGGGCCCCTCTGCCTGGGTTTTCTTCCCCACTTCTTTGTCTGTAAATGCCTCAGCCTGGGGGCTCTACCTTTTGAAGGGCCCCACTTACTGTCTCTGACACATTCCTACTTCCCTCCTGGCCAGCACCCTCGAACCATGCTGTGTCTATTTCTTTGCCCACTGTACACTCCTTCTGCAACAGTCCTCTGTGAGTTCATGTCTGGCCTGATAGCAGGGACCCACGACATACAGCTCAGTGAATAAATCAATACATGTCAACACCTCAGTCCCCACTTCTCAGAGAGCTCCTTTTGATTCAGAGAAGGCATTTTTGATTTCCCTTGACTGCCCTAACCATGAGGTGGTGTGGCCAACCTTGTTTTCTACCTCCTGCTAAGCCAGCCAGAGCAGAGGAGCTGCCTGCAGGAGGTGTCCGGGTTGTGGTCTAGCCCGTCATGTTTGACTTAGGAGCTGCTCCCAGCCAGGCTCAGCACCAGGAAGGTGTGTGGTTGGCAGAAGAAGAGCAAGCTATCTGGGCCAAGCCAAGCAAGCCATGACCTCAGCCTCAGGCAGTGACAAGGTCATCAAGGTACTTAGAAAAGATGACAGATATATGAGTGGAAGCTTGTTACTATAGGGATAAATAAGGTAGTACGGGATGAATACATGCATCCAAGAAGAGGGAAATTATAAGAATAGCATCATGGCCAAACCTACTCAAGACGCTGTGAGAGTGGGGGAGCGGGGGTTAAAGGTGGGCTGAGGGAAGCTGGACCAGGAAGTGAATGGTGCTCTATACCAGGTTAGGGAAGGTCTGTTCTAGATACCCCCTAGACTATAATACCTAATGTTTGACAAGCATAAAGCATAAAGCATTTCCATGTTACTTTATTTAATACTTGCAATCATCCTGCTGGGGGAAGTCATTGTTCCCATCTCCCAGATGGGTATACTGGGGTTTAGAGAAGCTAAGGACTTGATCAAATTTACGTAGGTAGCAAGCAGATGAATCAGAAGGGAAGGTGGGTATTTTAACTCTAAGACCACTATAGAACCATTCCTTCTCCTCTTGGTCTCAAAACAAAATTTTATGGGATTGATTCCTTCAGACCAACCCTTTCTCCTCCAAAGGGAGAATTCACTTTTGGACCCTGGTTTTGCACAGGATTAACTCAACACAGTGACAAACTGTGACCCAAGGTTTGAAGACATCCTCATATCAGAGGCTAAGAGTTGGCCCTGGGTGTTGGACAGCTGGAGAGACCAGCTGGGCCCCCATTTGGACTGAAGCTGTAATTAGGGGGAGTGTGGGTGTGTTATGGTCTGTGGCATCTGATGGCAGGCAAACCGCAGGTGTAAACTGGGACTAAAGCGCTTGTGCCCCTCACATGCTCCCCAACCCCTTTACCCTCCAGGATTGTACTAGCCCTGAACAGCACCCCCAGGAGGCAGCCTGAGCTCCTCTAAACACAAATGGTCACTGCATTGAAGAAAAGAAGTAACCCTCTTGCTCTTCTTACCTTCATGCATATTCACTATATTAATCTTGCTTTTTGGGGATTGCCTATTGTCAAGAGAGGTGCTGGGGTGTCAATAATGTCCAGTTTGGGGGTAAAGATCCCACTAATTGGCTTCAGTTCCATTTTGTGAACTCCATGGCTTCTACAAAATGAAGATGCTGGGAAAGAGTCTAAACTCACAGGCTTCCTTTTGGCTGTAAACCCCAGCATACCCGTCTGCTTGCAATGTTGCCAGCTCTGGAGGCTTCCCCTTCACTCACTTGGCATGAGACCGGTCACCAGCAAGGGAAACTATAACGAATGGGCCATATGTACAAGCAGAATGGGCAGTTAGTGGGGATGTGTGACGTCCCGGTGCTTTCCTGCTTGGGGACCCTTAAGATGCACTAAGAGGCAAGGGAAGAAACTATGCAGTTCTGCACAGGAGCAGGACTGTCCCTAAGCCCTGAAGGGATAGGTGCAGATAAACCCAGGCATGGGAACAATCTCAGAATACTTGAGATCAGTCATGGCTTGAAAATTCTGTTGTTCCTTGACTCCACAAGCACTTTACAAATTTCCTATGAGCCCCCAGTCAAGGTGGACGTCCTTCAGCTGAAAAATTGAGCAGTAGAACTGGGCTCAACTTCCTTCTTGCCTGTTGACTTTTGGAATACCATTGCTATGGTCTGAATGTTTGTGTCCCCCCTAATTTGTATGTTGAAATCCTCATTCCCGTGTGATGATATTAGGAGGTGGGGCCTTGGGGAAGTGATTAGGTCCTGAGGGCATAGCCATCATGAATGGGATTAGTGCCCTTATAACAGACACCCTGGAGAGCTTTGTCCTCCCTTACACCATGTGAAGACACTGCAAGAGTGTGCCATCAGAAGGTGCCGTCTATGAACAAGGAAGCAGGCCCTCACCAGACACTGAATGGGCTGGCACCTTGACCTTGGACTTCCAGCCTTCACAACCATAAAAAATAAATTTCTTTTGTTTATAAGCCACTCAGTCTATGTTATTTTGTTATAGCAGCCCAAAAAGACTAAGACAGTTACGTAATGTCTTCCTCCACTTATAAAAAGGCAATGGCCTCATCATCTCCCACTCCCCATCTCTCCTCCTGCCCCACCTCCCTCACACAAGGTGCAGGGGCGCAGGGGAGGCAGAGGCTGTACACAACCCTGCAGGGTTTGAGGCAGGCAGTGGGAGGGAGCCCATGCTACCAGTCAGGAAGATTGAGAAGCGCAGGCTCCTAAACACCAGCGCACCTAGATCTCTAATCCTACATGAGTATCCAGGATTAATTAAGCACATTACAGGTTCCTTTCAAACAAGTACACCACTCCCTTAAGGTTCACTTAATATCTCTATGCCTTATTCTCAATGCCTATACCTCCCAAAATTGGGCTTCCCAAATTTTAATCTTAATGAAAAATGTAAAATGGTTTTTTGTCTTTACTTTTTACCCAGAAGTTGCTGGCCAAAAATGTAAAATGTTAAGGCTTTTAAAATAATCCTCTTTTATGCCTTATGATAGAACTATCTTGCAACTTATCCACAAAGGTGCTTCTGGTGGATAATTCCAGCTGTTAATGCATTTGTATGATTCGTTGGCAAATATTTCTCAACACTCAGTTCTTAGAAATCGCTCTGCACTTTTTTCCTTTAGTTTCCTACCCAACCCCCTTTTGTTTTCATATACCCAGTTGAAAGTTTCAAGAACTTTTCTACACTGACTTTTAAATCCCTTTTGCCTTTTCCTGTTTATCTTAAGCAGGATTTAGATAATACGTGGCTAAGTGGACACAAATACTAATAGAGAAGAAACGGGGGAGGGGAGGAAGAGGCAGGAAGACAGTAAGGAATAAATCTACCGGAGGTGACAGGTAGAACCAGCATGAGAAAGGAGGTCGCACGTTGCGCCCGCAGGTTTCCCCTCAGAGGGTGATGTGCACTGCTACCGCCTGTGTTTAATTTGACCAAGACAGCCTTCCTTTCACAGAAGGAAGGGGGGACTCAACCTTTGTATTTTATAAGATCTCTCTTTGCAGCATGTTATCTGCTGT
Organism: Daubentonia madagascariensis; assembly: GCA_023783475.1. Classification (NCBI taxonomy): domain Eukaryota; kingdom Metazoa; phylum Chordata; class Mammalia; order Primates; family Daubentoniidae; genus Daubentonia; species Daubentonia madagascariensis. The sequence goes on from JAKFHU010000624.1 coordinate 294,849, forward strand.
CTTTTATCCTTATACACTCTGTCAAGAAAACATTTTTAAAAATAAAATCAGTCTTTTAAGGTGGTAGTGAGTGATTTATTGGGCTCTCAGAAACTAACTTCTTCTCCTTATGAGCACTGAATAAAGCCAAAAGAAATAAACCTTTCCTTTCCAGAAGTTGTCATCCTTTGTCCTAGCTGATCACCTTTCTATTTTCGGGATTCCCGGCACAGTCTCCAGGAGGTAACCCAGGATGAGAAGGATCCAAGTGACCACTGGTTCCCAGGGGTTTGCTCGAGTGATGCGTGGTGATAGATGGGACTTTGTTCAAGACTTATCCATATTCTGGGGTGAGCTCAAAGCCCCCTTTTCCAGAAAGTCTTCCTCCTCTGGTTCACCACATCAGAATTCATTCCTCCTTCTAAAGAAGCCCATAGACCTTATTTTTATCTTTTTTTTTTTTTTTTGAGACAGGGTGTCGCTTTGTTGCCCAGGCTAGAAAGGAGCGGCGTGATCATAGCTCACTGCAACCTCTAACTCCTGGGCTCAAGCCATCCTCCTGCCTCAGCCTCCCGAGCAGCTGGGACTACAGGTATTTTTACCTTTTTAGTAACATCTTCCTCTTCTGACTGCTTGTTTTTTCTCTCCCACTGGATTGTGTACTCCCAAGGGCCTGGCTCAGGACTTTGCACAGAGCAGACACCTAATTCATATTTGTGGCATCAGTTGATCTATTTCTAATGTCTTTAATATCACACGAATCTGAACTGAGAGTTACACGTGGATGAATTCCCTTCTAGCTTCTGAGGAGAGCCAAGCACGGGGTCCCTGTCCCACTTCCCTTCCCTCAGCCTGTGACCTCACACATGTCACCACCATTTCCCTCAGAGTGGGCTGCCATCACCCCAGGCTCTGCTGTTGCTGTCTTGAAACTCCTAATAATTTTTTGAACAAGTGGGCCACATTCTCATTTTGCATCTCTGCCTACAAATTATGTAGTCTGCCTTAATCTTTCCACTTATAAATGAGTGTGTACTGACTCCCCTAATTGTACTAACGGTAGAAAAGAACATATTCCAGCATAGGATGCTTTTCATTGAAAGTGTGGCAATGTTAACTAAAATATAATTTTGTACTATTAAGGAACTGATTCCAAATAGAGGTCATTAAAGAGCTGGTAATAATAGGAGGTTTGGCAATTAGCATACCAATTGTAAGAAGATCTTATAGAATGCTTATAGAGCTTTAAAATATTATCTTAAATATTTTTTTCTCCCAATCCCGTTTGTACTCAATATATACTGTCAATAAACAATGCATATTTTTATTTGCATAGCTTTGCAGTTTACAAATGTTGTTTACTTCCATTATTTTTGTGAATCCTTACAACTTTATGAAGTATGTATTTCTACTATTAATATTATCCGCACTTTATAGATAATAAACTAAGGTTAACAGACAAGGTAGCCTCACTGGGAAAGTTTCTAGGTATAACTGGGGGTTGAACCCACATATTCCCAGTCTGGGATTAGGATTCCAAATTTGGGACTCTTCACTGTGCCACAGGTATTTACCAGCATATGGCTTGTCAAGAACAGTAACTTCAATCCAGGCCTTGTGTGAATTATAAAATTACAAATTATTTAAGTAAAAATTAATAAGATTTGACTTTAGTTAATACTGGAGCAAAAGGGCAAACTCACATGTAACAAGCAGCGTCTCCTACCTAGAATCCTCCTGTTTGGGGGTGGAGGGGGGAGGAAAAAAAAATTACTAGAATTTTCTCAGTTGCTCTAAATTTTGCACCTCATTCAGTAACCTAAGAAAAGCTGAAAGAGAAAACAAAGCCCTGAAACCACTTTCAAGTGATCTCAGGCCGTGTCACATGTGCGATGACTACTTTCGTAAGCTGGCCGCCTTATTTACGTGATAACTGCTGAGCGAATAAAGGATGGATCGTTCCCATCAGTGCAGCCTGAACTTTCACACACCCCGTGCATGCTGCTTTGAGGAAGACTGAAGGGCATTCATTGAACTGACCCAGTTCTAGCAGCCGGTTCAGGGAGAATGTAAGAGAACACCATGTCAGGGACCAACAACCCCGTTTCTCCCTGCCAGAAGGTGGAGTCTGTCTGGGACATTCCAGCAGTGGCCACTGATACCTGGGAGAATTGTGTGGGCCATCTAAGGACAAATCAGGATCCTGGCAGTGGAAGTGTGGGGTGTGGGTCTGGGCTGGTCTGGGACTAAAGCCCAGGCACTGATATGGCAGGATTCTATTTTAATTTATTTTATTGCACAAACACTTGCATAGTGCTTTCCACATTCCGGGTACTGCTCTAAGTACTGCACTAATACAGCTTCATTTAATCTTCACAACAGCCTGTTCCATGTGATTGTTATCATCTGTATCTCATAGAGGACGGAATTGAGGCCAAAGAGGTAAGCAACCTGCCCAAGTGTTTGATCAGGACCCTAACGCAGGCAGCCTGGGGCCACACTGTGTTCCAGGGGCTTCCTGGTGAGCACCTCCACACCACTGTGAGGACTGTACCAGTACCTGTTCTCCCTCTCCAGGGGGAGGCTGAAAAACCAGCCAGGCACCCTGGGCCTTTCCTCACGCACACGGAGGAAAATTCTCTTTACTTTTGCCCCCTCTTGGTTGTACACATAAGGTAGAAGTGTTGAGCCGGAAAGTGTTGACCACCTATTTTAAAAATACCTTCTTCTCTGGCCTATTGAGCCATCTCTTAAATTCCACCAACAGAGATTAAATTTTTAAATCAGTATTTGCAAAGCTTTGTTCTGAAGAACACTCACTCAGTGGTGTGTTAAAAAGAATAAGTAAAAAGCCCTCAGTGGTCAGGCAAGTCTGGAAAAAAGACAAATCACCCAAAATTCTGGTAGCATTCCTATGTATGGTTTTTAATACTGTAAATGTATACTTTGTATGTATGCAGTCATTAATATTATTATTCTGCAAGGTTTTAAACTTAAAATAACAGTGGCATACTTCATTTATCACTTTATAACTGACTTTTCTATGCAAAATTATGTTTTTGCAATTTATCCTTGTTAATGCAGTTGGTTTGAGTTCATTTGAATTCCACATATTTCATTTAAAATTTTCTAGTGATTAAAAAAAGAAACAAGTAACATGAATAACATTTTGTTTAACCCAACATATCCAAAATATTATCATTTTAACATGTAATCAATATAAAAATTGTTTTTTATTGTATGTATTTAAGGTGTACAACCTGATGTTTTGATATACTTATCTTGATATACATATACATAGTGAAGTGATTACTACAGTGAAGCAAGTTAGCATATCCATCATCCTATAGACTTTTCTTTTTGTGTGTCTGGGGTAAAAGCACCTCAAATCTACTCTCTTGGCAAATTTCTAGTGCACAATACGTTACCATTAACTATAGTCCTCATGTACATTAAATCTCTTAGACTATGAATATAACTGCAGTTTTGTGCACTTTGACCTACATCTTCCCATCCCCTCGCCCTAAAAATTGTTAATGAGACGTTTTATGTTCTTCTTGTTGCACTGAGTCTTCCTAACTTGGTGTGGATATTATCGTTATAGCACATCTCAGTTCAGATCAGCCCAAGTTCAAGTCTGGTGGCCCCACATTGGACTCTGCAGCTATAAAGTATTCTATTGCATAAATCCGCCAGAATTTGTGTCAAGGAAAAAACATGATGAGCTACAGTGAAAGAGGCTGTTTGTTTTTACCGCAGGACTTCTCAGAGCTTTCAGTAGCAGAAAGGACATTGTGGATCTCTAGGACAACATACTTGTCGAAGTATTTGTCAAAGAAGAAATAAATGGTTAAATGAGCCTTGTTTGAGCAAATGGATAAGAACTGTAAAAACACGTGACAAAATAAAATAGTTGGATTAAGTAATTTGCTTTGAAAAAATTTCATAGCATGCCATATAGTTGTGAAATAAATGAAAACTATTTTTTCATTTGCTCACCTCTGAGAAGGGCAAGAAATTAAATGCTCTTAGTCATTAATAACTTGGTAAAAGTACACTCAGCAGGAATTTTCCTGTACCACAGCTAGTGCAGAGCCAGCTTTATTAAGTAGCAGAGTAGAGGTCATGGGGTGCTGCTGCAGGGGGCTAGGGAGAGGGTGGGAGCGCCCGCGGTGGAAGGCGTGGCCCCGCGGCCCTGCTGCTTGCTCAGCGATTGCTGCCTGTGCTCAGGTTGAACCGCCCCTACCCAGGTCACTCCATTTTCAGCTCTCATTTGCCACTTGGCCAGGCCCTGCCTCAGTTCACCCACAGCTGGGTTACCCACTACTATTTTGTGCAGACATTGCTGTCCCCCTCCATGGACAAAGGGTAAGTCAGACCACGTCTCTGTGGCTGAGGGTGTGCTGCATGCCACAAATCCCTGGGAAAGGCTCCTTGTGAGTCTGCAATTCCGGATCACAGTTTAGGGCTCCCATACACAATAGTGAGCTGCCTCCTTCTAGAAGAGATCACATTAGGTCATATTAGAGCAACGTTCTTTTGAGGACCTCAAAGTGGCTTCACATCTACATCTTCCCACAGCAGATTATCTTTCTGATAAGCCCAGAGCAGAGACAGCCAGACCTGTGGCAGGTCCTGTCCTAGAAGACAAGGTCGACCTCTGGCTCCCAGCTCTGCCCACCAGATGGTGGCCACACCTTGTCTCGCTGGGCTCGGGCTCCCAATTGCCAAGCTCTCGTGGAACCTATGTGAATAAAGCCACAGACTAAGGGAAAATGTCTAACCGATGCCTGTATGTGATCACCAGAAAGAGTCTCGGGGCAGAGAGCCTCTCCCTGCAGGTGAAAGGAGATGAAGAGATGCCTTTTCTACATGAAGATTGTTTTCTGTGGTTTAATGTGACTTATTTATTTACTGAAGATAAGTAAATGTTATTTCAAAAGCCTTTATTGCTTTGGTTGATACTGACATTTCAGCACAGAAAGCCATGGTCATTCTCTTAGTCCATTCAGGCTGCTGAAACAAAATACCTTAGACAACGTGTCTTATAAACAATAGAAATTTATTCCTCACAGTTCTGGAGGCTGGGAAGTCCAAGATCAAGGTGCTGAAGATTCTGTGTCTGGTAAGGGCCCATTTCCTGGTTCATAGGTGGTGCCTTCTCGCGGTGTCCTCATGGTGGAAGGGGCAAGGGAGCTCTCTGGGGTCCCTTTTCTAAGGCCATTAATCCTATTCATGAGGGCTCCATGCTCATTGACCTAATCACACCCCAATGGCCCTAACTTCTAATACCATCACTTTGGAGATTAGGATTTCAACATATGAATGCTGGGAGTACACAAACATTCAGACCACAGAAATCCCCTTAACTTACTTTTTTCTCTCAACTTGCTTTCTTTGAAAGAAAGTTGTAATACACTGGGTGCCTTCCGAGAGCTTGCACATATATTATCTCATTAAACTTTACATCTTCTCTCCCAAGTATTACTGGGTATTATTGCTTTTCTTTATAACATTGATGAGGATGAGAGGCTGTATTACAGAATAAATTTTGCTTGTTTGTTTACAAAATACAAAAGAAAATAACAATTATTTTTGAGCAAGGGGAAAATCTGAAGTTCCAGGGATCTTATCCAAGTGCTGGGGGTTGGCAAGAGGAGGAACAGGGGTTTTATCCCTCCTCTCTGTCAGTCCCTGGAGCCCATGTTCTGTCCCCTGCACTTCACTGCCTCCTGCTTATTCTCCCTCCCAAACCCCTTCCTGCAAACATGCAGCAACAATATCTATTATTATAGCCATGCAGAGGGGCATCCCTGTTTTACAGGTAAGCGAAATGAATGGTTTGTCCAAGGACACAGGCCAATAGGAAGCAAGCTGGGATGCAAACCCAAGCCCTGAGTGCTTGATATCAGCTCAGCATGACCAGGACAGTCTGGATCCCTTGCCTGGAGCCATCGCCAGCTTGCCTGGATGGACAGATGTGAAGTGCCCCCCCCCATGGCAACTCCACCACTGGGGGTCCTTACCTTTTCCTACCCTTCCCTCCTGGGATGTCTGGGAGCCACAGAGGTAGCTCCAGGGGCAAGGGCCAGAGGCAGCAAGAGGAAAGGGCCTCAGGGCCTGCCTGGACACTATCCACCCAGCACACACTGACTGTCCAGGAGCTGACCCCTAGGCTAAGGCACCTGCCGCTCTGACTTTGACAGGCACTCTTTGCTCCTGTTGGCTATTCCAGTTTTCTTGGCAATTTGGTTTTGCCAGGTGGCAGCACTTTGCTGAGACTCCTGGGCAATCTCAGCTCTTGAGCCTGTCTCATGAAGAGCTTGCCTTACCAGCCAGGTTCACCAGGCCGGAAGGGGAGCAGCCCCACACTATGCATCCTAAACTCATACAGCCCAGGATCAATGGGGTCCAGGCATGTTTTGAGTCATTCCTCAGTTTCCTACTCATTATCCATGATCTCTTTCTTGCATCCTGTGTTTCTGCATCATTCTCTATTTTGCCTAAATTCCTTTGGAAGAGGATTTGTGAACATTGCTATAGCCCTAGTTCTAAGAATACATGAATTGTAGCTAAAAAGTGTTAATTCCTAACTTGTGAAGTGCTTTTCATAGATTGCCATTGTGCTGGTAATTCCTTTCCATTACTCTCCTCTTTGCCCTCAAAATGTGCTAGCTCTTTCTCCCTCTGATCAGTCCTCAGTGAGCCACGGCCACATCAGGCTGGCCAATCCAGCCAGGAGAGCTCCCATCGGGCAATGCCACGCAGGGCAAGCCCAACCTCGCCGCTGAATCTAGAGTCGAAGTTCTCCACCCTCCACTTGGGCCACCCATTGGGGATGGAGCACAGAGGAGCCTGCCTTTGTTTTCTTTTCTTTTTTTAACTTACTATGGAAATTTTCAAATACACACAAAATTATAGACAATGTTTAATAACCCGATATATCCATTACCCAGCTTTAATAATTATCAGCACATGGCAAATCATGTTTTGTCCAGGAACTAACTGCTGCCTACACTGACATCAGTATGAACAAATACTAAATACCCTATCACTGCATATCTAAGTATTTCAAAGAATAGCTCTAAAAGATAAGGACAGTTTTTAAAAACATATGATCATGATAACATTACCATCACATCTTAAAAAATTAATGTAAGTCCTTAATCTCATCATATATCCAGCCAGTGTTTGCATTTTCCCCATTGTCTTATAATTTTTTTTATATTGTACTTCATTTGTTTGGCTCTGGATTCAAAATAAGATTTATACACTGAAATTGGTTGATATGTCTTTTAATCTATACATCTATACATCCTTCCCCTATTTTCCTTCTTTTTTTTTTTTTTTAATTCTTGTTGTGGGAGAAGAAACCAGGTCATTTGTCCTATAAAGTTTCCCCCAGTCTGGATTTGCTGATATATTCTCATGGTGTCATTTAACATGTTCCTCTGACCCTTGGATTTTAAAAAAAGTAATAATTAGGTCTAAAGGACCTTGAACGCATTGGGAGTTGATTTTCTTTTCACTGGCATATATTTCCATCAAGACTGACTTTGACTCTCAGGACCCTTGAATGGGAGATAATTCAGAGAATATGACTCCACCCAGGGCTGGAGGGAGGGAGTTGGGGCAGAGATTGAAAGCTCTATCTCTGCTGCTGGCCCCTGCAACACCCACAATATTGGCCTTATCTTTTAGAGCTATTCTTTGAAATACCTAGATATGTAGCTGGAGTAGACTATATGATGTATTTTAGCTTAAATAACAGCAGTTTTAGGATGAAGGAGTGTCATGTGTTGAGGCAACAGGAGGCCAGCTTTATACATATTTGTACCTTGCCACAAAGCGAGCATTATGCCAGGTGAGAAGCAAATCATACCAAGCTGATTTAGTTGAGGTCTATTTCACATGTCAATGAGACATTCATAGATACTACCATCAGAAATTGTTGTCTACGTGTATTTGTAAATATGTACTCATGCCTTAGAGGGATACTGCAGAGCCTCACAGGCTTCTAGCTTTAGAGGGATATGGGGTCAAATCCAGCATCTGTCATGCTCTAGCTGAGTAACGTTGGACAAAAGCCGTGGTCTCCTCATCAGAAAAATGGAGGTACTGTATTATTCTTTTGGGTTGTTATGAATATTAGAGAAAATGAATATAAAATGCCCAGCACAGTGCTTGGCACAGGATAGACTCTCAATAAATGCAGACATGTTACCACTATGTGGGGCAGTAGGTCCTGTCAGAATCACGTTCTTCTACAACTAGAAGACAACAATGTGGATTATCTTAGGGGTTTGGGAGGGGATTGTTTACAAAAGGGTTGGAGCCATCTAGACACACTAAGCTGTAAATGTAATTTGAGCTTGGGAAAGAATTGTCAAGTCAGTTCAAAGGACTATAATTTCATTAATTCAAAATCCTGCTTAAGTGGGGGAAGGTGAGGTCCAAAGAGAGAGCAGCCAGATATCAGAAGCCCAGTCAGTGGAGGAACTTTTTTTGCAGCCAACTGCCTCCCCAGGGTTCCTTGAACAAAGCAAGCATTGTAGCCGCTGCCTGGGCCCGAGCAGTACCAGGGAGCCAGGGACTGGTACACAGGGAGGAGGCGGGCCCAGGTCACAGGGAGAGGCTTGGATGGCCTGGAAACATGACTCTATCCATTCAGACTGACGAAGTCTTTCCTCCCGATAAAATTTCCTCAAGCAGAACAAAAGGGAAATTCAGAGCGTCTTTGCCAAAGCAACTGGGGAAAAGAAAGCTGGTGCAAATTTAATCATTATTTTCTTCCTGGCTCTCCAGGCCAGAGATACCATGATGGGAGCAAGAACACTTGTCATCACCCACTTGGTCTCTAAGGACATAGGAGCTCTTTCCTTGCAAACAAGCAACACAGAAACGGAAGTGCCTAGGTCCCCTCACAGCAGGGCACAGCCAGAGCCCACAATGTGCTATTCTCTACAGATCAAGAGGCATCTAATCTTACCCTGACTCACTGACTTATCCAAACAGCAGTGCTCCTACACGGCCTCTCTTTGGGGAAAGGAAATGCCAGGATGAGAGAGTTCATTGCAAGCATCATTGGTTAGTCCAGGGAAAGGTCAGGCACTCCCCAGGGAGGGCATGTCATTCTGGTCATGAAAGAAAGACCCCACCACGGTGCCTTCCAACATCACTGAGGAAGGATTACTAGATAGCTGGTCTGTCCTGCCAATGCAAAGATATCCACAAGAGACGAGAGGCACTTGGTACAACAGCATAGCACCAACTTTAGCATAAAAAAAGCTTAGCTTTGAGTTTGGGGTGTGCCACTCCCAAACTGAAGGACCTTGATCAATTCATTGACCCTCAGGGAGCCTCAGTTTTCTCATCTGTGAGGTGGACAGAATCACAGGATGGTGGTGGGCAAAAAGCAGAGGCAAGGAGGGCTGCCTTGGCTTGTCTGCTGGGTCTGCAGCAGCCTTCAAAGAAATCATAGGCCATCATAAGTACATACCCCGTCGTTCACTTTCTCTGTAGAACACCCAGCAGCCCACAGCCTCGCTCCCACAGAGATAGCCAGTGTGGCCTGCAGGCCATCAACCCATGAAGGGAGCTGGCAAACCTTAGAGTGCTAAGACAGCCACCTATACAGATGCATGGTCAGCCCAGGCCACGCAGCATCCAGGTGGCTGGGTCCTGCTGGATGGAGCATGGCGACAACATAAAATTCCCAGCATCTGTTTCTCTAAACGGCAGGGCATGCATGCTGATTCCACAGCCCCCTAACATCCAGTAATGCCATCAACACCCCCAGGGCAGGGCAATTCCTGTGACGTGGGCCTGAGCCTCAGCCAGGCCTCGACAATGCACCAGGTTCTGGGAGAGCAGCCAGACACAGAGTGATGGCTGATAATCCATCCCTTAAAGAAATAGCAAATTGCCAGCCCTTCCCTAGTTCCCAGGCCTGGGGACTCTTTAGATGAGCACAGTAAGCAATTTAGGATCAAGGATTTATTCAGAGGTTTGAAAATCCCCAAAATATATAAATATAGCAGCCAGTCAAATGACATTGCTGTCATCGAAGGACAGCATCCTTAGATGCTGTCTTTTTTTTTTTTTTTTTTTTTTTTGAGAGACATGGTCTTGCTATCACCCAGGCTGGAATGCTGTGGCGTCATCATAGCTCGCTGCAACCTCAAACTCCTGGGCTCAAGGGATCCTCCTGCCTCAGCCTCCCGAGTAGCTGGGACTACAGGCATGCATCACCACACATGGCTAATTTTTTCTATTTTTTGTAGAGACGGGGGTCTCGCTATGTTGCCCAGGCTGGTCTTTGACTCCTGACCTCAAGTGATCCTCTTGCCTCAGCCTCCCAAAGTGCTGGGATTATAGATGTGAGCCACTGTGCCTAGCCCATCTGTCTTTTGATTCACCTTTTAGGTCAGTTTGGGCTCCTGACAACTCAAGCATGGTAAGGTCTCGTCACCATACCTGCAAGATCTGGTCACTGCAGACTCAGTGATTAGGGAGCATGGGCTCCTCCAACTCTCTGTGGCCTGGGGAAAGTCACCCAACTTCTCCAGGTCTCCATCTCCTCACCTCTAAAGTAAAAACAGAACTGGTTACTGCTTCACTGTTGCTGTGAGAAGTGAATGAGCTGGTGAAAGCGATGTAGCTAGAAGTGTCTGGAACACAGGGCCCCTCAGCGTGTGCTGACAGCACCCAAGCACAATGCCGGGAGCCTCAGGCTCTGCTCAGGTGGCTTAGTCTGGACGACAGCACTCTCTGACCAGGGTTTGCTCCACCTGCCAGCGAGGCTGCCGCCCTCCTGACGCTGCCAGCCCACCCAGGTCCAGGACCCTTCTCTTGGCTTCGTGGTCCCTGGAAGAGGAGAAGTATTTCCTGCCTTGCCCTTCCCATTCTGCTCCTGAGTTTGGCCATGTGGCTTCCAGGTAGCTCTGATGACCCCCAGCAGCAGCAACCTACAGATCCCCAGGACGGGAGATTCAAGTCCTCTGCTTCTCCCTCTGCCAGTCAGTCCCCTGGCTCTTCCTGGCAACATGCTCTGGGTCAGCCTTGAGCCTACCCTCCCATCCCCTCGGGGTAAATACCCTTTATCTGCCCTGAGACCCATGCCTGGGCTGCGGGCCTCTCTGCTCCTCTTTTTACTTCCCAGGCCAGGCCACCGTGCCTTCAGACTCAGCCCTTCTGGGATCTGCTGTCCCAGTCCTGTCCCCAGGACCCGCTCCACCCTCCTGGCACTGGTGGGGCCCTGGTGGAGGAGCCATGGCCCCAGGACACTTGGCTCCACCAAGCCTACTCTCCAGACCCAGGACTGCCAGAAAGGACAGCAGCACCATCCCCTCCAGGAAGACCCACAGGCCTGGGAGAAAACCTGTACCTCTGAGAGGCTCGAAAGAGCCATGCAAGTCAGAAGGCGCAGCTCAAGATGTTCCCATTCCTTCCAGGGGAGAGAAGGTCCAGGAGACCCTGTGAGACTTGCCTCACACAGCATGGCCATGTGAGGGAGACCAGCATCCTTCATCTTCCCACTTGTGGACCTGCTCCACCCTTCCCCAGCCACCCTGCCCGTGCAGGGGCTTAGCTTCTTTGGGCCTTTCTCTCCTTCATGCCGTGTAGGGGAAAGGTCAAGAAAGGTCGCAGGACATAGGCCCCGGGGCTAGGAGCAACCACCAATGTGGATGTGTGCATACTAAAGCATCGCCACAGGGCCCAGATACATCCATCTTAGACTCACCTTCATCCTGCTGGGATGTCTAGGTACACGCAGGGGGAAACGCCATACCTGCAGGGGAAGCAACTGACTACAGACCACGTGGGGGAGCGGCGCTGTCACCGCCTCATTCCTGTGTTGTCTTCCACGGCTCGTGCCCTGGGACACTGGGGAAAGAAATCAAGTTGAGTTTTTTAATAATTTCCTGCCATTGTGTGTGATGATAGGCAAATAATTTCTCAACAACTAGCTGTTTCCCTGTTGCTGTTTACAACCAGAGCAGTATCAGCAAGTTCCATCTCCCCTCCATCTGAAAGGAATGGCTTCCGCTTCTCCATTAAAAAAAGTTTTTAAAAATTTCTCCTTTGATGTGACTATGTTAGTCCCAAGTAAACACCCTTCACCTGGGCCAGCCTCAGAGGAAGAGGTTACGATCATCTGAAATGGTGAGTAGCTGGTTAGCCCGGGAGCCTGCTTGTTATTTGTACAGAAATAGCCTGTTCTGTGCAGTTTCCACAGCGGCCCTGGGAAACATATCGGGACTGCTTTTATTTTTAAACTTCAAAGTTCGTCTTGGAGATAAAGCTCTCTTTTCCCATGAGATGCTGTGGGTTGTGCATGGGTGTGAAGGAATAATGTAGATCTTAGACAATTACTTGTAACCTTAGAGGCATCGGGAATGTTCAGAGCTGCCTGCCAGGCCCAGACACTCAAAGTGCTGTAAGGTCACTTTATCTTTGTGCTTTGGGAGACTGAGCCGCTCCCTTCCTCAGGGCTACATTTCAACCAGGGTTGCTTTCATCATTCTGTTTGTTTTTCCTAAAAGCTCCCCACTTTCTGATCTAGTTAGGTTTAATGGTGATACTATTTAAGGGGACCCAAATAAAAATGTTGTGGAAAAAAATTTTAACCATAGAATAAAGGAGTTAATATGAATCCCAAATGCTCACTGTATTACTCTTTGACTAACGTACACATAAAGGACGGAAGGCAAAAGAATAAGACGGATTCTCTAAAAATTGAAATTAAAAGGTCATCTTCTACAAAGCTCACTCGGGCTGAGCTCGTGCAAAACTCCCTGCTGACAGTCAACTCTAAGGGGGACTAAAGTTTCCCCCCAGAACTGCCTCTCTATTGTCATCCTGGGGGGGGGGCGGTTCTTGTGCTCCCTGCTGCAGGCACAGCAGAAACGTCACTGCTGGGACATTGAGTCACACAGACTGCCCAGGGGCAGAAGTGGGTTGGACACTCAGAGCAGGCCACTCGTCCCACCTCCCTCCTCTCTACAGCCTTCCTTGTCACACGGCCAAGAACTCCTGTTCCCGAGTCCTCTGCAAGTTATCATTTCTCCTGATCCAGACACCGCGGGAACTCTACCTCTAGAAGCATCTGACACATGGGAGAGAGGCTTTCAAACTTCTCTGCTCATGGCCCATAGTAAAAAGTGCATTTTCTGTTGCAGCTCAGTGTTCTCTCTCTCTCTCTCTCATCAGAATCAAAAGTTTCAGGAAGCAATACTTCCTTTCACTACATGCAAAGCCTTCTGTTACTTTCTATTCTATTCTTTCCACGCAACACCAACCCCCACATTTCAACAATGCTGGTTGAAATCCACTAAACTGATTTCCCAATCCCCTAACGGTTTGTGGTCAGCAATTTGGAAAACACTGGCTAAAACACTAATGAAAGGGCGTCATGGGCTTTCTCCAATGCAAAGGGAGGAAGGAAGGCTTCGCTTAGCTCTGTGTTCCCACAGGCTGGCTTCTTCTGCCCTTTGCCCCACATCCCACCTGCCACTTGTGATTAAATAACAGTTTAACATCGCCAAAGCCCCTTTCACTCAAGGACTAACTCAATTAGGACTGAGCTGGTGGGAGCCTAAAGCAGATTAAGGGAAGACAAAGGAAGTTTAGGGGTTTATCTTCAGCTTTTATGTTTCTAAGAGCTCTGCTCTCTTCCTGTGCTTAGTCCCAGGCATCAAAGGGAGGAAGGGAAGAAAGGGAGGGAGGGAGGGAGAGAAGGAAGAGAAGGGAACCCTCCCACCCCCTCACCTGCTGAGGCCAACCAACACTAGCAATGGTCACCTCCACCTGGCCCCAGCTCCGCGCATCCTAAGGTGAGCCATGGCCTTCCTGCCGGGACCTAAGACGACTTCTTTCTCTCCCTTCCTCCTTTCTTCCCCCAGCCCCTCCTTCCTTCCCTCCCTTCTCTCTCCCCTTCCACTCTCCCTCCCTTTCTCCCCTCCTCTATCCGACCATCCAGTATCCAGTCAGTAGACGGTGTGGCTGTCCACTGCATCCTGGCTCCCCACACAGAAGCGAGGGCCCAGAGGAGGACAGGCAGCTCCCTGCTCCCTTGATGCCGACTGTCTGGGCCTGACGGTCACCACACAGCAACCACAAGAGATGAAGGAGCTCAGGGTGCTCTCAGAGCTTATGGTCAAAACTGACCCTTCTGTGAAATGCCCACCTCTACTGTGGGCACCGTGGGCTTCCCTGGCATGACATTTCTAGGACACACTCCCTGGGTGGACATCCTTAAGAAGTTGTCGGTGGTTCAGCTCAGGGACAGGTGCTGCTCCCCCAGCCCCTCCCGTGGGGCAGCTCCCTGCTCCTACCCCACCTCCCGTCTCCTCCAGCAGCCCGGACAGAGCCATCTGTGCAGTGGGATGAGCTGCACACAGAAGGTGCTCGGCAAACATTTACTGAATCCTCTGAAATGGTCCAGCTGGGCCCCTTTACAAATCTGATTCTTTCTAGACCAGCACCACCCAATAGAATTATAATGTGAACCACACGTGTCATCATACATTTTCTAGTAGCTACACTAAAAACAATGAAAAGAAACAGTGGAAATTAACTTTAGTAATATATTTTATTTAACTCCCTATATCGCAAAACATGATCACTCCAACATGTAATCAATAAAAAAATTAAGAAGTTTTTCACATTCTTTTTTTTTGTTTTGTTAGTACCAAGAGTTTAAAATCCGGTGTGTATTTCACACTGCAGCACGTCTTAGTTTGGAATTGCCACATTTAGAATGTTCAGTAGCCACATGTGACTTGTGGCTGCCACCCTGGGCAGCAAATCGCGCTCTCACCAGGGCAGCTGGAGCCCAGGCTGGGGCTCAGCTCAGGGGGAAGGCAGCGAGTGGAGCACTGCAGCCACAAGTCACACGGCAGGCTGAATTGGGGAGGTTTGCCACTGCAGCCCCACCCCACTGTCCTCATTTGCCTTCCCCACCTGACACTTGCATCTGGTGAGGGGAGAAGGGCAGGGGAGGGAATAGAAGGAATGGACGAGGACTTAGAGATGTGTGAGCAGTTGCCCCTGGTGAGGAGTCCATGCCGACCCCATGTCTGGGCCTTACCTGTCGAGAGCCACACCAAGAAGCACACCTCACCAACACACAAATCTCTGCTGGGCCAGATTTGGCACAAGGCTAGTGACAGCTGAGTTAAATTACTGTATCCATGGTGCAGTCACTGAAGACTTGCAGTCCTCGATCATTTTCAGCTGTCTTTTCGGGGACAACGGAGACGCATATAGATTGGCAATTTAACATGAGCTCATTTTATTAGAAACCATCGGCCATATGGCACTTTGCCACAAGTAGACGTGCTCCTTTTACAATCAGTGTTGTTCAGCCTACTCAGTAATGAGCTAGCTAGTGGGGTTGTCTTCCCTTAGAAGAATCCATTTAACTGCCATGAGTGAGTCAGCTTTTACGTTAGTGACATCTCTGAGCGGAACGTGGTGCCAGCTTGTATATGCCAGGCTGTACAGCTCAGTTCCAGAATGTTAGAGCTGGGATGGTCTTGGTTCTCTCCTAGTCCTGAGGCTTTTGAACTTTTCCTTCTAAGTGAAAAATCTTCTTTCAAATGAAAGCTTATGGGGAGGCCTGATTAAGAGATTCTTCTGCAGGAGCTGGGAGGAGAACTCTTCCCTCCCTTCTCTTCTCCGAGCCTCTCTGTGTGGTCAGGGCTCATTGCAAAACCAGCAATGCCAGGCAAGCCACTCATTGTACATATCATAAAAGCAGAACACAGAGTGGTTGTGCATCATGTGGTCAACACCAGCCAGGGTCAGAACCCCACCCTCAGATTCCAAGACCTCTATTTGTTTTTGAGATGGAGTCTTGCTATGTTGCCTAGGCTGGAGTGCAGTGGCTATTTACAGGTGTGATCACAGCGCACTGCAGCCTTGAACTCCTGGGCTCAAGCAGTTCTCCTGCCTCAGCCTCCCAAGTAGGTGGGACTACAGGCCACCACCAAGACCCCTATTTTAGTACCATGTTCTTCCAGAGTTCTATGGAAGATCTTTGCAAATGTGCAAGTGATCCTGTACATAGAAACAGGTTATAATGAGAGTTTATGAGTGCTGTAAGGGGCCTCATGCAATGGACTGATTTCACATACATTTCTTTTATCCTCATAATGATCCAATAATTTGGTCTTCATTTTACAAACGAGGGAACTGAGGTTCAGCTATGCAGCCTTCCCAAGGCCATATAGACAGTGGGAGAGTGGTCAGACTGAACCCAGCCTGACCCAATCCCATGGCCTTAACAGTTCTGCATCCCCTGCATCCCAGAGGTCTGGGTGTGGATCAGGCGAATGGAACACACAGCACATTTTCTCATGGAAAAGGCATGATTAGCGGTAGCTGGATCCTACAGCAGCCCACAAAATTTAAAATGCAATCAGAATGATGTTACAGCCCCAGCCTGAACACAGTCATCCCCACCTGCCCTCAGGACCTGGGAGCTGCTCCAAGTCCTGAGCCCCTGATCCCACAGAGGCTTGGGCACCATGGGCTTCCACGTTCTCTGAGTCCCGAGCCCCTGAGTCTGTGCAGCCAGCACTCTGAGAAGATTGGCTGCCGCGGCCCCTGCTGCCGCGGAGTTGGTGGAGGTTTTATAGGAAAGGGCAAGGAGGGGTCTCACAGGGCTCTGGGGGCTCCTTGGCAACAGCAGGGGAGGATTCTGAATGGGGGTATGGGTATGGAGGGGTAGGGGTATGGATGTCAGGGAAGACTCAGGCTGGGGTGGTAGGACAGATTCCAACAGACAAGGTAGCTCAAGTTATTTAGGTTCTACATCTGGGAGATCCTGTCCTTAGCAGGTGCGAAGTGGGCTGTGGGCAAGGCCTGGAGCTGGACCCTGAATATAGTCGTGACATCTGTGTAGAGAGAGTTTGGGGATATATCAACCCCATGGTCTACCTCTTCATCTGCTCAGACCGTCTCTGACCAACTGCCACCACTGTTCTGGTTGAGCAGAACATAAGCCTACGTCAAAAACCATAGAGGTGCAAACCAAGACTGACACGGGACCAGCAAGGCACTGCTGGGCTCCCCTGAGGGAAGTGCCCACCGCCAGAGGCTGGCCGGCCTTATCTTTGACAAGGGCTCGGGAATGGGCTGTTGCATTCACTCTAATCTGTGGCCCACTGCTCTCCACTGTGTCCCCGCTTGGATCAGGTGGGCTGAGCCAAGACAAACATTGCACATGAGCTCTCTGTTCTGAGATCGCGGCTCGGATGTGCTATCTGCAATGTGGCTTTTGAACTGGCTTTTTTTTTTTGGAAAAAAATAAGCATGAAATTTTGAAACAAAAGAAAATGTTAATTTGAACCATTTTAGGAATCACTTTACCTTAAAGCTGTTCAGATCCAAACATTGCTGATGGCAAAGCCAAGATTTAAATGGGTCCTTTGGGGAAAGAAGTAAAATGGGGGGATTTCCAGAGATGGATAAGGAGGTTAGAGTCTGCAGTACATTAACATTTTTGAAAGATAAAAGGTAAAAAACCAGCCCCAGGGGGTCGCCATGAACTCTGACAGGAGGGGGTTGGAGCACACAGCACCACCTTCCCTTCCGCATTGCAGGTTCCCAAGATTCAGTTCCACTTCAATTCCTCCATTTCCTCTTTCTTTCTTTGTTGCATAGGGATAGTCGGGAAAGTGGGAGGGCCACGCTCAAGGAGAAAGGGCTGGAGATAGTGGGAGATGGCATGGTAACGAAGAACACCAAAGTACCCTGTCCCTACCCAGGGGACTCAGGAAGGGCAGCTCCTCAGAGCCAGCAGGTGAGGTCAGGGACACCAGCTCCTCCGTGCGTTTTCAGGGCAACAGATCAAATTCTTCCTACACGTGTGTGCCTTTCCCTAAGGGAAGTAACGGGTGAAGGGTGTTAGTTGCCTGAATGGAGAAATGAGACCTAGATGATAAATTGAGACCAAATCTCAGAGAGCTTTGAAAGCCGTGAGAGTTTGGACTTTATTCTGTAGGTGAATGTACATAATCACCTACGGCTCTATGGAAGCTCTTGAGGAGTTTACATTCTCATGAGGGAGACAAGCAACTACCTAAGCAGTTGCTTTTAATTACAACCTTCGTAGGCCTCACCAAGGACAGGTATGAGTTGCTCTGACAGCAGAGAATGGGGACAGGACTTCCTCTGTGGTTACCAAAAGGAGAAGGGCCAGATTGAGGGGAGAAGGAGCCTGAATTTAGTTTTAGAAAGTTGAACTTAAGGGGGTCTGTAGATTCCAAGTGGCAGAGGGAAGCAGACAGTTAAAATTTGATTAGCTATGCCAACTAGAGCTCAGGAGGGAAGAGAGAGTACAGACGTGGACACAGATGGATGAGGTTACTTAGGGAAAGAATATAGGCAAACAAGAGGGTCTAGAATGGAGCCTTCATAATATCATTTAAAAGTCAGGTAGAGAAGGATGGATCAGCAAACAAGACTGAGGAAGCATATGTCTGACTCATTAACTACTGTGTTTCCCAGGGCCCAGCCCAGTGCTTTGCACAGAGTAATCCATAAATATTTATTGAATTGACACATATATCATCTTGGCCGTCTTTTCCCAGGGAGAAAAACCAAGCTGTGTTAATCGCTCTTCCTGCAATGGTGCTGTGTAACAAATGAGCCTAAAGCTCAGGGACTCTCCAGGCTTCACAGCTGGTTCCAGTTTGTTCCACATGTCCCAGCTGGGGCTGAGCCTAAAGGGCAGTGGTTACTCAGGCTTTCTCGTGGCAAACACTTTTAGAGCCACTGCCCACGTCATACCCACCCACATTCCATTGGCAAGCCATGGCCCAGCCCAAAATCAAGAGGCAGGTAGTAGATGAGAAAGAACACCTACTTTAGAGCCTGAGCGATTTGGGTTCAAATCCTAGTTCTACCCCTAATAAATGCATGAACTCAGTCAAATTATTTTAGCCTCATTTCCCTCTCCTTTAAAGTGGGTATAATAGTAGCTACTTTAGGGGTTTTGAGGATTAAACATGATATACATTAAGTACCCATGACACGTGGTAGGTGTGCAATAATCAGTAGCTACTGTAGTCCATGACCTTATCTTCTAACTGTAGCACTGAATCTGAAAAGCTTGGCCGCACATCCTGAGCAGCTAAGTGGTAACACTCACCCTAAATTCAGTCTCTGAGATGTACCCTGGGGCCAGGAAGGAGACAGGAAAGATAATCAAGAAATCTTAAGGCAGAGTACAAATCAGCCATTTATCAAATGCCTCCAGATTTGCTGGAGCTGATGTTTAGTTTCTGTCCAGTCCAAACCCACTTTTGCCTAGAGGCATCCTTATAAGAAGTCTCTTGCTTCCCAGGGCCAGCCTTTAGTTCTGCCTGTGTTTTGAGTGAGACCAACATATTAATGGGGAATAAAATTCTGCAGGCAGACAGCTTTTCCAAATGGGACTTTTCCCAGATTGCATTTGAACTAAACCTTGGCCTGAAATGCAATATCCAGAGCTTTCTTTGCAGCTTTCTTTATGGCTTGAGAGGACTTTTTCCATGAATGCTTATGTAAAGATGAAGAATTTATAAGATCCAATGAGCTGTCTGGCATCAGTCCCAGGTTTATGCACTAAAGGCTATTTTCTTTTCTTCTTATCCACTGTTTAGTAAATTACCAGAGCAGCGATCAGGAAATAGATGCTCAGTGTTATTGTTGACATCCTTATTTCATAATGATTATTCAATATGTTTGTCTTTATAACTCTTAAGAAATGTATTTCTGAAATTCAGCATTCTTTCTCAGATCTCAAGCAGCAGGTTTTCTTTGACATTAATTCATTTATTCTACAAGCATTTATTGAGCACTTACATGTGTCAGGCACTGTGCTAGGGGCTGGGAGTTTAGCAATAAGTTAATATTGCAGCCGCTGTCTTTGTGGAGAGTATAGGTGAGGAAACAGAGGCTCAAAAAGACTAAATTTTGGCCAAAGTCTACCACAAGTTTAAGCTGAGATTGGAAGTCACGCATCCTGACAGCACCAGCTACATAATTTGCAAAGCCCGGTGGTTGGTGAAAATGTGGGAACACTTCCAAAAATTACTGAGAATTTCAAGATAGCAACAGCCAGGCATTAAACCAAGTGCAAGGTTCTCTGCCCACACCCATGCAGCTGGTCCTGTTCTTTGAGTTATAATTTTTAAATCATTTTCTACTCATTCCATAATTAGACAAGTATGAAAGAAAGGGGGTATACTGTGGAGTAAGGTTGGAACCACCAATAATCCCTGAGATAAAGAACGAACAGGAAATTCACATATGGTATTTCTGTTTGTCAGCCCGTTGTCAGTTAAATGTCTAGACAGAGTCCTACCTTGATAAACTTTTAGCAGCAGAACACCTCAACTTGAATTTCTGAGTCCTTCCATCACACAGAAAGGAGCCAGGATTTGCAAACTCACTTGTCTGTGTATGGACTCTGTGGGAAAAGACCTTACATACATAAATGGCCAAACCAGCCCAGTGTGCAAATCAGTTGGTCATTTGTGCACTAATATATTATTAGCAGGGGCTCTGCCTGTGGTTTTTCTGATTCCTGTCTTTTCAAAGGAGACATCAGCTACCAAGGGAAGGGAGCTCAAAACAACTCCATATTTTTGTTGAGATTGTACATCAAAGTCAGCCTGATTAAACCAGAAGGCTTCACCCTGTTTTATGATAGGGATATTCTCCTACTTTGTTCACCCTACAGGAATGAAGAACATGGGTTTTTTTACCTCATAGCTAATTCATTTGACTGGAGTTAGTGTGTGGGAAGATACGTGAGCAGAGGGGTGGATAGATGTGCCAATCAGACAGCACACACATCTGGCCTGGTGTCAGTAGTCATCTCAGCAGGAATTTACTGTGTGAGATTAGAAAAATCACCTCACTCTCTGGGCCTCTGCTTTCCCATCTGTGAAATGAGGAGGTGGGACCATATTAAGTTAAAGTTTCCTTCCAGCTCTCGTTGTCATCTGAGTCATCATTTGCATTTTCTGGGCCTTCCATTGTCCTAGGAAGGAGAACCTGGCTTGTCAGAGAAAAGCGGAAGAGAACAATTAAGTATCTTCTTTTGTTTTCATAGCTAAAAACCAGCAGGCCTTGCAGCCTGGACCAGGCAGACATCTTGGGGAGGTTTCCTTCCCTTCTCTGATCCCCTACGGAGCTGGGGCTGGAAGGTGCAGAGGTCATGCAAGCAGCCGCCCTCATGCCAGGCCTCAGCCTCAGCCGGAAAGTGGTGTCCCCCCAGCACTGGGAGCTGCCCTCTCTGTGCCTGGCTCAGGTTTCTTCTCCCTTGTGTTAATGGGTCACATACCTTCTCTGTGTCTGCCTGTGATTTTTAGGCCACAACACTAAATGTGACCCTAACAACCCCTTGGGCTCACTGTCTCACTAGGCCAGGTTGAGGGGAAAGAGGAACTCCCTGTTAAAAACAGTCTCCTTTCACTGCTTCGCCCTGTCTAGGTTTTCTTCCATCAGTTCTTACCTCTAACACTCATTTTCAAAAGCTCCCACATTGTGTACAGGCACGGAGAGACAGAAGACTGGAAGGGTGGAGCCCATCTGACCGACTTCCCTCCTTCGTTGCATATCTCTTGGGATTCTCTGCATTTCATGCTTGAAAAGGAGAGCCCTGGTCACTGTCCTTGGTCATAGTGGAAGTTTAATTGATTGGGACTCAGGTGGCACTGAAGCCGACTGAAGGACACCAAGCTCTGCTTTCTCTCCAGCCCTGCTACTAACTGGATGGCTGATCCCAAGAAGAGAAGACTTTAGATCTAAAACCAGCAGGAGAGCAAGGGACCTAATAGAACACTCCACCCAACATCAGCAGAATGTACATTTTCCTCAAGTGCACATAAAACGTTCTCCAGAATAGATCATATATTAGGCCTCAAAAAAAAGTCTCAATAAATTTTAAAATATTGAAACCATACAAAATATCTTTTCTAATCACACTGGAATGAAACTAGAGATTAATAACGAAAAGAAAACTAGAAAATTTACAAACGTGGAAATTAAGCAACACACTCAAACAACCAATGAGTCAAAGAAGAAATCACAATGGAAATTAGAAAATACTTTGAAACAAATGATAATGAAAATACAACATACCAAAACTTATGGGAGGCAGTAAAAGTGATGCTAAGAAAAAATGTGTAGCTGTAAATACTTACATTTAAAAAGAAGAAAGATCTCAAATCCACAACCTAACTTTACGCCTTAAGAAACTATAAAAAGAAGAAACTAAAACCAGAGCTAGCAGAAAGAAGATAATAAATAAATAATAAAAACTAGAGCAGAGATAAATGAAACAGAGAACAGAAAAACAGTAAAGAAAATCAACAAAACTAGAAGCTGGTTCTTCAAAAAGATCAACAAAATCGAGAAACCTGTAGCTACATTGTCTAAGAAAAAACGAGAAAAGATTCAAATGACTAAAATCAGAAATAAAAGTGGGAACATTACCACCAATTTTATAGAAATAAAAAGGATTAAAAGAGAATATTATGAACAATTGTACACCTGTAAATTGGATAAAAGAGATGAAATTTTTAAATTCCTAAAAAACATAAAATCTATCAAAACTGACTCATGGAGAAATAGAAAATCTGGATAGAACTATAACTAGTAAGGAGATTGAATCACTAATCAAAAACCTCCAAAAAAGAAAAGCCCCAGAGCAGATGGCTTCGCTGGTGAATTCAACAAATTTTAAAGAAGAATTAACAATAATACTCAAAGTCTTCCAAAAAATTGAAGAGGAAACACTTCCTAACTCATTCTATAAAGCCAGCATTACTTTGATACCAAAGCAAGAAAAAGAAACCACAAGGAAACTACAGACCAATATTCCTTATGAATATTGATTTTAAAAAATCCCTAAGTACTAGCAAACCAAACTTGGCAGCATATTAAAAGGATTACACATCATGACCAAGTGGGACTTATTCTCAGAATGTAAGAGTAGTTCAATATATGAAAATCAATCAATGTAATACACCACATTAAATAGCATGGAGAAAAAAAACCCCACATAATCATCTGAGTTGATAAAGAAAAGGCAATTGACAAAGTTCAACACTCATTTATGATAAAAATATTCAACAAATAAGGAGTAAGAGGCAATTCCCTCAACATGGTAAAGGCTATATATGAAAACTCAGTATTCTACCGTCACACTCAATAGTGAAAGAATGAAAGCTTTCCTCCTAAGATCAGGAAAAAAATAAGGATGCGCACTTTTGATACTTATGTTCAACATAGTACTTACAATTCTAGCTAGAGCAGTTAGGCAAGAAAGGGAAATAAGAGGCATTCAAACTGGAAAGGAAGGAGTAAAATCATCTCTGTTCACAGATGACATGATCTTATATGTAGAAAACCCTAAAGATTACACACACACACACACACACACACACACATTTAGAGCTAATAAACAAATTCGGCAACATTTAGGATACAAAATCAACACAGAAAAATGTTTCATTTCTATACACTAACAGTGAACAACCCAAAAAAGGAGATAAAGAAAACAATGGCATTTATAATAGCATCAAAAAGATCAAATACTTAGGAATAAATTTAACCAAGGAGGCAAGACTTGTACACTGAAAACTACAAAACATTGCTGTAGGAAATTAAGGAAGACATAATAAGTAGGAAGACATAATAATTGGGAAGACATCCTGTGTTCGTGGATTATAAATCTTAATGTTATTAAGATGATAATACTACCCAAAGTAATCTACAGATTCTAAGTAATCCCTATCAAAATCCCAATAGTGTTTTTTGCAGAAATAGAAAAGCTTATGCCAAAATTCATATGAAATCTCAAGAGGTCTCACATAGCCAAAATAATCTAGAAAAAGAAAGAAGTTTGGACCTCTCACATTTCCTGATTTCAAAACTTACTGCAAAGCTACAACAAAAGTAAAACAGCACAGTACTGGTATTAGGATAGATATATACACCAGTGGAATAGAATAGAAAGCCCAGACCTTGCATATATATTCAATTGAAATTCAACAAGGGTTTGAAAGACATCTAATGGGAAAGGAGAGTCTTTCCAACAAATGGTGTTGAGAAAATTGCATATCCATGTGTAAAAGAATGAAGTTGAACCCTTACCTTATACTATATACAAAAATTAACTCCAACTTGATCAAAGACCTAAATGTAAGAGCTAAAACTATAAAACTCTTAAAAGAAAATATCAGGAAAAAGCTTCATGACCTTGGATGTGGCAATGGTTTCTTGGATATAACACCAAAAGCCCAGGCGTCAAAAAAATAAAATACATAAATAGGATTTCATTAAAATGAAAAACTTTTGTGCAATATGGTAGTAAAATTCAACAGAAATCAAGCAGGTGTGGGGGGGAGGAGGGAATGGGTAAATTCACACCTAATGGGTACAATGCACACTATATGGTTGATGTACACACTTAATAACTTGGACTCAAACTGTACAAAAGCAATTCATGTAACCAAAATGTTTGTACCCCCATAATATTCTGAAATAAAATTAAAAAAAACTTTTGTGCATCAAAGGACACCATCAAGTGAGCAAAAAGACAACCCACAGAGTGAGAGAAAATATTTGTAAATACTATATCTGATAAGAGATTAATATTCAGAATATATAAGCTCCTACATCTCAACAACAAAAAACAAACAACTGGATTTAATAATGGGCAAAGGACTTGAACAGACATTTCTCCAAAGAATATATACAAATGTCCAATAAGCATGTTAAAAGATGCTGAACAGCACTCATCATTAGGGAGATGCAAATCAAAACCACGAGATATCACTTTACACTCATTGGGATGACATTTGTCAAACAAACAGAAAATAACAAATGTTGGTAAGGACGTGGAGAAATTGGAACCCTCATACACTGCTGGTGGGAATGTAAAACGGCACAGCCCCTGTGGAAAACAGTTTGGTGGTTTCTCAAAAAGTTGAACATAGAATTACCATATGATCCAGCAATTCTACTCCTAGGTATATACCCAAAAGAACTGAATGCAGGGATCCGAACAGATATTTGTATACTTATGTTCATAGCAGCATTATTCACAATAGCTAAAAGTTAGAAGCAACCCAAGTGTCCATCAACAAATAAACGGATAAACAAAATGTGGTGTATACATACAATGGAATATTATTCAGCCTTAAAAAGGAAAGAAATTCTGACACATGCTACAACGTGGATGAACCTTGAGGACATGATGCCAATGGAAATAAGCCTGCCACAAAGGACAAATACTGTATGATTCCACTTATACGTGGTACCTAGAGTAGTCAAATGCATAGAGACAGAAAGTAGAATGCAGGTTGCCAGGGGCTGGGACGAGGGAGAAGGGGGAGTTAGTGCTTCATGGGGACAGAGGAGTACCCTAGGCTTACTTCACCAGACTGTAAAAATTTTAACTCAGTTCTACTTAAGAATTCCCACTTGTGTACATCCCTGTTACCAGGGCTATGTTGGCACCACAGGGCTCACCAGGTATGGGATATCAGAGCAGGCCGGACCCTCACAGCCTGCAGGCGGCACGACAGAGGTCTCCTTCACTCTGCCAACAGGGCCCTCACAGAGATATTCCTCTTTCGTCTGCTGCTCCCTGTCCCCTCTCGTCTTCCTCAACCCCCGAATCTCAGCGATATCTTTCTGGTGTGAGAGAGAGGCCCCACCCTCCCTCCCTGTTTCTAGTGAAGATGTTTTGTTTACACCCACAAATCCTCTCCATCTCCGGGGCTTAGGCTTTCGGAAAGAAGACTCAGGAAGACTTTAAGCCCATCTCTTCTTCCTCCCCTACCAGTGCCACCCTGAGGGCAAAGGGCTCGAGCCCACCTCCTGCTTGAATGGAAGGAAGGTTAGGGGGAAAGGAACTTCACACAAGTGAGAGTCTGAAAATATTGCCCAGCCACAACTGTCCTGCTGCACAGACGACTGGACTGCATTCTAACAAGGGAAATAATGTGCCCAAGGTCGTCAGCCAGTCACCGTGCAAGGTCATTGGTCTCTTGATGCCTAAGCAGGGAGTCTTCCGCAGCAGCCTGGGGCTAAGGACAGCCAGCCTGGGGCCCTCTGTGCTTCCTGTCCCCCATGCCATGAGCTTAGGAAAGTGCAGCATCCCCTTCTCTGCCTTCCAGGCCCTTCAGGCTGCTGTCCTGCAGCTGTGCAAGCCCTCCCCAGCTAATTCGACACAGCTGCCCCACCGGCGCCTCTGGAGTTGGCTGAACGTCTCCTTCAGCGACACGTGTAGTTTCACATTGACCTTACAGAGTGAAAGTCTCTCCAACCAGGAGGCTGGGATGTGAGGCTGATCCGAATATGACACATTGGAGCTCATTCCTGCCGCTGGGTGTGGAGACTCCTGTTTCTGCTTCTTGTAATGACCAGGGCCAGAAGCGTGGGTCCAGGCTGGGCATACCCCACCCCAGCAGCTTCATTTCATCTTTCCTCTACAGACACTGAGACCACTTTTTAAAAAACCAGAACAACTAAATAACAAAACAAAACCTTCCCCATCATCCAAGTACAGTGTGTTCACTGTTCACCTTTGGAAAGGACAGGTGCATGTAAAGAAGCAGAAGAGATCACTCTGCACCACTGCACCTCGTACATGCCCTGCCAACTCCTCCTGTGTTTTCTATGTAGCCCAACCCCCATTCCACTGGCTTTCTTCCTGCTTATGTTGGGCCAGAGTCTTCTGGAAAGTGGCCTGCCCTTGTAGTTCTGGGGCTCTCCAGGGCATGTTTCTCATGTGCTGGAGTCCAGATGTCACCACAGTGTGGCTTGGTTTGTTCTTCCCACTTTCCGAGATTCCCCTGCCCCTTGTCACCTAGGCTGGATGCTGCTGTTCCTACAACATGCCATCATCCTTGTCAGAGTGGCCATTGCATCCTCTGAGCACATGTTCTGAAATATAGAAATTCTGTATTAATAGAAAATGTTAAGGCATAGTAATGCCAACAGATCAGGAGACAACTGTCATTGAACAGAGTTTATTACTCACAGTTCCCAAGAACTGTTCCCAGGGGCCACACAGGGAAGCACTAGGGCTGGCCAGGAGACAGAGGGAGCAAGGAGACAACATGGGCAAGGACATCAAATCTGCTTTCTGTGGGAAGGACAGGGGAGGCAGGGCAAGCAGATTTAGGATTGAATCATTTCAGGGCTCTGGGACATAGGGGCTGTCCCTAGTAGTCTGGTACCTGGCCCCGAGGTGATGAGAGCAGATAGACAGTGGCTCAGAGTGTGAAATCCCGATAAAGGAGGTGGTTGGGGCTGTGGGCTCTGGATTGGCTGGTTTGCATACAAAAGGCACCTTTGAGGCAAGTAATTTCCTATCTCTAGAAATTAGGTAGTCCCGGTAGAGGCAGTCCCTCTAGGGTCAGCAAAGCCCCGGATGTCAAAGCATTAGAAAATAAAAGACATGGTTACTATAGCACAAAGCCATTTCTGTAGGATGACACTACCCTCAAGGGCTGTGCCAGTCCTGTTAGGTGCCCTGCCCCTTCTTCCTAAACAGTGGGGACTCTGAAGCCTGAACAGCCTCTGTAGCTCTTGTCTCCTCTCTGTTGGAGATGCCCTCAGACCCTGCCCATCCATCCCCTCCAAAGTAAAAGATGACACCCCTTCCTCCAGGCCCCAGTCACTGTCCATGACAGCTCTCTCCCTTGGGGCAGTTACCTCCCAGGCTGCTCCTCAGAGCTTGATCTGCCCCACAAGGTCACCAGAACCTCTCGGACACAGGTGATCAGCACTGGACAACCCACGGGCTCACACCAGGAGCACCGTGACTCACAGAGATCATGCTGCATAATATATGATTTAGGAGTGTGCTTTGTTAATATAAGCTCATATCATAACATTTCCCATGTTACTAAGAATTCATAAACATCATTTACTTATTTGCATAATCATCCCTTGTGAGTGTATCCTCAATCCCTGCTGCTAGACATGGGAGGGGTGAGGATAGGGGATGGGTCCTAGTGCTTGCCTGCCCTTTCCCTAATGCTGCACATACACACAGTGACAACAGGAGAAATTAACAAGGAGGTGCCTGACAGCCACACAAGACTGATCATAAGAGCACATCTCCCTTCCCAAGGCTGGGTATCAGCCAAGAAAGTATGTCCCGGAGCCCAGCAGAATGGGCAAGAGCACAAAGCTATCTTTTGTGTCTTGTTTTCTTCTGTGGAAATGACACTGAGTTCTCTGAACCAATATCCCAGTGTCCCTGGGCAAATATTATTACTCTCAGGGAGACCGGGTATTTTGTTACCTTTTTTGTGTCCTTTCACTTGCCTGGCACAGGGCTAGGCAGGCACAAGCTGCATGCTGTTGAAGGAAGCCTGTATTTTATAGGTAGGTAATTGAGGTAACAGAAATAAACTCAGCTTAGTGGGAGTCAAGCAAGGTACCCACCGAGATTCAAAACCTTGTCATCCTTGGTTCACTCAAGGGTAAGGAGACCACTGCCCTTCGAAGTCCTCTGACCTACTTCAGAGAGGATCCAGGCAGGGCCACTTGGGATGACTTTGACTGTGACAGAGTTAAAGGAGATGTAAGATGCTCGTTGAATGTTTAAATGAACAAGGCAGGAGAACTTCTGCTTGCTAAATCCTGTGCGTAATTTCTAACGTACATTCAAATTCATATCGTGGGCAGTTCACGTGGAAAGGGAATGAAGAAAGAAGGAAGAGAGATTCAGAGTGAGAAAAAGGATCTGAAAGGGACAGAACGCGGTGTGAGAGGGGAGAGAGCTGGAGCGGGGCGGGCAGAGGCGGCCTTGCACAGGCAGGTGGGGGAGACTGCTCCGGGAGCCTGCCTCCTTCCCAGCTCTGGGAGAGCTAACTGGCCAATTGATAATTATTCAAAGTTCTTCTACTGCTCTTTGTCACTCAGAAAGCCAAAGGCCATCAGAGGTGATCCAAAAAGGGATGGCCTCAGCTGGTCCCAGGGAAGAAGCTGACTCTGGGGCAGGAGGTGCTAGAGCAAGCCCAAGCCCAGGGCCAGTTCCGAGGTGCAAGCCGGGTCAGGGTCCTCAGCCCTGGAGGGCTCAGAATCACCTTGAACCTTCTGAAAACTCAGATGCCGGGGTCTCCCACAGACCTGCTGAATTAAAAATTCTGCATTTTTATGAAGTGCCACAGGGGCTTCTGATCCAGACCGCAGACTAGAGACTTACTACCTCTGCCCTGAAGAAACCTTTTCTCTCCCACTGCTGCTTCTTGGTCACTGAAGTTCACTTTATGGCATGTAACCAATGTGCTTTTCCTGCACAATTCTTCTCCTTAACAGAAACGCTCCTCCAGCCCATGGCCTGCCCCCTTGAGAAAGACCCTCCAGGGGCCAGCTCTTTCTCATGTCTCTCCTGTCTTCCTCTAAGTTCAAGTCCTAATTCCTCTTTCAGAGTGAACTCCCTGCCCCAGCTCAGCATAATTTTTCTTAACATTGTAAGTAATTTCATAGCCAAGGTCTTGGAATTAAGCCTGATTGGTCCTTTCACATATTATCCTGCCTCCTGCTCCCAGCCCCTGCGTCCCCTGCACATTCTGCATTTCCAGCCTCCCACTCCACGAGGACCCACACCACTTATTGAAGAAGTCATACTGGAATCAATTATTCTAACAACCAGCAAAGCATGTAACCATCACATAAGGTGATTTGATGGTTTGGAAAGTCTACCATAGATATTGAGTTGAGGCTCTAAAAAGCCCTACACAAATACAAATATGAAAACATGACAATACATGGTGTTTGACCAGTTCTCTCCGGCCATGAGAGCCTTCTCACGTGATCATCTTGAAGATCCAGGGTGTGAGCATGGAAAAGGTGGGGATGTGGGGTCAGAGCCAGGTCATTCAACATCGCCCAGCTTCCATCTCCACAATCTTGAAATGGCACAAAAACAATGCCTAATTCAACGACTATTGTGGGGACTAAAGGCTTTCAACCATTGACCTCCACAAACATTAGTTACCATGGCAGCTGAGAGGACACCTCTCCCAGGGGACAGTCAGGGCGGATACCATTATTTTAGGTTGACTCGGTGGTGCTCCCTCAGGGCAATAGAACTAAAAGGACTGTTACTCTTTCACCCATGACCATGAGAAACTGGGATTTAGAGAAGGGAGCTGGGGGCCCAGCCATGTCCTTATAGAAACCAGGTCTGAGAAAAGAAGTACAGAGATCACCAGCAGATCCACAGGGTCCCTGGGCTACCTAGTGAGGTAGCAGAGAAAGGTTGATACCAAGAGGAAGGAAAAAATCAAAAGAGCATCCAGGCCAAAATCCACCCCTCTCGATGTGGTCTGGGTGAGGCTGGTATCTGTGACAACAGGAGAACGTTCACAGACACTGATAGCTTCCTGCTGGACATCTAACTTGATATGGGCCAGGACAGACCCTATTTTTCTCATTTATCATTTCACTGCTCACTACTAGCAAATGATGTGGCACATAGTAGATTCATTTAGTAAATGAATGGATGGATCAATAAGAGAAGGTATCACCAAGATAACTTTTCTTCCCTCTCTCCTCCCCAAATTACACAAAACCTGACAGTAAATTTGATGTGGACCCAGAAATAGAAGACATAGTATATGCAGTGTTTTTAACGTGCTGAAGGTGCTGTGGTTTCCTAACACTTCTGTTCAGAGATTTTTTTTTCCTTTGGCAAAGCATTCCTTGGCCACACATTAGCCTCTGCCTTAACTGCGTGTTGCTCTGGCTGGTGGGACCCAAGGACCCCACCTTTTCCAAATACCCTATCTGTGCAGAGGTTCCTCCTGGGCGCTCCTCCACATGGATCACCAACTGTGTCTTCACAGCAGGGGATCCTTTGGCTGGTACTCGGTGAGTGTGGGCAGTTGAAGTGGGTGATTTTTACTGCAAAAGGGCAGGCAGACATTGAAAATGAGGGAAGCCTTTCCTAGCACTGTCCCCATGCCAGCAGAGGCCATTTTTCTAGACTTCACAGGGAAATTCTCATCTAATCCAAATTATACCAAAATATTCAAGGGTTGATGAAATAGAAGTCAGCCATATAGTGGGTCCCAGAGCCAACTATTGAATAACGAAAGGACATTAGGTTAAATCAAAATTCAAATCAAAAAGTGAGCCTTCAGGGCTTTTGGTTTTGGGGGTTTTTGTTTTGTTGTGTTTTCCATGAGACAGTCTCATACTGTTGCCCAGGCTGGAGTGCAGTGGCATGATCATAGCTCACTGCAACCTCAAACTTCTGGGCTCGAGTGATCCTCCTGCCTCAGCCTCCCGAATAGCTGGAACTACAAGTGCGTGCCATGACACCCAGCTAATTTTTTTTTTTTTAGAAATAAGGTCTTGCTATTGCCCAGGCTGGTCTCAAACTCCTGGCCTCAAGCAATCCTCCTGCTTAAGACTCTGAAAGTACTAGGATTACAGGTGTGAGCCACTGTGCCCAGCCTAAGGGTTGTTTTGTTTGTTTGTTTGAGGGGACAAAAGAACCTCATGCAAGGATTCTAAGCAAGGAGTTAGAAGACCTGGAGTCTAAGACAAGCCAAGGGCACCAAGTAAGCTGGTAATGACAGGTTATGTGACAGGCCAGTAGGCCTCAGCCTTTTATGGGTCACAAAACCCCCTGAGAATTACCTTATGAAAATGAGGGACCAGGCAACCAAGGAAACTGCACATCAACACCTGCTAAGTTTTTGCATATGATTTTTCATTGCATTGGAGATGTGTTCAATCATATAGACATGATGTAAAATCAATCTAGAGAATGGAACAGGATGTTACATGAGGACTTTCCCGGTTGCCTTAGGATCTTTGCTAAAAAGAGCACTTAACAAGCACCTGCACGTTGCAAAGGAAGGTGCTTGAAATAACTGCAAGAGGTGCTAAAAGATGACCAAATACTAGTTCTTTGAATTTTAGCCAGTCACCCACCTCTAGGCTACATAATGGGAAAATAAGCTCATTAAAAGAGAGTGAAGATGTCTTTAAGGAGAGTTGGAGTGTTAGGCATTAATACATTCCTCCTGCCTTTGGAGGGGTAGGAGGCATCCTTCTCCCCACCCCCATCAAGCCAAGCAGGGAGGCCCAAAAAGAACCAGCCCCAGAACATGGGGAGTCAAGGCTGCCCTCTCCCCTGAGGACCTAGCTCAGGGGCCAAACCAGGAAAGAAAATGGAAGGGCAAGTCAAGGACATACAGGTGAAACAGAGGAAGGAGAGTGGAGCCCGGAGAGTGCTGGGCCAGCCTCTGTCTTCACCTGCTGGAATCCCACCCACTTTACAAGGCCCAGCTCTGTTCCCCATCCTGGAAGCCGTAGTCGCCAATTAGGCAGTGATCTCCCAACCCCCTCACCTGGCTGTTCTCTGCCCTCATATGCTGCCCCGTTATCACGGCAGCCGCACCACCTGGGTTATAAGCTGGCTCTGCCACGTGCGTCTTAGGTACCCCACCCCAAGCCCTGACAGCAGACACGTGTCTCCCCTCTCTTCCCCCAGGGCCTTGCCTGAGGTGCTCATAAAACAATTTATAAGTGATTCAGAAAACTTATGAGACAGCTAGTTAGGTATAATTCTGCAGGGCATTTGTCTAAATACAGTCCTAGACCACACCTAGTTCTCCTTACTTTTCCAACAGGGCCCTGAAAGATACAAGATGCCCATCTTTCTCAAACATATTGTCCCCAGGCTGGTTCACCCAATAGAAAGGCCGAGAACATGCTTAGGGCAACAGCATCATAGGGACCCCAGTGCTTTTTTATTTTTTTAAGATTTTGATGATTTACATAGGCATCATGAGGAAAAGCTCTGACTTCTTCGGATTTTTCTTAAAACATATGGCTTAGTGTTGTATCTATTTTTAGTCACATGTGGGTGACTGAGGTGGGGTGTGCCAGATCTTCCTGTACTTAAGGCTCCTACCGCACTGATGCTGACCCCACACCTTCCAAGAGTCACAGGAAGGCACCTGCAGCTCTTCCTGTGCAGGTCTGACCCGAGTTCCATGCACCACACTTATTCAACCCTCAGGTCAGGGAAGGGAGGCCCAGAGAGTTTTAGGGACCTGAGTGCAGAGGCGGCGAGGTGGCTGGAGCCCCCAAGGTGGGGCATTCACACCAGGGTCCGGGCAGACACTGTGAGTGAGGCTTCCCCATGCCCCACTCCTCAAGGAGAGCCAGTTGTTGACATTCCCCAGCACACCACAAGAACTCAGGTTCATGGGCCTGGAGCCTGTTTACCTGTGAGACCTTGAGCAACTTGCCTCACTTCTCTGAGGTTCCATTTCCTGAATTTATGAAACAGAGCTAATAATATCTCTCTGGCCTAAGGTCAGAACTTTAATTAGGCTTAAATGAAATGTAGGAGAAAACACTTGACAACTCACCTAAGAAACTAGAACGCTCCCTCGGGTCTTTATTAAGGTGGTGCTGTCAGCCCTGATGGGGCCCTAGGTCCCATCCTGGAGCAGGAACAGGAAAGTGCGGCTGACATGCCTTGACACCCCAGATTGGCAGATCCAAAGAGCTCTCGCCAGCAGCAAGGGGAAGCTTGCCAACAGCAGCCGCCCAGCCCCGCACGGCAGCGCCTTCCAAGCTGCTAACGGGTTTCATGTGTGCAGAGGCCAGTGCCTCAGTCCTGGGCACCTACATGGAACTTGGGCAGTTCCTGCGAATGTCTCCTCGGCCAAGAGCAGCCTCATCCTCTTACAAATAATGCCATTTTCCATGGGTGCCATGATGTGACAAAAACTGAAAAACAACTCAGAATAAGAGGAGAGTCGGAGCTGCTGGGCAGAGGCTAGAACCTGAAAACCAAGTAGAAACTCAGGACCTAGGCTGGCATTCTGTGAGATTCAGAGGACCTTGGCCAAGGAGGGACAGTCCCCATGGTCACAGCACAAACGGATAGCTTAGGAAAATTTACACCACCCCCCACCAAGGGTCCTCATTATCCCACCCACCAGGACATGCCCAAATAAAAATATTATTATTTGAAATGGGCAAAGAATGATTTCTCATTTTTACACAAGACATTGTTATAAACGAAGCATTTTTTAAAAATTTGCCATGTCATTGCTCTATTACAGGGGTTGGTAAACTTCTTCTGTAAAGGACCAGACTGTAAGTATTTTAGGCTTTTGCAGATCTACATTCTCTGTTGTCACTACTTGAATCTGCTGCTACGATGTGAAAGCCATAGACAATAGGTAAATGCATGGGCATGACAATGTTCTAATAAAACTTTACAAAAATAGGTGGTGGGCCACATTTGGCCCACTGGTCAGAGTTTGTCACCTCCATGCTCTGTAATATAGTATCTAAATAAATCAGTATGTTTGCTCTGCAAATACAACTATAAGATAATTCCCCTTTCAACCAAACTCCTGCCTCTAATCCCCTTTTATATAAAAACTCTGGAGCTATTCCTGGTCCTACAGAACATTCCCAATACTAGCTGAGGCCTTCTGTGCGCTAACTCAGGGTGCCTTCCTGGCCAGGGGTAGGAGGAGCCAGGAATTCTGAGTTAGTCCTAAAGACAGCCAGAGAGCAGAAAGGAGGTCAGCGCTCTTGGCTATTCTGATAGGAAATTGGTTTTCTGGTCTTTCTCCAGAGAACTGCACAGATAATAAACAGATCAATGCCAAGTAAATCAAGAAGGAAAACCTGGCTCCGTCCAGTGGAAGAGCTGACAACAAGTGTGTCCTGACTGGGAAACATGTTTGCTGCTTCCTTCTTGCTGCCAGGCAGTAAGGGGAGAAGCAGGACTGGGGCCATTGGGACCTTCACGTGCCAGGAGGGACTGCACTCAACAGAGGACATGGGGCTGAAAACACAGCTGGAGGGATTTAGTCTCGGGACACTGGCTTTCTGGGAAAGGCCTCTACAATCTTGTTTTCTTGAGACTTTCAAAAAAAGATGAGGTTTTCATTGCTTAGAACAAGAGATGGAGACAAGATTTCCTGAAGACCTAGAAGAGCAAGACTTCTTACAGTTTCTCCCAGTGCTATTGTAATGATCATCATGGTTGATGAAGATTATTTTTCTAACTTATTAATAGTTTCCTAAGTGCCAGGCACTGTACTAAATGCATAATCTCCACTTTATTTATTTATTTATTTGTTTTGAGACAGGGTCTCAGTCTGTCGCCTAGGCTAGAGTGCAGTGGCGTCATCACAGCTCACTGCAACCTCAAACTCCTGGGCTCAAGTGATTCTCCTGCCTCACCCTCCCGAGTGGCTGGGACTACAGGTGTGCACCACCATGCCTGGCTAATTTTTTCATTTTTTGTAGTTACGGGGTCTCTCTCTTGCTCAGGCTGGTCTTAAACTCTTGGCCTCAAGCAATCCTCCTGCCTTGGCCTCCCAAAGTGCTAGGATTACAGGTGTGCGCTACCGTGCCCAGCTTAATCTCCACTTTAAAGATAGAAGGAAGCAAAGATTTGAGTTAGCTTATCCAAAATTTCATAGGAAGTGGAAGGCCTGGAGTTTGAACTGAGATAAACAGAATCCATAGGATGTGTATATGTGTGTGTGTGTTTATATAGCATATACCTATATGTGTATATATGTATGTGTGTATATGTGTATGTATGTGTGTGGGGGTATATATATATAGAGAGAGAGAGAGAGAGAAATTTATTTTAAAAAATTGGCTCACATGATTGTGGAGGCCAGGTAAACCTAAAATCTGCAGGGCAGGCAAATCCGAAGGCCATCTGCTGGCAGAATTCCTTCTTCCTCTGGAAACTTCAGTCTTTTTCTCTTAAGGTGCTTAACTGCTTTCTCTTAAGGTATTCAACTGATTGGATGAAGCCCACCCACAATATAGAGGATAATCTGCTCTACTCAAAGTCTACTGATGTAAATGTTAATCTCATCTGAAAAACACCTTTATAAAAACGTTTATGACAATGTTTGACCCACTATCTGGGTACTGTGGCCCAGACACACTGACACATAAAGTTAACCATCACCGCACCCATCAGCAGCATCTGCATCACCTGGGAGCTTGTTAGAAACACAGACTCTCAGGCCCCACCAGACATACGGAGTCACGGTCTGTATGGGAACATTTGAGAAGCACTGATGGGGACCACTATAATCTGCTGCTTTTAAGACTTGCTTCTTGCTCCCCACCAATACGTACGATGATTCACACAACACTCCCAGGGGGCGGCAGAGCAGCAAGAGAGGAGGTGCCTGTGTCTCAGGATGGCCTCATAGAGCCAGTCCGCCCGCCTGGATGGCCCCACCTCTGTACTGTTTCCATGAGCCCGTCTGGCTGCCCTGTCATAGCAACTTGCTCTTGCTCACTCTGAGGACAGGAGAAAAGACCCAGCTCAAGGCTGCTTCCATACTTCCTTCCAGTCTGACTAGTCTGGGAACAGGAGATGGGAGTGTGACAAGGCAGGATGGGATGGCAGGGGAGGGGAGGGAGTCCAGGAGGGCCACTTCCACTGGTCAGTGCCCTAGTGCCACCCGAAGATGCCACTGAGCCTTCTGGGAGCCTTGAGGGAAGCATGGACTTTACGACCACCCTGGAGGCCTTGGTCCCCATCTTATTCCTGTCATTTCTCTTCCCCTTCCTGCTCCACTGGCATTCATCTGACCTTGGACTTGCAAAAGCTCCAAGGTGTCATCTGATTCCATAAATTAATCTGAGCCAAATGCAAAAGACCCAAGAAAGGAAGCTCAAGTTTACCACCAATGATTCAGAATTCACTGATGTTGAATGTTGTCTGTTTCTTTGTATATATTAAGAAAATAATATATTTTTATACTTCAATCTATTAATATAATAACTTATATAAATTAGTTTTTATTAATTTTAAATTCACTTTGTTTTTCTGGGTCTCAAGGTACCAAAAAGGGAAAAAAAAAAAAAAAGAGAGAGAGCTCCAAGGCCAAAGCTCAGAGCTTGGACCCTGGGCAGTAGAGTTTATATGTTCTGGGTATGTAAAAGGCTAAAAGAGAGTATGGAGGAATTTTAATGAATTTTTATACTATTAGGACTAGTTAGTAGTTTTCCAAGCTAGATAACCTGAATAAAAAGGCAATTTTCTAGAAAGCAAGAAAGTCTTGCCTGATAAGAGTCTTTGCATGAAAATTCACTGCTCACCACAGGAGTTTTTGTGAACAAGAAAAATATCATTTACATGGGTAAGACCCAGGAGATTGTTTAACTTGAAAAAAAAAGGTAAAGGTAGAAGATTTTTTTACTGCCCAACATGGAACCATAAAATACCCAGAGACCTATGTCTCTAGAATATGCTGATAAATATGTTACAAGGATTCCAATGAATGAGTTAGAAAATCTGTCTGGGCAGGAGTGGTTCACAAAAGAGTTGTGCCTACCTTGATCTGGGGATCTTTGCTGTCTACTTTGAGAGTTCTGTAGAAGCCTTGACTTCAAGGTCAGTGTCATTTGTTTTTATGTTGAGGGTAAGGGAAGTCCCGGCAGGGCTTCCCAGGGAATAGGGTGTGGCCCGATCAGGGACACCCAGGCCAATGTCCGCCCCTCCAGTCAGAATCGGCATGGGAATGAGAGCCCGGGAATGAGGAGGAGGAGGTGTCGCAGACGGCTGTCCTTCTCATCACTGATGCCACTGCCCAGGGGAGCGTGAACCAGGGAAGGAAAGAAAGGGCAGAGTGGGGACCGAGACAGACGCTGGGGCGAGAGAGTGGGTGGGGGTGGGGGGCGCCACAGGGTGGGGGCTATAAATTCGGGGGCTCAGCTCTGCCTTTTTTTGGTGCCACCCAAGTGAAGTAGCATATGGAAGAGATTTGATTTCTTCTCAAATGTTGATGCTAATTTTGAAATCTTTCTAGTCTAACAAGACATCAAACTATATAGTAGGAGAACACACAGATTGCTACCCAAGTGACAGCTTTCAAAAGAAAAGCACACATGTTCTGCGTGATGTTGTTCCAAAAATGGGTGCTGAGTGGGATCGTTGCCACCCCCCTCGGCTCCAGAGCTGCAGGAGGCTGGGCCGGGGCTTGCCCCAGAATCTTCGTGCCCTTCCTGCGGGCTCACAAATGTTTTGTGAGCTTGAATGTCATTCTAGACTAGGAACAAAACACCCAACGACAGCATCTTCTGATCAGCAGAACCTGAATAGGGTCTTTCCGTGGCTAATGCTCCAGAGAAATCCCTGTAAGGGTGCATAGCAGCTGAACAGCAGTGCAAAATGTATTCAGCAGCCTCATCTTCAGAGTGGACATGAATTGCACTAGCATTTATATGAGATGTCAACTTTACTGCATGGGAAAGAGAGAAGAGAAAATGGAGGCAGAACTTGTTAAAAGTCTCATAGTTGAAGAGCTAGTCCAACCTCCCTCCCTCCCTCCTTCCCACTCTTACTTCCTTTTCCCAGTGCTGCCTTAATGGTCCTTAACTGCCAACTTCAGTGTGCACTGTGTCCAAATTTTTACCCCCTGAAATGAATTTTCTTTTTCAATTACAGGGTAGCCACCTCATGGATCAGAAGTCTCCCTGGACATTGCCCTCCTCCAGGCAGTTGAGCGGCCTCCATTTGCGGAGCGTGCGCTGCTGTCTCAGGGGGCACTGGCACCCACCGGGGCCAGTCCTCTGGCCTCCGTGTCCAGGCCGAGAACATGACCACAGCGTGTGCAGGCACTTCCCCCTGTGGCCAGGCCTCCAGCCCATACTTCCCCTTCTAATCAAAACTTCCTACCAGGGGCTTCACCCACATTCACGGCCCTCTGTGCCCAACTTAGGCGACTTCTTGTTGAGTTATTAGGTGTGAACTGCTTGGCTGCGGTACACTTTTTTAAGATAGGCACCCAGGAAAAGCAGCCTTTGGAAAGGATGGGAAAACTGGATGCCTGAATTCCAGAGGCTGACCCAGAAAAGAAACACTTTCCAGCCTCCTTCTGCCTCTTGGAGGCCAGGGAGACTCATTCTCAGACCAAAGCAAGCATGTGGGACACTCTTTTCCCAGCTCCAGGCCAGATGAAGCTTCTGTTGGTCTTGAAGGTAAACTTTCCTCTTACCCATGTTTTGTATGGAGGGAGACACACATCTTTCCAGTTTTCACACATTGCCTAAGTGGCCTTTATGAGAATAATGATTATTATTACAGCTAAGATTTATTGTTCGCCTACTATGTGCCCAGCCCCGTCCTCAGCACTTTATGTGTCATATCTGCTGAATACTCACCACTAACCTATGAGATGGTTACTAGTGTCCTCATCACATACAGGAGAAACTGAGGCTTCAAGAATTTAGATAACACTTGATATGTCACAGTCCACGGCACAGAAAGTATTTCAAAGCCAAAGCTCCGAATCATTACACAACAGTGCTCAAATCCTACGCTAACCCATCTCACCCCAACAGAGAATCTGTTAGCTTCCTGAGTCTCCAAGACTCCTGACCTCAGGGACATTTTCTTGGGCTGTCCAAATAGTGTTTTAAACCAGAGTTGGCCTTGGATGAAGAGCGTTCTAAAAGCTCTTCCCTAAACCAGACAACAGAAGTGGTGTCTTCTCTATCTTCAGCCCTCCTTCTGTAGCTTGTCTCCTTTCTTGCCCCAGGCCTCTACCCCCTGACAGTTCTGCTGCCCTGGTCTTTGCCCCGTTCAGCTCTGCAGACCCCTCTTCTGCACATCCCAAGCCACCCGTGACTCCACATATCTGAGTGGGGTTTCTAGGTCCTACTCCAGCCTGTGCATCAGGACAACAGTGGTCCCCTTCTCTGGCCCTCAGGTCTGCTCTGCACCTGGCCTGGCCAAGCCCCTTGAGTAGTGCTAATGCCAGCTTCCCGCAACTGCTGGTATTTGGGAAGTGCTTTATATTTTCCAAAGCACGTTCATCTCCATGACCTCTGTCCTTTCCTCCTCCCAACAGTCCTGGGAAACGGGCCTTGTTATTCTCATGTAAAGAGACATAAGCTCAGAGAACTTGAGGAACTTGTACCTAGTCTTATAGCTCCTAAGTGGCAGAGTTTGTCCTTAAACCTAGGTCTGCTGGCTCCAATGCTTTTGGTCTTTCTGCTATGCCTTCTTTGCAAAAGCACTGGCCTCTTGGCTGGTGGGCAGTGTGGGGCAGGTGGAAGCACACACTAGGGCAAATTCAGGGAGATAGGCCCCTTGGTAGTTACACTGTAATATGCTCTGGCATCAATGCATCTGGTAGGGTCCTGAGGACTGGGCAAAGAGAAGCACTAGGAAGAGATAAAGTGGAGCTGGGTGCTGAGAGCCTTGAAGGACAGGAAGAGTTGGAAAGTGGTGGGTCAACATGCCCACTGGAGGGAAGGACACATGCAGACAGGGGACTGGCACAGAGATCAGCATTTGGGCTTGACTTTAAATGCAGTAGCAGGGCACGGAAGGTTCTTGGGGAAAGAGATGATGTAATGAAATGTTTTGAGAGGACGACTGTGTGGTCAGTTGTATAAACAAGTGCTGCAGAGGGGAAAAGCCTGGAGGCCGGAGAGCAGCCAGGAAGGTCACTGCAATAATCCAACCTCTGCCAGTAGGAACTTTCTGCCAAGTAGGCAAACACTTCTAAATCTTCTCCCCAGTTTGCCACATGACCTGTCCAACCCAAAAGGCAGAACCATAGCTGGGGGCACAAGAAGCCAAAATGTCTTGCATTGCCCCCCAGGCCCGGGTACTTAGTTGTACCCATCTCAGTTGCTGGGGAGGGGGAAATCCTCTGGAAGGGGGATCTCAGGCTGTAGCCCTCTTTCTGCATCTCCCAGCTGCATGGAGAAGCTCTAATGTTTTGCTTCTCTGAGGGTGACCCACATACTGCTGCCATCAGAGAACATGGTAAGTCATCAAAATGCAGATTCCATGCCCAGCTCCAGCACTATTGAATCAGAATCTCTTCCGGGTGAGTGGAGAGATCCCAGTAATATAAACTTTAAAAAAAATACACTAGTTTTTAGAGCAGTACATACATAAGTCAGGGTTCTCCGGAGAAACAGAACCAATCAGAGCTATATATATAATGAAGAATTGGCTGGCGCAATTA
The DNA here is from genome assembly GCA_023783475.1 of Daubentonia madagascariensis. Lineage (NCBI taxonomy): Eukaryota > Metazoa > Chordata > Mammalia > Primates > Daubentoniidae > Daubentonia > Daubentonia madagascariensis. The sequence goes on from JAKFHU010000624.1 coordinate 335,864, forward strand.
TAGAGCCTGAGTAGATCTGCAAACCCAGGAGAGCCAATGGTGTAGTTCTGATCCAAGTCCAAGGGCCTGAGAACCAGGAGAGCTGGTGGTTTAAATTCTAGTCCAAAAGCCAAAGGCTGAAGACCTAAGGAGAACTGATGTTTTTAGTTTGAGTCTGAAGACAGGAAAAAGCCTGTGCCAAGCTCAAGGCAGTCAGGCAGGAAGAATTCCTTCTTACTCACATGAGGATCAGGCTTTTCGCTCTGTTCAGGCCTTCAGCTGATTGGAAGATGCCCACTCACATTAGGGAGGGCATCTGCTTTACTCAGTCTACCAATTCAAATGTTAATCTCATCCAGAAACACCCTCACAGACACACCCAGGATGATGTTTGACCAAATGTCTGGATGTTCCATGGCCCAGTCAAACTGACACATAAAATTAACCATCACAAGCAGTTTTAGATTCACAGCAAAATTGAGCAAAAAACCCCAGGGTTCCCATATATCCCCTGCCACCCTACATATACAGCCTCCCCCACTATCAACATCCTGTACCAGAGTGGCACAATTTGTTACAACCAATGAACCTGCATTGACATGTCTTTATCACCCAAAGTCCATAGTTTACATTAGAGTTCACTTTTAGAGTTGTACATTCTATGGGTTTTGACAGATATATAATGACATGTATCTACCATTAAAATAATATACAGAGTAGTTTCACTGCCCTAAAAATCCTCTGTGTTTTGCATATTCATCCCTCCCTTCCCTCATCCCCTGGCAACCAATGATTCTTTGACTGTCTCCATAGTTTTGCCTTTTCCAGAGTGTCATATAGTTGGAATTACACAGTAGGTAGCCTTTCAGATTGGCTTCTTTTACTTAGTAACATGTATTTAAACTTTCTTCGCAACTTTTCAGGGCTTGATAGCTCATTTCTTTTTAGTGCTGAATAATAATGTTCTATTGTCTGAATGTACCACAGTTTGTTTATCCACTCACCTACTGAAGGACATCTTGGTTGCTTCCAAGTTTTGACAATTACAAATAAACATGCTATAAACATCTGTGTGTGCAGGTTTTTGTATGGTCATAAGTTTTCAACTTCTTTGGGTAAATACCAAGGAGCATGATTGCTGGGTCATATGGTAAGAACGTGTTTAGTTTTGTAAGGAACCACCAAGCTGTCTTCCAAAGTGGCTGTGCCATTTTGCATTCCCACCAGCAATGAATGAGACTTCTTGTTGCCCCACAGCCTCACCAGCATTTGGCGTTGTCAGTGTTCTGGGTTTTTGCCATTCTGATAGATGTGAATAATCTGAACTTTTAACAAGCTTTCTAAGACTGAGATCCACTCCCCAGAGGTGTATCCACTGTCTGAGAAATTCGCAGCAGCTACATTGCAAGAACAGCTGGAACTTCAGAAAAGTAGCCCCAGCATCTCTGGAACTTCGGCTGTGTTCTCAAGTATCCTAAAGGACCTCAGGGCCTGTATTTAGTGTGGCCACACAAGGTTAACAACTACTGAGTAATGCCTCAGCCTGGGTGGCTTAGAAATTTCTGGAACCTATCAGAAATTTTGTGAAGAATCCTCAGGTGATGGTGGGGGCTTGCTTTATTTGGTTAATTTTGTTTTTGAAGGGGCCAAGTTCAAACCTCCAAATGTGTATTCCAACCACCCTTAGCCCATACACAGGATGCTTTTGGCTTTGGTCCCTGTTAGTTATTGCTAGTACTCAAAGCAGCGACCATGCACAGCAGCTTCATCCTCAGGCATTCTGTGAGCTTGCCAGGGTCATGATCCCTGGACCACCCCCAAGGGCCCAGTGACGCACAAGACCTGAGTCAACAGTTTCCAACACTGAAAAGGCACTGGCCTTGAGCCAGCACAGGGACATGTGGGGGCCTGGCTACCCCTAGCACACACCCAACCGCCTCAGGCCCCATGCTTTATCCTTGGAGGGCTTTCCTGCTTCCTGACTTGCTCTTGTTACTTACTAAGTACGGCGAGCACCCAGTTACCTACCCAGGACTGAACAGAGGCTGGCCCGCTTACAAAGTTAAAGCAGCTTTACCCAAACAGCCTAGAAAAGCAGCCCCAGGACCTCTTCATACTCAGAACAACAACTCCTGTCTGTGGCAAGGGCCCTTTCTTGCCCTCAGATCTGCCCCTGTGTGGGTGTGGAATATAGGGGCTACCCTGCTGGGAGGGCAGAGCCCTGACCCAGGGAAAGAACTGTCTGAGGGGAAGCGATGGGATTAGATCTCAGTTTCTCTGACTTAGTTCGTTCAGTGGATCTAGGAAAAGGGGCTAATGCATCTAGAGTAGATCAAAAAGAATTCATTCATTTCAAAATGAATAAGTTCCTGCAGGCTCATCCTGCTAGGAAAGTGGCTTACTCGACTCTCCCCCAGGCTACTCTGGCCAAACCAATCCCTCTCCGTTTGGATCAGTTTTCTTATTCTTAGGGACACAATATACCTCTAGGGATTTTTGGGGTCACTTGTGCAACAGAGCCTGGATTAGTGAATTTAATCCAAGACAAACCCTAACAGGCACCTCATAAGATAGAATCTGTACAATAGACTGAAATCTGGGGGAAAGATTTGAAGGAGAGGCCACTAAGACCCCCCGAAGCACAGTGAAAGGAGCAACTTATCTTTTTCCCCACCAGATCCTAAGACAGTCTTTTAAAGTAGAATAGATTCAGTAGACATGAGATGTGAGGGACACAGTTGGGGGCCTGGTCCCTGCTGAGAGTAGGGCGTGCTTTAGCCCCTGTAACTTCAATAATCTGGACTTGGTACTTCTATTTTCTCAAAGAATAGTCAGTACAGCCAAAATCTAACCCAGACAGTGGGACTCTCTTGTCAAACGTGGGAGAGCTTGTTAGGATGATGATGATGGGCCTGTGGCTTCCATGAATCATGTCAGCAGGATCCTGAAAGAGCTGGACCCTCAGATTGTGACCGAGAAGCAACCCCATGAAGTCTGTCTGTATGGATCCCTCCTGCAAATCCAGCTGCGGGCCTGGCCCTTCCCAGGCTTGGGGAAACCCAGAGCAGGCTGTAGTTTTCGCGTCATCCAAGCTCCATAAATGACTATAGTTCAGTCACTAATATATTTTGCGTGACTTTCATTCAAAGTGAAAGGTCAGGCCTGTCACAGGTAGAAAGTGCAGAGAGATGGCAGAGACCTGGTTGATCAGTCTGCTGGGGCTGCTATAACAAAGTAGCACAGGCTGGGTGGCTTAATGCACAGGTCTGGAGGCTGGAAGGCCAAGAGCAAGGTGCTCGTCAGGGTTGGTTTCCTCTGAGTCCTCTCTCCTTGGCTTGCAGATGGTTGTCTTCCCCCTGTGTCTTCCCGTGGTTTTCACTGTGTGTGTGTATGGATCCTAATCTCCTATTCTTATAAGGACACTAGTCAGATTAGATTAGGGCCCACCCCAAAGATGTCATTTTACCTTAATCACCTTTTTAAAGGCCCTATCTTCAAACATAGTCACATTCTGATTTGCTGGGGATTCGGACTTTAACATGTGAATTCGAGGGGGACACAATTCAGCCCACAACACCTGATGAGCTGCTTCTCTTTGTTTGCCTTTCTACCCCCAATGTCTCCCTCTCTCTGACCCCTCCAGGGCTAGAGCCAGGGCGGGCAGAGCTATAACAGGGAGGGAGCCATTCTAATTGTCTGACCCTGATCTGGCTTTGGAGTCATCTGGCCTTGGCCTATAAGGGAAACTGGTCTTCCTCTTGACAATGTCTTCTTGGGTCCTTTGGGAGCCTTCTGTTACAATTCCTGAGGATCTCTCACCTCCAGTTCTCTTGATGAGAGTGATGCACCATCTCACCATCAACTCCCTTTCAGTCCTTGGTTTTCAGAGATCCACTTCCACCCAGGGTGGGGAGGACATTCTCTGTGGGATGTCAAGGGCAAAGACGTGTAAGAGCCCTGGACCTGCTCTCTCGTGTTCCTTCTGTTGCAAACACAGGTGCAGCCCTCACCAGGATGGACAACTTCCCATCTGCAGCATTGCTCACACTCCCCTGGGCCAGCTCAGCCACTCTCTCACCCCTGAGATTCCTCAGGCTGGTGTCAGACCAATCCACTGTGTCCCCTGCCAGCACCCCGATGTGTCTGCCTAAAGCTTCTCTTCCTAAGTTGGATGGGAGGCGACACTCTCCTACCCTTCCCCACAAAAGGGGAAGAACTCATTGCACACCCACAATATCAGAATTCTCTCTCCAACTACCCATGTCTCTCCAGCCTCTTCCCTAGGATGCCAACACATGGTGCCCAGAGACCTCCTCTGAGAGTCCTGGTGGGGTGGCTGACTCCCACCTTTGAAACATGGGGGTGCTGGCCACTCACTGACTTGTGCCTCAGGTGAGACTCCACCCCATTAAAAGTGCACACGATCTCAGTGAAAGTCGGGTGGGTGTGGAAGGGAAGATGGGAGAGATAGTCACTCTCTGTGGACAGCATGACGGACAGCTGACAGGCCAAAGGCAGCTTTTCCCCCCTAAATACAGGGCTCTGTGGTCTGCAGCCCCGGCTTCCAGTAGGCACAGTGAACTGAACCATGATTTTCTGTGACACATGCTTATTCTATTCAAGGACACAGGTCAGTTAAGGCAGCAAAACATAACAATCACATTAGCATGAAAATGTTTTTAAAAATATAACACAATTTCAATAAAGTTCAAGAAAACAAACAAGCCTGGAGGCAAGAGAGAGCCCAGTGTGGGGAAAAAAAGTGAAGAAGAGTGGCATCCCAGCCTGCGGCACTGCGGGGCAGGCGCTTGGTGGCCACGGTGATGCCACCAGTCAGGAGTTTGGATTTTACCCTAAGATGTCCTTAGCTGGGTCCTTGTATTACCAACTGCCAAGGGTGGTGAATCTTTTTGTTGTTGTTTTTTAAACAATCACCAGGAACAGCTGGTGAATCTTTTTTGACATTGCCTTAAACATACTAAACCTGACTACTACTTACAAAGTCATGGTGTTAGATGTTCCTCAGCTTAGGTAACCATTCCTGATGTTTGAAGCTGGAGATCCCACTTAGGCTTGTTGGTTCTATTACAAGGCACATGGCTGTGTATCTTTTCTAATCCCAGAAAAAATACTTGGTCATTTTTCCCTGTACCACTGCTCAGCGTTCCTTGTTTTCTCTGTGTACATGTGTATGTACCAAGCAACAGAAGTCCCATCCCAGAGCTTCTACATTTCTAACATCTCCCTGGGCACCCTCCACGGATGGGCTTTCTCCAGTCAATCCTCTCAGTTGCCCTGACTCTGTGCTCTGTCAACCGGAGAGCTGTGTCTTTACCTTGAGTCATGTGCTTTTCCTTTTGGGGCTGGACTTGAATAAATTCCTCAGTTGGTAGCACAAGACCGTCATCCGCCCAGAGGAGGTTGTCCGACACATGCAGACATTCATTTCTTTCTCGCACCCTTTAACCCTGCTCCTGGTGCCACCCTCCCACAACCACACTCTTGCGCTGTTGATTGGCACTCTCCTTCCATGCTTGTTCGTGTGTGAGTGTGCACACGTGTGTGTCTGTAAAATGTGTAGTATTGCTTTGTATATCATTTGATTTACATAAATAATGGACAGTCTGACTCATTCTCTATCTTTCTTCGTTCAGCTTTATGTTTTTGAGTTCTATCAATGTTGATAAACCAAAATCTAGTTCATTCCTTTTATCTCCCCCAAGGTGACTTAGATCTGAGACGTCCTCGGCTCTCACTCTGAGGGGGCCAGAGCTCAGGGAGGATGCCATTTAGACAGAGCCAAGAGAGAAGGGAAGGCCCTTCAGGTAGAGGGGATGGCATAAACAAGGGACCAGGTGTGTCATGAACAGGGTGCGCATGAGAAGAAAGGAGCTCAAATTGCAGCAGGGAAGATGGAGATCACCTGTAAAACTTCCTGACATCCAGGCTCGCTGAATCCCGGACTGCTGCTGAAGTCAGCTGTGGACTTCCATCTCACTACCTTCAAACAAAGAACAGTCTTCTTCACAAGTAGGCGGTGATTATAATTAAATGGCTTTTGGGTTTTCTTCCACCCCGTGATTTTCTGATTGTCGAGTTTTCCATCATGGACAGCAAAAGAAAAATTCCGGCGGGTCCAGCACACAGGGCTAGGAGCAGGGGAGCACACCCAAGTCTCTCTGGTGTGTCTGAGAGCCAGGCCGGGGGCAGGGTGTCCCCTGGTAGCACCAGCCAAGGTGCTCGCCAGACCGTTTCTTTTTTTTTTTTTTTCTTTTTTTAAAATTTCTTTCTTTTTTTTTTTTTTTTTTTTATAATTTATTTTTTTAATTTCAGAATATCATGGGGGTACAACACTTTGGCCATACACATTGCCCCTGTTCTGCCCGTGTCAGAGCCACAATCGTGGTCATCCCCCAAACTGTGCTCCCCACATCCATTCAGTGAGAGTTTTTCCCATCCCTTCCACCCCCCTCCCGCCCGCCCTCAGATGAATGTTATTGCCCTGTGTGATGTAAGTGTTCATCAGTTAGTACCAGTTTGATGGTGAGTACCAGTGGTGCTTGTTTTTCCAATCCTGTGACACTTCGCTTCGAAGAATGGGTTCTAGCTCCAACCAGGAAAATACCAGATGTGTTAATTCACTGTTGTTCCTTATTGCTGAGTAATACTCCATGGTATACATATACCACATTTTATTGATCCACTCGTGTATTGATGGGCACCTGGGTTGTTTCCACAACTTTGCAATTGTGAATTGTGCTGCTATGAACATTCGAGAGCAGATGTCTTTATTATAAAATGTCTTTTTTCTTTTGGATAAATACCCAGTAGTGGGATTGCTGGGTCAAATGGTAATTCTACTTTTAATTCTTTGAGGTATCTCCATATTCTTTTCCATAGAGGTTGTACTAATTTGCAGTCCCACCAGCAGTGTATGAGTGTTCCTACCTGTCCACATCCCCGCCAACATTTGTTATTTGGGGATTTTTTGATATGAGCCAATCTCACTGGAGTTAAGTAATATCTCATTGTGGTTTTGATTTGCATTTCCCTGATGATTAGAGAAGTTGAGCACTTTTTTATATGTTTGCTGGCCATCATTCTGTCTTCTTTGGAAAAGTTTTTGTTCATGTCCTTTGCCCATTTTTTAATAGGGTTGTTTGATTTTTTCTTGTTGATTTTCCTAAGTTCTGTATAGATTCTGGTTATCAGCCCTTTATCAGAGGTGTAGCATGCAAATATTTTCTCCCATTCTGTAGGTTGTCTGTTCACTCTAGTGATAGTTTCCTTGGCTGTGCAGAAGCTTTTCAATTTGATCAGGTCCCATGTATTTATTTTTGTTGCTGCTGTGATTGCTTTGGGGGTCTTCTTCATAAATTCTTTGCCTAGGCCAATGTCCATAAGAGTTTTTCCAACATTTTCTTCGAGAATTCTTATGGTTTCATGTCTTAGGTTTAGATCTGTTATCCATTGTGAATTGATTTTTGTGAGAGGTGAGAGGTGTGGGTCCACTTTCAGTCTTCTACATATGGCCATCCAATTTTCCCAGCACCATTTGTTGAATAGGGAATCTTTTCCCCAGTGTACATTTTTCTGGAATTTGTCAAAGATCAGGTGACTGTATGAGGTTGGTTTTATATTTGGGTTCTCAGTCCTGTTCCATTGGTCTACGTGTCTGTTCTTGTGCCAATACCATGCAGTTTTGGTTACTATAGCCTTGTAGTATAGTTTGAAGTCTGGTAGACAGATGCCTCCCAATTTGTTCTTTTTGCTTAAGATTGCTTTGGCTAGACGGGGTCTTCTCTGGTTCCACACGAAGCGTAGAATTATTTTTTCTAGATCGGCAAAAAATGATGTTGGTATTTTGATAGGGATTGCATTGATTCTGTAAATTAATTTAGGTAGCAAAGCCATTTTTACTATGTTGACTCTGCCTATCCAAGAGCATGGTAAGGTTTTCCATCTATTTACATCCTCTGCAATTTCCTTTCTCAGTGTTTCATAATTCTCTCTATATAGGTCTTTGATCTCCTTAGGCGCCAGACCGTTTCTTAAGATATTGTCTATACTTTCAGGGCCTGGCACAGAGCACGTCCTCAATGTGTGTTCACTGAATAAACCTTGGATGAACTCTACCTCCCATCCCATTTTCAGAGCCTAGAAGTATTAGCCAATCTTCACGTTGCCCTTGGGCTATTTGTTTATTTGTTCGTTCATTCCACAAAGGTTTATTGGGTCTTTGCCAAGCCAGGAGCTACAAAATAAGCCCAAGATAGGAGAGGTCCCTGCTCTCAGATGATTTACATATTTTAAAGAAGTCAGGCAATTAAATGTGCAAATGAAATACGGTTAGCTAACTAAAGTGACAGGAAACACTCTGGCGTGTAGAGCGCTGATCTTATGGAAGAGGTCAGGGATGGCATCCTGTCCCGGCAGGGTGACATCCGAGCTGAAATGAGTCACATTGAGCAGGTCAAGGAAAAGGAGACAGAAGAGCGAGGGTCCTAGGCCAAGAGGACAGCAGATGGGAAGGTCTGGAAGCAGGAGAGATGGAGGAGGATGGGAACAGGGATGAGAACGGCTCCCAGCATGTGGGGCCACGGCGGAGAGTGATGAGGGACGGGACCAGGGCCAGGTCATAAGCCTTCTCAAGTGACGAATTTTATCCAAGGGCAATGAGAAACTGTTGAAACGTTTTCAGCAAGAAAATGAGATCATGATCAGATATGTGTGTTTACTGCTGTGGGGAGAAGGTATTGGAGAAGCACAAAGGCAGGAGACCAGTTAGGGAGCTGTTTCAATAATCCACTCATTCCACCAACATTTATTGAGGGTCTAGTATGTGCCACATTCTCTACAGGTACTGGAAATAAAATGGTGAGCAAAAAAGAGAAAGCGTCCTGTTTTCATGGAGCTTACAGACCAAAGTGAGAATCTAAAAATCAATTAACCACTGCAATGTATGTGTAATTACAAACAGAGATAGGTTTTCTAATGGAAAAGAATAGGGTTCTTTGAAAGCACAAAACAAAAAAACCAGAGATGAGAAATAAAGGTGGTCGGGACTGGCATAGTTATAGAAGGGAGAAAGAAGTGGAGGGCTTTTGAGATACTTGGGTGCAGAAGGCGGGGGGAGGAGTGAAGGAAGATGTCATGTTTCTGGGAGGATGGTGGATTCATTCTGAAAGAGCAGATCTTGCATCACAGGAGGAAGAGCTGGCTTCAGTGCTGGACTCGTTGGCAAGTGGATATGGTTCCAAAGTTCAGGAGATCAGGCATTGTCAGTTCACAGGGGGAACAAAGCTTTGGGGGTTGATGAAGTTGCCCAGGAAGGACAAGGAAAGGGAGGAGGAGAGAGGAGTTCCTACGGCTGAGCCCTGGAATGACAGCGTTTAAGGGATAAACAAAGTATGAAGGCCTCACAACAGGACCCTGAGCAGAAGTAGGCAGAGAAGGGAAGGAAAATCAGGACAGTCAATTGTCAAAAAGGTGGGGAGAAGTGTTTCAAGAAGTGAGAGGCATACAGATTCAATTGTTGCCAAAAGGAAAGTCAGAGAAGGCCCATGAGGTGAGCCATGTAAGCCAGGAAGGGCAGAGACCTTGTTTGTCAGTGCACCATCGAAACTCAGGGCCTTGAAGAAGTCCTGGCACATTCTAGGCCAGCGATCCATGTTTGCCACTGCCCAAATGACTGAAAGGAAAATGTAGACCTGGGTGAGAGCGATTCCAGTAGAGCGGTGGTGTGAATATCAGATAGCAATGGGTTACAGGTGAGAAAGCAGAGATAGCCTGAGTAGACCCCTCTTTCAAGGGGTTCAGCTGTGAATCTGAGAAGAGACAAGAGTAGGGAGGACTGATTTAAAGATTACCCAGAGCCACAAAACGGAGGCACATTCTGGAATGAAGCCCAGAAGACAGCCTGGTTCAGGCCTGTCTTTGAACCCAGCTGCTACTCATTGGCTGTATATTCTAGGTTAAAAGCTCTCTAAGCCAGATTTCCTCATATATGAAAGGAAGATAATGCTAGAACATTTCTTATAGGTTGGAATAATTAAATTTGTACATAGGTGGGAAACACTTAACTATTGATATTACTTTTTTAAAGTTGCTCTAGTTATATGATGATCAAATCACGTAATAGGTATGACTGCACTCTGAAGACTGTGAAATACTATCCAAATACAAGGCATAATATTCCACATAGAGACTGAGTTGTGTTACCTCAGATGTTCACAAATAGTTTGCACATTGATAAAAGGAGGGGGGTCAGTGACTGTCATTCAGGACCCACTCAACCACTCTGCTGTACTTGCACTATTTATGGGGCCAAATGGTGGCAGATCCAGGGACCCATAAGGAGAATTCATATAACAAAACAGAGGAGACTCCCTACATAGCCTGAAAAACATAGCAGGCAGAGCCTGAAATTGGCAGGGCCAAGAGGTTCTGACTCTGTTCTTAACTTACAGGGAGTCAGCTAAACAATGGCAGGTGCCTTAATTTCCCAGTTTCTCCTCCAAAGCAAGCAGTATTTGAAGATTAGGAGAGCGAGGACTTACTATCAGAAAATCATCCATTCTTACATATATTAACAGACTTTTACTGAGCACCAACCAGGTGCCAAATATTATGCTCAAAAACTCTTGTAACAGAGTGATTTGAAAGTATTATAAAATGGATTAGCCCCCAAAATGCCAGGCAAGATCAAAGATTTAGCTGGGCAGTCAAAGCAAGTCCTCCAGAGCTGCTGGTAGATTCAAAGTACGAGGACAAGTGTGACAATGGAAAGTAACAGCCTCGATGTCTGGAGACATTTATTCCAACCCTATTAACAGGTTCACACAGTCATTCATTTTAGTATTCATTCAATAATATTCACTAACCACCTATCTTGTGGAATGTGTTAGGTGCTAGGTATACAAAAACAAAAAGGAACTCAGTCCTGCCCTCAGTAGATCTATATCCAAACAAAGAAGCTTACAATTAATTCTTCTATATTAGCTGGGTGATTCCTGGACAAGTCAAATTCCAAGAGTGTCTACTTCTAATAAAATGAGGTGTTTTAACTAGATAGATCATCTCTAAGGCTAATTCTAGTTTAAATCCATATGAATGTGTATTTTCTTCAGAACCAAAAATATTGGTAAGTCTTTATTTTGAGCTCATTATGAGATATTGTTAAAGGAGTCTTAAGCCCTATGGATATAAGGTTTTGGCAGCAAACACAGAGGTTGATCACTGGAACCCAGCATGTTGGGCTGAACAGTTTGCCTTCTTGTTTCCGTCTAGCTGTGGCAGAGATTGGTCAACGACATTTCTTCTCAATATTGCACGATGAGGCAAGAGGCAGGGTTTTAAGATCCCTGGGAAACAACTTCAATCTCTACAAAACTCTACATTGATGGCCAATGGCTGGCCCCAGAGATGAATTAGTGGAGCTTGTATTTGTTTTTGTTTTTTCCTGTCCTCTGCAATACCCAGAAAGAGGAAACCACTTAATCATTACAGAAAGGGAAAATTCACTATATAGTGGTAATGGATTAAACCTCACTCATGTGGACTCCAAGAATCCCCAAGGGGCTTGGATTTAGTTTACTTTTGAATTATCTATGAAAGAAAACTTTTGCTAAACAAGTAGTAAGACAAAAATACTACAGGGTTAATGTTCACATAATTAAAAGACAAGTGTTTTATAGGTTCTTCAGCTTTCTTGTCTGTGTAGTTAATAATGGTTTTGTGGTCCACTGGTTGCCACTGAAAAGCACTTCTCTGATCAGACAAAGTACAGATAGAGAAATTCCTTCTGAACAGCCCAGACTGGCAGGATGAGTTACCAGTTCCTCAGCCATCAACACATTCATTCCTCAGGCTCAACTCTGCGCATTCCATTTCAATACCTGTGTCATTTCTGCCTTCCCATCTGCCTTGCCATTCTGATTTAGCCATCTGTTCAATTACCTCTTGACTCTCAAGCCACTTACTTTTCATGCTATTTTTTAAATTAATAAACTAAATTTTAAGGCAGTTTTATATTTACAGAAAAAATTGAGCAGAAAGTACAGAGTTCACATATACTCCCTCAGCCTCTCCCCCACCCCACCCCACACATGTTTCACCTATTGTTAACATCTTGCATTAGTGTGGTATATTTTTTACAATTGGCAAGCCAATATTGATACATGTTTAGGGTTCACTTTTCCTGTTATACATTGTACAGATTTTGATAAATGTATAATGACATGTATACACTATTATAGTATCAACCATAATAGTTTCACTGCCCTAAGAAACTGCCTCTGTGTTCTGCCTATTCATCCCTCCCTCCCCCAAGCCCCTGGAGACTACTGATCTTTTTACTGTTGCCACAGTTTTGCCTTTTCCAGAATGTCATATAGTTGGAATCATACAGTATGTAGCCTTTTCAGATTGGCTTCTTTCACTAGTACTATGCATTTAAGGTTCCTCCATATCTCTTCACGGCTTAATAGCTCATTTCTTTTTATCACTAATATAATAATATTCTATCACGTGGATGTACCACAGTTTTTTTATCCATTCACCTACTGAAGGACATCTTAGTTGCTTCCAAGTCTTGGCGATTATGAATAAAACCACCATACGCATTCATGCACAGTTTTTTGTGAGGACGTAAGTTTTCAATGCATTTGGGTAAATACCAAGAAGTGCAATGGCTAGATCTTATGCTAAGGTTAGCTTCACAAGAAACTGCCAAACTGTATTGTAAAGTGGCTGTTTCATTTCGCATTCCCACCAGCAATGAGTGAGAGATCCTATTGCTCTACATTCTCACTAGCATGTGGTGTTGTCCCTGTTCTGGATTTTGGCCATTCTAGTGGATATACAGTGGCATTTCATTGTTGTTTCATGTGCAACTCTCTAATAACATACGAGGTGGAGCATCTTTTTGTGTGCTTATTCACCGTCTGTATATCTTTTTTGGTGAGGTATCTGTTTAGGTCTTTTGCCCATTTTTAAATGGAGTTACTCATTTTCTTATTGTTGAGTTTTAGGAGTTCTTTGTATATTTTGGATACCAGACTTTTATCAGCTATGTGTTTTGAAAAGATTTTTTCCCAGTCTGTGGATTGTGTTTTTACTCTCTTGACAGTATCTCTCACAAAGCAGAAATTTATGATTTTAGTGAAGTCCAACTTACTAATTTTTTCTGTCATGGGTGGTAACTTTGATATCTAAAAAGTGATGTCAAACCCAAAGTCACCTATATTTTCTCCCGTGTTATCTTATAGGAGTTTTATAGTTCTGTAGTTCACATTTAGATCTATGATCCATTTTGAGTTGATTTTTGTGAAAGGTGTGAGATCTGTGTCTAGATTCCTTGATTTGCATGTGAATGACAGTTCCAGCACCATTTGTTGAAAATACTACCATTTCTCCATTGAATTTTCTTTGTTCCTTTGTGAAAGATCAGTTGATTATATTTGTGTGGGTCTATTTCCAGGCTCTCATTTCTGTTCCATTGATCTTTTTGTTTATTTCTTTGGCAATGTCACACTGTCTTGATTTCTGTATCTTTACAATAAGTCTTGAAGTTGGGTTGTGTGAGTCCTCTGACTTCAATATTGTGTTGGTCTGAATTTGGAGATGGGGCCTCTAAGGAAGTCATTATGGTTAAATGAGATCATAAGGGTCTCTGATCTGATAGGATTAGTGTCCCTATAAGAAGAGACACCAGAGAGCTTGCCCCTTCTCTCTTCCTGCATACACACTGAGGAATGTGAGGACGTAGCAAGAAGGTGGCCAACTACAAGCCAGGAAGAGAGCCCTCACCAGAAACTGAATCTGCCAGCAACTTGATCTTGGACTCCCCAGCCTCCAGAACTGTGAGAAAATTAATCTCTGTTCTTTAAGCCACCCCACTGTGGTATTTTCTTATAGCAGCCCGAGCGGACTAAGGCAGATTACATTAATTGATTTTCAAGTGTTCAACCACCCTTGCATACCTGGAAATGTATCCCACTTGGTCATGGTGTGTAATTCTCTTTATACATTATTGAATTCAATTTGCTGATATTTTATTGAGGATTTCTGCATCTGGGTTCATGAGAGGTATTGGTTGGTAGTTTTCCTTTCTTGTAATATCTCTGTCTGGTTTTGGTATTCATATAATGCTGGCCTCATAGAATAAGATAGGAAGTATTCCTTCTGCTTCTATTTTCTGGAAAAGATTGTAGAGAATTGGTATAGTTTCTTGGTTTAATGTTTGGTAGGATTCACCAGTGAACCCATCTGGGCCTGGTGCTTTCTGTTTTGGAAAGTTATTATTGATTCATTTTCTTTAATAGATATGGACCTATTCAGATTAAGTATTGCCCCTTGCGTGAATTCTGTGTGCATTTTAGTAGATTGTGCCTTTCAAGGAATTGGTCCACTTCATCTAAGTTATCAAATTTGTAGGCACAGACTTGTTCACAATGTTCTTTTATTATCCATTTAATGTCCATGGGATCAGTAGTGGTGGCCCTCTTTCATTTCTGATATTAATAATTTGTGTCTTCTCTCTTTTTTTCCTCAATTAACCTGGCTAGACATTGATTAATTTTATTGATCTCACAGAACCAGCTTTTGGTTTTGTTGATTTTCTAAAGAATCTCCTGTTTTAAATTTCACTCATTTCTGTTCTGATTTTGATTATTTATTTTCTTCTGCTTACTTTGGATTTAATTTGCTCTCTTTTTTTCTAGTTTCTTAAGGTGGAAACTTAGATTATTAACTTTAGATCTTTCTTCTTTCTTAATATATGCATTCAATGCTCCAAATTTCCTTCTGAGCATTGCCTTCACTGCATTCCACAAATTGGGATAGGTTGCATTTTCATTTAGTTCAAAATATCTTCAAATTTCTCCTGACACTTTTTGTTTGACTCCTTTGCTATTTAGAAGTGTGTTGTTTTCTCTCTATGTTTGGGGGGGTTTTCCCACTGTCTTTCTGTTACTGATTTCTAATTTAATTCTACTGTCATCTGAAAGCAAACTTTGTATGATTTCTATTTTTTTAAATTTTTTAAGTTGTATTTTATGGTCCAGAATATGGTCTCTCTTGGTGAATGTTTTGTGAGCTGGAAAAGAATGTGTATTCTGCTGTTGTTGGAAGAAGTGTTCTATAAACATCAATTAGATCCAGTTGATTGATGATGTTGTTCGGTTCAACTCTATCCTGCTGATTTTCTGCCTATTGGATCTGTCATTTACTGATAGAGGGGTGTTGAAGTCTCCAACTATAATAGTGAATTTGTCTATTTTTCCTTGCATTTTTATCAGTTTTGTATCACATATTTTGTTTCACATGTCAGTTTTTTTTAGATACATACACATTAAGGATTATTGTGTCTTCTTAGAAAATTGACCCTTGTGTAATTATGTAAAACCTCTCTTTATTTTTCTTGCTCTAAAATCTACTTTGTATGGGATTAATGTATCTACTCCAGCTTTCTTTTGATTAGGGTTACCATGCTATATCTTTAGCCATTCTTTTACATTTGGTCTATCTGTGTCTTTATATTTAAAGTAGGTATCTTGTAGACAACATATAGTTAGGTCTTTTTTTTTTAATTTACTCTGAGAATCTTTGTCTTTTAATTGGTATATTTGGGCCATTAGTATATAAAGTGATTATTGATATAGCTAGATTAATATCTATCATGTTTGTTACTGTTTTCTAGTCATTGCCCTTGTTCTTTGCCTTTTTTTTTCTTTTGTCTTCCACTCTATTTCTGCCCTCTCTGGTTTTAATTGAGCATTTTATGTAACTCCATTTTCTCTCCCCTCTTAGCACATCAATTATGATGGTTAATTTTATGTGTCAACTTGACTGGGCCACAGATATTTGCATAAAGAATATTCTGGTTATATCAGTGAGGGTGTCCCCAGATGAGATTAAATTTAATGGGCAGACTGAGTAAAACAAATTGCCCTCTCCAATGTGGGTGGGCCTCACCTAATCTGTTGAAGATCTGAATAGAACAAAAGGCTGAGTAGGGAAAATTGGCTATCTCTCTCTGACAGCCTCAATCTGGGACATCTGACTTTTCCTGTCTTCAGACCAAGAATGGGAACTTATACTATTGGCTCTCCTCATTCTCAGGACTTCAGACTCAGACAAGAACTATACCATAGGCTCTCCTGGGTCCCCAGCTTGCAGTACAGACCTTGGGACTTCTCAGTCTTGTGTGAGCCAGTTATACACACACACACAACACATACACATACACATGTGCACATGTGTGTGCACACACACGTATATACACACACACATATATCTCCTATTGATTCTGTTTCTCTGGAGAACTCTAACACATCAATGATAGTTTTTTTAAAAAGTTTTTTAGTGGCTGCCATAGAGTTTTCAGTATTCATTTATAACAAATCCAAGCCCACTTTCAAATAGCACTAAAGCACTTCATGGGTAGTGGAAGTGTCTTGCATCAGAGACATCCCAGTTTCTCTTTCCCACCCCTTATAACATTACTGTCATTAATTTCACTTATCCATAAACTACAATCACTGAACACATTTTTATTATTACTTTGAGCAAACTGTTTCTGTTAGATCAAGTACGAATAAGAAAAATAAACCATTTTGTTTAACTTTCATTTGTTTCTTCCTTACTGCTTTTCCTTTCTTATGGGGATCCAAGTTTCCGACCTATATAATTTTCCTTCTCTGTGAAGAACTTCTTTTAGTATTTCTTGCAAGACAGGTCTAGTGGCAATAAATTCCATCAATATTTGTTTGTCTGAGAAAATGTTTATTGTCCTTCACTTTTGAAGGATGTTTTCACCGGACATAGAATTTTAGGTTGGTGGTTTTTCTCTTTCAGTAACTTTAAATATTTCACTCTACTCTTTTCTTACATGCATGGTTTTTGAAGATAAGTCAGATATAATTTTTATCCTTGATCCTCTATTGGTAAGGTGTTTCATTTTCTGGCTTTTTTCAAGATTTTCTCTTTGTCTTTGATTTTCTGCAGTTGAATATTATATGCCTAGGTGTATAATTTTTGGTATTTATCTTGCTTGGTGTTCTCTGAGTCTGTCAGAGACTTGTGGTTTGCTATCATTAATTTGGAAATTTTTCAGTTGTTATTACTTCAAATACTTCTCTTTCTTCTCCTTTTGGTATTCCAATTACATGTATTTATACCTTTTTTAATTATTCTACAGTTCTTGGATATTCTGTTCCATCTTCTAGATTTTTTTCTCTTTGCATTTAATTTTGAAAGTTTCTATTGACATTTCTTCAAGCTCACTGATTCTTTACTCAGCTTTGTGCAGTCTATTGATGAGCCCATCAAAGGCATTCTCCATTGCTGTTACAGTGGTTTTTATTTCTAATATTTCCTTTTGATTCTTTCTCACCATTTCCATCTCTCTGTTACCTTACCCATCTGTTCTTGCATGTTGTCTGCTTTTTCTGTTAGGGAACTTAGCACATTAATCACAGTTGTTGTTTTAAATTCTTGCTCTGATAATTTTAACATTTCTGCCATATCTGAGTCTGGTTCTGATGTTTGTTCTGTCTCTTCAAACTGTGCTTTTTGTCTTTTAGTATGCCTTGTAATTTTTTTGTTGTGTTGAAAACTGGACATTATGTACTGGGTAAGAAAAATCAAGGCACATGGATATTTATTGCAAGATTTTAAGTTGTCTGGGAGTTGGGCCATGTTTATTGTTTGCTGTAGCTATAGGTGTCAGAGGCTAAAATTTTCTCTGGCGTCTTTGTTTTTGTCTCCTCTATTATCTTTGGGTTTCCCTAGAGTCTCCTTCTTAAATAAGGTCTGAGACATACATTTCTTACAGTTGTATTTCCCTGTTATTAAACAGGAACCCTATTGATGTGGTGGTGAGGTATGGGGGAGAGGGAGAGTTCTATAGTTGTATGATTAGGTTTCAGTCTTCTCATGAGCCTGTGACCCTGGGCTGTGAACTTCACAAACACTTTAAATAGCTTTCCCCGATTTAGGTGGAACAAGATAGTAGAGTGGGCTGGAAGTGGGAATTTCCCTTCTTCCATGTTGGTTAGGCTTTGATAAAACTTCAATAGGTTAGGCTCCAGTTAAATAGTTTCTTCTGAGGGCAGGCCTTGTTAAGAAGAATGGAATACTCTGGCATGTCTAAAAATGTTATTTTTCCTTTCCTCCTTCCAGAAGGACAAGAGAAGTTTTCTCCAGTCTTTACTGTGAGAACTTGATAGGGCTCATGCCAGGTAAAACTCACAAATCTGTAGGGACCCCTCCTAATACTGAGTCACCCTGGAGTTTTTAACTCACGGACTTGTCCACACTGAGCCTCCAGCAATTTGTCAATTACAGCTTAGCCTTTCCTACCCCAGTACTGGTTCCCACAGAGTTTTCTGTTCCAATAAGTTGTGATTCTCTGTACCCATCTCCACTTTTGAGGACAGCTAATTGTCCTGTGACCTCAGTTCTTTGCTGGATCTAAGAAGTTGTTGAGTGTGAGTTTGTTAAGCATTTTTCTTGTTGTAAGTACGTGAATGATGACTTTCAAGCTTATATGCCAGACCAGAAACTTTTCTTACTGTTTTAGGATATAAATGTTGCCCCGGAAGAGCCCTTTTTCAGAGGGTGGTTCTTACAGTGTAGCCCCCTTGGCTGGTAAGGGGAGCAAAATAGGTAAACTGCTTTTACAGTTATAATATGGCTTCAGACCTTGTGTACCAACCTCTTCCTGCTCCAACCACAGAGGACTGGACCAGATAGGTGATTCTCATGGGATTGCTAAAGTTAGCCTACTTCCTCTTGCTTTGCTTGTATGGCCTTGAAAACTTTAACTTCTTTTTTTGATGGCTCATTACCCAGACCTCACTAATTCAGATTGATCCATGCCACTCTTAGTCTAAATTTGAGAAATGTCGTTTACCTCCTACTTATAGCATGTCTTCACCTAGGGAGCTCCAAGAAAGTGAAGGCCATGTAGCCCAGATAGCTAAGTATAGGGCAGTCCTTGCCTTGTTTAAGACCCATTGTCAGAACCAGGCATGTATTTATTCTTTGGTTTATCTCTTTAAGAATAGGCATGAATTTTATCAACCAGTTTCAGCCTCTCCCCTTTGCCCTGAGCTATTATAATGAATGACTATCATAGAGTTGAAACTATGAAGGTAGAAGGCAAAGGAATGTTCCACAGAGTAGCTTAGTGTTACTTCCCTGGTTTTAACACTATAATAATCATCTATCCTAACAGCTTAGAGAATTTGGGAAGCATGAAACAGATTAATAAAATCTATACTTCAAATTTTACTAAGAAATCAAGAAAGTGAAAATTAACATCACAAAGTACCATCTTACACCATCATATCAGCAAAAATGAATCCAGCTAAGGGTGTAGGTGCCCTAGGAGAGAAGGGGCAGCAGGCTCACTTATGAACTGGGGGTTGGGTATGTGTGCCAGTGCCTACAACCCCTTTGGATGACAACTGGGGAGTATCTGTTAATACAGAAGAGGTGAAACCCAGGGCCAATGGTTCTGTTTGTCACATATGCACACAGGAGCCTTACAGAACATTCATCACAGCACTGTGTGTAATGAGTTTAAAAATGATGAACAACTTGTGGCGAATGTTGCATCAGCAGCAACATGTATTGAGCTAGAGCTACTTGTACTAACATGGATAAATCTCAAAACCAAAATAAGCTTAAAAAGCAAATTGCATACACCATATACAAAATTAACTCAAAATGAATTAAAGACCTAAATGTAAGACCTGAAAGTGTAAAACTCATAAGAGAAAACATAGGGGGAAAGTTTCATGACATTGGATTTGGCAAGGATTTCTTGGACATGACACCAAAAACACAGGCAACAAAAGCAAAAATAGACAAATGGGATTACATCAAACTTAAAAACTTCTATGCAGCAAAGGAAAAAATCAACAGAGTGAAAAGACATCCTATGGAGTGGGAGAAAATATTTCCAAACCGTATATGTGATAAGAGGTTAATATCCAGAATATACAAAGAACTGCAAGTCAATAACAACAACAAAACCCCTGAATAATCCAATTTAAAAATGGGCAAAGGACTCAAGTAGACATTTCCCTAAAGAAAATATACAAATGGCCAACAAGCACATAAAAAGATGTTCAACATTACTAATCATTAGGGAACTGTAAATCAAAACCATAGTGAGATACCACCTCACATTCATTAGCATGGCTACTATAAAAAAAAAAAGCAACACAAAGAAAATAACAAATGTTGGCAAGGATGTGGAGAAATTAGAACTTCTGTGCATTGCTTGTGGGAATGTAAAATGGTGCAACCACTATGGAAAACAGTATGGAGATTCCTCAAAAATTTTAAATTAAAACTACCATATGATCCAGCAATCCTACTTCTGGGTATATATCCAAAAGAATTGAAAACAGGATCTCTAAAAGATATTTGCACACCCATGTTCACAGTAGCATTATTCACAATTGCCAAGAGGTGGAAGTAAACTAAATGTCCACCAACATATGAATGGATAAAGGAAATGTGGTATATACATACAATGGAATATTATTCAGCCTTTTAAAAAAAGGAAATCCTTTTGCATGCTACAACAGGAATGAACTTTGAGGACATTATGCTAAGTGACATAAGCCAGCCACAAAAAGACAAATACTGTATGATTCCACTTATAAGAGGTACCTGGAATAGTCAAACTGGTAGAAACAGAATGGCAGTTGTCAGGGGCTGGGGGTAGATGTTTTTCAGCGGGTATAGAGTGTCAGTCATGCAGAATGGGGCAGGGTTCTGGGGATCTGTTGCACGACAATGTGCATGTGGTTGACAATATTGTACTATACACTTGGAAATTGTTGGGAGGGTGAATTTTATGTTATTTATTTTTGCTACAAATTTTTTTTAAAAAAGCAAGTTGCAGAATCATATGTAGAAAATCATTTAAAGAAAGTTTAAAAACAAAACAATATCATATACAGTTTATTTATAGATGCACACATATGTAGTAAAAATATTAAAGCAAGCATATGAGAAAGATAAACACAAATCGACAATGGAGACGACCTCTGGGGAGAGAATTGTAGGGTGTGGTCAGGTTTCTGGTGGGATAATAATGTTTTATTTTTATTTCTTAAGATCTGGAGTGAATTGGGTAAATTTTTGTAAGGTTTGTTTTTAAGATTGTTCTATTTTTCCATTTGTTTGAAAAACTTGATGATGTTAAATAAAACTCTGGCCCCTCCTTCCTTCTCTCTTTCTCAGAATCCCCTGTCCTGTGGTCCCCTGGCCATCCTGCCACCAGCAGCCAAGCAGGGCAGGCTGTGCTGGTTTCCTTTGCCTTTGTCAGAGCAGCCTTCACAAGCTGGCATGCACTTGTGATTATTGGAACTGGTTCTTGGCTTTATTTATGCCACAGGCAAAAATAATTCTCCCTTCTTGGGAGACATGTCATGGCTCTGGAATGTCTTGGGAAGAGAAAGACAAAAGACAGGTCTCTTGGAGCCACACACAGGTCCCTACTCACTGCACTGTACCCAGGGCCAAGGAGGTGATAGAGAGATGCCAGCTCCTTTTCCTTGAGAGCCAGGTCTGAGCTGGGATAATCCTTGGTCAGAATCCAAATCAATCCCAAATATATATCAAACCTATCCATCTCTGTTGTCCCCAAAGTCCCCAAGTTAGTTGAGATAACTCCAGGGCAAGTCCAAGTTATATCAGGGTATAATTTAGGAAACGGCAGGCTCCAGGGCCCAGACCAGTCCCTAATGTTCCCTTCCTCCTTAGCATTCCCTGTGGCAGAGCCTGAATCGGGGGTACACCTGCCTGCGGGGCCATCAGAGCACGCTGTGACATTTGGGGTTTCCAGGCAGGCTCGGGGTCAGCCTCACTTCAGGAAGGACCCAGGCCTGGCCTGAACCCCACGCTTCCCCTGACTCCCAAGGACCCAGCCCGACCCGCCTTCAGCGTTCCATCCCGGGCCAGCCCCCTCCCACTGCAGGGTCAGGGACAGTGTGGGCAGTACCCCTGCAGCATCCACCTTGACTAAGTGTGTGCAGGCAGGCTGTCAGCAGGTCCTGGGACATATGGGGATGTGGTATGGTTTTCACACTGTGTGGAAGGGAACCTCCTTCCCTTGGCAGAACCGCAGGCCGGGCGTGAAGTACCTGGCGGGGCTGAGCTGCTCCCCTCCTCCCCGCTCCCCTCCCCCTCCCCCCACGCACTTTGGGAAGGTCATCCCAAACCTCTTGGTCTTTGCTGGAGTACTCTGGATGTGCCTCAGACACCCGCTGCTTGGAATGAAAGGCTCCAGTCCATTTCCCAGCCCCAGGTGGGAAAGGGCAGGTCAACCCTTCCCCTTTCATTTTGCCTCCTCCGGGACCCCGCAAGCGCAGCTGCGTGGGCTCGTTCCAGGTATAGCAGCAGGCACTGGCCCGGATACCAGGGTATGAAAGAAAAGCAGGAGCATGGTGATTCATTACATAAATAAATAAAGCAATCAGGAGGAGGATGCTTAACCAAAAAGCAAGGTAAGAAGGAAGAGGAGGGTGTGTCGTCAAAGCCTCTCTGGTTAGTGTCACTAGGGGGGGTGACGGGCAGCGAGCAGGAAGAGCGCCCCCTGTGGGGAACAGCAGGTGGGTCGCCTGTGGGTCGCCGTGCTGGGGTGCAGCTGGAATGGGCAGGGCCAGGGAAGGGGAGAGAGGCCACAGCATCGAGCACAGAAAGAATGGTGATTACTGTTACTTTAGGGCCAAGGTTGGAAGCAGGGCTGCGGGGAAGTGACCCGGTTTGGGCGCTTTACTGGGATGGAGAACTAAGAGAAAGGTAGGCTAGGGCAGGGGCTGCTGGGGAAACTTAAATAGTTTACTTTGATATTATTTATGCAAACCTTTAAAACAAACATTATAATACATTGCTTATATATTATCATTCCCGTAAATAATATATTTAAAATATTAAAAGCATGAGATAAAGTGATATACACCAAAAGCATAGCAGTGGTTGCCTTTGGGAAGAGGTGGAGAATAGAATTAAGGAACGGTCAGAAGGGGACGTAAACCTGATGTGTCATGGTTTTACTCCAGAGAGATATGAAGCAAATATAACAAAGAGTTAGCATCTGTTATTGTGGGTGGTAAGTACCTCAGTATTTGTCACAGTATTCTTTGCACTTTCCTTTGTCTGTAACTTTGACCCCCCACCCCTTGGAGAGGTAGAAGAGTAAGGCCATCCGTTGCGCAGCAGTTTAGTTCCCCGAGGGCTTCTCAAAATCTCCCTGCCGCGCAGGCAGGCCCAGCATTCCCTCATCCTCTGGGTTTCACAGCTGAAAGAAATGGCTCACAGGCATTGAGTGACTTAGCCAAGTCCACGACCAGTAAACCGGCTTCCCTGGCTCCACATTCAGAGCTCTTTGTACTGCATCCCTGAGTCTCTGAGGTCCAGGAGACACCTTGACCTCCTGGAGGAAGACGCTGCCTAAACTAGGTTTCCGGGGCGACCAGCTTCCTGAGCTGCTTGGGAAGGTCCTCTGGTGGGTTTGCCGTGATCAACAAGTAAGGAACCCCCAATGGAGCCAATGAGTAATTGATGGTTTCATTCACTCCTGCAACAACTACTGAGTGACCTTCTACTATGATCCAGGCCCCCTGTGGGCCACCAGTGAACCAAACAGACAGACCAGAGATAAACGCCATCGGATGCCCTTGCATTCCCCTTGGGGGGAGACAGAGATCTGAGAGAAGCCCTGGGCCTTCCTGGGGAGGGGTCCTCGCCCTGCTCAGGGCACAGTTCCCACTTGGTTGAGCAGGGCACAGCCGAGCCACAGAGCCTGTCCCCGGGTCGCCGATCCTGTGTCCCACCCAGTGTGGGGCACGGAGCGCTCCAGAGGCCTCTTTCTGTTCCTCTACCCGTCACCCTTCTTCCCCCGGGCGTCTGGGCAGAGCTTCCTTCCTTTGCCCATCTCAGTTTTATTCTCTTCATTCCCTCTCCTCCCCATTAGTAATGTGTGTTTCAAAAGTTTGGGTAAATAATATCCAAAAACAATTATTGAAGTTCTCCCTGCAGCCCCTACCTCTCCCTCAGTTCTCCGTCTCGGTAAAGATAACCGGGTCCTGCCAGTTACTGCGCAGCTGTTCTCGATTCCTCTCTTTTCCCCGCACCCACACAAGCTCTCCTTCTACAGCGGCTGTCGCCTCTGGCTTTGGTTGAGACTTACCCAACCACCCCTTTTATGAGACCAGCGCGCTACCTAGTGTGCCAGCGGGGCACCTCAACCACCCCTTTCAAATCAGTCCTACTCCCTGCGCTCCAGAGCCTCCTTACCCTGCTCTGTCTTTGTCCCAAACACGCGTCACCTTCTAACATAATATTGGCCTATTTATTACGTTGGTTGTTCGTCTGCTCCCCCCATAAAGGCGGAGGATTTTATCTATTTCACGCCTACTGCAGCCCCAGCACCGAGAACAATGCTTGACACAGAGCAGTCGTTCAATAACCATATGTTGAGTGAACGAAAGGGAGAGAATGTTATTCATCAGAAGCTACCAGAATCAGAGCATGTGGACTTAGAGGCCTGGGCAGTGTGTCAGTCGTGGTATCTGGACAGGTGTGCACAGATGAAGGCTGCCCCAGAGCCTCACACGTCCCCCATGGTGGGCTGTGCATGTGAGCAGGACAATGCTGCCAAGCACAGCTCCTCCTTGTGCAGGCCGCTCCTCAGAGGAAGGAGGCCCTGCTGGAGATAACAGCATCCAGGTAAGCTGGTGGAGGGAGAGCCAGGCTTTCTGGCAAGTCATCACGGCTAAAAAACAAGGCCACCCTGCCAAGCCACACAGTCCGGGACGGGTGGTGCTATTTCCACAGCTCTGGAGGTAGGTCCTGTTCATCTAAAACGTTGGGGGTGGAGGGAGCAATAAAATGGAAATTGACGTGCAAGTAAGGCTTTTGGGATGGGTTTTCTCTCTCTTGCTAAAGCCTCCCTCTGCAGCTTACCTACCCTGAATTCAGGCTATGCACAGAGAGATATCCGAGGACAGCCTGTAGGGGTGTGTTGGGGGGGAATTTCACTCAAGAAATCAGCTTTTAAAATAAAATTCAATACAAATATGAATTGAGCACCTGCTGTGTGTGAGGCTCTCTTTGGGGCTGTGGGCTCTGAACAAGAGTGAAGTGTGGGCAGGAGACCCTCCCATGTTAGAGCTGCCTGGCAGCCCTCCCCCAGGGGAGACAGGCGAGGCCTCAATCCGCTTAACATGCAAATGTGAACCGCATCCTCACCAGGAAAGCTTCGCTGCTCATGCTTTGTTATAGCTTCTTCTTTCCCAGGGAATGGAGTGTCCCAAGAGAAAAGCCACATTTTCAGTCTGCACTGTTGATTGGTCTGGGTCTCCCCACCCCCACCGATCCCCTTCTCTGCTAGACTCCATTGTAATCTCTGAAGATTTCCTGCCCAATCCACGGGGTTTCACGTGGTTCACCTACAAGCCTCATTTCATTTTATAGTCGCTGTTGTCTCAGCCTCCCCTACCAGTAGATGTGGCTGAAACAGCTATTTCTCAGATTGGATTACCCAGAAAAGATCTTTGACATACAAAGGGCTATTTCTTCTCTTCAACCTTGCATGTCTCAGGTTCACTCTAAGCCTTTATATTTTACTCATTAAGTCAGTCCTCAAAAATCCTGATGACAGCTAAGGCAGTAGGTCAGAGAAGGTTCGACTTTTCATTTTCCACCTGGGAGTTGGAGCTGCACATGCTGTCACCAAGTGAGAGCCTGGGTCGCCTCTGTGAGCAGTCTCTCCACATGCTGCATGAACATCTTTATAGTTTGGGGATGGCGAGAAACAGGAATGGATGGGCACCTTTAGCTGGTTCTTCTGTGGTGGTTTCTGGTGTCCTGTCCCAGCTCACAGAGCTGAGTTGCGGGTGGGTGGGGGTGGCTGAGGTGTGGCCCTGTCCCTGGCTGAGTGGTCCCGACTCCTTTACTCCTGGCTGGGTGG
Organism: Daubentonia madagascariensis; assembly: GCA_023783475.1. Lineage (NCBI taxonomy): Eukaryota > Metazoa > Chordata > Mammalia > Primates > Daubentoniidae > Daubentonia > Daubentonia madagascariensis. Next base: position 361,839 of record JAKFHU010000624.1, read on the forward strand.
CATCTAAGTCTGCTCTCTGGCCCTCCTGGTGATTCTGCAAATTCCCTTTCCCGCTTAAACTGGACGACTGGACTGTTGGGATGGAGAGGGAAATCTGCCAATTCCAATTAGTCTAATGTTAAATTGTTCCTCAAAACAATGGACAATTAAAAACAAACCCTTGAAAAATGGACAGTGCCTGTAACCAGCTTGGGATTTTGGGGTTTCAGCCTGGATATTATTTGAAAAAATTTTTATGGTTTTATCTATGATATAATGCCTCATTTACTATATATAGATTTTTAAAAAAATCATTGTGTATAAAATTGAAAGAAAGAATCAGGTGGAAGGATGTGAAGCCAGCTATGGAGTAATTTACTTCTGAGCTGGACCCTCCCCTTTTAAAGGGCTTTAATCACCTAGAAACAAAGCTAAGGGAAACCATTGGTTTTTAGAGATATGGAATCACCTGACTCCCAGTCCAGTGCTCCTTGCCCTCGCTGGCGCAGCTGCAGTTCTGCCTGTGACCACCACATGAGGTGGGACCATCGCGGAAGGCCAGGACTTGTGCTAAACACCTGGGGCGTTTAGCCAGAGATGAGGCAGCCACTGCTTAGACGGGCACACAGTGACACAGCATCCATGGGGACAAACACAGCTACCAAAGGCTTTGTCTATGGGGGCGGTTGGTAGTCACTTGGGGGGAGGTATGTACACGCGAGGGGTCGTAGGGCAGGGGGCGAGACTGGGGACCCCATGAATGGCTGCATTTAAGAGCCATGTGACTGATGAGTGAGCAGTGGAGGCCTCCTCCCTTTAAGGAATCAAGTACAAGGAACAGAGAGGGCTTGCATGGGAGTGGGTGTGAAGAGAGACTTCACAAAAATGTCTGACTGGGCTTTGTAGGAGAAGCTAATTTGCATTTGCAACACAATTCAATTTATTAAAACTTCGCTTATTAACAATCTTTCTGGGACACATCTGCTTAATGTGGCATGCAGGTATGTGTATGTAAATAATTGCTAAATGAAAGCAATTGCTCAGTGGATTTTGTGACCCTCAAAAGGAATCTCTAGGCTTGATTTTACAGAGAAGGTGGGGCTTCTTGTGGCAAGAACTCCCAGAAAAGTGGGGCTTTGTAGGCACCCTGCTCCTTGGGGATATTACAAGAAGCCACCCATAACACGCCCCTGTTATCTTATCAGTCAGTGGTAAGTAGGCCTGTCTGAGTCCACTGAGCCTCTTTCTAAAAACATTCTAAATATTTGGTTATCAGAGTCATATATATTCATTGGTAACTCTGGAAAATTCAGGAAAGTCCAAAGAAGACTATTAAGTAATTCCATGATCCAGAAATAACCACTAATAATATTAAATATATATTTTTTCTTTTTCTTTTCCTTTTTTTTTTAGCCTGCTTCTTTTAACCAACAATATATCATAATTCTTTTTGGATGTCATTGATTATTTTTCTATAACGACTTGCTAAAATTTGGTTATTATAACAGCTTTAACTTTTATATTATAACAGCATCTTTGTTCCATCACTTAAGAGCTATGTAACTGAGTCAGCTTCCTAGGACTGCTATAACAAGTTACTACCAATTGGGTGGCTTAAAACAGGGGTCCCCAACCTATGGTGAGTAGTATAATTATTTCACTATATATCACAATGTAATAATAATAGATATAAAGTGCACAATAAATGTAATGTGCTTGAATCATCCCAAAACCATCTCCCTTCCCCCTCCACCAGTGCCAAAAAGGTTGGGGACTGCATAAAACAATAGATATTTATTCTCTCTCACTTACAGAGACCAGAAGTCCAAAATCAAGGTATTGGCAGGGCCATGCTCCCTTTGCAGGTGCTAGGGGAGAATCTTTTCTTGCCTCTCCAAGCTCGTGGTGGCTGTCCAGATTCCTTGGCTTGTGGGCACATCACTCCAGTCCCTGCCTCTGTTTCCACATGGTCTTCTTCTCTTCTGCCCATGTCTTCTCCTCTTGTCTCTTATAACAACACTTGTGATTGGGTTTAGGGCCCATCCTGGTAATCCAGGATGACTTCATCCCAAGATCCTTAACTTAAATATATCTGCAAAGACTCTTTTTCCAAATAAAGTCACATTCACAGATCCAAGGGATTTGGACACATCTTTTTGGGGCCACCATTCAACCCACTCCAATGACCTTGGGCAAATATTTTAACCTAAATCTTATTTTCCTCATTTGTCAAATGGGAAGATTGTAATCACCATGTCAAAGAGCTGTGAGGATTGAATGGCTTATTCCAGGTAACCTGCCTGGCACCTGCCTTGTATAAACTATGTGCTCAGTAATGCTTAACTATTTTAATAATTATTATTATTGTTCACAAATATCAACATTCATTCTTCACAATAGTACTATGAATAGGAAAAGGTAGGGATCTTAAGAAAAAAAAATCACTGGACACCAGTCATTAATAGACATCAAGAGGTGGAATCTGGTCTGAGCCTTGGTATTCGAATGTCCTCACTTACCTGCAACTAAGAAAGAGCCATGTGCTAAAGGTTTCTAAAGGTTTTTCTACTCCATCCTGTAAACCTAACTTGGAAAGCAAGAGTGGGGAGAGGGAGAAGGAAGGGAAGAGAAGGTAAAGAAGAGAGAGAGAGAGGGAGAGGGAGAGGGAGGGAGGGAGGGAGAGGGAGGGAGGAAGGGAGAGAGGCACCAGGCTGTTCTCTAGCTTATTTGTTCCACTCCATTTCTTGGGAAATATTTGAAAACACACCCTAGGGAGCAATAGCTAGTGCACCACACAGCTTATAAGTTTTGATCAGAGAAAGGGCTGCCTCCAGCAGAGAAGAAGCCAAACTTGGAAAATGAGTGTCAGGGAGGGAGACCAGGGGAAGAGAATGCTCAACCCTGCCAGAGAGGGGAGGCAGTAAGAAAAGCCAAAAGTCAAGAAGGGTCCTGAACCCAACGCTCCATCCCCTCTGGTCAAGTGGTCTGCAGGGTGCTTCATGGCTCTGTTAATTTCATTATGAATATAGCCCTTCCCGTTGGCTCCTTTCAAAGGCTGTCGCAACAGACCATGGTTCTATCTCACAAGAATTGAGCTGCCTGGAAGAACCAGGCCACTCTGGTGAGAAAATTGGGGCTCCAAGCCTTCCTCCCTGCTTCAGTGTGTCTTTTTGGCGAAACTCAAGCTGCCTTTTGCTTTTGCCCTACTCTGAATTCCACCCCCCACCCCCATGTATATCTGAGGGGAGATGTAATCCATGTGTCTGGGATGGATTTCCTCCTGACTCATCACAATGCGGTTTTGTCACGCTGGACTGAGTTGGCTTCCCTTCACATCCTTTCTGACTCAGGAAGTCCTTGGCCAGCACCAGTGCTCGGAGGAATTGTGGGGAGCCCATGGATTCTGACCTTGCAACACTTCTAGCTCTGGGTGCACCTGGTTCTTGGCCTCTGGTTTTAACCCAAATCCCTGCCCCAGCCTCTCTGCTTTCAGCACTGTGCACCTTCTTCCTGTCATTCCCCTGCTTCAAAACCTTCATGGTCAGTGTTTTCACTTCTAAACACCCTTTGCGTACATGTCAAGACTATCCATGTGTTGTTCACTGACCAGAAAAGACCAAGAATGGTTCCCCTCCTCCTCAACATCAAATGTTGCAATGAGCACCGCTCTCGGATGACATTCTGCCACGTGTACAAACTTTGGTATCAAGCAGGTATAAAAACAGTCATACAACCCACTCCTGTAATCTTGGTGAGGTCCTGCTCTCTGTCATTTTAGGCTCCACAACAAGCATCCGTGTGAAAGATCCACTCTGAGGCACACGCTGCGGAAGTCCTACCGACAAGCCTTCTACTGGGCGAGGTGAGGGAGTCCTGTGTGAAGGATCAGGTGGAGTGGGGCGTAGGACCAGGCAGGGTTCTCGCCTGCAGCTCTGCTGGAGGGTGGGTGGCTGAGCGTGCTGTGTCCTTACGCCTCATTGTGCAGCGGGGCAGGCGCCTGTTCAACCTTGCTGGCCTAACCACACATCCTCGATCCTACTTATTTCACCGATGAGAAATGATTTCCAACACCTCATGTGCTGATTAATGAGCTCTCTGTGCAAATTATATGACATTTGAAGTGCTTGCTAGAAGCCACCTGTGAGTGCCAATTCTTGATTGCTTGCTACCCAATCCTACGTTGTGAAGCTAACTTCACACACATCACAGGGTTCATAGAGAAGTATTTTGAAATATATGGCAAACGATGCCACACAATGATTGGTCCCAGGCAACTTCTTCCAGCTTGTCTCTGATTACTCCTCTGTATATGCACCTTCAAACTCAAGTGAAACTGAGCATTGTACCCCTCAAAGAATCAAGGTCTACTGACGAAGAGAAGGCACTAACACGTAGAGAAAGTTTAATAATAATACAGGTACAAATAAATACAAATAAAGACCAGACAGATGATGATAGAACAGATATCACTGCCCCCCATACAGGTAACTTGAATGTATCCTAGTTGTCAGGCCTTCTATTATCACTCTTTCCTTTATATTAAAAAAAAATTTTTTTTAAATCACCCTGCCCACATCTTCCATAGGACTGTGGGACGTTCAGGGCCTTTCCAGGATTTCCTGATACGACCAAGTGGCCACCTCCAGACTCTCACTCCGAGTTCTTGCTTTTATCTGAACTCTCTTTCTCTAGAGCCACCCTCCTCTCTCTCGATCCCTCTTTGTCCTCCTCCTTCTCTACCTCCCTCCCTTCCTCCTCCGTCCTCCAGGGTGGATGCAACCTCCTCCCCTCCACTCTCTAAGCATAACAAACATAGTGATATTGGGTCCAACAGTAACTGACAGTTTGGGATTAGGAAGATCTGAGACTGAGTGATGGATTCAATATTCCTGCAGTTCATTGGCTGTGTCCTCTTGCAGGGCCCCTCACACTGGCCTCCTCTTCCTGGTGCCAACCCACCACCAGGTTGCTGGGACTCACTCTTACGTCTGCAGGGAACAAGCTGCTTTTCCTACCTCACCAGGTCCCGGGCCAGACCTTCTGTCTCTCCTGCTACTGCAAAGAAAACAGAACGTTATGCAAAGAAATATCTGCCTTAACCTCTCCTACTCAGAGGAAGAAGTTGGCTAGGACCATTCATTGTATGGCATCGTTTGCCATATGTTTCAAAATACCTCTATGAACCCTGCAATGTTATGTGTGAAGTTAGCTTCACAACTTAGGATTGGATAGTAAGCAATCAAGAATTTACACTCACAGGTGGCTTTTAGCAAGTACTTCATATGACTTCAAATGTCATATAAATTTGCACAGAGAGCTCATTAATCAGCATATGAGATGTTGGAAACTAAAGGCCCAGGTTAACCTTTGCATAACCAAAAAGCCATTAAGATGTTTCACCAAGAGACATTTTCTCCCTAAGGGGAAATATGCAACTGTCCCAGACCAGAATTTCTCCATTTCCCCAAGTGGGTCTAGGGCTCTGCACATTCTTAAAGGTGTGCTAGATAAGCATAACTTTTTAATTATTTTCTTTTCATAACTTTTTAATTATTTTCTTTTCATTGCAATACTCTAAAAATTCAAGATAAACATATTCTGGATCATCTAGGTGATCTAGAAGATTCCTGTAGCCATGTTAATGTTTTTACTTATGATCAGGTTGGCACAATGATTGCCTAAAACCCTTTACTAATAATATTAATGCAAGATTTCTTCCCTTGACCTGAATACCCCTGAAGATTTGAAGGACTAATCCCAGGGTCTGAAAGAATTTGTTTTCTTTAGGACTGTACAGACCTTATGGTAGAGAATATATACTAGAGTGAATATATGTGACTATATATGTGCTATATGTAATATATCTAGTACCTAAATATATATGCTTATATACTATATGTATATACAGTATAGATATTATTGTGACTATATTCCCAGATCCTGAAGTATGTATACTTATATACATACATATATATAGTATATATACTAGAGTGAATATTGTAGTGACTACATATATATGCTATATATCCATATCTACATATTTAGTTAGATATACACACACACAGTATACATACTACAGTGACTATATTCCCACTTCCAGAAGCTGGGCACTATGATGTGTTGTGTGTACATATATATATATAATATATTCGGAATAACACATGTATAGTCACCATATATTATATAAGTGGCCAGTCTCAAGGTGCAGGAATATTCCCCTGCTAGACTCAATTTCCTCCCTCTACACCATTGCTTGTGCTTTTCTGCCAAGTTCTCCAACTCCCTTCCTGCCCATCTGCTTGTCTACAGCTCAGCAATCCCTTCCCGTGTGAAATCTCCCCTCATTCAGGCTGTGGTGGCCTCTCCACCCTCTGATCGTAGGCTGCTCTCACGCCCCATCCGAGGCAGGACTGGCAGACACAATGCACTGAACACAACTGGGAAGGAGGAGAAAGCTGAGACTCTCCAGATGCCTTAAGTTTCCCCAAATACTTTGGTCTCCCTTTCTCCTATCACTTATTTTTCTGTCTTATTCATGTGTCATTTGGTTTATGCGTTCATTAAAGAAACCTTGCATTCCCCTGGCAAATACTGTAACAAAAGACTATAAAAGATGTGTGTTTGACTCTGGGCAGATAAAAAAAATCTTCCATTTCTACTTACACTTTGGGTATTTTTACACACCACTGAAGGGTTGATGCTTCAGCTGGTTTATAAGGAATGAGTAGGAGTTTCACAGGTGGACAGCAGGCAGAGACAGTGGGCACACCAGACAAAAGGAATAGCATGTTGAAAGGCACAAAGGCATGGAACAGCACGTCTTCATTAGCTTCACAGGGCTGGGCTAAGGGCAGCAAGCAGGACAGCACAAAAGGAATAAAGCTGACAAGGAAAGCTGGGCCTAAATTATAAAAGGCATGTTCGTCATGCCAAAGAACTCTGACCTTTGTTGTTGATGATAGAACCCTGTGAAGTATCTAAGCAAGAGAGGGACATGTTCATATTTCTTTGGTGTCAGTAGGAAAGAGATCTTAGAAGTGCACAAGAGTATGACAAGGACATTGTCTGTAAGCTCTCATACTTTGATTTTATATCACCCTGGCATGCCTGTTCTATTCCACTCTGAACTGGAGTTGACCTGTGTGGTTGGCCACCTTTCACGTGTGTTTCTGTCTCATGTCCTCGAGGACAAGGACTGTTCCTTAGGCTTTTACAGATCCCCTCCCTGGTGCCAGCTCAATGCACCTCTGTGTCTCACAGCAAGTGTTCAGTGAATTTTTTGGTTAGTTAGTTGTTTTTGTTTTTAATTTTTTTTTTTTTTTTAAAAGAGGCAGGGTCTCACTCTTGCTCAGGCTGGTCTCCAACTCCTGAGCTCAAGCAATCCTCCCGCCTCAGCCTCCCAGAGTGCTAAGATTACAGGTGTGAGCCACCACGCCCGGCCTAGTTGGTTTTGTTTTTTAATGAATCACTCAGTCTGCTGAAAGTACCTTTGACAATGGGTTTGGACAATTATCTTAGATTTCTACTCTCCCTCTGGTATTTCCACCCAAACAACGCCAAACGTTCTAACCCCAGTACTATAATGGGTATGTTAAGTGACCTTGAAAAATCATTGATTTCTCTAGACCACCATTTCCTCCCCAAAAGATGAGACTGTGCCCCACCCCCTTCAGTGCCATTGTGGAATCAGTAAGACAGAGTAGTGATTTAGAAGGACCTGGCAATCCAATGTTGGAAATGGGCTGTTGATTTCTCACCCAAGAGAGGTACTTTCTCCTCCCCCACTGCCACCCCCAGGCCCCCAGGAGCAGGCCAGTCTTTCCCCCAGAACACTTCCTCTCTCCAACCCATCCCAAGCCTCATCGGCTTCTTGACAGCCAAAAGAGGCAGGTAGGAGTTTGCCATTTACCACCCAGGAACGTAAGTCTGTGGTGCATCCTTCTTCCTTCCCCCCTCGCCTTCCTCCCACCCTGACATCCTGTGTCGCCCACCTGGGCTCGGCAGCGCCTCTGAATGCCTGCCTTCTGATGTCAGCTCTTGCAGGTTGACCTGCTGTGAGGCTGCGAGTCTTCACTGGGGGGTGTTGCCCATCAGAGCTCCCTTCTTCATGAGGAGCAATGAGCTCACCGTGGGGACCCAGCCCAGGGACTGACCTGGACTTTCAGAGAATCTCCAGGGACAGGTGCTGAGGCGGGGAGCACAGAGCTACCTCCAGGATCTGCCGGGTCCAGCTGGGTGCCCACATGGAACCAGAATTCATACCTAATGCCCAGGGCCTCAGGATAAAATACGGCAGAGAGGGGCACTGTGTGTTCCTACCCCATCTCTCCCCAGCACCCGGCACACTGCCTGCCACCTTGAAACTGCTCAATTAATGTTTCTTAAACAAATGACTGCCCACCTATTTCTGGCCTTGCCGATGTTTTTCCTCCCTCTTAATGTTTAGTGTTTTAATCTCCTATTCGGCTTGGCTGTGAAAAGAGTCAGTAATAAATAACAAATGTACTCCATGTAAATGAAGGTATCAAACATGAATTTCCACTGGAAGAGCTTACTTTCTATAACCACGTTAGCATTTATTAGCAGTGAAGTGTTTCTCTCAGAACTGGAATGACATTAAGATCAACGTTGTCCAAGGATTTCTCAATTTCTGTTGTCAGGCCGCCACTGACAACAGAATTGCTACCCAGGCCTACAGAACTTTATGTTCTTATGTTATTAAGGAAAGAGTTCTTTTAAATGGCCAACTACTATTTTAAAAATTATCTAAGCTGATTGGAGAGAGAATTATTTTTGCCTTAGTTTGACCAGCAGAACTGTGTATTTGCTGACTATTACTTATTATGATACTATGTACATATTTTCAGTTGACTTGTTGCACACCACATAAAACTCCCTTACAGTAAGGCATGGAATTGTGTTTTGAAAATGGGACAGAGAAAGACATTTACATGGGTTTGTGGTCTAAAAATGGTTAATTTGGGAAATCAATCAATCAGTCAACTAACACCTATTAAGCATTTGTGCAGAATACAAAAAAAGTGCAAAATAAGATCCCTGCCCTCAAATTTCCTATGGTCTTACAGATGACACAGCACAATGATTCCCTGAGCAATCTGCATGATTTCAAGAGTCAAGACCAGATTTTCTGATTTTTGGGCTCCATATACCGGAAAAACATTTTGGTTGATGATGGTGGATCAATCAGAGATCTATCTAGTCAAGTAGATGGATAGGTGATTACCAAAAATTATCCATGGTACGATAGCTGATGTTATGGACTGAATGTTTGTGTCCCTGCCCACCAAATTTATATGTTGAAATCCTAACCCCAGATGTGATAGTATTAGGAGTAGGGACCCTTGGGAGGCAATTGGGTCATGAGGGTGGAGCCCTCATGATGGGATTAGTGCCCTTTTAAGGAAAGACATGAGAGAGATGACCTTCTCTGCACCATGTGAGGACCCAGCAAGAAGGTGCTGTCTATGAACCAGGAAGCCGGCCCTCACCAGACACTGGATCTGCCGGCACCTTGATCTTGGACTTCCCAGCCTCCAGAACTGTGAGAAATAAATGTTTTTTGTTTGAGCCACCCAGTCTATGGTACCTGTAGTTGGTTCACGGACAATTAACATCTCTGCTGGAGAACAGAGGTAGAAGGAGAGAGTGAAGCTCAAATGCGTCAGCTTTGCTGGTAGTTTTGTTCTCGCTTGTTCCTATTTTCTCGCCATCGTCAGCATCTCATAGGCTTGGGAGTTGATCTCAACTTCTTTTCCCAGATGGCTAGGTCTACCTAAATTTATTAATGCAAGTGGCAATGGTGGCTGTTGCTTCCCAACCCAAACCCACAGAAACAGAAATGTGCTGCCAAATTGAGAGAATCCCAACCAAATGCCATTCAAGAAAAACAAGGCGGTTTCATGGGACAAGAAAGCATTAAAAGGCCACACTTGCAGAGGCTGAGGCTGGGGGGGTGGCCGAGATAAACAGGCCCAGCTGCAGCCTCTTTTGCTCTGCCTCCTGCCCACCCACTGACACAGCAAGAACCCTGGCCCAGGGAGGGCAAAAGTCAGGGAGCTGTGAGTGGTGTATAATTTGGCTTCTTGAACAGACAGCACTTTCATATCCTGCCACCTTTGGCCAGATTTAATTTGAAGCAAATCTTTTCCATTCCTCCCATTCTCTCTGCCATATGCATTTTTTCTAAACACGTGGATTGATTGATTACTGGTAATAAGGATCACAGGCAACATTTATGGAGCACTTAGCATACACCAGGTCCTAGGACAAACCCTAGACTTAGACTATCTTGCTTGATGCTCACAACAGCGCCAACAAGAGCCACTATCATTGCCCCCATTTTTTGGATGATAAAATTGAGGCTCAGGAAGTATGTTAACACGCTCAAGCTAGTAAATGGCAGATCAAAGAATTGCATTCAGATGGTCTGAGTATAGAATCTGTGGCTTACCCTCTGCCATTTTTAACACAATTGCTTGACTTGTTCATTTACTCATTCCATCAACTCTCATTGTAGAGTATTCATTGCAGAAAACTTTGGCTCTCTCCTTGATTACGGAGCACGATGGTCCCAGCTGAGCCTACATGACCCCCAAGTAGGGGACTGGGGAGTCTGGAAGAGTTGATTTGTGTAGCTAATGCACTAGGGCAGCTCTCAATTTTACCTGAAAGAGAAGCAGGGACAGTTTAGGTATCTCAGACCAATGGGGAACAGAGGTGACTTTGTGGCCATCCTGCAGTGTAGCTCTGGATGAGAGGCCAAGCAAGGAGTGTGAAGCCTGCAGTCCAGCCTGCAGGGTTCTCCGGAGGGACTGTGTGAGGTTGAGGTTCAAGCCATGCTGTTTCTGGGCACCCAGGACCAAATAAACCCAGAGTTGGTGGAGGGCCTGTCCCTCGTCTTTCACCTTGAGCCCAGAGTGACTGTTTCTGTCCAGAGAGAAAGCAGCAGCCAGAGAGTGCTCAGGGCTTTGGCAGATTTGGGGAGTGTCAGGAAAGTGCTGTGGACAGGAGCAGGGTGATATTCAAAATATCTAACACCTGGCATGAGCAACCATAACAGACCCAGCTATAAACAGCTGGTATGCCCATGCCAGAGTACAGCCCCCAACCATCCAGCACTGGACATATGGTGTGCAGCAGTCCCTGATGAGGAAGCAGAAGTGCGCAGACAATGCGAATTTACAGGGGGGCCCACGTGAGAAAGAGTGATGGGAGGACTTTGAGGGGGGACTAAGACCCCCCCAACTGAGAGTTAAAGTGAATGTGATTTTCTGGGCCTTCAGCCCAGGCATATTTGCATTACAATTAGAAAGCCAGGTTGAACAAACATCTACTGAAGTTATGGGAGGAAAACTGGTTTAGTAATTGGTCACTTTCTGAAAGTAGTTTTGTGCCCCCCATACGCACACACTAACATCTCTTCCCAGCCCCCACGCTCGAGTCTGTGCTTTACTTTCCTTTTTCACTTTAGGAGTTGTCATAAGTGTCAAAACAGGGTGTGGTTTCATCCTCACTCAGCTTCCTCCATGTTATAAGACGCCTTTGCTTTGTGTGTGTTTCAGACACTGTTCGACACTGTTCAACAGGAGAGAGCCCAGCCAGCTGCGGGCAGCGCCAGGGCCTGACCACCAGGACTGGGCCAGCCCCTGGGTGGCCGCTGCCCTTCTCTTTCTCACCATGAAATGAAACTTTGAGTTTGATCTCTGCGGCTATTTTTTTTTTTTTTTACCACCTGGTCTACCATCTAGGACACAGCTGTGAATTTGCTGTTTGTTGATTTTTCTTTTAGGCTTTTCTTTTGAAACTCTTCTTTTTGGCCTCCCAGAGCCAATAGGTCTATGCAGACATGCAGAGATAATGAAATTGTATCATCTGATCACTCTCATTGCCCAATACCCTGAGGTTTCACCCAAACCTTGGGGCGTTTGCTCTTGAATAGAACACTCTCCTCCTTCACCAACATTCGGCAGCCAAACTACAAGTTATCTTTCAGGGATCTGAAAGTGCTTTGCTCAGAGGAGAGAGACTGGGGAGAGGGACAAAGCAGCTATTCTACCTTCCGAAAGTGCTCTCTGCAGCTCTGGGCATCTAAGTCTGTTTCACTGAAGGAGAGTGACTGGGGCAATGGATGAGGCTGGTTCTTTTGAAGAGTGCAGTGGGATCCCATATTCCCCACTGGGAACTAGCAGAGGAAATGCTGATTTTGCAGTACTGTTGACACAAGGCGTGGTGTTATTCGATCACCCTTCCCTCCCCTCCCCTGCTACGCAATACAGCACAGCTGTGTCTGTTTCTAATCAGACAAGGGCACCCTTTCACTTTGTGCTGCAAGAATTGACTTGGCAGGTGGCCTTCCCAGGCCAGGGGAGATGTAGGACATCCACTTGAAGTTCTGAAGAGCTGCCCTATAAAGGGGCCCAAGTGCCACCCAAACCCGGAGCATCCTGTTTCTGGCACAGCCATGTAGGGCTGGAGGACTGCAGGACTCCCTGCCCAGCATGACCCAAACCTGCTGAGTATGAAGATGCCCCAGGACACATGTTAGAATATAAATTTCTGGGTACTGCCCCAGGGATTTTCACTGAGTGGATCTGAGGAGGGGCCCAGGAATCTGAATTTTTAACCAATCTCACTGGAAGAATTCTTACAGACAGGTGTTTGAGAACCATTCATTTGGGCCAGTGTTTCTCAGCTAAGGGAGGGAATAATCAGACTAGGAAGCTTTCCTTTCTCTCTTAATAGATAGATAGCGCTGTCTTTCTATGTATATGTATACAAATATACACATATATGTATATACGTGTGTGTGTTTGTTTGAGCCATTGTGCCCCCTTTCAAATGCCCTCTGGAGAGAAGGACAACATGAGATTTTTGGAAAAGCTTCTGAAACATTCCATCACACCCTGTCTTCCTGCTGTTGGAACCAGGAATCAAAAAAGAGGAAGTTTGTAGATGCAGCCCTAACGCCTAAGGGGGAGTCCTGCTCACGGATCACACTGGATGGTAACAGAGCCAGAATGACCAACCTCCCGACTCTATGCTCCATACAGGCTGGGGACCTATACGCAATGCTCCCCAAGCCAAAGCTGGGATTGAGCTTCCTGGGGTGCCTGAGGTGAGAGGTAGGCCCTGGGGCCAGGGCAGGCAGAAGGGAACACCCCGTTCCACTCTGCACAGACCCGGGAGATGGGGTTGCAGGGAAGGAGGATGGGGACAACCAGGCCTGATTGCCTGCACAGGGCACAAAGGCCCCAGCCCTCACCAGTCACACGAAGCAACACTGAGCTCCCTTCCAAGTATGTTCAGGGCGCGGCTGGTGTAGGAGGCCGAGGTTTCACAGAGCAATGACTAGAGCATGGACCAGAGTGGACTCATTCTGGAAGCGGCCAGAGGAACAGCCTCTTCCCTAAAGCTTCTAAGGAGCCTAAGAGGGTGAAAAGCCAGCTGGGCACTTGGAAGCCAAGGAAATGCAAAGGGAAGCCCAGCTGCCTGGAAGGGAGGGCCCTGGGAACACATGGAGCTCATTAACTTTTCCTGCTGTTCTTCCCCTTTATCTCTCTGCAGCATCTTCCCCCAGCAGCAGCCTGGGGAGCACAGCTCTGCCCAGAAGCTGCTGCTGCTGGCTGCAGCAGCTTCAGTGACTCTGGCACCCTGAGAAGCCCCGGTCACCCCCCAGCCCAGTAATAACTGTGCCATTTGACCTATCAACACTTCCCAGCACTCAGTGGTCCCCCAGTGCCTGAAATAGCAAATGCAGCTTCCAAAGGCACCGGGCCCAGTACCAGGAAAATGCTTCAGACACTGAAATTTTAAGTTAAGCCCATGTAAAGGGAAAACTTAATGGATCTAATTAAACCTTCCAGGTAAAATGCTGTCATGGAAAAGACTAGAAAATCAACAAGCAGAGAGTTGGGCTCTGGCCAGTCTGGCCCCTCCCTCCCCGCAGGGCCCTGTCCACTGAGAAGTCAGACTTGGCACATGCCCGCCTGTCCATTCTGAGTGCAAAGGAGGTTTGTCCCAGGCTTTCTTGGGGTAGAAACCGTGTACAAGTGGGCAAATTACAGTCACACAGATCTGTTACTTAAGCCAGTTTCATGGTTCAGCCCCATGGTCAGCTTTTCCAATTCCTCTTTGTTTCTCTGCTTGGTCAGCCCTTGGCAGTGTGGAGCAGCAGAAATAGCCCATCCAGCTGCTAAGAAGCCATGTGGCTGGGGCACCTCAGCCTCTTTCCACCAAATGAGTATGTTTCCACTATGAAACTTCTTATCCCTTCAGTTCAAAAATTCAGCCACTGAACACAAGAGAAAAATAAGGAGTTGAGGCTACATGTGGGTTTTCAGCAGGGACTGGTTCTCCTCCTGGGAATCAGCTTTTAGCATCTCAACTGCCTCCCAAGCTGCCTTTTATAAGTGTCCCCGGTTACTCCTACAAAACTAGACACTCTATTGCTTTGAGATTTTTGTGAGATTCACATAAAGGTTTGGATTTACCGGAGTTCTTAGCTGCAGGTAACTGGAATCGATACTAGCTAGTTAAAGCAGAAAGAGTGATTTATTAAGAGATGTGGACAATTCACAGAAATATCAGGAGGGCTAAAACCAAAACAGATTGTAGACGCAGCTTCCGGAAGATCACTTCTCTCCCAACATCACCAGGACCTCACTGCCTCTGCAGTCGTAGGCAATGGAACTTGCATAAGAACAGAAACTAAGTCCTTTTCCATGCCACCATTACTGAAGGCTTCATGTCACTCTCAGTTAAAAATATTCCTAACTAGGCTGGGCACGGTGGCTCACGCTGTTAATCCCAGTACTTTGGGAGGCCGAGGCAGGACGATCACTTGAGCCCAGGAGTTTGAGGTTACAGTGAGCTATGATGACGCCACTGCACTCCAGCCTGGCCAACAGAGCGAGACCTTGTCTCTAAAAAGGAAAAAAGGAAGAAAGAAAGAAAAGCATTTCTAACTAATTAACGGTATATTTGACTTCATCAAGGACTCCAAACCCTAAGGATTTATTTCTTCGAATTTTCCCTGGTAATTCAGATTCATCTGTTCATTCATTCGATACTCATTGGTGGGATGCCTTCTATTGTGCTACACCCTACAGATTTGATCAGTAAGACTCGGCCATGCCCTCAGGCAGCCATCAGTCTAATGAAAGACCCAGTCAAGAGCCCGGAGATAAGTGTGGTCATAGGGATTCTCCCAATACGCCATGGAAGTACTTAGGCCGGAGCGCCTCACCCAGCTGGGCAAGGGATGGGCAAACTTCCCAAAGAAGTCATCTCCAAACTGAGCTCTACAGGAAAAGAAGGAGTTAGCTAATTGGAAACACAAAATATAAGCCGTGGGAGCAGCACATGCAAAAGCTCAGGGGTACAAATGAGCTGGTGCCATCTGAGAGCTGTAAGAAGCAACTGTGAGGGGAAAGAAGAGTCAAGAGCCAAACAGAAGCCTGATCACGGGAGACCCTCCCTGCAAGCTGTGTGAAGAAATTTGAGTTTTATCCCGAAGACAGTGAAGAACCATTGTATGATTTAGAAAAATTGATCAGATTTGCAGTTTAGAAAGCCCCATGAGGCTGCGGGGTGCACAGTGGATGGACAAGGGGGTGGAAACACTGTTGGGGTAACTTGGGGGGGGTATAGGGAGTAGACACTGGTTTCCTGTGAAGATTGTGGAGTTGACATGACATGGTGACTGGACGCTGGGGGAAGCGGGGGGATGTTGGGGTGCAGAGAAGGATGGTGAGTCTCTGCCAGAGGCAGGTCTGGGGGAAGATGACACATTCAGTCACGTGAGTTTCCTGGGGTTTAGTTCCAACAACCCAGTGTGGGATTTTGTGTGAAAAGTAAACACATTTACGAGTGAGGACTTAATGGCCCCTCTGAGTCAGATGTGTTCACTCCACTGTCTAGGGATAATAATAATTTCTCTGGCTCCCTGGAAGCCTGTTTGCTTACTTGTTGGTGTCTTGGTTTGTTACCAAATCAGTACCCTCTGGATAAGAGATGCGCCACTGTATTATATTTTCATAATTTGAAAAATATTTTGACACTTTGTTTAAACAATGATTACTATGGAAAACAGGGTGAGGTTCAAATCCTGGCCAACTGGAGTTCGACTCTAGAGTTAGATGTAAAGACCACATTGCTCACCCCTCTGAACACGGATACAGGACAGGGCAGGCCAAGCAGGCACAACTGCAGCAGGCAAGAGCAGCTCCTGGTTCCCTCTCATCTGCCTCTCCTCATCAATGCCCACAGGGATGGGCATTCTCTTCCAAGAAGGGAAAATTCGTTTGCAGTAATGCCATGCTATTAGGAGAATGAGGACTCAGTGGTAGAGTTTGAAAGGACAACAGCACAGTTGAAAAGGACTTGCAAGTTCTCTGGGCCAGGAGTACCCTCTCCTGGTTCAGCCCTCCCTTTTCTCTCCCCCATTCCCACCAAATCTGAGCTAAAAGTTTTCCTCTGCCCTCCCACAAGGTCCTCCCTGAGCCTTGTATTAAAGCACTTACTATACTGCCCCTGAAAGGAGGTGCTATTAATATCTTTCTGTCTTTCCTTGAAGGCTGAGACCCATTGCATTTCACTATTTATCCCCATAAACTAGCACACGCCTAGCACAAAATAGTTATTAAACAAGCAAGGTGTAATAAATTAATTGTGGAACAGCCTGGTTTCTGTGGATGATTGTACAGGTTGTGCACTGCACAATTATGTATAACAGCCCTGGGGGGAGAAAAAACAGGACTTTATTAGCTGGGCTTTTTGAATAGCTAATAAAAATCATTTGACCATTGCATGCTTTCCACCTGGGCAAATCACCCATCCTAACAACTTCTGAAGCATTACTGCATGCTGTCATGGGGTAATATTCATACAGTTCTTCCAGCTCTCCAGTCTGCCTGCAAAGGTTATATTATTTAAAGTAGAAATCCATCCTTGCCTTTCACCAGTCTGTTCTTAACTTGATCCAAGTAATCTCTTTCACTGCCTACCAAAGATATTTCAGCTCAGACTACCCTGTTTCCAGGATGGTGGCATATTCCATTAGGCAGTCAGGACCTAACAGGTTTCCTTTCCTAAACCATCAGAAATTGTGCCAGCTAAACCTGGGCTTGGCAAGAGCCCCAGACTCAAGCACGTCACAGAATGCCCAGCCTTCATTCTCTGCCACGTCTCAGAGCAGCTGCCATCGGGACCAGCCAAGAAGAAAGAAGAGCTTCCATCACAAGCACACTGTGATGGGAGCATGCATTGAGCTCCCCTCAGGAACACTCCAGCAGGACAAGTTTCATGGAGACTAAGGGGTTTTTCTAGGGTAACTGGTCTTTCGTCATTATTATTCAGCTTATGAAAGAATCATAGCATGTTAGATCTGAATGCAAGCATCCCTCTAGTTTTACAGATGAGGACTTAGAAGCTTAGGGACAGAGCCAAAATCTCCACCGTCTACTGTAGTGATGAGCACGGAGAAGCAAAGAAATGAACACTCATGAGAACCTGTCACCACCAGCACTTGCCACCAAGCCTGCTCAGAGGAACCTTGGAGAAGTTAAAGCTTTCTCTTGGAGAGCCTCTGCAACTTACCCGTCACTCCCTGCAGCCCTCCACACCACGCAGACAGGCTGTGTGCTAGACCATGATGCTCTCGCTCATACCTCCGGGCCTTTGCATCTGCAGTCCCTTCCACCAGGAATGCCCTTTCCTTCTTCCCTGGCCACACCCTATGTTTCTGTCAAGGACCAAGGCCCCCTCTGAGAGGGACCTCCACACCCAGACCCTTCTCCCCAAGTCTACTGAGTGAAACGCTCCCTTCTTCATGCTCTTCTGCAGGTTAGAGACTCCCTTTAGAGAGCTGATCCAGTTGTTTTTCTACCTGGAACACCCTCATGCCCGTCACCCTCAGATTTCAAGCCACTGTCTCCTCCTTGCCTTTCTGGTGCTGTGCCACCTCCTTCAAACAGCCTTCCATGGCTGGCTCCCACTGCATTCTCTCTTCTAATGAACTTGCTTATTTCCTTCATGGCACTAATCGCCAGCTGTAATCTTACATTTGTTTTTCTTATTTACTTCTTAAAAAGTATTTATTTCACCCTTGCTCCATGAGAGGTGCTTTTGGATGTAATGGTTAGCAAGAAAGATGCATGCTGTCAGAATGTCACATCCTGGTAGGGCTGGGGCAAGAGACAGGAAAAGCCACATACACTAAGACATGGGCTGGACCATTGCAGATGGTGCCAGGTGACAGGTGAGGCAGTTAATCCAAGTGAGGGGTTGAGGGCAGCTTGGCCAAGGTCTTTCCCCCTACATAGCCCCTGGAAAGTATGCTCCGTAAGGACAGGGACTGCATACCTAGGCTGCTGTAGCATCTGAGAGGCCAGAGGCAGGTAATGCACATTCATTAATGAATAAATGGGCATGTCTTTCTGATCCATCCACCACCAGATCCTGAGCTTCTTGAAGGCAGAGGCCCCTTATTATTCATCTCTGTATCTCCTGCACCTGACCCAGGGCAGAATGGGTGTGTTCCCCTAAGAGACCCCTTCTCTATCTTGTCTTCAGGAAGCATAAAACAGATGAGGAGAAGGTAGGCTGCCTTCCCCCTCTCATTTAATGCAAGAAATTTTTCATAGCTGCTCTATCCATGAAATGTGACAAATGACCTTGTATTTTCTCTGCTTGGCTTAGCCACCGGTGCAGTGTGGCTTGTTTATTCATCTGATACACCTTTATTGGATATGCACAGCATCACTAGTACTGGAGATCCCTATCACTGCTCAGATGACAGCTGTCCCAGCCTCCCTCCAAACCATCCATGTTCCTTCCCTGAAACCTGATCCCTGGAAACATGCATTTCCTCTGGTGCTGGTGTACAACCTCCCATGAGGACAGGAATCTTTCCTGTCTGGGACACCACTTTATCTCCAGCTCCTAACACAGTGCCATGCTTACAGCAGGGGCTTAGTCAATGTTTTGTGAATAAATGGGGCCCTGTTTCAGGACTCGGGGGGCAGATTGGTGGTGCAGAAGAATTCAGTGGAAAAGGCAGGGACTATCTAGTCTATCCAGTCTTTGCTTTTGGACAGCCACTTGGACCCTCTCTCTGCCCTTGTCTATAACATAGCACTATAACAGGAAGCTGTTTCCCACGAAGGGTCCACACCCTCCAAGCGGAACTGCATATGAGAAAGCTCAGCAAGATCAAGTGGGAAAATAGGCAGAACTAACAGTGGTAGTATCTCCATGACTGACAGCAGAACAAGAAGAAACTGTAGGGGTTTCCAGGTTTCCTGGGGAATGGGGCTCCTACTTGTGGTTTAAGGCACAGAATCAATGTCACCTCTCTGAGAAGCCTCACCGGCTCCCACAGCACCCAGTACATAACTGAATCACAGCCCCTGTTGCCTCGCTGCCAGTATTTGCTTACTTGCCTGACTGCCCCACCTCTCTGTGAGGTCTTCTAGGGCCAGGACTATGTCTTGGTTATTTTGAATCCCTAGCACATAGCAGAAGTCCCTGACACATAGAAAATGTTGTATAAACTTTTGCTGAACTGAATTCTTATTCCAACCTTCCCTCGCATTTATTAAAGACACCAAAGGCATATCTGCAGACTGAAGACATTTTTGGCTCCACACCCAGCAATCTCAATGTGCTTGGGCCAGGATCAGTAATGATGTGTCGCGAAGACATGTGAGGTTATTGGACGCTGAGCAGCACGTTCAGGCGCCTGCGTTCCTGCGGACACGCGCTCAGGCTCGTCATCCCTCAGGAGAGGCCACGTGTAGCTCTGAAGCACACAGCCTCAGGACCCAGATGCCGGGCCAAAGCCTGGCACCCGAGTGTTCACAGGGGCCTGTGTCCTTCAGTGAGGTAATTAAACTCTCTGTGCATCAGTTTCTGTTCCATGAAATGGAATGATCACAATGCCTGGTTTCTGGGGTCACTGGGAGAATTAAATGAGCTAACACACGCAAAGCACTGAGAAGGCATTGGCACATGATAAATGCTGTAGAAATATGAGCTTTTATTCCTACAGAGGTAGGACATGCAGTGGCCTGGGCGGGTGGGTGATTTTACAAGTGTTACTGGAAGCCTTCTCCTTGTGGGCTCCCCCGAATATTTCATCTACATCCTCACCTTGGTGGCTTAAATGACTAAGTTTGACTCATAGCTTTGAGATGAAAAAACAAGAGAGTGCAGTAGGTGTAACACCTCCCAGCCTCCTGTAGCCTCACACCCAGCCATCCTCAGTCCTTGTCACAGGGTGATCAGTACTGTGGCTCCTTGTGTGTGTACCTGGCTCTCCAACTAGGCTGCAACTCCTTGGGTGACCAGCTCAGAGCCTAGTACCAGGTAAAAACTGAGAATACACAGCTGGATGAGTTGCTCCTTTTTACTAGACTGCTGGGGCCATACGTTCTGTACAAATGAGTTCTCCATGTTAAAAGTAGAAAAATGTATAATTGTGGCAGGCAGGGCTGGCAGCTGCACATGGCCCTTCTACTTTCCCACTTGTGGGCAATGAACACCTCCACCCCACTTGGTGGATCTGAGTTAATCCAAAGCAATTATGGTGGAGCCCCTCCCTTGGCCAGTGACTGGTGTGTGCCAGTGGCTGGTTTAGGGGTGAACATGTGGCCTATCTGCGCTTGGTGTGACAGGGGAGGGGAAGGTCTCCTGAGAGGCTTCTAGGGAAGATCTCTTTGCTCTAAAAAAATAAATAAATAAAGAGGCTGGGCTTGGTGGCTCACACCTATAATTCCAGCACTTTGGGAAGCTGAGGTGGGAGCATCACGTGGGCCTAGGAGTTCAAGGCCAGCCTGGGCAAAATTGTGAGACCCTATCTGTACAAAAAATAAAAAAATTAACCTAGCACAGTGGTGCACATCTATAGTCCCAGCTACTCAGGAGGCTGAGGCAGGAGGATCACTTGAACCCAATGATCTATGATCTATGATCTGTGATCTGTGATCAAAGATCTATGATCTTTGAGGCTGCAGTGAGCTATGATTGCGCCAATGCACTTCAGCCTAGGTGACAGAGCCAGAACCTGTCTCTACTAAAAAAAACAAAAGGAAAAAAGAAATTCATGACAAGAAATTGACAACTTCTCCCATTGGACGTTCTTGTTGAATAAGGGGGCCTGAGGCTGTGGTGTCCACCCTGAAACCATGCTGTGGACCTAGGACAAAGCAGCAGGATGAAGATGGCTTGGCTACATGGTGGACCCTCTAAACCAACCAGCCCCCTCTCTCACCACGTGATCCTGGAGACAATACTTTCATCTCATTGGTTGAGCTCTTGGGGGTTGCTTTTTCTGTCACTGTACCAATTAAGATACATTTGGCTGATCATCACCAAAAACCCAACTTAGCCAGTAATTTAAATCAGGAGTCACAATTTTTCCTGCAAATGGCCAGAAAGCAAATATCTGAAGCTTTTTGGGCCACACAGTCTCTGTCACAACTACTCACACCTGCGCCTGCAGCTCAAAACACCACCAATGACATGTAAGCACAAGAGTGGAGCTGCGTGCCAATAAAACTCAATTTGCAAAACCAGGCAGCGGGCTGGGTTTGGCCCACATGGTTTAAACTCTGAAAACATTCATCATTTACTTAACCAGAAACCTGGGGAAGGTCCCTGGGGAAGGTCCCAGGGCTGGTTCAATAACTGTGATCTGGGCACCTCTGCAGTCCACCCCAGGCTCCAAGGCAGAATGAACAGGAGCATGAGAGGGACCCCAATGTCCCCCTCACTGCCCAAGACACTAGCCTTGCATTCCACGTGCTGTCCTCCGCAGCAAGGCAAGCTGCTGTCTCGGCCTCTGTGGCAGGAAAGGAGGAAATGGTTGGAGATGGCTCTGGGAAACCAACCAAGAGTGTCAGCCACATAACTTGTCTAAGAGACCCAGGGTGCAGGGACAGAGAGAGGGGGTCAGCCTGGGAAACGAGCCAGATGTACCAGCCCTGCTGGGTCCAGGACGGCAACTTCCAGGGGCACACAAGAAGCAGAAAATTTCTTTTTAAATATTAAATGCTAATATTAATATTGAACTAAAGTTCAATTAAGTTAATATTAAATTTACATCTTTAAAAATATCAGACAAGAGGAACACTCAGGAAATGATTAGAAGACAGTGCCAGAAAGAATACTTATAATCTAATGAGTAAATAATGAGTACTTCTCAAAGTACATTCATATACATTTTAATTTCATCCTCTTGACAAACTTGGGAAGAGGTTTTGGTCCCCAGTTCACAGGTGGAACTGGCAGGGTTGGGGTTTAAGCTCAGATCTTCTGGACTCCAAGCCCAGGCAGCTTTTCTCTCCGGCACCCTTAGATTGCGTGGTGCAGCCCAACAGAAAGCTGAGGGGTGGGGAACGGGGCTTCTGGGTCTGGAAGAGCAGGTTCAGGAGGGGCTGGAAAGAGCCGCAGGGCTGTCTCTGAAAAGTTACTCTCCCTGCTCTGCTCGGCCTCTGGGCAGGGCCA
This sequence comes from Daubentonia madagascariensis, assembly GCA_023783475.1. NCBI lineage: Eukaryota > Metazoa > Chordata > Mammalia > Primates > Daubentoniidae > Daubentonia > Daubentonia madagascariensis. The sequence goes on from JAKFHU010000624.1 coordinate 384,342, forward strand.
GAATGAGCAAGTGGAGACATTATGGGGACCCAGAGCTCAGCAAGGCAGCTGAGCCCAACAGTCAAAACCAGTAAGCTTTCACCCCGGACGTTCTCGGGCGCAGAGGGAAGAGCCCTTGGAAAGGGCCTGGGCGCGGGTTCGGAAAGTTCCCAAGGCTCCTTTCCCCATGGGATTTGAGGAGTGTGGGCAAAGGACAGTGGGGAGAGGGCTAAGGGGCCCGAGGAGCCACCCCCATGGCCACTAGGACCTGCGAGTCAGAAGCCGGCTGGGGCTTGGAGAAAGGCAAGGGGAGGGACGAGGAGGAGACGTCCATGTGGCCAGGGAAGCTGTGGCCCAGAGAACTGGGGCAGCCAGGGAAGGAGGAGATGCCACTTACCTTCCACCCGCCTGCTGCCCCTGCTGTAGGAGTGGTCAGACTGCCCCACACCTGCCCTCAGGGCTCCCTGTGAAAGGGTCAGAACAGGAAGGAGACTCAGAAATGATTCTCACCACATGTACTCACACTCACACAGTGCTACAGTCTGAATGTCCCCCCAGATTCATATGTCGAAACTTAAGAGCCAACATAATAGTATGAAGAAGTGAGGTCTTTAGGAGGTGATTAAGTTATGAGGTCAGAGCCCTCATGGATGGGATTAGTGACCCTATAAAAGGGCTGCAGGAAGTGGATTTGTTCTCTTCTGTCCCTTCCTCCATGTGAGGACACTGTGTCCCTGTCCCTCCAGAGGTTGCAGCAACACGGCACCATCTTAGAAGCAGAGACCAGACCCTCACCAGATACCAACCTGTTGATGCCTTGAACTTGGACTTCCCAGCCTCCAGAACTGTGAGAAATAAATTTATGTTGTTTATAAATTACTCAGTCTCAGATATTTTATTACAGCAGCCTGAATGGACTAAGACACACAACCACACATACACTTACTCACACAAGCTCACACTCCTACACACTCTCACACATATTCACACTCAAATGCACATACACACACAGTTACACACTTATCCATGCCCATATACTCACCCCCATTGTCAGGTTCAGCCTCTTGGTAGACTGTTGTCCTGATTCTTTGACTCCTGGCTTGGAAGAATCACAAGCAGACCAGTGTGACAGAGTGATCGCAGACAGGAAGCAACTCCACACAACGAGCTTTTATTGCAGAAAAGAAGTAAGCCACACAAAGCAAAGACACATTCCAGAGAGAGGAATGGCTCAGTCTTCACCAGCGGAGAAAGACGTTGAGGACTCCCAGGTGGTTTCCTCTTATTGGCCTGGCCTAGGGGAGGGCTCACGGGAGGGGTGGGACGTTACCAGGTGACTGATGTACGTGACTGTCAGGTGTTCTGCGTTTTCCTGCAGTCCCGTCCCCTGATTGGTCCCTGGGTTCTCCACCCCTAGGAACCACCCTCGTGGCCTGTATCTGCCACCTACAGATTTGGTCCCTGCCTAACACCGTGCACTCATTTTCATTATCACACTCAGTCACATAAAGCCACACATGCCAGCAATTTTGGATATTTTGCAGATGAGGAAACTGAGGCTGAGAGAGGAAGAGATGTGTCTATGGCCACAAGGTGCACGTGTCAGAGCCTGGCCCAGATCTGTGCACCTGACACCCATCCACTTTTCCTCTCTCTTCTCTCAGCTCCCTGTCGCTGACAGTTGTCCCTGGGTGGCAAGTAGAGTAGGGGAGGAGAAGGGTCCAGATGGCCCACTGGGGACCCGCTGCCAGCACCCTGCTGCCCCTGAGTGGGCCAGATGATTGCTTTTCTTTGCTTGTCACCCAGGGCTCCAGAGGCACCGTGGGAACTCTCTGAAGGGTGTAGATGTAGCGGAGCCGTGAAGAGAAGGGGCTTGGGGAGGGGGGTAGGTTCAGGCCACAGGACAAACAGCCTGTGCCGTCTCCGGGGCAGCAGTAATGAGCTGGCCCATTTCCTGCCAACGTGCATCCTCTAGGAACAACTAATGAGGGGTATTAAAAATGAAACCCAGACAGATAAAACAACTCCCTGGGTGTGGGCCCCAGACTCAGTCTCAGGCTTTATGCTAATGGCCGGCTGCCTCTCAGTCAGGTGTCCCTGCTGCCTGGCTCCTCACTAGAGACAGTGTATACATATTGTTGGTCCTGTTTTTAAATTCAGCTTCTCCCGGTGAGGTCAGGGACTGGCAGGCACCAATGCCTCTGGGCCTGGAAATTCCTTAGTCAGCTGGGATCTGCATGGAGTTTCACTTCCTTCAGATGTCACCTCCATCCCTGGCCTTGCCTCCAGACAGGGAGGCCTTCCTGGGCACGGAGTGTGTCCTGGCCTGCCCATGCACCTGGACCCGGGGCTGCACTTCTGCAAGGGAGACAGAGGCTTCTGTGCTTCCTACAGCTTGTGTGTCTCATCTTGGCCATCCAGAACACTATGAGAGGAAGAAGGGGTACCAGGCCGGGCCATCCATGTCCTGATGAGGGATGTGAAATCTTTCTGAAGTGAGGGTGTGGAACCTGAGGAATCCTAAACAGAAATAGTAAAGGTCTGTTTCCAGATTTGGAAAGAGAGGGTCTCTCTGCCTGGGTGGGTTTTCCATCTGAGAGGTCACTGCTGGCCAGTGTCTGCTGGCCAGGCCAGCCTCACAGACATGTGAGGCCTAAGTGTAGCCCAGAGGGGTCGAGTGAGCCAATTAAGTTCCTACAAATCCATACCCTTTCCTCTGGAAATTAGGAGGGCTGCTGAGGAAAGTGGAACCAATTCTTCTAGAGGTGGAGAAACAGATAGTTTTTAATTCCCACACACTGCAAGTCCAGCCAAACCTCACAGAAGTATTTAGAAAAAGGATTCATAAACTTGGACCAAACAGGTTACAGGGCCTCCAGAGCATTGTGACAAGACCTTCCCAGTTAATAGAAATCACATGCTGATTCTATTCTTGTGAGAATGCCGACGCCAGGAGGTACTTGGAGCTGCCAGAGACCTACTGTGCTTATTTGGAGTCACCGTGGAAGATCCTTCTTGCTTTTCTATGTATGTACTTTTATAAATTCACTCATATTTCTAAAACTTTGTTCCAAGAGATGATACTTCACCTGCAATGACCCTTAACTCTCCTGGATCTGGCATCTTAGATGCTGAGGGCATCCTTGGCACTGGAAGGAACGTTCTGGAAAGCTGGCAAGACCCATGTGCCCAGCCCTTGCTGTCAGGTGTCCCTGGCTGCACTGTCTCCTGAGGTCCTGCCCACTGCGGAGCCAGCCCTGGACCATCCAGACACCACTGGCAGAGCCCGTAGGCTGTACTTTCTTACTTCACCTCTTCTGTTCCCATTTTCCGGCCCCTGCCCCACATGAATCTGACCAATACATCCCTGTAAGACACAGTAGTCCCCCCTTATCCACGGTTTTGCTTTCCACAGGTTCAGTTACCCATGATTAACTGCAGTCCCAAAATAAGTGAGTATGGTACAATAAGGTATTTTGAGAGAGAGAGACCATAATCACATAACTTTTTATTACAGTATGTTGTTATAATTATCTTATTTTATTATTAGTTATTGTTGTTAATCTCTCACTGTGCCTAATTTATAAAATAACCTTTACTGTAGGTATGCATGCATATAGGAAACAAGATAGTACATGTATATAGGTGCTATAGTGTGGGTGTTCGTCCCTCCAAACCTTATGAGATCCCCACTGTTGAGGGGGTGCCTACTGGGAGATGTTTGGGTCATGAAGGCAGATCCCTCATGAATAGATTAATGTCCTCCCTGGGGGTGGGGGTGAGTGGGTTCCCACTCTATTCATTCCCGAAACTGCTGGTTGTTAAACAGAGCCCGGCACCTCCCCTCTCTCTTGCTTCCTCTCTCACCATGCGATCTCACACGCTGGCTCCTCCTGCATCTTCTGCCATAAGTGGAAGCAGCCTGAGGCCCTCTCTAGATGCAGATGCCCAATCTTGACATTTTCCAGACATCATAATTGTGAGCCAAATAAGCCTTTTTTCTTTATAAATTACCCGGCCTCAGGTATTCCTAATATAGCAACACTAAACAGACTAAGACCATAGGGTTTGGTCCCATCTGAGCTTTCAGGCATCTACTGGGGGTCTTGGAACGTGTCCCCTGAGAATAAGGAAGAGCCACTGGATCACGCCTTCCTTTGCCATCTCCCTTAGATAACTCTTTCGTTGGGAACATTCTCAGTTTTTGACCAATTTCCACACGTGAATTGTGGCCGTGCCAGGCAGTGTGAGGTCATCACAATGGACTGACAAAGCTTCTTTCCTAGAAAGGAAGCCAGTGAATTCTGCCTGGTGACATCGGGAAAGGTCTGGGGAGAGGGAGGGGACTGACAGCTACTGAGCCTCAGGAGAAGTTGGAAAGGAGATTACATCTGAGCTGGAGGCTGCAAGGAAGTGTAATGGGGAGAATTCAGACCCGAGCAAAGACAGAGGTGCTGTAGAGGAGCGAATGCAGCAAACCCTGCAATTAAAGCAGAGGCTGGACTGGAAGGCATTGTGAGGAGTCCATGGGATGGCAGGTTGGTCCTCCCCAGCCACAGTGGCAGGAGTAGTCTGTGTGGTTCTCCACCCTCTGCTCCCCATGACATCACAGCCCTGCCCCCAGGACAGCTTCATGTGCCTTGGTGCTGAGGGGCCTGGGGGCTCCTTGACATTCGTCTTTCCACCAGGCACCTAGCGTCATCCCTGGGCCTCGATGAACATCTGATGAATAAATGAGGGAATGTCTTTCATCTTACAAGCATCCATTGATAGGATTTGAGCAGAGGAGTGATGTGGTTGGATGGGAGCTTTAGGGAAGTATCTTCATAAGCAGTTGAAAGCAGGGCTGGAGGGGCATGATGGAAGCAGGAGATGGGTTAGGAGTTGACTGTAATAACCCCCTGGCCCCAGCCCCTCCTTGATTCCCACAGTGCTAAAGTGCTGCCCACCTTCAATCCCCTGCACTGGGAGACCTGACCCCAATCCCAGTCCCAGTGGCCCAACCACAGCCACCTGTGCTGAGCTTCCTTGAGCCAGCCTGGACCTTCCTCATCCTCTCAGCCAGGGCCTTTGGTCAGGTATTACTGAGCACCCTCTCTGTGCCAGGAGGACCATCACCCACCGAGCCCCAAGACAGCATTCTCTTTGTGTTCCTGTTGTTGCTTCTGGTGACAGAGGTGGCTGGTCACTTGTCTGGCACATCCTGGGAGAGTCTCCTATGCTCACTCACTTTGCAGCTGCAGCACCACATCCTCATTAGACAGGCAAACCTGTGCAGGTAAGAGACAGGTTTGTGGAAGCCCTTAAACCAATCTCTTTAAGTTTGGTTTTAGGGGCCTGTTCTTCCCATCTTGGCAGCTCGTGGGTTGTAAAAAGGTGAGGGGAAGGGCTTGGATAGGACCTATTTGCAGCTCTCCTAAGGAGTGTTCAGGCCTTTCTGACTTAGAGGCCCTGGTCCCTAGCAGGCCTCACATGGTGGGGTGGAGAGGGCTCTGGTCACCGCTGAGGGAGCCTGCCTCAGCCTCCTTGGAAGGGACTTGGCCTTGTTCCCAACTTCTCCTGCCTGTACTCAAGTAGGTAAATACTTGGTCCCACGAAAAGCAGCTGTAATAAAGGCCAAGCTTCTCATGCACATTACTCTTCCCAGCCTCCTGCCCCTTGGAAAATGCCCCCGGTTTGTAAAGACACACAGGTGGACCGCCAGGCTGGGCACCTGCCCTCTCCTGGGCATCCCCCTTGCTGCTAGAGTCAGGCCTTGTCCAGACCAGAGGCAGCTTCTACAGGCAGCGAGACTCCACAAAATGTTCTCCTTCCCGTTCCTCTGGCTTCTGCCACTGCATTTCCCCATCTTCTTACACATCCCTTCCTTAATGCGCATCTGTTCGTCTCTCTTTTTCCTTCTCCACTGCTGATGCCCCAGGCTCCTGGCCAAGCTGCTTAGCCTCCTGGTGGTCTGTGAGTCCAGAGAGATTGCCCGCTCCCTACAAAGGGAAGCTCCACTATGCTTATCCAAACCTGTAGGTGAGTTAAAAGCCACATGTTGACTGAGAAGATAATGTGGTTTGCAAGCTCAGAAAAGAGTAGGGAAGGGTTAAACCCTGTATTAAATACGCTGACTCTTAAAACTACTCCAATTTAAAAGCAAAAAAGGAACTATCAAAGGATCCTCTCTACTCCCTGACAAATATTGCTGTCTCCCATCATTGCCTTGAAAGAACCACCTCATCGGTAAGGGGTTTCCAAGCAAATCTTATGCTGGGGCACATCAGGAGCCTGGACTACACCTGTCAGAGAGTGGTTCACTGGTAGGGAGTGTGGCTTACAAGCCATAGAGGCAGGTGACAGTGCCACAGCCCCTCCGTGACATTCAGCACAGAGCAGCACTCACCCTCCTCAGTGGGGAGTGGTTCTCCCGAGCAAATGAATATTCCAGGGCAGGGGCTTGCCATCTGAGTTCCTAATCATATTCCCTATGAGACAGAGCCCAAGTTTCAGGATTCAGAATCCTGACTCTCTTCCAGTTAGGGAGGCCTGGACAGCCCTAAGAGATGCTAGGGGGAATGTTGATCTTCCTAGAATAGAATTGTTCTTCTGCACGTGGTCCCAGAGTTTCCAGGGGCCCTGAGGCTCCTGGCAGCTTCCTGGGCAGGAATGACTATTCTTTAGAGAGAACTAATAACATGTAATAACTGGTTTCCCAGGCTCGACGCAAGAGTGGGAGACAGGAGCTCAACAATGACTCCATTGAATCATCTTCACATGAGCCGCAGTATGGGAAGGTGGGTTGATAAAGTCTGGCTAAGGTAAAATCTCTTTAAGGATTAGCAGGTTGATTCTTTAATAATCACCTGCATCCCTACTTGGAATTCTGTTGCCCAAGACAATGTAGTTTTTAGGTCAGCTTTCTCTCCACTTTCATTAACAAATTGTTAATAATTGAGATTTACTGAGAAATTATTAATAATTTCTTAATGAAATTGGAGAGAAAATTGACCTAAAAAAAAAAACTATCATCTTGAGCAGCAGAATTTTGACTAGTACTGTAATTAATTATTCTTATAATCAATGATCAGCCTTGGGTACTCATTTTTTTTCATTTTTAAGTAAAATACATGTTATAGGATAGACACACAAATAACATGATATTGAATCATACAGAGAGGTTTTTTATATGCTTTATTGTTGCCTCCAATAAATTCCTCAACTCCCAAAATTTATGCTGGGAAAATTAATCCTTCCTATCTTGCTTCCTTGGGCCTCTACAGCAGATGTCTTTTCCTTTCTGCCCTCAAAAGGACATGATCTGCCCCTTTTCCACACCCTCCTTGCCCCTCACGAAATCTCTGTCTTGGTGGTTATATCCTTTTTGAATATATGAATTTGTCTCACCCTTTCACTAAATCATTATTCCCTGAAGGTCCCACACTTTGTAAATGTGTCTGAAATGACTGATCAAGCCTTGAATCAAAATATGGTCCCTTCCATGGTACACAATAGAAAACTGGCCCTCAAAGAAACCATACAGAGCACCCAAGACTTGGAATCTTTCTTTTTTTCTTTTTTAAGATGGGGTTTTGCTCTGTCACCCAGGCTAGAGTGCAGTGGCACAATCACAGCTCACTGCAGCCTTGAACTCCTAGCCTCCAACGATCTTCCCGCCTCAGCCTCCCAAAGCACTGGGGTTACAGGCACAAACCACTGCACCCAGCCTGGAATCTTAATTTTATTTCTTATTCAAGCTATAAGACAAGGAAGGTTTAGCTCCTTCCCTAAAAAAGCTGAGTTTCCCACTCATTGCCATGTGCCCCTCATTGAAAGGAGAACCCACATTCCTTTTCCTGAACCCTAAGTCTTAGCTTAGAAGTGGTACTGCCCCCTACACCTCACCCATGGTCCAGCTTGTCCTCCCTAAATGGATGGACATCCCGAGAGCCCCCATTTTCATGTTTCTGTGGGATGTTGTCATGACAAACAAAACTGGGAGGTTTGGGATATGGAAAACAGACCAAGGTTAGATGGAGGATCAATATGACTATAAAGAAAATCAAATAAGGGCAGATGCATTTGGCGTCTCTAAAGACGAAGAAGAGAAATGTATTCCATCTGCTATTTGGCTCCACTCCATGTGCTGTAACTAGAGACAAAAGAATCCCTGAAGGAGCCTGGAAAGTTATTTTCAAATATTTTTCTGAGACACATTACTTCACGAGATGGTAATTCAGGAAGCATGGGAGGGTCTGACAGTGCCAGTTTCCTTCATAAATCAGATATGAGATGAGAAGACCAGCAAAATGCATAAAGACCCCTCCACTAAAAGAGGTCCAGGAGAAAGATACGCATAAGACAAGTCAGCAGAAGAGTGGGGAAAGGGAAACAGGATAAAAAACATTTTAACTGAAGAACATCTGTCGGGAAAGAAATTTAAAGACATGCTGCATTGGGACTAAGCAGGTTTAGTCAGACAATAAAGACAAAAATCTCTTCAAAGCTAATTCTAATAAACCTAATTTTTATTATAGCTTTTAAAATTGGTGTATAATAGTTGTCCATATTTTAGGGGTACATGTGATATTTTGATACCTGTATACAATGTGTAATAATCAAATCAGGGTAGTTGGGATATCCATCACCTCGGACATTTATCTTTTCTTTGTGTTGGAAATGTTACAATTCTTCTCTTCTAGCTATTTTGAAATACACAATAAATTATTGTTAACTATAATTTCCCTACTGTACTATCAAATACAATAAATACAATTCTTAATGGCAGATGCCAGAGCTTAGGAGTTTTCAGAATGGGAGCAGAACAAGTTTCTTGTTTGTTTTTTGGAGGCAGGATCTCACTCTGTCACGTAGACTGGATTACAGTGGCACCATCATAGCTCACTGCAGCCTTGAACTCCTGGGCTCAAGTGATTCTCCTGCCTCGGCCTCCCAAGTAACTTTTTTTTAATAGAGGCATGGTATTGCTGTGTTGCCCAGGCTGGTCTTGAACTCCTGGCCTCAAGTGATCCTCCAACCTCTGCCTCCCAAAGTGCTGGGATTATAGTCATGAGCCACTGCACCCGGCCCAGAATAAATTCTGATCAGATATACACATTCGTAACTTGTAGACTGACCACACCAATCAAAACAGACTTGAGCAGCACTAGCCTTCTAAGATATGACATATTGGGAACCACAAAGGAAGTGGCTGGTGGGAAGGTGAGGGGTGTGGTATCCTCCAGGAGGCCTGGAGCCAGCCCTCAAACCCAAACCCACAGCCAAGCATATCATGGAAGGTGACCTTATTGCTGGAGCCATTGAAACCTTGTATGGGAAAGGTCCAATTCTGGCATCCACACCCATCCAAAAATGTTGATTCTTCTCAATGAACCCCAAAGCAAATTTTTGAACCATTAAGGAAGCCTTCAATTAAACTTTTTAAAAAAGCATTCTTGAACTTCCCCTGTGCACATTACTTCTTCGTGTTATGAGTAAGTTGAGTTACAGATCATTGACATAAGGGATGGATTAGACTTAATCAGATAAATTTTATTCTCAATCTAGAGATCAAATTTGAAGGGAGCGTGGATCTAGCAGAAGTTGAGGCAACAATTGTAGGAGAGACTTAGAGGGACAAATATGTATTTCTTTCCCCCACCCCTAAACCACTCCATATTTTTGCTCCATGTGGCCTGCAGTACAAAACTTAGAAAGATCCCCTCAACCTCTTATATTCTGGGGGCTTATGTATTTCACTATGAATATGTAATTCACTATGAAAATCACTATTATTACATAGTCCCCAAAATGTAAGAGGTTGGGGGTCTACGTAAAGTGAATTTTCCTTTCTTTTGATGGACCAAGGAGAACCTTTTACACCCAATTTAGGACTTGCCAGATTGTTTCCAGCCCAATGATGAGCACCTATTAATGACCCAGAATTTTTTTATCCCAAAGAAATTTCCCAATGTGTTTAACAGACATAAAACCTACCCTGTTTGCTGAAGTCTGTGCACAGTGAGAGGGAATTCTGCATAATCCATCTGCAAGCAGAAGAAGGCTCCAGAGAGTGGACAGAGGCCAGACAGAGACAGAAAGAAGTTCACCCTCCCCACAGTTCCCTAAATGAACCTGGGTCTCACCTTCCTGGGCCACTCCCAGAACCATTCAGATCTCCTCTTCTTTCCCTCTGTCGTCCTATTAAACCCTAGGGACAAGGCCCCTCTGGTCTGCCTTGTATAGAGTTCCCTGCTCTAGAGTTAGCTCTGTATTGGTGAGTAGTGTCTGTGTTGGTTTTCTATTTGTCCTCTTTACAAACGGAAAAAGCTGAGGCTCATTACAATAAGAGCTGTGGGGTTTTTTTAATTAAGCTCTAAGTATCATGAACTATTCCCATTTTCACATGCGTTATCTTGTTTGAACTTCCTAACCACCCTGGGTGGATATGAGCTGGGTACTGTTGCTATTATTAATCTATAGATGAGGAAACTGATGCTCAGAGAGGTTTAGTTACTCCCCCAAAGTCACACAGCTAGTAAGTGATGAAGCCCAGATTCAAAGCTGCTCAGTCTGACTCCAAAGCCTCTTCCGTCTTCCCTCCCTCCCTCATCCCCTGCCTCCCCACCTCAACCACTGTGGTGAGTTAATTATCCAAAGGTACAAACAGTCATTTCAACATTTATTTTTGCTCATGTAAACGGCCAATCTGGCCAGGTGCAGTGGCTCACACCAACAATCCCAGCACTTTGGGAGGCCAAGATGGGAGGATTGCTTGAGGACAGGAGTTTGTGACCCTGTCTCTACCAAACATAGGAAAATTGGCTAGGCATGGTGGCCACATCTGTAGTCCTAGCTACTTGGGAGGCTGAGGCAGGAGGATCTCTTGAGCCCAGGAGTTCGAGGCTGCAGTAAGCTATGATCATGCCACTGCACTCCAGCCTGGGCAACACAGGGAGACCCTGTCTCAAAAAAAAAAAAAAAAAAAAAACTTAAGAAATTAGAGACATAAAAGCACCAGACCCACCCTTGGATTGTTCCAAAAAATCAATGTCAGAGAAAGTATAAAGGCTATGATAGAACCATACAGCTAAAAATAAAAATCCAAAGAGAGCAAAGATCCTGCCCAAGGAGAGGGGATCAGGGAAATGGAAGCAGAGGAACTGTAGCCTCTGGAGAGGCTTCCACGCAAGTGCAGGGTGGGGCAACAGCATATCTGACCACAGAGCCCCAGGGTTCTCTGGTCTTTCTGCCCTGACACCTTAGATTGTGTCCTTCCTCTCTGGATTGCCTGTTAGCATTTAAGCTCAGGCATCATGACCACATCCCACAGGGCAAATGGCAAAAGGTCCAAGGGCTGACCAGACATGTCTATCCCCAGAAGCCCCACCAGAAACTTCTGTATACTTGCTTGTAGCCAGGACTGTGTCACAAAGCCACTCCTGGGTTGGGAGGGCAGGTCTCTTATGGCTGCCCACCTAACCAGTGTTCTCGTAGGTACAGGCAGGGCTCAGCAGCACAGCGCCAAGTCTATCTGAAGCAGAAGGGAAAGCCCATAGGGAATTAAATGCCAGCATCATCGGGAGGGCTAATGCAGACCAGGCCGCTCCCAAAGCCACACCACAGGGCTGGATACCAAAGGACCTGCCCTCAGTCACAGTCAGAGAGGCCCCAGTTAAACAGGGAAGACAGGGCTACAACTGTAGGGCTTTTTCTAGGAGCCCTGCCCCCAAATGTGTGTGTCCCTCCCTGCCTCTATCTCCCAGCTTAACCCTACCTTAAATTAGTATCACCTCGTGCCTCACCCACGTCATATCCAGAACCCTAGTACAAAGGGTCTGGGAAGTGCAGGCTTAGCATTCCAGCTGTTGCAGAACCAGAGGCACAGCAGGAGAAAGCTGGAGCAGATACTGAGTAAACCCATCAGCCATATCTTAACGAGAAGGCAGAGCCCTAAATCCAGGGGATTTGGGGTTCTGAGCTATAGGGGAACAAGGGGAGGCACTGGAGTAAAAGGAACACTTCTTGCTTTCCAATGTGGAGGACTCAGGATGCAGTGAGCCCATCATTTGGAGAGAGGGATGGAAGGGGGAAGGCGAAGAAAAGCTTCAAAAGAAACATAGCTAAAGGGCTCCTGTCCTGAAGAAGAAGGGGCTGTGCTAGCCATGGGCACTTGCCTTACTGCTTCACAGGGAGCGAGTGCCTGCTCTTGTACACACCAGGGAGTAGTAGAGACAAGGGCATGAGGAACTTTCAGCCTAATGAGAAAGCTAGAGCCGAGGAGCATAAAGACAGGAGAGAAAGGCAGGGCCACTGCAGTGTTACAGATGGGTAAACCGAGGCCCCAGGAGGTGACCGCCCCGTCCGGCATCCTCTGTGCAGACCTCCGCCTCCCAGCCAGGATGCTTCCACAGTGATCCAGGCTATGGAGTAGCTCAGGTTCCAGGGAGGCTCTGAAACCCACTCACTCAAAGGAAGAGCTCTCTGGCTGGGAATGTTAATGAAAATCAGTTCCATTATGACTTAGATTTTCAAGGCACACCAAAAGATAGAGTTTAACACACAGCAAAACTTTTCTTCAAGCTTCTTTCTCCATCTCTCTCACTGACCGTCCAAAACTTTTGCTCCCAGTGAAGCCTTGCAGCCCCACAGCCTGTGTGGGCACCGCATTTCCTTCCGCGTTTCCTTCATTTCACGTCTGCTCTTGATTGTCTCCTGCACGGAAATCCCTGATTCTTCGGCCACACATCCCAGCCACCACCTGCCTCCTCGATTCTCCGGTTCTCTTGCTCTCTCCCCCTGACCTGACTCTAAATGGTAAAAGCCCAGGAGCAGAGCTCGCAAGGATAGACCCACTTTGGTTGGTGAAGGGCAGAGGTTATGAAGGCTCCTATGCAAACAAGCATGGTCCCTGTTCACTCCCATGACAAAGAGAGGAAACAGGCATCTTGTTCTCTCAGGAAGGCGGCTTGGCATTCATAATCCCTCTGAGGAGCTCTCAGTAAACTTCCATATCCCAGCAGATGTGACCCCCAACCCTCACCCCATCACTGCCCTTGAACACTTGGTAAATCTTTAGAACACGTCACTGTTTGCCCAGGTTCCTGGCAAAAGCAGAAATAAGTTAGAAACGCCTGGCTCCCGGCCTCCCCACCTCCACCCCTCGCTTCTTCCGCTGTCAAACTCCTTTGAGTTGTTTAAGTACAAAATGTGACAATTTCTGGCCTTGACCAGGCCGGAAAGCAGCAGGTGCCCACACCTTAGACCACCACTGCCCACAATGGCGGCTCAAGTACTTGGAGTTAATGAAATCTGTTTACCACTACTCTGCACCTTAGCACAGGCGTTAAGTTAATGCCCCATATGGGGATCAAACCCGAGAAACATTTAAATATGACCTCCTGCCCAGTGTGGCACACAAATCATTTTCATCAGGGAAAAATAAACCAAGCAGGAAAACAATAGTGCATTGAAACCAGTTATGCAACACAGTCCTGCCTGGCCAAAGTCCTCTGGTTTTCAATTAACACAGGCCACTCAGAGTAAGAGGGCCACCTGCTTATTGACGGGTTGATTGTTTGTGAGATGAAGAAACTTCATCTTTTCTCTGTATCTGGGCTGGGGGCCCAGGAAGTGAAAGTTGTCATTAGCACCATCCTGCAAAAAGCAAAAGCAAATGACATTCCATTTGTTCCTCCCTACCTCCTGGGTGCCAGCACCCCCATGTCACCCAAGCTAGACCCCTCAGGAACCTCGGAGTCCCTCCTCCCCCTCACCTCCTCAAGTAATTGCTCCTCAAATAACACCAAGTCTACCTGAGCTCTACCTCTTGCTCCCTCCTCTCCTTCACTCCTGTCTCTGCCTTGGTTCTTTCTCACCTTGACAGTAATTGCAGCTTCCATGCTGGACTCCTCATCCCCCATCTCTCTCCTGTCCAGCCTGTGTGACCATTAATGCCATTAAGCTTTCTAAGTCTCAGGTCGGGTCATAGCTATCCCGAGACAAAAACCCTCCTCCGAGATATTATTGGAAGTGATGTCTGTTGCTTCAGGCAGAGCATCAAGGACCCATGCCTGTTTTGCCAGGATCCTTTTTCCCTCCATGACAATGGCTAATCATGTTCCTGATGAGGCTGCCGCATGAACAGCCAGGGTGAAGACCCTGAGGAGCAGAGCAGATCTGACCTGTGAGGTGCATATAGCACAAGTGAACAAAAATGCTTTGTTTTGGTAAAGCCACTGAAATCTCAGACCTCTCTGCCCTGAGTGATTCAGGAGACAGGGAACAGCTCTGGTTATTTCCTTCTTTTTAAAGAATATCATGACTGGTTGGGTACAGTGGTGCACATCTCTAATCCCAGTACTTTGGGAGGCCAAGGTAGAGGATCACTTGAGCCCAGGAGTTTGAGACCAGTCTGAACAACATAGCAAGACCCTGTCCCTACAAAAAAAAATTTTTTTAATTTTTTAAAAAAAGAATATTATAATTATCCCAAGCTAATGCATGAATTAGAATATGAAAAATAAAACAGGAAGGCTAAGAGGTAGTGGTGTATAATAAAAAATTTGACTAGCCTTTGTCCCTGGTTCCTGGGACAAAGGGGACTCTAAATTCTTAGAATTTCCCAGGCAATACAAGTGTCTTTGTTATTCATGAGGCTCTAGATCAGATCAAACCCAAGTTTATGATAATTAAAATGTTCGTGGTGGATCCCTAGATAGCCTCAGGCTGGGGGCTGGTCATACTAGAAAGACCAACCATGTGATTAGAAGGTTGTGATTTTGAGTCATGTAATACCAGCCTGACTTCCCAACCTCCAGAGAGGGGAGGGGGCCTGGAGATAGAGTTCAATCACATGGCCAGTGATTCAATCAATCATGCCTATGTAATGAAACCCCAATAGAAACTCTGGACACCAAGGTTCAGTGGAGCTTTTTGGATGGTGAACACACTGATGTGCTGGGAGGATGAGAGGTCCTCATTCCATTGGGAAAGAGCATGAAAGTTCTGCATCTGGGACCCTCTCAGACCTTGGCCCTATGTACCTCTTCATTTGGCTGTTTCTGAATTGCATGCTTTATAATAAAGCTGTAATCATAAGTACAGCATTTTCCTAGTTCTTTGAGTCATTCTAATGAATTATTGAACCTGAAGAGAATCATAGAAACCCCCCAGATTTGTAGCTGGTCAGTCAGCAGTGGGGACAGTCTTATAGTGGACCATGTCCTTTAATCTATGGAGCTTGCTCTAACTCCAGGTTGTTGGTGCTAAAATTGAATTGCAGTACACCAGTTGGTATTAGAATCACTAGAAAAATAGGTCAAATGGTGGATCACACTGGGAGATCCAGGCAGAGGCAGTGCCTTAGAATGAGGAGGTAAAGACAGAATGGTAAGGAAAGGTTAGGTTGTTCCCACTGATGTCTAAGCTAAGCCTGCTTCTTAATCTCTTACATTCCCACCTCCTTGCAGCCAAGTAAGACCATTTCTTGCTCAGAGACTGGTTTCAGCCTGGCATCAATTGCTGTAACAGGGAAAGTTACCAAACTTCTTGCCAGAGAATGTGGTGCTCCTGCATGGAAGGTGAGAATGGCCTGCTGTGTTCTGCCAGCATTCTTATTCTGTGCACACATTTCACAATTCACAATTCCCAGAGGTGGCAGGTCGCTAGGGTCTCCTCCTAATTTGCCTTCTTCCAAAATCCTAAAAGCACACTTGAACATCAAGAGAAGACAGAAAAGCACTCTTGCCCCCAGGATAGTTCACTTCTATTACATAAGCTTCAAAACCTGCCTACCTAAAAGATGGTTCAAACTGAAAATATAACTCACTTAAAAAATAAAAAAGTTGGATGGAAAAACAAATGACATCCAAAGTCCAGTCCTTAGTGAGCAAGGTTCAAATGAGTCTGGCAAAGTTCTAGGAAAGGGATGGCCAGCAGGTGGGGAGAGGGTAGTAAAAGGAAACAGGACACAGCCGTGGCCTCAAGGCCTTGGCCACCTATTGCAGAGACAGAGTTTATAAGTGGAAAAAGTACTTCCCAGGCAAGCCAGATTCAACTTCCAAGTGGGTTGGACAGATCAAGTCTCAGTTTGGTGAGGAATTTTAAGTAAAGAAAGAATAGAGCCTTAGGCACATGTCACAAATGGCATGGGTCTTGAATGCTCTCTTACCAAAGAAAAAGATTCATTGTATAAAATTAGATATTTTCATTGTATACTCCTAACCTACTGAAATTGCATCAAAACCTATACCCCTATGTTCTCACAAAATGTCCAGACCCCATAGTCAGGAGGGCTGGACCACCACCCTCCCTCAACAGGCAGGCTGAGTGTCCTTAAGGGGAGGTTTTCTGAAAGGTTGCAAGAGGACCAGCCAGTCCCTCTGCCACCCAACTCTTTGCTCCCTGAGAATCTGCCCTTTGCCTCTTATGTGTGGCACTTGGAAGCGTATACAAGATACCCAAAAGCCAGCCCACTGAAGGTCAAGAGCAGAACCATACCAATAATATGACATCATTAGCATCAAGCTGAGTAGCCAAAATAAAGTTAATATATATTACAGAAGTTAGTATTACCAAGAACAACATAGAACTCTTTTTTGTATAGAGAGAATGGAGGTGACAATTTACAAAAGATCCTGCCTTCATTTAAATGGACTTGGTCAGGAGGATCTCAGCCAGGCTGTTAGAGAAGGACCCAGAAAGCCCAGAGCCACAAGCACCCTGTGGGCCAGGCTCCCAAGTGGCCCAGCTGGTGGCTATGTCTGGGGTTGCAGCATGGCACCAGAAGTCCTCAGGCAGTACACACTGAAGGACAGCAATGGTGTGTCTTAGGTCCACATCGGCTGTTGACCAAAAGCAGGGCCGGGCCACCTGCAGCAGATACAAGGAACAGGATGCAGCTTCTGGACAAGATTTAAAGTCAGGGCTTCAGTCCCATGGATGGAGTGGGAGGGTTCCACTTCCTCTGGGAAATCTTCCCTGGATTACTCCTGCTTCTCCCCCTCTAGGTTAGGGTCCTACCGAAGGCTCCTGCAGTGTGGTGTTCTGTTCGCACCTCTTCTTTTATTACCCTGCATTGGAATCATCCATGGACCCATCCATCTTCCCAACTTAGAACGGTACACCTTGGGACAGCGTCCATGTCTGACTCACCTTTACCAAGCAAGCAATGTCTGACATGCAACGGGTGCTCAGGAAATATTTGTTGCCACTGTCGAATGTGGATTGCAAATCAGGGAATCGAGACAGAAACCTGGTAAGGAGCACATAGTTTCATCTGCATTTAGGGGAGCCCATGATCCTGAGACCACGTGTGAGGCCGGAGTCTCAACAAGCAGATGAGACCCCAGGCTGCTGGAGAGAAGTGGTACAAAGCCCACCTGCTAATCATGGTGTCTCACAAGCTTAGAGGGCTAAGCTTGTGGTTGGATGGTAAGTACGGTTCCAGAGACATCAGAGCCTATGGTTGGTTGGATGGGGGCTGGGGAATGTCACAAACTGACAATTTCATGAGAACACTCATTGTTGTTAGGTTTTCACTGTCTGTTCAGTATGAAGATCAATTCTGAGTAGCAGAGTTGACACAGCCACTCTCAAGCCATGAAATCCAAAATCTAAAGCTGCCAACCCAGCAACGGTTCTGCCTTCCCCTACCATCTGGAGGGACAGAGAGAACCTCAAAATGCATCCCCAGTACTCTGTGCTTGGACTCAGAAATGGTGCTTATTGCCTGCACACACGTCTAAGTCTTCTAGATATCCACACAGGCCTTCCTCCTAGCTCACCCAGAGCAATTGACTGATGTACTGCTAGAAGCAGTTCCAATTACACTTTTACTGCACAGATATGTGCCGGGGAGAAAAGGAATCCTTATCTTAAATCACTATGCCTTAAAAAATAGAACTAAAATTAGACACTAAATAGGATGGTAAGGAAACTTGCCTTAAGCAGGGTCAGAGAAATAGCAGGGAGGAAGAGGGTCTCACTAACATCTTTGTGGCTCAGGACAAGGCTTTTTAAATTATAGGTAGCAGTGAGTACAAGTCTGGAATAAATAGCCCCAAGGTCCGCAGAGGCCACTGGGGCCCTTCCTTGTAGCGCTGCAAGCTCTGAGGCTGCAAGAAGGATATCGAGGCTGGCCCACCAGCCGAGGCCACGCAGGGAGCCCATCAGCCTAGGGTGGGGAGAAGGAGGACAGCCCACGCTTGCAGGGCAAGTTCTTGGCCACAAGCACCAAACTCTTTCAGAGAACCTTGATTCATGGCAGCACACTACTCATGTTCAAAAGATGCTTCTACCAGTCCATACCGACGGACTAGAGCATGCCCTGCTGCTATGGGCAGAAGTTGGTTGTGTGATCTGCCACTGTCCTCTTTCCTCTCCTCTCGGCACGTGCTGCTGTCATACCATTACCCTTCCTGTCGTGGACAGTCAGTGGCAAATGAGCCCTCCCCCACATCGTCGCCGGGGAGAGTAACAGGTCACGCGGTTTACTTTCAGCAGTTCCTGTCTTCCAGACCACGTGCTAAGTGACTTCCGTATCTCAGCTCAGTTAACGTACAGAGCGATCTCATGACGTCAGCTGTTATCCCCATTTCACAGGTGAGGAAAACTGAGATTTAAAAAAAATCCCACAGCTAGTGAGTGGAGGAACCAGGCTTGAACCCAGCAAGCTGACTCTGGGCCCTCGTTGTGACCCTTTCTCTCCTCCCTGGGGAGCCCATGGGGGTGGGGCCCAGGAGCAGGCGGGGTCACAGGCAGAGGCTCTGCCTCACCCTTTCCACTTCAGCGGGAGACCTGAAGGAGGACACACAGCGAGGTGCACAGTGCCCCACTGCGTCGTGAGTGGGTTCAAAGTGTCTAACAATTAATACATTTTCAAGTCAGGCGGCAGCTCAATAAACCAAGAGGGCTGAGTTTACTCGGGTTTCTTTTCACTTTGTTTTATCCACACTCCAACACATATCCTGCCCCAGTGGTGCATCAGCATCTGCCCCTGTTCTGTTTCTGGAAAGTCAAGCAATGAATTAACTGAGCTGAGGAATTAGTCACCTGTCCCTACGATGAGATGCTCCCTGGGTCCTACATCCACCTGAAGCTGACAATCCCAAATGAAACCAAGAATGGGACACTTAGCAGAGCAAAGGGTAGGGGTGCAGAGAGATTGCAAGAGGCCGAGAGAATGTGCGGGAAACAGAGAAGATGAAATAAGAGAGATCAGAGAAAAAGAATAAGAAAATAGGAAGACATGGATATTTTTACAGTAAGACGTGTCTGCACGCGCATTATTTTGCTCAGGCTGCTGTAACAGAGTACCACAAACTGGGAGGTTAAACAACAGAAATGTATTGTCTCATCCATTTGGAGACTAGAAGTCCGAGATCAAGGTGTTGGCAGGGTTGGAACCTCCCGAGCACCATGGGGGAAAATCTGCCCCAGGCCTCTGAGCCTCTGGTGGTTTGCTGGCAATTTGGGGGCTTCCTTGGCTTATAGATGCATAACCCCAATCTCTGCCTTCATCTTCATATAGCGTTTCTCCCTGTGGGCATGTCTGTATTCAAATTTCCCCTTTTTATGTGGATACCTGTCATATTGGATTAGGGCCCATTCTAATGACCTCATTTTAACTTGATTACCTCTGTTAAGACCTTAGCTCCAAATAAGGTCACATTCTAAAGTCCTGGGGATTAAGACACTTCAGGACTCATATCATTCTCTCTAGGAGACACAGTTTAGTCCCTAACAGTATGCATTGTTCTCACTCGCCAGAAGGGGTCTAAGGCTGTGACTTTTTTTTTTTTTTTTTTTTTAAGGCTGTGACTTTTAAAGGACTAAAAACAAAGCAAAACTTTTGAAATGCATCTATCAGTTGATGGCCAACTGCTAGCTATGGGACCTGGTGTCCAAGTGAAGAGAGGTGGGGGTATTGATCATTTCACATTAAACCCAATTTCCTGTGTGCTCCATTTCATGACACAGACTCTGTGGAGCCAGACGCCTTGGAGCACTGCCTCTATTGTCTGGCCAAGACCCATGTTATGAAACAAGTACTTTCTCTGTCTCTCTCTCTCCCCTACTTCTTCCATTTAAAAGATGATGGTCTTCATTCTCTGAAGACTCAGGGTCAGCAAAAACTGAAACAAAATAAAATAAAACTATATTAAGGGGTGATATAATAGTTGGTTCCTTTTAAAGAACTGTATTGAGTGGTATTTGAGAGCATGAACTCTGGTGCTGAACTTCCTGGGTTCAAATCCCAGCTCTGCCATTTAGTAGCTGTGTGATGTAGAAGAAATGCTCAAACTCTCTGTAGCTCAGTTTCACCACATGTAATAAGGGGTGAATAAGTTTCACCACATGTAATAAGGGGTGAAAATAGTATCTCCCTCATGGAGTTGTGAGAATTATATGACTTAATGTTGATATACCACATTAACCAGATTAATTAAATTATTTTATTTCTGGTTGAATTTACCCTGGATGAATTTTTTAACCCCCTAAAGCACACTTAAGACTGATCAGAAAGTATAGAAGAGAACAACACACAAAGGCAACAGAGCCAGGGCTTTAGGTTCAGTCTGGAAAAAGACAATGATCAAGATCAGACATGGGCCATTCCTACTGGGCAGTGAGAGGGAGGTGGCAGCTCCACTGTAAGATTCAGCCGGTGGGACTGTGGGCAAGATGCTAAGTCAGATAGCAAAGGACTTCCAGGTGAGGAACACTGAGAGGCAAGCATGAAGGTACTAAGATCATTGAGGAGGGTTGGCTGCTGGGAAGCACAGTCAAGCAAGGCATGCAAGCAGTCACCAGGGCCACTGGTTAATCTTACCTGGATTACTGTGGTAGTCTTCCTGCTGGTCTCCCCACTCTGCATTCTTTACCCAACAGCCAGAATGATTGTGTTAAAGTATAGATCAGATCATCATCATACTCAGAGTGAAAGTCAAAGTCCCCATGTAGCCTGCAAGGACTCCACGTGATCTCTGCACCCCTTACCTTTCAAATACATCTGGCATAATCATCTTTGTATGCATTTCTCATTGCTGCTATAACAAATTACCACAAACGTAGCGGCTTCAAATGACACAAATGTATCTTATAGTTCTAGAGGTCAGAAATCCAAAATTATCCTCACTGGGCTAAATTCAAGGTGTCCTCAGGGCTGAGTTCCTCTGGAAGCTCTAAGGGTGAATCCATGTCCTTGCCTCTGTCAGCTTCTAGAGGCCACCTGTGTTCTTTGGTTCATGGCCCCTTTCCCCATTTTCAAAGCCAACAGCATAGTGTGATCACACTTCCTTTACAAACTCAGACTCTCTTGCCTCCCTTTTATAAGGACTCTTGTGATTACAATGAGCCTACCTGGATTATCCAAGATAATCTCCTATCTCAATATCCTTAACTTAATCACTTCTGCAACACCCCTTTTACCATTAAGGTAACACATTCAGCTTCCTAAGATTGAAACATGGACATCTTTAAGGGGCCATGATTCAGCCTACCACATTCATTAGCACTTGCTATTTTCTCCACTTGGAATATCCTTCCTCCAGATATCCACCTGCCTTGCTCCCTCACCTCATTTAGATGTTTATCTAAAAGGCACTTCCTTAATGACATCTTCACTGATCACCCTATTTTAATTTTCTATACACATCCTCTTGCTAATATCTTAATCTACTTTCTGGTGCTTTAACACAATACCACAGACTGAGTAAGATATAAAGAAGAGAAGTTTATTTTTGGCTCGTGGTTCCAGAGGCTGGGAAGCTCAAGAGTATGGTACTGGCATCTGGCGAGGGGCTTCTTGATGTGTCATCCCATGGCAGAAGAAAGAGCACCCAAGACAGAGAGAGAAAGGGGACCAAACTCCCATGATAACTAACTCACTCCAACAATAATAGCATTAATCTATTCATGAGGCAGAGCCCTCATGGCCTCATCACCTCTTAAAGGTCCCACCTCTTAACACTGCTACAATGGCAATTAAATTTCAACATGAATTTGGAAAGGACATTCAAATCATAGCAGCTAGCAAACAGCTGAACACAACTGGCTAAACACAAAAGATGATAATGTATTGTGAGGCTTATAACTTATTTATAAGTAAAATGTAAAATGTATGACAACAATAACATAAAGTCTGGGGGGCAGGGAATGGACATATACTATTGCAATGTTTTCACACTACACGCAAAGTGGTATAATATCACATGATAGTAGACAATGAAAAATTAAAAATATATACTATAAACCTTAAAGCAAGAAAGAAAAGTTATAAACAATAAGCGAACAAAGGAGATAAAATGGAATCATAAAACGTGCTCAATCTAAGAGGGAATCAAAATAGAAAACAAGAAATAAAGAATATGTGAAACAAATAGCAAAATAATAGACTTAAATTTAACTGTACAAAAATCATATTAAATATAAATGGTCTAAACATTGCAATTAAAAGGCACAGATTGTCAGATTGAATAAAAAATCAAAATCCAACTACATGCTACCTACAGGAGCACTCCCTAAACATAAAGATGTAAGTAGATTAAAAATGAAAAGATAGAGCACTCTGGGAGGCCAAGGCTGGAGGATCACTTGAGCTCAGGAGTTTGAGACCAGCCTGAGCAAGAGTGAGACCCTGTCTATAAAAAAAAAAAAAGCAAAAAAAATTATATTAAAAAAATGAAAAGATAGAAAAAGATGTATCATTCTAATACTATTCAGAAGAAAGCTGAAGTAGTTAAATCAATATCAGACAAAATATGTTTCAGAGAAATTACCAGGAATAAAGAAGTTCATTTCATAAGGATAAAGGAGTCAATTTCATCAAGAGGACACAAAAATCCTAAACATTTATTCACCTAATAACAGAGCTTCAAAACACGTGCTAGAACTGATAGAACTGTAAAATCTTATAGAACAGCAAGGAGAAATAAACAAATCCATAATTATATCCAAAGATTTCAGTGTTCCTCTCCCAAAAATAGAACAACTAGACAAAATCAGTAAGGATATAAAAGACTTGAACAACAGTATCAACAAACTCAACCTAATTGACATTTACAGGACACTCCACTCAATAAGAATACAAATACTTTCAAGTGCACATAGAATATTTACCAAGAAAGACCACATTCTGGGTCATAAAACAATCCCCAATAAATTTAAAAGGATTCAAGTTATATGTAACATATTCTATTACCACAATGGAATTAAATTACAAATTGATAACAGTAAGGTCTCCGAAAAATCTCCAAATATTTGGAAACTAAAAATCATCATTCTAAATATCAAATTTAGAATTTCATATTGTAAATATCAAAGAAGAAATTAAACAGGCTATTAGAAAGTACTTAAAGTTGAATAAAAATGAAAACACAACATTTCAACATTTGTGGATGCCAATAAATCAATGTTTAGAGGGAAATTATAGCACTAAATGTCTTAATCAGAGAAGAGGCTGGGTGCAGTGGCTCACATCTGTAACCCCAGCATTTTGGGAGCCTGAGGTGGGAGGATCGCTTGAGGCCTGGAGTTCAAGACCAGCCTGGGCAACGTAGCGGGACCCTGTCTCTACAAAAAATTTAAAAATTAGCTGGGCATGGTGGAGTGCACCTATAATCCTAGTTACTTGGGAGACTGAGGAAGGAGGATCACTTGAGCCCAGGAGCTCAAGGCTGCAGTGAGCCATGATCATGCTACTACTTCACTCCAGTCTGGGTAAAAGAGCAAGACTCTTCCTCTAAAAAAAAAAAAAAAGAAGAAGAAGAAGAAGAAAGGGCTCAAATCAATGACATCAGCTTCCAACTTACAAAACTAGAAAAAGAAAAGTAAAAAAAAAACCAAAGTAATAAAAATTAGAGCAGAATTAATAAAATAGAAAACAGAAAAGCAGCAGAGAAAAATCAATTAAAATAAAAGCTCATTTTTTGAGATAAACAAAATTGATAACCCTCTAGCTCAATGATCAAGCCAAAAGGAGAGAAAACATCATTTACCAACGTCAGGTATGAGGGAGATAATATTACTGCAAATGCTACAGATGTTAATTAAAATCAGGACATTTTATTAACAATTTTATGCCAATAAATTTGAAAACTTATATAAAATGGACAAATTCTCTGGATTACACCAATTACCAGATCTCATCCAAGAAGAAATAGATAACTTGAGTAGATTTACATCTATTAAAGAAATTTAATATGCAGTTAAAAGCCTTCTCACAAAGAAAACTCCAGGCCAGATGGCTTTACTAGTGAATTCCGTCAAACATTTAAGGAAGAAATACCAAATCTACACAAATTCTTCCAGAAAATTGAAGAGGGGAAACTACTTCCCAATACATTCTATGATACCAGTATTACCCTGAAAATAAAACCAGACAAATACATTACAAGAAAGGAAATCTGTAGTTCATTAACTTTCATAAACATAGATTTTAAAATTCTAAACAAAGGTTAATCACATGGGCTAATTAGTC
Source organism: Daubentonia madagascariensis (assembly GCA_023783475.1). NCBI lineage: Eukaryota > Metazoa > Chordata > Mammalia > Primates > Daubentoniidae > Daubentonia > Daubentonia madagascariensis. The sequence goes on from JAKFHU010000624.1 coordinate 408,784, forward strand.
ATTGATTAATTACCAGAAATGCAAGGCTTTCTTCACATTTGAAAATCAATGTAATTCATCATATTGTCCAATTAAAAAAATATAACTATGTGATAATCTCAATAGACATGAAAAAAGCATTCAACAAAAAATATGACATCCATTCCTGATGACAACTCTCAGCAAACTAGGAATAGAGGGGAATTTCCTCAACCTGGTAAAGGGTGTCTACCAAAAAACAACGAATACCATACTTAATGGTGAGATGGAATGCTTTTGTCTGTGGGTAATTGGAATGAGATGCAGGGAGATGACAAGCTGTTGGGATTGAGGTGCCTTCAGCACAGAATGACATGGTAACAATAATAACCATAAGAATTACAGAGGAAGCTGACTGGTTTTAACCACATTTGAAGCCTTTAAGAAAATAAAATAATAAACTCAGGGCAGCTAACTTCCAACTGGTACACTGTGAAAGTCAGAAGACCTCAATGGCAGCTTCGAAGGAGACTCTTGCCTCCTGCAGTCACAGGGAAGACTGGGCTGAAAATCAGGCCCAGGATCAAATTGTGAACATGGCACAGCTATAAAGCCTACAGGGAAGAATAATCAGAGTCTTGATAGGTTTCCTATGTCAAAGTCAGGACCCCGATGAGAAGGAAAAAAAAGTGGAACCCTGAGATTCGTATAATTACAAGAATATCTGAGTGGATAAGCCTGAGAATTCTGAGTTCCCAGATTGTCTTGAACCAAGTGGACTACCAGAAGCAGCCTAATCCTCCTTTCCAAAGAAGGAGAAGCATATCTGTTTGCTAGAAACTGAGCAGCAAGAGACTTTGCCTGAAGCAGGTGGTTTGCATGACGATGCCTGCCCTCCTACCTTTCCCCATTGGTTCCACCGCAAAACCCTGGATAAGATCTCAGGACCACCTGAATGAAAAAATACAGCCCATGCCCCAGAATAAAATTTACCTTCCAAGGGAATTGAAATCCTGGCTAATAAATACCACCAACAACTGGGGAAATATGTGAAAACAGATTTTGAAGGTTTTGAAATTGGAACATCAGGCTGGATAGGAGAGAATTTATTGACTTGAGAGCACTCCCATGTAACCTGGGGTCCAGTGTTCTGACAGGAACACCTGGAACCAGTCCTAAGAATCTATTGAGTTGCCTCCACAAAGATTTGACATAAAGAAAACCTACATTAAATGAGGCGGAGATACCAACATCCTTATCATAGAGTTGAGGAAATGGCAGTCAGTTCAGAGAGGTAAGACTGTTAGCGTGGATTTACCATGTAAGCTCTGAGAAAGCACCCTTATCTATTTCCCCAGGAGAGCCTGGAGGGCATACCCTTCACTGAGATCATAAGGAATGCACTGGTGATGGCTGCACTGACATCTTTTAAAAGCCTAGAGATGGTTGTACATCTTAGAGCAGAGTTGACAGTGAGAGATGATGTCACAGAACTGGGCTCCCTGATATCAGCAAGAATAATGGCATCATAGAATTGCAGAGGCTAGGAGGCACTCAAATCTCACATGAAAATTGATGTAATTACCCTAAAGGACAATAAGACCAGAATAGCAATCAAGATGCCTTGACTTGCAGGGATGTGTAGTGTTGGCTACTAGATCATGGTGTTCTCAGGGGCAAGACAGATAGAGAGTCAACTAAGATGCCATTCAACTTGTATAAAAAAGATTGAGAATTGGTCCTTTTCTCAATTTTCAGATCTAAATCCTTCACATAAGTAGAGCCTACTGGCTGAGGGGAGTGTGGATCCCCTTGAGGAAAGACTTGGCTACACCATCATGAGTAATACATAGCAAACATTCCCCCAGTCCTTTGCCAATGTGACCTGAGGCCATTTGCCAAAGTAATTAAGCTCCAGGGAAAGAGTCTGGCCAGACACTTCCAGGACTATTAGACACAGGTAGAGGCTACACTGATACCAGGAGAACTGAAATACCATCATGATTCTCCAAGTAGAGTAGGGGCTTATGAAGACCCGGAGACTAATAGAATTTCCCAAATTTATCTCTCTCTCCAGGAAGTACCATCCAAAGTAAAGAACAAGTTAATGCAACTTGCACTTCCCATGACTAAGAAAGAAGCACAGTGCTTGGTAGCACTCTTCAGGTTTTAGAGGCAGTATACATGGCACTTGGGAATATTTCTCTGACTCATTTATTAGAAGACACAGAAGGCAACCAGTCTTGAATGTGTCAGTGAGTAAGAGAAAGCCCTGCAGCAGGTCCAGAACCCAGAAGAATCTATGGTACTGGAGGTATCTTTGATGGAGAATAATGCCATGTGGAGTCTCAGGAAATGCCCAATAGGAAAGTCACAGCATAGACCCATGGGGTCCTGGAAGAAGGCCTCTGTCTGCCTTTTGTTGAAAACTAGGCCCTGAAGTTGACTTCAGTGAGCAATCCCTGGACTGACTCAGAACTGCTCAAGAGCCATCAAAGTTTAGAAACTGGAAGAGCCTTGAGGAATGGACCCAATATGTTTAGAGAATTATGCAGCATTCAAAAGACTGTTTCTGGAATGCTACTGGACCCAGGTAGAGACAGAGCGTCTGATCATGGGGTATCAGGTGACTATGTGAATGTAGTTGCCCATCATAAGTTGGGTTATGTGAGATCCACCAAGCCATAAAGTAGGATGAAACCAGCAGTCCATCATCCAATGCAGTCATACATCTGAAGACTGGACCCAAGCAAGTGCAGAGACATGAGTAAGCTGCACAAACAGTCGGCTCAGGTTCCCAATTCATCTGACCCTGATGCACCAATGCTTCCTCCTCACCTAACACCTATGACCTTGAATAGCCTGTTCTATGACCAGCTGACAAAGAAGGGGGGGAAATTAGCCTGATTAAAATACAGATTGGCTTTGTACATCAGGGAGAGTCTCAAATGAGTTGTTTTTTTTACCACAACCTCACTGAGGTATGGATGGTATTAAAAGACCACAGTGAAGGGAGATTCTCCCAATGGCCAGAGCTGTGGGCCAGCCACACCGCATGGAAAGAGAAGTGGCCCAGGATAAGAATAACCATGGACTCCTGGGAAGCGGTGAATGGTTTGGTTGGTTGCTCAGGGACCTGGAAGAAGCAATATTGGATGGTTGGCACAAGAAGGTCTGGGGAAGGAGCATGTAGCTGGACCTCTGGGAGTGGGCACAAGGTGTGAGGATCTTTGTGTTTCATGTTAGTGTCCAGTGAAAAGCACCCATCGTACAAAAGGCACTAGGCAACCAAATGGACAGACAGACACAGCCTATGGGTATCAGTCAAGCTTGGTCCTTGACCACCCCAGTCCTTGTATTATACAATGGGCTCGTAAATGGAGTGGCTGTGGTGGCAAGGATGGAAGTTATGCATGGTCCCAATGCTGTGGGCTCCCTCCCACTCACAGGGCTGGTCTAATGACTGCTACTGCTGAATGTCCAGTCTGTCAAAATCAGAGTCCAGCAGTAAGCCTCCAAGATGATACCATCCCTGAAGAGACCAACCAACCACTTGGTGGCAAATGGATTACGTAAGACACCTTCTACCCAGGAAAGGGTAGTGAATCATCTTGTCTTAAATTGGCATGCATTCCAGGTACGGGTTGGCCTTTCCTGACCTCCGTGGCTCAGTAGCCCACAGAGTGTGTGATTTACCAACTTGATATCCCATATAACATCATCTTAGATCAAGAAACACACTTTATGGCAAAGGAGGTATAGCAATGGACATAAAACCACAGTATCCACTGGTTCTACCACATACTGGTGTGTTGCCTTTCAGGATGTGTTACATAATTTAAGCCAATAGCCATTGTCTAAGGTTGTGTATCCAATAAGTAAAATACATGGGTCCAGGAACCAAGGGATGGAAGGAGAAGGGGTCACACTCACCATCACCCTCAGTAATTTAGGGTCTATGATTCTAGAGGTCATGGTTCCCAGAGCAGGGGATGCTTCCATGAGGAACACAGTAAGAGTCCCACTAAACTTAAAGATATGACCTCTGCCTGCTCATTTGGGGATCTTTGCACCAGAAAACCAGCAGGCAAAGAAAAGAGTCACCATACCCTGGTAATTATTGGCCCTTATTATTATGAGGAGGTAGGATTGCTGCTACTACTCAAAAGAGGCAGTGAGCATATGTTTGGGACTTAGGGATCCACTGGGACCTCTCTGGGTGCTCTCATGCCCAGTTTTCATTATGAATGGGCAAGTACAACACTACAGCCTGATGAGGGCACAGTAAGCAGGACAGCAGACCCCTCAGGGGTTAAGGTCTGTCATGCCACCAGGCAAGCCACCAGGAGCAGCAGACATGTAAGACAAGGAGGCAGGGAATCTGGAATGGGTGGCATGATAAACATTAGTTATGGTGTCAGGACCATTTCAGCAATGGGGGTTATAGCTTGTCTTGCTGATCTTCCTCTTTTAAGTGTTTCCTTAGGAATTGTGACAAACCACCATCTTGACGAAGCCACAAAAGGAAGGAGTAAACCTAGTGTGAGGTGCAAGTGTATTTGAGTGATGCAAGGGGTGGACCTGGTGCTCTACCCAGGTCCCCTGGGATCCCTATGACTATTTGTGAGCCCATTGCACAGCTTTTGTGTGGTTTTGCCTTCAGTAGCCCATACCCGCAGCTTGTAGGCAATTGGATAGCTTCCCTGTGCCCCACCCGCACCCACCATGAAGCAATCCTTAGCCAATCACTGACTGGTACAGAAATATGAAAGCCCAGTTCTCTTGCTTATACAGGAACAAACCTGAGGTGTGGTTTGCACTCCAGGGTTGTCCTGGGAGACTGCTGAAGCTGGAACTTTGTCTGAATTCAAACCCTTGCTTGACTTCCTCCTTTACCCTTCCTGCTTCTAACAGATCCTTGCTGGTTGCTGTCAGAAGTGGTGCCTTCATAAATAACTGGCGCTTGAGTCCTCATCTCAGTGGCTGCTTCTGGGCATTGTGATCCAAGACAGCCCCTGCTGTGTTGCCATCACTACTCCTAAATATGGTCTTCCCCATGCCTCACCCCTCACCAGCTCCTGGGGGGCTCTCTCTGCCCAGTGTCATTTCACACCCCTGGCCTGGTCACCCTCCTTTCTCACACCCTGGTCGTAGGCCTCCCTGGGGCCTTTACTCAAGCTGACACCCAGCTGGAAGGCTCTTCTCTCTGTATCCTAATCTTCCTCATCCTTCCAGGTCCAGCCTCCTTCTGCTCTCTATAAAGCCTCCTCTGATGGTTCCAGTTCAAAGTGCCTATTCACTCCTCTGAATTCCTGTCACATTCACATCCAACGCCATCCCCAAACAGTGTGATGTTAGCATCTGTGGCAGAGGGCACAGAAGCCTCAGACAGTTTTGCCCAGAGCCCTCTACCTGCCTTTTGGTGAAACCTGGAGTATGAGTTGCTCGGGCTGCCATGACCAAGCACTGCAGACTGGGCAGCTTAACAAAAGTTTATTTTCTCACAGTTCTGGAGGCTGGATGTCTGAGTTCAAGGTGTCAGCAGGGTTGGTTTCTTCTGAGGCCTCTCTCCTTGGCTTGCAGATGGCTGTCTTCTCCCTGTGTCCTCACATGGTCTTCCCTCTGTGTGAGTCTGTGTCCTAATCTCCTCTTCTTATAAAGATTGGATTAGGGCACACCTTAATTACCTCTTTAAAGATTCTATCTCCAAATATATTCTGAGGTATATATATATATATCCAAATATATTCTGGGGGTTAGAACTTCACCATGTGAATTCCAGAGGGACACAATTCAGCCCATACACCAGGCCCTGAAGTGAGCCTCGGCGGTCTGCCCCCGTGTGACTCAGAACTGCCCAAGTGCACGGAAGGTCAGGACCTGACGCATTGCCCACGGTTCCCCTCTCCCCTTCCTGCCCACCTTCCCTGCTCAGCGGTGCTGACTTCAGGCAGACAGCGCTCGACTCGTGGTCCACCTCTTTTTGAAGTGGACACTTGAGGGGTTACTTAACCTTCCTGGGCCTCGATTTCCTCGCCTGTGAAATGATAAGAAGATACCAGTGTAAAGACCATGGTGAGTGTGTGCCAGTGCCCTGCCATTTCTTTCCCCCAGAGGTGATCTCTAAGCCTGTGAATGCCTGCTCTTGGTGTCTGGGGACCCCTACAAATGTTCACATAGGATTTTATTAACCTGCAGTTCTTGACTTAAGGTTCATTAGGATTTTAAACTCCCAGAGACAGAGCTCATGTCTGTCTGACTTTCTTTGTGTTCCAACTAGCAGGACCAGGGCAGTCAGGCCCCTACACTTGTGGAGGAACATGCAGACTCTGGTTACTGCACTTCTGTCCCCTTGTCACCAGGCATTATCTCAGCAGCCAGACACTTCAGGGAAATCCACCCTTCACCCCGTGCCAGGAGTATCCTGCCTCAGACTTTCAAATAGGGCCATTACCACCCTGGAAGTGCAGTTGTGATTCAGTGGGCTGCGGCTCCGGGGCCCCTTATCTAATCAACACACAAACCCAGTTATTCAGCTCTATTTACATAACCCTTCCCTCCTGCTCAGCCCACCCTCCTCCAGCTGCTCCCTGGGCACAAAGCTCTGGTTTCAGTTAGTCAGCCGTGCAGCCTGGTCGTCCCAGGTAACAAGCCGTCCATTTGTTTTGGCAGTATTCAAAGGTAAGGGGCAGATAACCCCGAGCCCGGCTCCACTAACAGAAGCGGGCGTCCTGAGCTAGTTTCCTCAAGCAATACATTTGAAGCAAGTCACTCCCTTTGTGTCCACATGCACGTGATGAGAGTTCTTGCTGCGGCTCACTTTCCTCTGAGGACAGAATGCACGACAAGCAAGGCACCTGCCCTGCTTGATGGTATCTTCCACCACACGCTGTCCATGGAGCAGGCGGCAAATAACAACCCCAGCTCTCATGTGGTGCACAAACACCATGCTGAGCTCTGCACACACAGTATCTTACACGTTGTATAGTGTGTCACACATAGTATCTCACAACAAGTATCTCACATAGTATCATACAAACTATCACACATACTATTGCACAGAGTATCTCACATATGATATTACACATAGTATCACATATAGTATCCCACATAGTATCTCGCATAGTGTCACACATAGTATCTCACATATAGTATCTTCACAGCCCTGTGAAGTGTTATTATCCCTATTTTAAAGATCAGGAAATGGAGGTAAGTATCTTATCCTAGGTACTACCTGGTAAGTGGCAGATCTGCTATGGTTACAAAACTCATGCCTCTGAGCACCACACTTCCATTGTGCCGAGATGACTGGGGTGGACCCGTGCCTCCCACGCTCAGCTGCACAGAACGAGGCCCCATCCCTGGGGACTCCACTTTATTAGATCTGGGATAGGTCTCAGAAATTCAGCTTTTTAAAGCTCCACAGGTGATTCTGGTACATTACTAAGTTTGGGGGCTGCTAGACTAGATGATCCCTAAGATTCCTGCCATCCTTAGAAGGTCTTTGTCTGAGAGATTTTAATTAAAAAAGGACAAGTCAGATGCCTCCAGCCTCTGCTTCTTCCCGGGTGACCATCCCTATGCACCACGTGTACTCTCTCAGTGGGTCTCCCCATCACGTTGGAGCATTTGGCTTCACAGGAGGACAATGGACACCTCTGGGAAAGGCAGGTTCTGGGCCACTGGTGCCCAGTTTCCTTCTGAAACTGTTGGCCTTCAGAGCCAGAAATGGCCTAAGGGGAAGGGGCCTCAGCTGCCCTGTTGTTCCATCCCAGGAAGACCAAGGAACAGAGAGGTGAAACGCCAGGAGTGGCAACAAGGGCAGGGGCCAGGGCTCATCTCACAGCGTAAATTTGTCACTTATAGTCCGTATCCTTTGGGCCTAAAAGCAGAGAGAAGGCATTTCACTGCAGGGTCAAAAACCCACCTGTCTCCACTCCAACAGGTCTGGTTGATCTCTGACACATCTGAAGCAAGGTCTGAAGATAAAAATAAAAGCTTCTGGAGTTGCCTTTAAACAAGAGGTCAGTCCCATCTTCTAATATATCCCTATACAGGCATACCCTGGAGATATTGTGGGTTTGGTTCCAGGCCATCCAAGAAAGCGAATATCTCAATAAAGCAAGTCACACCAATTTTTCGGTTTCCCAGTGCATATAAAAGTTATGTTTACACTATGCCATAGTTTATTAAGTGTACAGTGCCACTGCATCTAAAAACAAAATGTAAACACCCTAATTTAAAAATACTTAATTGCTAAAAAATGCTGATGATCATCTGAGCCTTCAGGGAGGTGTAATCTTTTTGCTGGTACAGAGTCTTGTCTTGATGTTGGTGGCTGCTGACTGATCAGGATGGTGGTTGCTGAAGGTTGGGGTGGTTGTGGCAATTTCTTAAAATAAGACAACAATGAGGCCAGGAGCGGTGGCTCATGCCTGTAATCCTACCTAGCACTTTGAGAGGCTGAGTCAGGGGGATCACTTGAGGCCAGGAGCTCGAGACCAGCCTGGGCAACATGGTGAGGCCTCGTCTGTACAAAAAATTTAAAAAATGAGCTGGGTGTGGTGGCGCATACCTGTAGTCCCAGCTATTTGGGAGGCTAAGACAGGAGAATTGCTTGATCCCAGGAGCTCGAGGCTGCAGTGAGCTATGATCACACCACTGTTCTCCAGCCTGGGCAAGAGAGCAAGATCCTGTCTCTAAATAAATAAATAAATAAAATGATGAAGTCTGCCACATTAATTAACGATTTCTTTCACAAAAAATTTCTCTGTAGCATATGATGCTGTGGGTAAAATGTTAACATTTTAGCCACAGTAGAACTTCTTTCAAAATTAGAGTCAGTCCTCTCAAACTCTGCTGCTGCTTTATCAACTAAGTTTATGTAATATTCTAAGTCCTTTGTTGTCATTTCAACAACGTTCACAACATCTTCACCCGGATTAGATTCCATCTGAAGAAACACTCTCTTTGCTCACCCATAAGAAGCAACTCCACATCTGTTCAAGTTATATCATGAGATTGTAGCAATCCAGTCACATTTTCAGGCTTCACTTCTAATTCTAGTTCTCTTGCTATTTTTACCATATCTACAGTTACTTTCTCCTCTGAAGTCTTAAACCCCTCAAAGTCATCCATGAGAGTTGGAATCACCTTCTTGCAACCTCCTGTTAATGTTGGTATTTTGATCTCTTCTCATGAATCAATAATACTCTTAATGGCATCTAGAATGGTGAATCCTTTCCAGAAGGTTTTCAATTAACTTTGCCCATATCCATCACAGGAATTACTATCTATGACAGCTATAGACTTATAAAATGTATTTCTTAAATAATAAGACTTGAGAGTCAAAATTACTCCTTGATCCATGGGCTGCAGTATGGATGTTGTGTTAGCAGGCATGAAAACAAAATCAATTTCCTGGTACATCTCCATCAGAGCTCTCGGGTGACTAGGTACATTGTCAATGAACAGTAATATTTTGAAAGGAATCTTTTTTTCTGAGCAGTAAATCTCAACATTGGGCTTAAAATATTCAGTAAAATATGCTGTAAACAGATGTGTTATTGTTGTTTCATTATTAGGGCACAGGCAGAGCAGATTCAGCATAATTCCTAAGGGCCCTAGGATTTTCAAAATGGTAAATAGCATTGGCTTCAACTTAAAATCACCAGCTGCATTATCCTCTAACAAGAGAGGCAGCCTGAACGTCGAAGCTTTGAAGCCAGGCACTGACTTATCCTCTGTAGCTATGAAAGTCCTAGATGGCATCTTCTTCCAATAGAAGGCTGTTCTATTTACATTAAAACTCTGTTGTTGAATGTAGCCACCAGTTATCTTAGCAAGATCTTCTGGATAACTTGCTGCAGCTTCTCCATCAGCACTTGCTGTTTCACCTTGCATTTTTATTAATATGTTAGGGAGGTGGCTTCTTCCCTTAAACCTCATGAACCAACCTCTGCTGGCTTCCAGCTTTTCTTCTGCAGCTTCCTCACCTCTCTCGGACTTCATAGAATTGAAGAGAGTTAGGGCTTTGCTCTGGATTAGGCTTTGGCCTAAGGGAATGTTATAGCTGGTTTGATCTTCTATGCAGACACTAAAACTTTCTCCATATCAGCAAGAAGACTATTTCACTTTCTTATCATCTGTGTGGTCACTGGAGTAGCCGTTTTAATTTCCCTCAAGAACACTTCCTTAGTATCCACAACTTGGCTAACTGCGTGGTGCAAGCTGTCAGCCTACCTTGGCTTTGGACACGCCTTCCTCGCTAAGTTTAATCATTTGTAGCTTTTGATTTAAAGTGAGAGACATGTGACTCTTCCTTTCACTTGAACACCTAGAGGCCATTGTAGGGTTATTAGTTGCCCTAATTTCGATTTTGTTAGGTCTCAGGGAATAGGGAGGCCTGAGGAGAGGGAGACGGATGGGAGAACCTGCCCCTCCATAACATGATAGCAACGAAAAACAGCTCACAGTAGTCCCCCGGAGTGAACCTCACCTCCAAGGAGGAGCAGCGGTGCTGTGGAGTGATCCAGCCTCAGAACCGTTTCCACGCTGGAGCACCCAGCACAGTAGACACAGAAGCTGGAACATTGGTCTCTGTGGGCATCCTTTTATTCACGTGGGAGGAGAGGTGGAAGGTACTGGGGAAGCGTGGCAGTGTCGTACTTGTTCGCTCTGTCTCTCACAAGTATGTGCAGTTTATCACTCTCACGCTCACACACGCCCTTTCCCCCGCCTCCATTCCTCCCCCCCGTGCACCTCTCCTTCTGTCTCTACTCTTTGTAGGTTGGGGACCCTGGCCCTGTCCCCTCCACCCTCTGTGGGAAGCCCAGAAGAAATCCGAAAGTGACACGGGGGGAAGGAAGCTGTCCAGACTGACAGAATCTAAGCAAAAGAACACCCTCCTGCTCCATGTGATGGAGCAAATTTCCAGAGAATGGCACAGGAGGCCAGTGCCAAAGTCAGTTGAACAGAATTGAATTCATACTAAGGTATAAAATATCAGCAGGTTATTAAGCAATTAAGTTAAACATAATTATGGAGAACTACAGTGGTACACCAACTTTAACCCTGCATGTACAAAACTGCATTGTGAGCCTATTACTAACTTCCATCCCCTCTGGCCCCAGCCAGTGGCCTGGCCCTGGTTTGTCCAGGCCCATTATTTTCATTACCTGTCTCTGCCTCTTCCTTTATGTCCCAAGCTAGTCCAGATGAGCCCAGATCAGATTCGTCTTCCCCCTGTGTCTGCAGACAGGCCAGCTGCAGAGACTGTTCAGTTCTCCATTGCTTTAGCTCAAAATTCAGCTGGAAATGTACAGAACTTCCTCCATAAGCACATTACACTATCAAAACAGGATCACGGTCCTGCTCCTGGTGGTCTTGCACCTGTGCAAAGGATGACAGGCCTGTAAGTTAAATTTTCTGAGCTCCCCTGAGTGTGCATTTCCATGAACTCCTCCCCCATGCCCGTGACACATATCTGCTGGAAAAAAGGCTGCAGCTGACCCACGATGTGGTAGAAAGATATTTACAGACCTTGTGGGCGCCAAGAAGGGGAAAGTCCTTCCTCCCACCAAGGGCTCCCGCAGGACCCACTTACACCAATCAGAAGCCTTCTCTGCTGGGTGGTTTCCTGTCTCTCCCTCAGCATCAAATCTCTCCACCCACCACCTACAGCTCAAAAACCAGAGCTAAAAAGTAACTGCTCTGGGCAAAATGCTGCTTCCCCGAGGTTGGGGGTTTACCATTTTCTTTCTCAGTGTAAAGTGCCTGAGACATACAGGAGGATAAGACCGTTAACCAGACTGTATAACGAATAATCCCGGAGAACAATAAGGACCCATCAACTGGTGTTTAACAAGACAGACCTTTCTTTGGTTTGTTTTTATAATTTTTTAAATCTTTCCAAAATGTAAGCAAGCAACATGGTGTACAAGAAAACAAACTGGATATTTGGCTTTGGCACCAGGAGACCTGGTTTCTAGTCCAGGTTCTATAATTATCTAGCCATGTCACCAAGGACATGGTTGTCTGGGCCTGGGTCTCCTCGGCTCTAAAGCCAGGGAGCTGGATCAGGTGACTTTCAAAGCCCCTCCTAGGTGTAAGAGTCTGTAGTTCACTCTCCTAGTTGATTAAGTGTAGGATGGAGGACCAGGTGGAATCTTCTTTTAGTCACAGAGGGCTATGCGATACCTCACATGAGGTCCAGGAGCCCTTAGCCAGGGAGGAGGGGTAGGCAATGCGTCTCCAGTTGAGTTCACAGGTCAGTTGCCTGCTGCAGGGGGTTAGATGTGAGGAACCCCAAGTACATTGTTTTATGTGTTAGGATACAATATCAGATCTTTTTTAACTAAGAAGTTCCACTTCTAAAAACTGTGTTATTACATGCAGGTGTTAGAGATCATCTTGAATCAGCTGAAACCTAGAAATCATTTTCCTTTCTTTGTTTACTAAATGCGTAATATGAGCTGGTTTTCTTATCAGTTGCCCTTCTCTGCAAAAAAGCCCGGTATAGAAAAGGTTTCAACCAATCGGTGGCATCTCCTCGTTAGTGATTCCAGCATCTATGGCCCTATGTGTGTCAAAGAGTCATCTGACTGTTTCCCCAGTGGCCTCCAACTTCCCCATCACCCACCCTCCTACTCTTGGTTTTTTTCAACAAAAGTGGGATGGGAAGCCAGAAGGAAATAATGTCTGCTTCTAAGTGAAGCTCTGATAGGCCTTTATCCACCTTCAGTAATCATTCACTTCCTAAACTACCCAGCATCTTATTCCAGCTGGAATTCCAGGGGAAACAAGAAATGTTCACTGGACACATGAGTAAAGATTTTGCTAATGTACTGATGATTTCTCTATTAACCCTGTTCGCTTCTCTCTTCCTCCTCCCGCCAGCCTCCCATGAGCTCCTACTGGCCCCTGCCAGTGGTATGGATCTGCTTCAGAGGCCCAGGTCTTTCTACATTTCAGGAGGTGTTCCAGCTAAGCCCTCCTGAGTTCACTGGGGACAGCGACACCTGCTGCTGCTTTTCTACTACAGGACAATTTCATTCTCCCAGAAAACACATTTTGGGTCCCTATTAGGTGCCAGGCTCTATTTTAAACACTAAGGATACAGAAATAAACACACACACACACACACACACACATTTCCTGCATGAAAGCCAATTACAATGTCATAGGGGAGACAGAAAACCATAGCAAAGAGTGATGGATGCTGACAGCAGTCAAGACAGGGGTGAGGGCAGGATCCCAGAGAGGGGGCATCTAGCCCAGACAAAGAGACAGGCGTAAAATTCCTGAAAAGTCACTCCACAGCTGCATCTTGGACACCCAGTGGCTTTGGCAAGGAAGTGAAGATGATTTAGACATTTACTTATCTTATCTTCACTTATCTTAGATGATTTAGACATCTCCACTTATCTTACATTGGGGACAAGTGGCCTATAGACCTGTCTACCTAGCCCAGGTGACTCAGGTAATAAAGATAGTCACTCTGCCTCACACCACCCCATTCAACCATCTACCTGGGGCTCGGGTGGCTGCCATTCCACAAATCTGGAAGCAAACCAGTCCCAACAACTCTAGAAAAGAGTATTGCTACCAAAAAGTCATGTCCCTCCTCCAAGCTTTGTAACCTGTTTGCAACAGACTAGGGGTGAGGGTCCTTTCTCTTTTACAGGCTGAGCTCTAGAGGCACAGCAGGCTGATAAGCGTTCTTGTTGTCTACAATCCAACTGTCACTGGATCCATGGGAAGCTACTTTAAGAGGTGGGCCATCAGTGGGTCAGGGAAGAGTTCCTTGGAAGTACTTTATTTAAGCTCTCATGTTTCCATGCCTCAGTTTTGTCATCCTTTACTCAGGAAAAACATACTAAGTTCCATGAGACAATTCAGAGGAAAGTGATTGCACAGCATTTTAGGAAAATGGATCAACAAGTGAAAATAGCAGCAAATTCACTGGAGGAGGGGGAGGGCAGCCCTCTAGTTGGGAAGCCAGGCCTTTGACAAAAGAGTTTAAACTCCCTGACAAGCATTTTGTTGACAAGGTCAGTCTTTATTCTTGCTGCCAAAATTAGAATCCACCCTTTTTTCTCTGTCATAAAAACCCTGGTGCTTAATCACCAATTGTGCAGGGAGATTAAAAAAAAAAAGTTGTATCCTTTAAGTCTGGAGACTGACAATATAGAGGAGGGAGCCATTAATTTCCAGAACCACCCTGTCCAGGAACTATTCTCCTTTTCCCCTCTTACCAGATACCCAGATGGAAATCTGCTCTTCAAAGAAGGAAGGAAATGACACAATGGAAAAGACTTCTACAAATAAGTAAGCTTTGCCCAGGAGGTGGATGGAAAAGTAAAGAGAGAGAGAGAAAAAAAACATCATTAACCCTGCCTGACTGGCTCTGCTTTGCAGAATTGTTCACTCACCACCTCACATGCTCGGTGATGGCTGCATCATATGCGGTTGTATTTCCTTCCCCATTCTAGCATTGGATAAGTTATGATATGAGCGGTTTATGAGCCTTCCTATATTCACCACACAAGTTCATGGAAAAACAAGAAATAGCATGCTACATTTGAAGACCCTCTGCCTGGCTGCCTCAGGATGCCTCCCCTGCCCATATCCATGCAATTAGGGCCATGGCTTTCAGATGCTCATTCAATGACCTCACACTTTCTCTAGGACAAGGGCAGCAAGCACATGGCTAAGCCAAGTTTACAGCAGGAACATGTGAGGCAACTGCGGTGTAAGGGGGCGCGAGGCGGTGGTGGGAGGGTCACCACGAAAGCAACGCAGGAAAGACATGGTTTCTTGGAATGAGGGCAAGAGCATATCAGAGAAGCTTGATTATCAGGAAGGCTGCATTTCTGCTCAAGCGTAGATGCACGTAGAGATGGGCCTGTGACAGAAGCAAGGTTCTAGCACAGAAGGACAAATGCTCCATCTAACTGGATGTGAAATCTCAAGTCCTTTTGTCTCGTTTTTCCTGCCTTAGATTTGGCCCATTCTTGGATGTTCAGGGAGAGAGAACGACCTTCCCCAGGAAGTGCTGACCAGGCCATTGTGTTTGTGGGGAGAGCCTTCCTCACAGCAAAGAAGGGAGAAATACCTTCCATTGTGCATGACTCAGAATCCTGTTTTTAAAGTTCACTCTAGTTTGACCACCATAGGTTTTTGTGAAAGAAAAGCCAGGAAGATGGCTTTTATGGGAAGGAGAAATGGTGGATCCAGGCACAAAGTGAAGGAAGGTGAGGAAAGAACCAAGAAGTGGAGAGAAGCACCAGCTCCGAATCTGGGGACTTAGTGACCACAAGGGAGAGAGTGGTCCCAGTGTGGGTACTAACTCAGCACTGCAGCAAGGGAACAGCCCCCTGGAGGGTGCAGTTTAAATACGGAGGAACTCCTTCAGCTCAGGGTCTACCCAGAGAGCTCTTGCCAGCACAGCGCATCTCACATGCATGCATACGCATGCACATGCACATGCACCCATATGTACACACACCATAATACAAAGAAGTCTCCTGGCACCACACAGGGTCATAGGCAATAGCTCATCCTGGGCTAGGGGTTGGATTGAGCAACCTAGGCTAGAACAGTAGGAATCAACACACACCGGGAATAAGCATTCCTTGAAAAACTAAGGGATTTTGTGACTCTCTGAGGTAAAGCAAGTTTGGGGAAAACTGCAGACCAAGGTTGAACAATATCTTGGTAGCCAGCCTCCAGGTGGCCCCCAAAGATCATGCTTCTGGGACTTCAAAGCCTTGTAGAGTCCCCTCCCACAATGATTCAGGGCTGGTCAGGGTGACCAATAGAGTATGGCAGAGGTGATGATGTATGACTCCCGAGTCTCACTCCTACAGGCATTGCAGTTTCTGCCTTGTCCTCTGGGAGAAGCCAGCCACCATACCATGAGGACCCTGAAGCAGCCCTGTGGAGAGGGGTCCAGAGAAAGGAACTGAGCACTCCCACCAGTTACCAGCTTGCAGGCCAAGTGAGAAATCTTGGAAGTGGATCCCCAGCCCCAATTCAGCCTTCGGATGATGCAGCACTGGCTAACGTCTTGACTGCAACCTCAGGAGAGACCATGAGCCAGAGCTACCCAACAAAGATGCTCAGAAATTCCTGACCCACAAAAACTGTGAGTGGCATCTCACAGTTTATTGTTTTTAGCCACTGACTTTTGGGATAATTTGTTATATAGCAATAGGTAGCTAATATAAATATATATTAGCATGTCTAAATCTTAAAGGGAGTGCTGCAGTTTCAGAAAACGTATTTAACTTTGACTCAGTGTTTCACAAATGCTTTTGTTATACAACATTTCTTTCAAAGAATGCCCCATTAACACCTTGGGGTGCTAATGTTGCACACATAGTGTACTTTAGGAAGATCTGGGCTAGCTGCGGTTGTATTTGTTGTTAAAAAATTATATCACATACACTTTATGCAATAGTTTTATGCCAGATAAATTACATCTAAAAATATTTAAATTAAAACTTAAGTCTAATTTTAGAAACATAACCACATCACATGCATTTAGGTAGTTCCCCATTTAAAGGAATGCTAAAGGAAATCTTTTATTGAGTTAGCATTTTGAACATGGAAATTTTCTTCCCATCCCATCATCTTTTAATATTAATATATTGGTTTTTCTAGGTTAGCTGACAGTGCTGAAGGAAATGAAAAATAAAACAAGAAAAAAAATATTTTTTTTGGTAAAATTGAAGCTTATTTTTATGGCTGTATTTAAAGCATTTGTAAAATGCAAAAAAACACTGTGGTCATTAAAAACTTTAACCCCAGCTGATGGTTAAAACAGGAAAACTGAGCTGTTTGCTGCTGTAAATAATCTGGTTGTCTTGGAGGATGGGCTTCATCCTGAAGAGGAGAAGGTCAAGGATGATTTGGCACAGCCTTCAGGTGAGAGAAACACTGAGCCATTGTCCTACATGCCACCATGGAAGGACCCCAGGACACTCATCCAGAGAAAATTCATCTCCTTTCTTGAAGGATAAGGGAACTTGATTCTGAGAATGGCTTCAAAGAACTAGAAGTAAGAGTGTCCTGGAATTCCAGAGCCTTCAAGGTTGTTTCCCGTCCAAAGACCTGGGCACCGGGCAGAAGGCTGTGAGCACTCAGGGCCTCCTTCCAGGCAGGTGCTAAAGTGGTCTCAGACTGAGTCCTGGCACAGCCCTTAACTGCTGGGCAACTTCAGACTCATACTTAGTCTCTTCTGAGGCCCACTTTCTTCACCTGCAAAATGGGGATAGTAATACCTACCTCACAGGATTCACAGTGGATTACGTGAAAGCAGGAAGCACCAGGTGCTCAATTCACTTGGCCCCCCCTCCTGCCCCACTGTGCCATATTACACCAGGGGTCTGCCCCTTCAGGAACCATATAGACAGTGCTAATTCTAGTGCATTAAAGACTCTATACAGCAAGGAAAAAGCCATTCACCAGAGGGACCATTAGGGGAGATTCCTCTTCACTACAAAAGGATTTTTTTTCTTTACAAAAGGATTCACTTAGAATAGCTTATTGCCTCAAATAGAAAGCCTTCCTTCTTCACAGTTTACAGACAATTAACTGCTTAAGAAACTAAAAGAGGAAGCACTCAAGGACACTCTGAGATCAGTCAGAAATGCAGCATTTCTGATACTATAATGACAGCCAAAGGTAAATATTTATAAAAACCAATTGTGCTCAATTTCTCAGGAACATTCTTAATATAAGCAGACCCTCCAACACAGATGTGCCTCCTGGTGCTCCAATATAAAAGACAGCCTCATGGCCACTGCTGAAAGACAGAGGTCGGCTGCTATTCCCGTACACTAACCAAAGTAGGGCCAGTGTCTGGCTAAGTGATTTTAATTTAGTGATGAAAAATGAGCTATAATTACATTGTCAAGAAGTCAGTTCATGTAACCTCCCCAGCTTGTGTCTCAAATTCCCCTCATTAAACAGAACACATGTCTGTTTCATGAAAAAAAAATCCCACTTATTCTGTTCTAATATGTTACCCATAAAGATTTGACAAGGCCTGCAAAGCAAGAGGCTGGCTGGTCCTGGGGACCGCAATCACCCAGCAAGATGATGTGATATTAAGTGCCCTCGGGTAAGCAGTTGGGTACCCAGGCCATAGGCCTGCTGAGTGCAAATTCAGCTCTGGGTATCTGCCCAGGTGGCAGGAACCCTACAGGAGGGCAGCCCCAGCCCTAAATTTTATGGGGACTGGCTGCAAGGCTTTGAGGAGTCTGGATTTAGAGGACCTGGACTTGCTGTGGATGAAGAAAATCCCTCAGGATTCCCTTAGCTCCAACCAGAAGAATTTCTAAGAACTATGGGCATACAAAAGGAATAAGAAGAAAAAACACAGTCTATGTTGTCAAAGTGTACAATCTAGTTTGAGAGATTCATCTAATCCATTCACCACATGGAGAATAATTCAAGACAAAATTTTGTGCCCTCAGTGCAGTAGGACTTGATTGTTGTGTAGCTAGAGAAGTCAAAGAAGCCTCATGAAGAAGGCAGGTCCAGGACTGGATCTTAAGGAACGGAGGATAACAATGACCATGTCTTGAAGCTTCCCATTTGCCAGACCCTGTGATAAGTGCTTTGCATGAAAGTCTTCACACATCACTTTTCTGCCAACACGGTGCAATTGCTAGTACCATTGTCATTTTACGTGAGGTAACCCTTGATTCCGAAGGTTCAATAAAGTCACACACAGCCAGCAAAGTGGTACTCACATAATTTTAACACAGATCACTCTAACTCCAAAGCCCATGGTCCTAACCTCATTTAGATGGGCAGGAGGCAGGAAAAGTAGTGCTTTAAATGAGATGAAAGAGGATATAGCACAGTGGCTCACACTTGTAATTCCAGCAATTTGAGAGGCTGAGGAGGGAGGGTTGCTTGAGTCCAGGAGTTCGAAAACAGCCAAGCAACATAGCGAGACTCCGTCTCTACAAAAATAAAAATAAAGAAATTAGCTGGGCATGGTGGCATGTGCCTGTAGTCCCAGGTACTCAGGAGGCTGAGGCAGGAGATCTCTTGAGCCCAGGAGCTGGAGGCTTCCGTGAGCTGTGATCACACCATTGTACTCCAGCCTGGGTGACAGAGTGAGACTCCGTCTCTAAAAAATAAATAAATAAAAATTTTAAAAAATTAAAGGAAAGGCAGGGGTTGAATGAGCCTAGAATCTGTCTTGGGGACAGAGGGAAGGACATTCTTATTAGCTAGCAGGGGTCAACTTGCAGAGAAAGGAGACAAGGCCAAATGTGTTGGGAAGAGCAAGATTTTGGATAGTCTTAAAGACCTACCAGTGGAGCCTGGACTTGGCAAATGTGGTCATGGGGACCAAAGACAGGTTCTAGAGCAGAGGCTGGGCTGGGTCCAGAGAGACAGGGACCAGGGAGCAACCAGGAGGTCATTGCAGAGGTCCAGGTGAGGGTGATCAGGATCTGGACTCCAGGTTGTTAACAGAAAGAGAGGCGAAATCAGAAAAGCAAACAAAGAGAGGAGCAGGAGGATGGCATAGATGGAAAAGGGAAGAGTCAAGATCTAGCTTCTATGGACAGAAGCATCCAGGACCCAGCACAGGGGCCATGGAGCTGCCCACCCAAGGGTGGGACCTGCCAGGGTGTGTCTGTCTCCCCAACCACAGGGAAACCTCCATCAGGCAGGACTTTGTTTTGTTTACTGACATATCCCTAAGCATGTCTCCTTCATACTCCATTTCTCTGCTTCCTCCCGATGTGCACACGAACTCACAGCCTTACTGCTCTTGCCATGTGTCTCTAGATCTCAGGAGGAAGAAAAAGAGAGACAGAGGGAAGGAAGATCCCTTAGTTGCTATAAGAGACTGGTACATTTCATGACCCTCTCAGCCTGTTTTCACATTAGTAAAATGGAAACAGTGACTTCCTGCAGTTGCTATGAGGATTAAATTAGGTAGTGAAGTGTTCAGAACATGCCACCCCAAAATACGCCACTCTGGCGTGGTGTTTGTTTTGAGTTAAAGACACCTAAAATATAACAATGACAGCAGCACATGCAGGAAGGGTACTCTGACCCTCTTTAAAGCAGGACGTGAAACTCCCACGTGGAAGGTGTCTGTGCTTACTCATAGGTCCAAACAACAGACTGTTTTTCGCAGTGCTCGTACCCAACATGTAACTTGTTCAGCATTAAGTGTGAGGTCTCTAGGCGCTTTGTCTTCTGGCAATGTTTTGTGCCACTGTGACCTCACAATGTAAATGTTGAGAGGGACTGTGTGGCCCATCAGTGCAGACTGAGGCCTGCCCATCATGCCTTCATTCAGCACATTCTGTGGTGTCCACTGGAAACACGAATGTGAGAATGACAAGATCCAGCCTAAAGGAGCTCATGGTCCAACAAGTCTGTGTACCACTCTGTTGGGTTTAAAGGGGGGAAAAGCCCACTCTTGTCTGCAAGCTGCTTCTCCAACTGTGAAATGAATAAGAACGAATGATAAATTCTATGTGCTAATCTGTGGTTTGATCCAATGAGCCTTAACATCTCAAGGTTGCTTTGGGGAGGGCTAGGGCACCAGATGAAATGCAGAAAGGTCCTCAGAAAAAAGTAATTGTGTGTATGTATGGGTGTGTATGTGTGTGTGAGCGTGTGTGAAAGAGAGCACACACTCAGTCCTCCAACACCAACCACGTAACAAAATGAACACATTTCTCTCCTGTCCCTTCTGCTAGTTTAGGGCCCCTCACTCTCTGAGCAAATTGACCTGGTATAAGCAGAAAGAGCATCGATGGGAGTCAAGCTGCCAGCAAGCTATAATTCCTCTGCAAGCCACTTCAATTCTCTTAACTTCAGGTTCCTGGTCAAAAAAATGAGAAGTGTACAGGGTTTATGGAAATGTGTGGGGATATTTTCTGGGGCTCAGGGGCCTAGGATGCCAAGTGTCCTGCCATGCATGCGTCAGCCCCGTGCACAAGGAATTGTGCTGGTCAGTAATTCCATGGTAAAACACTAGGTTAGCTGGTGCCCTGTATGGCATTTGATGATTCTAGGAAGATTTCAAATGGTGCATCTTAATAAAATTTCCAGAAGATACCCTTGACAACCCACCACTCTGGACATAAAGATTAATATTTTCAAACTGTGTTAGCTTCAGATATAAACTGCTGTCTATAAAAGCAGTTCTCCCTTTTTCTCTGCCCTACACTATGACCTTCAAGCCTCAAGGGTATCCACTGCCTCTACTGTTGAGAACCTGCACACTCCGTGCACACTGCTCAATACCAGCCTCAGCCAGGACCTGGCATCACCAGGCGAGGAAGGGACTTTCTCGCCCACAGAGGACTGAAGCAGGTGTTTATTGCATAGAGTCAACCTTCATATGCCTACCCGGAGGAGGAAAAGAAAATTTAACAACCTCTTTCAGCAAAGAGCCAAGGATTTGCCCTACGGATGAAATAACAGCTCATTTACTAATTGAGGAAGAAGCCCACAAATCCAATTTGGAAGTAATTGGATTTGAAGGTTTAAAACCTTGTATTGGACGTGGGTAGAGGAAATCCCTCAAATGGTATAAATCAAGAGATATACAACCTGCAGCTGAAACAAAGAACGTTCCCTTAAAACAATGTGATAACAAACAAGAAGAAATACCAAAGGCAATTTTACCTTTGCTTTGCACTTAGCAAGCTTTTTACTAGCCTGCTGCAGTTAACATGCTGGCTGGCTTAGCACTCAGGCAAAGTCAATGACCAAAACATCTGTTCACACATGAATCCAGCTGGCAGACCAAGACATTAGGTAAATCTGCTGGGATTGGGTGGAGGGAGAAAGACAGAGAGAGGGAGGGGGAGAGGGAGGAAAGGGGGAGGAGGAGGGGAGAAGGAGGAGGAAGGAGGGGAGACAGGGGAGTACGGAAGGAGGGGTGGTAGCAAGCCATCGCCAGAATCAGGGTGTTCATAGACAGGTGAACCTTGAACAACATGGGAGTTAGGGGTGCCGACCCCCTGTGCAGTCAAAAATCCACATATAACTTTGGGTACCCCCAGAACTTAATTACTAATAGCCTACTGTTAACCAGAAGCCTTACTGAAAACATAAACAGTCAATTAACACACACTTTGTATGTTACATATATTAGGTACTGTATTTTTACAATAAAATAAGCTAAAGAAAAGAAAATACATTTATTAGAAAGAGAAAATACATTTATTATTCATTAAGCAGAAGTGGATCATCATAAAGATCTTCCTCCTCATCATCTTCACATTGCGTAGGCTGAGGAAGGGGAGGAAGAAAAGGGGTTGCTCTTGCTGTCTCAGAGGTGGCAGAGGCTGTAGAGGTGGCAGAGGTGGAAGGGGAGGCAGGAGAGGCAGGCACACTCAGGGTAACTTTTATTGAAAAAAAATCTGTGTGTAAGTGGACCTATGCAGTGCAAACCCATGTTGTTCTAGGGTCAACTGTACTATTAGGCTCCCACTTTCATGGAGAATCAAAGATGGAGAGCTTCAAACCTTTTTCCAGGTAAAGACATAGGACATTTAGTGACTGCTACATACAAGAACTATTCCTGACTAATGCCTTCCAAGGGGGAACCCGGGCAGAGCAGATGCCACGCTGGGCAGGGCTGGGCTGGGGGGGGGCTGGGTGCATGCATTGTTGTTGTCTGCCCAGTCCCCTCTCCTCACCCCACACAACCTTCTCCTCACAGCACCTTCCCTCCTTTGGAGAACTGTGCCTGTCCCCCACCCCACCCCCGCCCTGTGTTTCTGCAGGGTTGCCCACTGCAGTGGCCCAGGTTTGGCCCTAGCTGGCTGATCAACACCCTCCACGTGGACACAGGGATTGGCCCAGAGCCTGGCTCAAGGCCTGGTGTTTTCCCCGTGTGCACAGTGAAAAGTTCTTCCTTTATACCCAGATTGTCACACTGAGGTGATGTGTGTCCTTCTGCTATACAAGGAAGAGTCCTGCGTTTGGGAGGACCCTGAGTCCACCCACTGGCACCCAGGGCTGAGGGAGGGTGAGGGGAAGGGAGACCACCCTGACCATGCTCATTGAGCCCTCAGATCCAGTGTGCCCAATGCTGTTTCACTCCTGTCTTTCCCAATTAAGTGAGGCCAAAAAGTCCCCTTTTCTTCAAGTTAGTCTGAGGGGTTTAGGTTTTTCCTTGCAACAGAACATATCCTGATTAACAGGGGAGGGATTGTCATAGCACCACTCTTAGACCTGAGCCCCCACAGGCCCAGGGTCCTGCACTTTAAGGGTCCTGCTTGGGCTCCTATCTGGCCAATCCCCTCCCTGTGGGCTGGGGAAACATTGTGTATCCCCCTTCTCCAGACTCCAGAATCCCCTGTCCCCAAACCTAGGTCTGCTTCCAGGGCCACACAGCCCTCTTCACTGGGTTCATCTTCCAAAGCACAGAACACACTGTAAGTATGAGAACTCCTAGGCTTGGACAGAGTCAGGCTGGGAGCAAAGGGGAGTGGGCCTTAGATCTCCACTGTTTCCTGGGCTCACAAATATTAGGAGAAGGAGTTGCATTGGATGCATTTAAACCTCTCAACAACCCATGAGGTCAGTACCATGACACCTTTCCATAGATCAGCTGACAGAGGAGTCAAGTACTTGGGAAAGAATACAACGTGGCCAGAGATGGGGCTCTCAAGAATTGGTGAGATTCTCTTGGACTTCGTGTCTAAACAACAGAGTGCTTGTCCCAATGCCTACAAGGATGACAAAGCCACACATGGCAGAAATCATAGGCACAGCCAGCAAGGACACCCATAGGCAGGAACCCTGCCCGGTCAGTTCTCAAAGCCACCATGAGCCAGAGGGGCAGTGGCCAAGGTTAACTCATGGGCCTCAATGACACATGGAGCTCTAGGTTCTCCAGGCACCATGTGACTGTCTACCTGACTCTCCCCACATCACCCCTGCCAGCCTGTCTATGCCAAGCCCTTAATACTCTGTGCTTCCCCTTTCCCTTGCAAGAGAACAAAATGACCAACAAACCACTTCATATGCACATCTTGTGATGTTCTTCCCCCCGCCCCTTGTATCAGACAGAGCCTGGTTGTACAGCACACCATCTACTCCACTGAATGCAAGCACAGGGAGATTTCTCACGGGACAGCAAATGGTTAACAGAATTCCTAGGAGAGCTGAAGAAGCAAACTCTAGGCTGGTCTTCCAAGAATGACAAGGAGCTGTCTCCTGCCACAGCCAGTAAGCTCGTGATCTCACAGGGAAGGCACAGCTCCCCTGGCTGGCTCCAGAGCAGTGAGGCTTGTGCCTGAACCACACTAGAAAAACCAGGGCCCAAACCGCCTCTCTCCCCATTTGCTCTGCTCAGAATGCAAGTCCCTCATACACCATCTCATGAGTGGTTTAAAATGACCTCTGGAAGCTCAGTTGTAAAGGAGTCTGGGAGATGGTGGTCTTCGTGCCCTGGAAGAGATCAGAATGGCCATAGAGAGAGCTGGCCTCTATATGCACCATCCTTCCCACGGCTTTTCTCCACCCGCAGCTGTTCAGAACCCTGAGTGCATCAAGTGTCTGCCACAAAAAGAACGTGGCCTCAGCACAGACGGTCGGAGGTGCTTCAAGGTTGGAAACCCCAATGCCTGCTTCACCGGGGCATGAGCAGGCAGCAACAGCCATGGGGCCCTGCACCAAGCAGTGACAGCAGGCTGTCACCTTAGTGCTGACAGACAGTGCTCGAGCAAACAGGAGTGAGGAGGGTACTGGCAGGTGCCAGGGAGGCCTAGAGACCCATCCCCCAGGCTGTCTGAGCCCTCATGGGGCTTCCCAGGCTTACTTTGCAGGAGTGGAGGAGAGCTGAGTAAATCAGACAGAGCCAGAGGAACAAGGAGTAAGGACTACGACGAGATTCTTGTTCACCCTTGGTCCTGTGTGGCCCAAGAGGCACAGGGTCCACGGGCCTCTCAGGGTCTCAGGGAGGCTGGCCCTGCAGCCTGCCTCTAAGGGCATTTCATGGGCCCTCCCTCCTTTCTCACTAAACCCATGCAGCATGAGAACCATCTGTCCAGAAAGAGGGCACTTTGTGACTTAGGGTCACTGTCATAGAAACGTCAGCTTCAAGAAGACACTCAGGGAGGTTTAAAAAGACACAAAAAGATTTTAGTCCATTTGCTACAGGGAGGCCAATATAACCAGGTGAGCACACAGCCCCTGGGGGTTAGTCCTCCCAAGGTGCTCTCATATCAAACAGCAGGACCAAAGGATCATAAATCACCCTTTGCAGAGGGAGTCAAAGTCCTTGTGTCCAAGCAATCTCAAATACAGGCAAAATCTGCTCAGCATGCAGTTTGTGTGGCACAAAGAGGAATTAGAGAGATGAAATGAATTCCAGGAACCACCAAGAAAGCACCCTCTTTTCTACGTGGGTAATATTAATAAAATACTAGAATTTATATTGAACTTATCTTCAGGCATCTCAAAGAGCCCATTTCCCTGTATGACACTCACACATTGCTAAACACACACACTTTCACCTTGCAAGACCCACACATCAAGAACCTGAAGCTCAGAGCTCAGGAGGAAGCTCAGTGAGGCCTGTCCTGCTCGTCTACTCTCGCGGGACCTTGACCCTTCAGCCCCTGCCCTGGAAAATACACTCAGGAAATGGCCAAACGGGCACCAACAGATCTTTCACCTCAAGGTGAACTCATCAGAGATGCTCTCAGGGCAAATAATTGGGAGGAGAGGGAAGAGTGGGGTCTTGCCACACACACTGCTCAGATTCATTATTAAAGCTGAATCATCGGTCTGGAACAAAAGAGTTTTTAGTATCAGTTTAAACCACAGTTGATAGGAATGGGTAGAGACCTAGATTTATTTTTCACCTCTTAAACATAGAAAAACATCAAAGGTTTAAAAATCAAAAGTTTATGCAGGGTCCCACCCAGGACAGGTGAGCAGCGTGCAGGTCTCCTGACTGCTCTTTGGCAGTTGGAGTCCTAAGCTATGTGGTGGGGAATGGGTCCAACTGAAGTCCCTGCCAGGTGGGGCAGGTGCACTGCCACTGTTCCCATGGTGACAGGTGTAACAAATGCAAAACACAGAGAAGTCAGGTTATCTGAACATGGGTGTGCCTAGCAATTTCTCAAGGTCTTCTCCTTGGTTGGGTCTTGACCGTCAAAATCCCTGGCATCGCGGACTCTGTTCAGGAATCTAATTATCAGTCACAAAGAGGAAATCATGTTCTCAAGGTGGGTAGGGAGACAATGATCCAGGTAGGGCAGAGTGGGGACAGATAGGGAAGACCCGGGGAAGAGGAACAGGACAACACCCATACCCGGTGCAGATTCTAAAACGGGTAGAGATTCATCCGACCCAAATTATAAGAGACTAGGATATTGCAGAGCTTCAAGAACCATTCTTTCCTCAAAGATGCCTTTAAGAATGAGCACGATTTGTCCATGAGAAGACTAGGAGAGCCAGATTTAACTGTTGTACTTTTAGTTTTTTGCATGATAGGTCACTAGCCATTTTGGTTATTACATTCAGGAGTTTCTCTTCCAAGGTCTGCATCAGCTTTGCAGGACAAAGAAAGTTTTATTCGATAGCATTGTGCATCGAACAATGGGGGTGGTATCATTCAACAATTTGTATCAACATTCCAGGTGACAGAGTAGATAATAGTTTCCTTAAGCTTATAGATGACAAAACAGTAGGAGAAGGACAGGAGGCCAGGACAGTGATGGATTAAATCAAAATCCATCTGTAATATATTGGAGAAACATAAACCATTAGGAAGGAAATCTGATAGACAAATGCAGAACCTCATGCTTGGAGAGGAAAACAAACCATAAGACATGTATAAAGAAATCTAAATTGTGCTGTCAGACATTGCAGAGAGCTGTCAAAGGCCCAGCACAGAACCCATCTGGGGCTTGTAACATGTCTCTTATTTATACGAGGCTGACATCTTTAGGAGAGGTTCACACCTCTCCTAAAGCACGCTTCCCATCTGACTTCATGCAGACTGTCCAATGCCGAGGAGGGGGTGTCAGCACTCTCTCCATCCAGGGGTCAGGGAATATAAATGACCCACGAGGACCACATGGCCACCAAGACTCAACCCACGTGCTCAGGGCAGGGCCTGCCCACTGAGCCATGCGGCCATCCCTCACAGAGCTATGGAGAGGGGACCCCACGGTGGGGTGTTCATCACATCAAAGCCGCTGACATTTGCACAAGAGCACACTTAGAGTTCAAATGAGAAAGGTCTTAATGACTTCAAAGTGAACGCCTCCTTTGGACGCTAATTAGTTGGTCAGGCTGGTCTGCTGTCCTTTCAAACAATCAGAAAATGGCTACAAAGGTCTGGTGGAGTGTGCTCCTGGGAGAGGCACGAGGAGCACCGGTCAGTGAAGGGGACAGAACAGAAAGACCTCACACTGGGAGCAGCAGGTGGAGGGAGTGGAAGGGATGCGGAGAATTCAAAAAAACCAGCTTCCCGATGTGTCCATTGTACCCAAGGCAGGCCACACTGAAGAGAAGTACAGTCCCTCCTCAGCTGATGGCACTGACCAGAGACAAAAATGGGTCTGCCACGAGCCACTGCAGTCAGAAGCACTCACATGCTGTCATATGCTCTCACACTCACACATGCTCACTCACACACCCTCTCAAATTCTTTCCTTTTTGGAAGTATGTAATATTTTTATTGAAAAGGTGTATAAGTTTAACAAATTATAATAACTCCATTATCCTGACAACTATTTCCATTTTTTATTGACCTTCCAGTCCTTGTATACATTAAACAGACCAATCACAGGGTCACACACCATAATGAGCTCAATGCAATTACCCACCCCCACACCATGCAACACCACCCCAAGAACTGCCCCAAATTGAAGTCCAGAAGGCAAAGAAACCTGGACACGTAGCAAGATAAATATTTACAAATACAGTGAAAGAAACAGCAAAACATTGTAATAGTTTTGTTAAATGCTTTCGTTCAGGTGTAATGTAGGGGCTACAGAGAGGGGAATAGCTGACAGTTTCTGATCACAGAAAAAGGAACTTGAACAAAAACAAACAAACAAGCAAAAACTATGCTTTCCCAAACTTCCCAGTGACCCCAAAGTGAGACACATAAGCTACAAGGTATACGAGGTCTGTCCGGAAAGTATCCAGCCATTGTTAATATAACGAGAACGGTTTGCACAACATCGATATAAGCTGGCAGCCAAGGTGAGCGGACAGGAATGCGCATGCGTGAACAATGACACTTTCACTGTACTAGCCAGTGGGGCGCTAGGCACCATTGAGTGAGCATGTGTACTGGGTGGTCGCATTCTAAATGACTGAGCGAGTAGAGCAACGAATCTGCAATGAATCTGCATCAAATTTTGCGTTAAGTTTGAACAGTCCTCCACAGAAACTATTCGGATGATTCAGAAGGCTTTCAGGGATGAAAGCAGCACAAATAAAAGTGTGGCACAAACGCTTCAAAGATGGTCGAGAATCTGTCGAAAGTGATCCATGTTCGGGAAGGCCTGCAACAAGAGCACCTGAGAACACCTGAGAATGTTGAACGTGTACGGGTTAGGTTAAGAGACGCTGGGAGAACTGTATGAGGTCCCAAGGTGCCTACTTTGAAGGGGACTGAGGCATCATTGTCCTATGTACAATGCTTCTTGTATCTTGTATCTTCTTCAATAAATGTCTCTATTTTTCATATTACATGACTGGATACTTTCCAGACAGCCCTTGTACTTCAGAAGTCTCAAATTCTCAGCAGTTGACTTTCAGTAATCAATGTTGGCAACATGCTGTTGTTTATAAATCAATAATTCAAACATTGCTGTCTTTGGTATTCCTGCAATGTTTTCATTCATAAGAAAACCTGCAGAAAGAACTCTGCTTACACCAAAGCAAGGTAGCAAGGAGACAGGTTACCGTGGAACAATAAGGCCCTAAGAAAGGTAGCAGGTCACACAGTTACCTCCTTGTGGGCAAAATTCCTGCCCTAAAACTATGCAACCTACTGTGGGTTCCCATGGGTTCCTAGGAACCCATTTTTTTTTCCTTGCCAGTCTTGTACTTAGCAGATGCACTTCAAATTAACTTGTTAAATGAGGCCATATTCTTTGAGTTTTGTTTCCAATTCAAACCAATTAGAATTCTTTCACAGATGCTTTTGCAAAGTTACTGGCCATATGACCTTGGTTTAAAAAAAAAAAAGCCTCATAATTGTAGTTGCTTAAAATCAAACCTCAAGTCACAAAGAAATAAGAAAGTAATTTAATTACATCAGAGAATGCAAACCAGTAGTCTAATACTTACTCCACCATGTATTGTTGGAGCCACTGACTTTTATTTAAAACATTTAATTACCAAAATTTAAATATCAAATTTCATAAAATCTCCAGCCTGTCTTGCTAAACTGGAAAATTAGGTGACACTGTATATAAATCCTACTTGCTACCTAGCCACCAGAGCAAATTAATTTACTACCTGTCCCCTGTTATAGCCAGACCGGCCTGGGCCTCTGAAAGTATTTCAGTTTTTGACCCCTGAATTATAGTAAACAGAAGCAAATTCCAACAATAATTTTTGTCACCATTAAAAACAAGCTTTTAGAGACAGTCACACTCTCCATAAAAGTACTTTTTAAGTATTGTTACAAAACATAGCAGTTCTCCACAATTTGATCCACTTACTCTGCTTGGCTAATAAGAATATGAAATGGGCCCTTATGTAATTAATAAAAGATATAAACTCATTTTTCTCCAGACCTTTGTTAACAATTAGTTAGATAAGGATAAGTTTCCAAATGCAGAGTGGTGATGATATGCACACTGGAGGCACATATGTCAGAAAACCACAAAATTTCAGGACTACTTGCCACACTTTCAGCAGGCAAGTTATGCATATTGTCAATTTAACAAAGATTAAGCCAAAGAGAATGTCTCAAACATTCTCACTTTTCTCTGGCACATCAAAACACAATGAACATCATTTTCCCCAATGTTTATATGTCCAGTTTAGAACAAAGACCAATTCTCCATGTAGATGTCCATCTGTATTCCAGGGATGAAATATTAATAAAAGGCATAAGTTTGGTCCAGGATAAGGAGTGTTTGATGTTTCCCCTCAATTAAAGTTCCCGCTGCCTATGGCACTGCACTGAGATGATTTTAGATATTAAGATTTAGGATTAATGGAAATATTTGTGAATAGGTAACCTCTCCCACACCTCTACATTTTGCCTCTTTTCCCTCCTCTCCAAAAGTAAAATAGTTTAAAGAGCAAGCACTTAAAACAGAGAGCTTTTAGCCTTGCTTGATTATAAGGTCCAAGGTAGCATGTGGTTTGGTCATTGGAAGAAAGCTGAAACATGGGCCTTTATGGGTGATAAAATTCAAGTAGCCTTTTTTGGCATCTTTCTTATATTTTCTTGAGGGCAAACAATGGACTTCCCCATCTGACAGTTTCACGTGATCCCCCTTTGTGAATGAAGGACCACATCAGGTTTTGGGGACAATGCTGAGATCTTAGCAACTTACCGGGGAGCAAGGGTAGACGCAGAACCTATCTCTCCTTTTCCAGGCTGGCGAATAAAGACTGTCTGAATCAACACACCAATGAAGCAGTGCTCACAACATTCTCCAGGGACACCCAAAACCCAAACTGGAAATGAGTCATCATCAAGTTGACTTCATTTTAGCTCAGACAACGCCCTTCCAGGTTGTCCCTTTACCACCCAGGACCTCACCTGCACACGCGTACCAGGACGTAAGGCAGTGAACCTATTTACAATTCCAAAGGGGCCTGGTTCCCTATTAAGATTTCCTGAAGGATATTTACTTTCTCCATTCTTTAAGCTGTTTGCTGAATTTCAAATTTCTGAAATAAACCATATGTGAAAATTAAAAATGTTAGATCATTAAAAATGTTAGAACCTACTGGTCCAACAAGACTGGTCTCATCACAACGTCCTAACTCACCCTGCAAACAAACGTTGGCCAGTCTCTGTGTTTTTGTGCATAAATACCACAAAATGATTTCATCTATCTGTCAAAGCTTAGCTCCACTCCAATTTCCTTCATAAAGTCGTCCTCAAATACTACCTCACCTCCATGAAAGGCAGAGCAACCAGTGGGATGCAGCTCACAAACAAGGTTGGGGACCAGCTGCTAAATGCCTGGTGCCATCCTGTCTACAGTCTGGAGGCTGGTTTGTCTGGGTCACTGACTCTCCCAGAACTCAGCACAGAATAGGCCTTTCATTAAAAATGAGCCTTCTCATTGCCTCTTAAGAAGCTGTGGCTTTATTCTGTAGGTAATGGGAATCCACTAGACATTTCTAAGAAGAAGATTAATACAATCAAATCATGTCATAGGAAAAACTAGTTTGGCAGTGGGTTTGGGGGTAGGGCCTGGATTACAAGGGAGAAAAAGTAGAGGCGAGGACACAAATAGTCATTATATTTGTGCATGGATTCAATTTGTCAGTAGACTCATAAACCGCTAGCTCCAGAAGACCCCTGAGACATAATATAGTCCAATCCTCTCAGCTTACAGGTTAGGAAACTGAGGCAGAGAGAAGAGGCAGCACAGAATGTACTAGCAAAAAGTCAACAAAGGCATGTAGCAAATCTAGACCTCCACTACCCACTGTAGGAAGGTCAGCAAGGAACTTGACCTCAAGGCACACATGGTAAAGTGGAGGACCAAGGCAGAGATACAGGCAACAACACAAGAAGGATCTGGAATAGTACCTAATCACTTCTAACATGAGTGATGAAGGAATCCCAGTGAGGGAAGCATCTGGATGAGCTGGTAGAAACTGAGTAGTTTTGGCACTAAGAAAGGTGTTCCCAGGGGTTGTGTGTAGCATGGGGAGACCCCCTTAGGAACCCACCTAACTGATGGGAGGGAGCTAAAGTAGAGCAGTAGATGTGGCTGAACACATGTGATGGAGCTAGGGAGATCGTGGAGGGCACAGAACATCAAGCTAATGAATCTAGACAAGATTCAATTGACATGTTCTTGAACATGGGAACAGCTAGATTAAATTGGCATTTTATGAAGATTTCAGCAGCCAGCATTCAGGGTGGCTTAGAGAGGGAAGTAGAGTTGGGATGACAGTTTGGAAGCTTCTGTAAGAAGTCAGTGTATCTATTGTGAAATGTTAAATCATCCCAAAATGTGGTGGCTTAAAACAATACTCACTTATTTACATCCCTCAAAGTTTCTATGGATCAGGAAGTTGGGAGTGGCTTGGCTAGGTGGTCCTGGCTCAGTCATGAGCTAGAGGTCTCAGGCAAATGCTAGCTGCAGCTGTCATCAGCTGAAGATTTGACTGGGGCTGGAGTGTCCGCTTTCAGAGTTGCTGTCTCACACATCTGTGAGCAGAAGGCTTCAGTTCCTCTCTCCTCAGGGCCATATGAGTGTCCTTATGACATGGTGTCTGATTCCCCCAGAGACAAGGAGGGGGCCTTTGAGCTCTTTTTGACCTGGCCTCAGAGGCTGAACTCATTCCGGAAGCCCAGGTGCTCTAGTGTCAATGAGGAAGGACACTGTATGAACAAGCTCCAGGGGAAAAGGCAGGGAGGAGAGGGGAGGAAGGGGCTGTGCCTCCCACTCCACATTCCTCCTGCCACATCTTCCAATGAGCCTCCACTCTCTACAAGTGGTCTTCCTTCCCTGGCCATTGTTCTGCAAGCTCCCAATACAGACACAAGCTTCCAATACAGACTCCGTGCTCTATTATCTCCATTTTGTAACCACCAGGCACTAACCCAAAAATCTCTGTCAGAGCTGAGGGAGCAAGGACTGCAGGCCAGCTCTCAGAAGAGGACAGGAATGAGAGCAACACAGGACGGTACAGAATTTGAGTCCCTGTGAAGTCTCTCCAACAGCATTATTGAGGTTTATCCTGAATTGAACCTGCCTGCCTGCCTCCTCCCCCATCCCTTCACTTAGGGCTGGGTTCTTGCTGCAAATTAACATCTACTAGCACTGCCGGGGAGTAAAGCCAGCTTCCGGCTAAGGAGGCCAGCAGCTGAGGGACTCGGCCTTCACTTTGGGTTTCTGTGTGACTCTTGAAAGCCACATTAGCAGACCTGCTAGGTCACTAGGGAGCTATGAAGGCACAAGGAGTGAGAAACCAGGGCAGGTCAGCTTCCACAGAAAGTGTGTGCTAAGCCACATAACGAAATTCTGCTGCTTCTCAGAGACCATAAAAGAACGCTCCACTTAAAGAGAACCATTATGCATTTATCCTAAACTATAAAACACAATAATTGGGGACCAATGAACAAAAAGTGATTTTTGTATTTCTTATTGATATATCATAGTTGTACATATTGGGAGGTACATGTTATAATTTTATATATGTAAACAATATGTAATGATCAAATCAGGGTAATTGGGATATCCATCTCCTCACACATTTATTTCATCTTTGTGTTGGGAACATTACAATTCTTCTAGCTATTTTGAAAAACACAGTAAATTATTGTTAACTATAATTTCCCTACTGTACTATCGAATACTAGAACTTACTCCTTCTAACTATATTTTTGTACCACTTAACCAGCTTCTCTTCATCCCCCTCTCCCCACTTCCCTTTCCAGCCTCTGGCAACCACCCTTCTACTCCCAAAAAGAATTATTTTTTAAAGGCAATGAAAATAAAAGGCAGGAAAATATATAATAAGCAAATATGAGCCAAAATCTGAAAACTGGGATAATAATCTCAACATTTAACAAAATATAATTCAAGGCAAAAAAGTATCATAGGTTACTGGTAAAAAGAATAATAGAATCAAAAGACATAGTCACCTAAATTCAAAACCATATGACCTCAAAATACATGAAGCCACAGTACATCAACAGTTGGGGGCAGGGACTTAGCACACCTTCCTCACACACTAGTAACTCAAGCAGACAAAAATTATGAGCAGAGATATAGAGTGTGCTTGAACTATCAGTTATATATAAGACTCAATGCATGACAGAGAGAAGATAAACATTCTTTTTAAGCATGTATAGAATATTCCTAAAAATCTACCATGTACTTCAATGAGTTCTAAGGAATCAATATCTCATGTGTATATATGTATATATAAAAAAATCATCTATTCTCTGACCATATAATAATAAATTTAGAAATCAATAAAGTATCTTTTAAAAATCCCATATATCTAGAAACCAATTAACATACTAATAAATATGTTTAGACTAAAAGTAAACTAAAAGGAAAATTGTAAAATATTTAGCATTGAACTAACAATGAAAACATAGCATAGCCAAACCTGGGGGCTCCAGGCCCAGATGGTTTCATAGGTAATTTCCACCAAAATTTCAAACAATAGATAGTATGTTATATAATCTAACTAACTTTAACAGTGTATTAAGAAAGATTATAACCAATCAGGATTCAGCTCAGGAAGGCAAGGATGGTTCAGTGTTATAAACATTTGTCAACGTAGCTTTTAACATTACTAGAATGAGGGAGAATAATTCTATGATTATCTCAATTTCTGCAGAAAAGACACTTTGTAAAGTTCAATAATCTTTATAATTGTGAAGAATAAAGCTCTCCACAAACAAAATAAACTACAGATAGAAAGGGAATGCCTTAGCTTAGAAAAGGTTATATATCTGAAAACTTAGAGCAAATATTCTGCTAAGGGGGGAACTTTACCTTCATTCCCTTTAAGATCAAAAGGAAGACCACACTGTCCCATCAACCACTACCCTTTGACCCAGTTGTGGAGGGCTTGGCCAACAGTGCAAGAAATAAAAAGGAAAGAGCTTAACATTGGGAAGGGAAAATATTTTTAAAATTATTATTTGCAGACTATGCAATCGTTTATATTAAAAAACCAAACAGAGTTCATAAAGATCACCAGAAATAAGAAAAACTTACAAAAATCATTTATAGCATTTCCCTTTACCACCAATAGTCAACAAGAGAACAATAATAATCATATGATTCACAATAGTGGCAAAAATTATATAGCATCTAGGAATTAAATTAAAGAATGTCTAAGATCTCTATGGAAAACGAATTTAAACTCTTTTAAAGGACATTTTTAAAAATCTGAATAAATGAGGAACATTCATGCTCTCAGCTGGGTTAGCATACTCTTAGAAACATCCTATATCTATTCTACCCCAAACTAACGTATAAATTTAATGCCACACCCAATGAAAACTACTGCTGAACTTTTTGAAGAATTTGATAAACACATTCTAAAATGTATATGCAAGAATAATGTCCATATGTAGCTATATCTATTTTGAAAAAGAAGCATAAAGAGGGACTTGACCTACTAGATATCAACACATTCCCTAAAGCCACACTAATAGATTCAGCATGATAACAGCTCAGCAGCAACAATCACAGTTACGGGGAGCTCAGACACAGGCCCAGGTGTTTGGAGCTATGATAAAGGTGACTCCACAATCCCTGAGGCAAGAACAGACTGTCCAGGATGGGACTGAGAAAACTCACTCACTATGTGGCAAAAAATAAAAGTAGATGCTTACCTTAAGCCATGTATAATAGTGGGAACCAGACGGGTTCAACACCCAAATGTGGAAGGTAGGATTAGATTACAAGTTTAATAGAGGATAATGTAGGAGAATAACTTTGTGACCTAGGAGTCAGGAGGAACAACTTAAACAGAATCCCAAAAGCACAAAACAGAAATTAAAATATTGATTAATATGATTTGAATTAAGGGGTTCTTTTCAACCAAGAACTTCAGGGCAAAATTAATATTTTGTACTTGTTTAACAAACACTCTTATAATAAATACTATGTGCCAAACACTGTTCTAGGTGCTTTAAAATACTGACTGATTTAATATTCTTAGCAACTCTGTGAGATGGATACTATTATTATCCCCATTTTACAGAGAAGGTACTGAGACGCAGAGAGGTTAATTTGCCCAGGGTCATATAGGTAATGCACACAGCCAGAAAGCAAATCCAGGCCATCTGGCTCAAGGGCCATGTTCTTAACCACTGTCCTAAATGGCCACACCACAGAGTGATAAGAGATTGGGACAAGATATGTGCCGCATCTAAAAACAAAGAAGGACAAATATCTAGAATGTACAATAGAAAAAAAGGGGTGCCAAGTGTATGAACAGGCAATTTACAGAAGAGAGATACGAAGGACTGACAAGCATGTGGAAAAGATATTTAAATTCATTATTATCAGAAAAATAAAAACTAAATAACAAAACATCATATTATCAGATTATCAGGTAACAATTGAAAAGCTGAACATGAGGCTCCAGGAGGCTAATTGTGCTGCTGGAGTGGGGGGTGGAGTGGACTGGTGCAGCCACTCTGGAGAGCAACATGGTGATTGTTATTTCCTCTAAGTATACAAATACTTTATGACCCAGCAATCCAGCTCCTGAATTTGTGTGCATGTGTGTGTGTGTGTCCCAGAATTCTCACAGATGTCCTAGAAAGGAATGAATGTGCAAATGTTCCCCAGTTTGTTCCTGGTGTTAGGAAGTTGGGGGCAACCTGGGCACCTGTTTCTATTGTATACTAGGTGAACCAATATATGCCATATGGTGGACTACTCACCATGGAATCCTGTACAGCTGTGAGAAACCACACAGTAGGTGTACACACAGCAACATGGACAGACCTCAAAAAACATCATGCTGAGTAGAAAAGAGAAAACAGAATTAGATCTATAGCACATTATCATTTGTGTAAATTAAAAAGCACATGCACACAAAACTACAGTATGTGTTTTATAAACTATATTTGATGCTTAGTTTATGCATAAATGGTATCATTTTTAAACTAAATGTTTACAAACCAAAAGGTGGATACAGATATAGATCCAACATGGGAAATGGTTACCTATGAAGGGAAGAAAACAGGAGTAGGAAATACCTCTGCAAAGGAATGAATAAATGAAAATGAGAAACCAGAGTGAGATCTTGTATAGAACAATGATGATTAATGTGCCCTGAGCCAAGAAGTATGATGAACTCAGCCCTCCATGTCAGGGGGCCAAAAAAAATGTCCAAAATTATGAAACACCATGATTAGGGACTGATAATTTTTTTTACACAATGGAGTTTTCGATCATAGATAGATCACAAGCTTCCTTTTCCAGTTAAACTATTTAATAATACATCTGTCATATAAGGTTACACCCATATGCCTTTGGGGAGGTTTGGGTTTTTTTCCCTTTAAAAAGAATACATCTTTGCTATCTTTGTCCTAAAAGGTACTTTAATCTAATGTTTAGAGCAGTTGGTCTCCAAACACGTCTCTCAGAACTAAAGACAATCCACTGCAGGATAGGAAGAGATGTTAGAAATTTAACTAATATTTATCCTACAAAAGGAAGAAATTACATTTTATGCTATTTATTCTATGATTGATGCTGCTGCTCTTCCTTTCTCTACACACCAGATTGCCCCAGGTTGTGTGCAATGCACAGGTATCCTGAGGGGGGCACTGGTTGAGGGTGGCCGGCTCTCATTTGTTCATTCATTCACCCCTTCCACAGCTGCTGTGTGACACAGTTATGTGTGCCCGTTTAGACTGTCTAGTTTTAACGAGATTCATGCTTACAAAATAGCCTTCAAAGATTTCTGCAAAGGAACTACAGAGAGAAGTTAAGGTTAACCATGCAAGCCAGATGAATGACCAGAAAACAGCAGTGATGACCTTTTCCCTACTCCTAATACAAACTCTTCATCAGCCATAGTACCAAGTAAAACAGTGACAGTTCAGTCAGACCTGGTGAACATTCAGCCACAAATACCGAAACAATCAGGAAGCATGGATTTACAGGTACCCTTAATCTCTCCTGTGTCTGTTGTGCCACAGTATTGGCTAATGACAGTGTGAAACCATCAAGACATTTAAAAGCTAAACAAGAACATAGAGGACGGACTTCAAGTTCTTCAGCAATGTTCAAAGTAAGGAAATATTTAATCCACCACTC
This sequence comes from Daubentonia madagascariensis, assembly GCA_023783475.1. Lineage (NCBI taxonomy): Eukaryota > Metazoa > Chordata > Mammalia > Primates > Daubentoniidae > Daubentonia > Daubentonia madagascariensis. The sequence goes on from JAKFHU010000624.1 coordinate 446,724, forward strand.
TGAAAAGCTCAATGAACTTAATGATAAATTTAAAAACTTGGCTAGGTGTGGTGGCACTTTGGGAGGCCAATGAGGGAGGATAGCTTGAGGCCAGGAGTTCAACAAAACTCTACGAAAAATAGGAAAATCAGCCAGGACACGGGGGTGCGCATCTGTAGTCCCAGCTACTGGGAAGGCTGAAGCAGGAGAATCGCTGGAGCCCAGCAGTTTGAGGTTGCAGTGAGCTATGATGACGCCACTGCACTCCAGCCTGGGTGACAGAGTGAGACCCTGTCTCAAAAATAAAAAAAGAATTGAAAACTTCTTTCAAGGCTTCTCACTTCATAGCAACAGACTAAAAACACCACTTAACATTTGGGAAACACAGGTTTTGTGTTTTCCCTGCTGGGGAAAGAATAGCTAAAATAAAATATTAAAAACAATGTGGCCACAAACTAAAATGTAATCCTTTGTTAGTAGATACCATTGAAAGACACATGTTCAAATCTTAGTGAGCATTTGAAAAAGCAAACAGTAGAACAAGTTATGTAGCCAAGGAGGTTTATTACACAATTAGATGAAGGTATAGATGTACGCACCATGTCTCACTTTATAATGTTTGTTAGATTCTGCATTAATAGTGAAATATATCTTAAAACTTCTTTTTTTGTGAACCACTAAAAGATGTCTTGGAAAAGATGTACTCAACGTTAAATGACATCTTTAATAAAAATGGTGCCTTATGGGAAGGCTGTGTAAAGTACTGCCACCGAGGGAGCTGCTGCTTTCACTAGAACTTCCTTTTTTAAGTATAAGAAATTATGAGATTAGGTTTACAAATAAAGCTCCTCCCTTGAAATTCATTTGCAGAGAAGTTACTGTGGCATAGAAGTTGACAAAAACACAATGCAAAAAGTGCTGCCAGATGTCACCAATGTGGTTAGTTTTACAAGAACAAGACCTCAAAACTTTCATTCTCAGTGATCATGAAATTTTTGTACCACAATGGTTGCCTCATGGCAAAATACTTAAAAGACTTGTGAAAACCAATAATTTTTCTCATACGAGGTGTTCCAAATTGGCTGACATTTTGTACGAAGACAAGGCACTCGACAGTCTGCCTCCCAGCAGATATTATTAAGATATCTAAACAAATTTTTAAAAACACTCTTAGCCTTTAAGGTAAAGGTAAAGTTTTAACCAGGAGTGAAAAAATAACTCTTTTAGAAAGAAGTGTACTGAAGGAGGCATTTTTAAAACCAATGTTTGAAAATGTTTCCATCGTTACTTAACTCCATTCCTGAAAACCATCTAGGTGTGACACCTACAGTAACCCTCATACCTACAGACTTCAAAAACTCAGTGACACTAAGAAAATAAAAAGACAACCCAAAGAATGGGAAAAACATTTGCAAATCATATATTTGATAAGGAACTTGTATCTAGAATATACTAAGAATTCTTTCAGCTCAATAACAAAAAAGACAACCCAATTAAATATGGGCAAAGAATTTAAATAGATATTTTTCCAAAGACTATATATACATGACCAATATAAATATACATGAAAATATGTTCAACATCATTAGCCATTAGAAAAATGCAAATCAAAACCACAATGAGATACCACACTAGGATGGCTATAATAAAATAAATAAATAAGTGTTATAGGGAACATGAAAAAATTGGAACCCTCGTATATTGCAGGTGGGAATGTAAAATGGTGCAGCCACCTTGAAATGCTCTGGCAGTTCCTCAAAAGAATAATCATAGAGTCACCATACAACCCAGCAATTCCACTCCTAGGGATATGCCCAAACAATGAAAACAAATGTTCACACAAAAGCTTGTACATGAATGTTTATAGCAGCATTATTCATTATGGCCCAAAGTGGAAACAACCCAAATGTCCATCAGCTGATAATGGATAAATAAAATATGGTATATCCATACAATGAAGGATTATCTGGCCATAAAAAAGAACAAAGTACTGATACAGGACATAACATGGATGAACCTTGAAAACATTATGCTAAGTGAAAGAAGCCAGTCACAAAAGACCACATATTATATTATTCCATTTATATAAAATATTCAGAATGGGTAAGTCCATCAAAACAGAAATATTAGTGGTTGTCTAGGGCTGGGGGCAGGGGAAAGCTGAGGGGTGACTACTATGGGTACAGGGTTTCTTTCTGGAGTGATGAAAATATTCTAAAATTGATTGTGATGGTTGCACAACTCTGCGAATATACTAAAAGCCACTGAATTGTACATTTTAAATGGGTGACATATAGAATTGAACTATATTTCATGAAGCTTCTACCAAAAAAATCCTTAAAAAGAGAACTTTCCATCTTGTTTTTAAAATTTCCAAACAATGTATACATAAAGACAATCCAATTAATTTGTAAGAACTTCATTGATCAATGCAAAGAAGGTAGAGATTTAGTTACTGAATTTCAATAAAGATCCTTGCATAATCAGTAGATATAACCAAAAAATTAGTAATGAGGCTTAGTGAAGGCCTAGTGAAGGCCTAGTATGTACCACCAACCATGCATGGCTTTCACTTGGACCCAGTGTATCTTCTTTATGGGTGGCAACCATTAAGCTCAAGTAGCCAAATAAACTAGATTTAACCCAGGCCTTTGAATCACCACATTACTCAGAGCCAAGATTTTAAAAGAAAACAAAAGCTATTCAAACACACTTCTTCACTGAGAAAAAACAATTTTTACACTCTTTAATAAACAAATGCTATTTTAAAATATTATTTATTGCATCATTTAATCTCCATTTTGTGTATATTTTTAGTATACAAAATATATTAAAACAGTTGTATATGGCTACAATAAAATGTACACCTACTTTGAGGCTGCATGCCCCAAACCTTTTTTGCTGATATAATCTGAGAATGTGGAGATCTAGATTTAGAGGAAGAAGCTGAAGTTGGAAAGTTGGGATGTTGCAGCTTCTCCCTGACTTGCTGCATGATTCAGAACAATGGGTGCAATTGTGAGGGGCTGGGCCACACTCGGGCCACCCTGAGAAGGAGTTTGTGGTGTGGCTTGAAGGAGCGTGGGCCTGGAATGGAGGCCACCAGAGGGGCAGGCTTGACTCCCACCCACTCTCAGCTCCCCTCCTGCCATCCCTGCTTTCTGTCAAGGTCTGCCTGGCTTGTTCCCTGCCAGCTAGCCAGTCCTCCTCCTACCGTGATTAGATGAGGCAGGGATCTGGATGGCCTGGTATAGCTGACAGCCCGTCCTCTCCTGGGCAGTGCCTCTCAGGCCAGCCAGCCTGTGCAGGGCCCCTCTGGGTCAGGTATGGCCTCTTCTGCATACACACACACACACACACACACACACACACGCACACACACACAAACCCAGCCTGGAGCTGCTTCCTTCACCGAGCGGGGAGTGAGCGTGGAGCAGGGGTCAGGGCAGTATTGGTTGGAGGAGGTGACTGTGGTTATGGCAGGCGTTATGTCTGACAGGTTTCCTACAATAGACAAAAAAAAAAAAAAAAAATACTGGGGCTGGCAGAGCCCCTGGAACAGGCCATCTTCTCCATCCCTGATTTCTGCAATTTAGGGATATCATCTCCCACCCTTTTGGGGGCCATGTGGGTTGCACAAGGTCAAGGCAGAAGACCTGGAAGACCTGCCAGTTTTGCACGTCAAGGAGCTCGGCCTTTCTGCGCCTGCAGTCCCTCACAAGCAGAGTGCATGGGCACGTCACTAGTCATTGCAAGGATTGAGGGAGAAAGTCATTAGGTGAACCTGAATTTTCCTAAATATGGCGATACAGATCAGTATACCAGATGAGCTCCACAGCCAACTTGAGATGTCTTGTCGTCTTCCTCACAAGCCTCTCTTATACAGGCTTCAATGGAAAAGCATCCAGAAACATCCGATGCCTTCTTTGCCCAGTGGTTTCCCCTAATGTTGCCTTAAAAGCTACATGACAGGTTATTTCTGACAGCCAGGGGACAGGTACAACATAGAACTTCAGACTCTTGGAGCTGGAAGGAAACTCAACCTAGTCTTAACTCTCCATTTTACGTATAAGGAAATCGGGGCCCGTGGGGGGAAGTAACTTGCCCAAGGTCATACAGCTACACAGACACAAAAGATACCCCTTGTGATACAAGCCAGTGTCCCTGAAGTGGCCTGCAAGTCAGAGTTATTGAAAAACAACAAAAGACAAAAAAAAAGCCCTTTCTACATGCCACACATTATCTAAAGCAGTATTTCCAACCTGCAAGTCATGACATTTTCTCAGGAAATACTTTTGTAGATTGAAACCAAGATTTTTTAAAAAATAGAATGGAATAGAAAATATCAAAGTACAGTCAGCCCTCCATACCTGTGGGTTCCACATCTGTGGATGCAACCAGACACAGATCGAAAACAGTCAGGAAAAAAAACCTGTGTACCAAACATGCACAGACTTCTATTCTTGCCATTATTACCTAAACAATACATTATAACAACTCTTGACATAGCATTTACATTGTATTAGGTATTACAAGTAATCTAGAGATGATTTAAAGCAGTGGTCCCCAACCTTTTTGGCACCAGAGACCCAGTCCCTAACAGGTACAGGTCTGCGGCCCAGGGGTTGGGGACCACAGATTTAAAGTATTCGGGAGGATGTGTGTAGGTTATATGCAAATACTATGCCATTTTAAACCAGGGACTTCAGCATCCATGGATTTTGGTATCCTTGGGGGTTCCTAGTGTGACAGCAAAAACCGGAGTCACATTGCCGAAGGAAACACCGAGAGGTACACGAGGATGCAGAGAGATCAGGTTTATTAACGCCGGCGGGCTCAGAGGGGATCTTCCGCCAAAATCTGAGCACCCCCGGTCAGGGGGACTTGTCTTTTATCCTTCAAGAGCAAGGGGCGGGGGTACAGAGCGTCTTATACCAGGAAGTGTACACATAAGGAAGTTACTATAATTTACAAGGTAGCTGCTGCAAGGGGGAGCTATTTACAGGAGCATGAGCTGCAGCCATTAGTCAGTTTCACAAGGCGACAAGCAGTCTTACAGAAGCAGATTAAGCAATTAACATACATAGGGCTATAGCTTGTCCGTTTCAGGGTAAAAGGTTTTTAGTGAATTTCCATTTTTCCCTCACACTAGAACCAATCCCCCATGGATATCAAGGGATGACTGTACATCATTTAGGGTGAGTATTTTTTCCCGAAACTTTTGTTTAGGTTTTATATGCATACATACATACACATGGCATGTGCACACATACATACATATGGCATGTATGAAAACCACACACATATGTTTATCAGTATTGGGTATATATGTACTGAGTTACACTGTAAGATGCATTTCTTACTACAGTCGTCTTCAAAGAAGCATGAAAGTCACTGATCTGGGTACTAAATCTGCAATAAGTATAATTGATACAAAGAGAGGTTCTGTATGCACTCACAAAAGGGGTGCTGTCCAGGAGCAGACCTGGGGGGGGGTGGTAGTCACTGGAATTACCTGAGCAATTCCTGACACAGGTGAGTTGATCAGAAACTAGCTTGGAGGGCCAGGCGTGGTGGCTCACACCTGTAATCCTAGCACTCTGGGAGGTCGAGGTGGGAGTATTTCTTGAGTCCAGGAGTTTGAGACCAGCCTGAACAAGAGTGAGATCCCATCTCTACAAAAAATAGAAAAATTAGCTGAGCGTCATGGCATGTGCCTGTAGTCCCAGCTACTTGGGAGGCTGAGGCAGGAGGATCGCTTGAGCCCAGGAGTTTGAGGTTGCAGTGAGCTGTGATGATGCCACTGCACTCCAGTTGGGGTAGCAGAGCAAGATGCTGTCTCCAAAAAAAAAAAATTTTTTTAAAAGAGAAACTAACTTGGTAGACCATAGGTACCTGCAAAACCAGACAGTCCACTTCTTAGCCTCCAAGGCTACCCTTGCTGCCTCAGCTGAGGACATAGCAGCAGTGCCAACCGAGGACTGGCCCAGCTGGCCCCACCCCAGCTCACATCCCCTCGGCCTGGCACCCTCTTCTGCAGGCTCAGCCTCCCCCAATCACAAGGATGTTAGGAGTCTGGATTCCCTGTACCTTTCAACAGTAGGAAACATGCTTACTGGGCATTCAACAGGGACCACACCTTCCACACGTGGTAGGGGACAGGTGTATGTGATGTTGGGTTTCAGTTCCTGGAGACAGGACAGGGGAGGTGCTCAGCATCCTCTCCTCCCTTCTGTGGCCTGCCTTGGTCCAGTGGGCTATGGGCAACAAGGGTGCTCAGCAATGTTGTGAGTCACACTCTGTCACACACACCAAAAGGGAGCTTCTGCAAAGGGATGTGGTAGAAATATTTCTTGAAGCAAATGGGTCACTGGCAAGGGCTTGAAAGTTAACCTGGGAATTTAAGAACTGATGTTAGCCCAGAGTACAAACCTGGAAGAGCCCGATTAGACCTTCTTGTCCAGGAGTCAACAAACGTGTTTGAAAAGGGCCAGGGAGTAAGTGTGTAGGATTTGCAGGCCATACGACCTCTGTCACAACTACTCACCTCCACCATTATAGAGGAAAAATACTGCAGACAGGAGGTAAGTGCACAGGTGTGGCAGAGTGCCAATAAAACCACACCCACAGGCACAGGCAGCAGGCCTCATGTAACCCACTAGCCACAGCTAGCTGATCCAATCTGATCCTCTCTTTTTATAGATTTGGAAACTGAGACCAAGAGAAGGAAAGCATCGTCAATCCCCCTAGGAACTCAGGCTGGGTAAGGATTTCTGCTACATGGAGCCTCAGCCAACAGAACCTTTTTGCTGAGTAAGATCGTGCTCCCTGAGACACAAAGAGACACGCAATTCCTGGCCCTCTCCTGCCTGAATGGCAACACAGAATAAAGTTAAATTGTTGGGACCAGGAGTTAGTTACTCTGAGTTCAAATTCTGGCTTTGTTACAAATCCTCTAATATTTTTCTTTGAAAAGCGAACAATAAAAGCTTCAGCCACAATTGTATCAAAGTATGGAGCAGTAAAGGTGAAGTAGGGAAAGGGCCAAGCATGTAACAAATTCTAAGTAAATGTCAATGATTGTTTCCAACTCTGCAAACCTAAGCGCTAGTGCCTACTTTCAAGCACCCGGATAATCTACCCCACCCTACCAAGACTTTGAAAGAATCTAAGATAACATACATGAGCTTACTTTGAAAACTGTAAAGCACTGTGAGATGGCATCACATCCTTCTAATCCTCAATACTCTCCTTGCTTTCTATTCAGATGTCTCCTTCCATGAATATGCCAAATTCATTCTCACCTACATTTATGTGTCATGCATTTACTGAGCACCTTTGGGCCAGAAACTACTAGGCAAGTTGTAGCGTGCATGATCTAGTCATATCATTCCACTCCCTTGCAAAGACATCATCTATTCCCTTTACATACCCAAGTCCTATCTCTGCTTGCATATTCAAGCATTAGTCCATTCAGGATGATGACCTTCCTCTTCTACTGTCTATTGATACTCAGCGTTAGTCTTGCCCTTCTGATATTTTTTGTATTACGGGGCTGGAACCCTGAAAATTAAACATCTTATACTCCCTTTCCAGGAAGCTTCTGTTCTAGCTTTTGTCATTCAGAGTCATTGGCAGATGATATTTGGAAGATGGAAGCAAAAGATAAAGTAATTATCTTTCTCTAACAGCAGTAGGTAGGTGTGTGGTCAGATAGAAGACACAGGGTTTGTAGCATCCAGGTGAGCTCCCATGAGTCACCTGCTTTAATTCAGCAGGTAGCTGACTCCCCAGAGATGGTGTCCTACAATTCCAGCACTTCCTAATTTCCTCAGATCCAGTAGACGTTCTTCCTGATCTCTGTTCCCTCAGCCCTTTCAATGATTTTGTAAGCATATAAGTCTTTATATTAAATCCTTTTCTACCAAAATACAGAGTAGTTTTTGGTTTTCTGATCAAATCCTGACTGATGCAGTCATTGGAGCCCAGAAGTGAGTCTCCACCATGAAAACTAAAAGATGGCATTGCCTTAGTAGTCATATGGCAGGCCATGGAGAAACCAGGATCCATCTGGAAAGCAGGCACCCCATGTTATACAGTGGCAAAGCAGTGTGTAAAAGTGTCACCTACAATAACATGGAAGGCAGACCATATGCCTACCAAGCAGGGACCTCTAGAGGAAATAATCAAATAGAAATAGTGTATGTATTGGCTACTGTGGCTTTTTTGGAAAGGTACACAGGAAAGATAAGACATCAAGAGAGAACTGACTGGTGAGTGGGCAGAACGGAAGGAAATATAATCTTAAGAGCCAGAAATGTGGGTGTTGAAGGTTTGGAAAAGCCAACTATTTCTAAATCCCAGGCAATAGGAGATAAGATTTCTTAAAGACTTTTAGTGACAAAAGCCCAGTAAACTTCTCAACTGAATAAAATAACTCAGATCAACCAGTGATCAGATTAAAAATATGGCTTTCCTAATAATTTTCTTAATTAATCTCAAAGTACCCACCATTAAGTTGACAAAGAGCCATGAAGATGAAGAAAAGAAAGCCTGAGAACTATGTCTAGGAAAATATTCTGGGTGTGGTTACTAATTCTACTACAGAAACAATGAACAAGGGGGCTCTTCCATGAGGCAGAATCATGGCAATGAAGGTTTTGAGATATGTCCCTAAATTTGCTTCTAATAAATAGAATGAGGTAAAGGGACAATGTATGACTTTTAAGATTAAGATAAAAAGGCACTGTGGCTTCCTCTTCCCTCTGTTAGATCACTCACTCTGGGAAGCTGACTGCCATGTCACAGAACACTTAACAGTTGGACAGGTTCATGTGGTGAGCAACTGAGACTTCCTGCCAACAGCCAGAGAGGAGCTGAGGCCTCCAGCCCGTAGCCATGTGGGAGCACCATCTTAGAAGTGGACCTCCAGCCCCAGTCAAGACTTCAGATGACTGGAAACCTGGCCAACAACTTGGCTGCAACCGCATGAGAGATCCTGACCAAAATCACCCAGTTAACCCACTCCTGGGTCCCTGATCCTCAGAAACTATAAGATGGTTACTATGGTCTGAATGTTTATGTCTTCCCAAAACTCATACATTTCATGAAACCTAATCTATGATGTGATAGTATTAACAGATGGGACCTCTGGGAGGTGATTAGATCACAAAGGCTCTGTCCTCATGCATGGGATTAGTGCTCTTACAAAAGTGACCCCAGAGAGCTAGCTAGTTCCTTCCTCCATGGGAGGACATGATGAGAAGGCACCACCTATGAAGCAGAGAGTGAGCTCTCACCAGATACAACCTGCTGGCACCTTAATCTTGGATTTCCCAGCCTCTAGGACTGTAAGAAGCAAGTTCTGTTGTAAGTAAGTTTCTGCTGTTTATAAGCCACCCAGTTTATGGTGTTTTTGTTATAGCAGTTTGAATAGACTAAAACAATAAACATCTATTGCTTCAAGCTACTAAGTTTTGAGCAACTTGTTTTGAGCTGCTATTGTGCTACGCAACAAAAGACCATTGATACAAGATCCTAATCAAGAGGTAGAGGGTGGCGCTTTGCACAGTGTCTGCCCAGCAGTAGTTCAAAAATGCTATGGCACAGTTCTATTTGCCTACCACTCTTCAACTTGGCAAATACGAACTTATACTGTGGTTATCTTGTTCTGGTTCCACCACTGTGTATTTCTTGTATGAGGATGTGGGAAGGACATAATGCATCATTTAATTCTTAGAGTGTTAGGCCATGAGCACCACACTTAGACTGAGGGAGAGGACTGCACAGCATTTGAGTCTGGTCATTGAGCTGGATGCGGAGACTGGATGAGATTATGGTGTGTTTGTCTTGGCGAGCAATGAGTGTGAGAGAAAAAATGAAATGGATATTTGATAATAAAAAGGGTAGACTGTGGCAGAGACAATACCATGTATTCCCAAAATCCCATTTTTCTTTTCTCTCTGGACACACAGCTAAGTTATATTTCCCAGTCTCCCTTGTGGTTGGTGTGGCCGTGTGAGTTCTGATGAAGAGAATGTGGCAGAAGTGAAGTGTGACTCTTCCAGACCCGTAAACTCTCCTGAGCCATTCTCCTTGCTCTCTGTCTTCCCTCACTAGCTAGTTTATGTGCAGCATATCTAGTGGAGGACTCAGAGGCCCATAGAATTACAGCAATTCTAGAGGAAAGGAGCCTGGGACCTTGCACGGGGTGTGCATATTCACACACATAGACACACACACACACATGCATTGGACCATGGAGTAAGATAGAAATAAGCTTTTATTTTGTTAAGTGACTGAGATGTGGGGATGTTTGTTATAGCAGCCAAACTGTCCTTACTAAAAAATTTAACTCCTGTGCTCTAAACTGTAATTCTATTGAGTGTTGACACCAAACTACTTCACACTTAATTATATGCAGGCAGCCCTTCAATTATGTCAATCCATGTCTACAATTCCCTGACAACCACCCCCATGATCTTAGTGATGGCATTTAAAACCAGCAGAATACAAACCATATTTCCCAGGCTAGTTCTTGTCTTGACCTGGCACCACACCTCTTCATCAGTGGTTAAAAGTATAGACTATGGAGCTCAGACAACTCTGTCCAAAATTACTGGTGTGACCTTAGGCAAGGCACTTGACTTCTTTATACTTCAATTTTCCCACCTATAATCTGGAGATGATGATAATAAAGATGCCTATTATAGTTTATGGGGATTGTAATAGTCCCCATTCCAAAATAGTCACTTCCCTCCCTCCTCCACCTCCATAGGAAGTATACTTCCCCATCGTATTGATGTTGACCTTGGCCATGTGACTTCATTGGGTTGGCAGAATATGGGCAGAAGTAACAACATGCAAGTTTCATTCTTTAGACCTTAAGAAACATTCCAAGTTTCTATTTCTTCCTTGGGAGCTTCCAACCTCTACCATGAGAACATCTTCTAGAAAGCCCCTGAGTGGAATGAACACATGGGGTGGAACTGACCCAGCCAACCCCACCCCAGATCTGCAGACTGAAGCTACAATGGCCAACTTGCAGACCTACTATGAACATGAGAATAAATACTTACTATTGTGTGTCTCCGAGATTTTATGGTGGTTTGTTACACAGCAAAAGCTAACTAATGTAAGAATTAAATGAGTATCTGGCACATGGTAGGCATTATATACATGCTTTCTATTATTCTTGGCCATATATCTCCTGGGTTTTGGTCTCCCTTTACCTAGAACATCTCCTGCCCCAGAGATATTGTCAGTTGTTTTCTTACAGCCACAGAGCCCCATCCACTGCCCTAGGTAATCCTTTTTCTGAAAACCTCATAAATAAATTTAATTTAATTAGGTGTGACCAGCTAATGCATTCGCCTTGTATTATGTTGTACCTGTATATCATTTATTGTTAGCTAAATATGCTGGGAGTTGAGAGAGGGAGAATGTGGAAGGGGGTTTTATAAAAACTTGACCATTGATCCTGAAAGAAAAATCTGATTCAAGTTACAATATTGATGATTATAAGTATCTTTTTCAGGAATAAAACTTGCTATAAATAAACAACTGCCTTTATAATCCTATTCCACTAGTGTCAGACTTCTTAGCTCCCAAATTAGGTTGCAAACCACTGAGCACAGGGACTGTGTCTTATATTCCACCTCCACAGCACTGAGTCTAGGGCTGGACATGTAGCAAGGAAGAACTTACCAACTTGGTAAAATATCACAAGGCACATGGACTCCAAGTCTGTCATCTATTATTCAAAAAATATTCAGTGATAGCTTGCTTAGGTCATGTTCCCAGGAGTTTAGTTTTGAAGCAGCCACAACCAATGCCTCAAATGGTCCCACAGAAAGCTCTGGAGCTAAAATGGCCACTCAGAGTTGTCCCACCTATCGGCAAGGGCGCCAAGTATTTATCCCCCCATTGACCAGCCTCTGGCTGTGGGCTGCCTCCAGGGGAGATGACCTGAAGTGACGTTCTTGTTCACTGAGGGCAATTCCTAGAAACGGATTCCGCTGAAAGCCTTGAGCCAAGAGCTGTCAGCTACAGAGAGTCCCATTAGCTGTGGGGAATCAATGCTCAGTCCTAAAGGAGGAAGCAGAGTGGCATACCACAGAATCCACCAGAATTCCATCTAGGCATCAGGCATGATATAATAACTATTAGGTTGAATCATATGAAATTGCTAATATTCAAATATTTTCACCTCCAAAATAGGCAATTTTACACGCTTTCATCTAATAATATCACTAAAGCCCTCTACATCTTACAAAATACTTCCATACAAATTACTGCATTTAATTCTCAACCATGTAAAATATGTGTTCTTATCAACAGTTTGTTACATCTGAGAAAACCAAAGCCCAGAGAGGCCTGGGGTCTTGCCCAGTCATACATCTGTTAACTTTGGAGCTCATGGTTAGACCTGGATTCTGACTTCAAATCCAATGGTCTTTCTCTCACATCACAATGCATGGGGAAAAGAAAGTCTGTGGCCTTGAATTTCTTTCCCTCTGCAAGTTTTATTGCCACATGACCTCAAAACATGAAAATAACAGACAAGCCAAGCACGAAATACCCTTCTTCCCAGTTCTAACAAGATCCTCTTAGCCAAAGAAGATTCCACTGGAAATGCTGTGTCCTGGAGCAGGAATGAAGAGCCTCTCTCATTTGAATCGCCCATGAAAACAGCTGCCCTCTCCCCTTCTTCTATCTGTACAGTCTACAGTATTCTTCCCATTTCTGTTATGCCGGGGCGCATGGGGCAGGAGTGGCGAGGCACACCCAGGACATTCCCCTGGGGAGGAGAAGATCCTTCAAACTGCAACAGTCTGGATCCCAGCTGCTTTACAGGTGAATATATGCATACCTTCCAATCACTAAACAAATGAGCAAACTGTTAAAATTGTCTTTCTCAGCTCCTAATCCAACAGACCGTGTCTGTCCTTTGGTGACACTAGAAATACCACAACAAGCGGAGCAGGGTTCTTGGGGAAACCCAAGTGTGAAATGCATGAGCTGCACTGTTCATCACAGGCATTCTAAATGGCCCCAGGGGTGGGAATGTACGCAACATCCCCCCCACCTGGGTAGAGCAAAAACCACACATGTCTTCTGAAGCAGTTGAATGCTAGAGGCTGGATAAAGCATTATTCTGGGCTGTACTGTCTCCTCCACACCAGTGAAAGGCAGTTTTTACACATGCCAGCAGCCTGGGGGTTGGGTCTCAGAGGCCAGACAACCAATGAGTCTTTCCCTCTATGATGTAATGCCTCCAATATGGAATCTCATTGGCTGAAGGGCTTGTCACTCACTCACCACAGCTTTCCAGGGATGGAATTCCGTGAAGTCCGGGGTTTTCTCCCATAATGGGAGGCTCAGTTAAGCTCTTGTTGAACTTGGCTGCTGCTTTTGTCTCCTACAACTCAGTTTTGAAATTATACACACAGCTTGTGGGTATGTTGGGCTTTCGTGCATTTTACTTTTATCAGTATAAAAGCCCTCCAATTAGTAGTGCTTTCAAAACAGTAAATATTTTCTGGACATTAATGCTTCATCCCCTTCAGAGGGTCCTGCTGTTATTTTTATTACGCCTGTTTTGTCCATGGGGAAGGAGAGCCCAGAGCAGAAAAACTTCCCAGTTAATGCTGATTCTGGGGTGAGGACTGTCAGCCTCAGGATACAGATTTTAAAAGCAGAAAGGAAAAAAAAAAGCTACAAATCTAAACATTGGCTGCACCGATATTTTCTGGGCTTCCAATCCAACAACTCCCACTTCTTGTCGTGCAGTGGCTCTGCCCCCTGCTGCCGCACCCAGGCCCACACACCAGCCAGGCGGCCTGTGTGCAGGACAGAGTGGTGGGAGAAGCGAGCTTTCGAGCCAGCTGCGTGAGCCTGAGCGAGTTAGTACGCCTGTGTGAACTTCAGCTCCCACACTGGAAAAGGAGCCGACAGAGTCTTCCTGGCAGAGCCGTTGCCAGGATTAGAGGTGGTCATGTGCAGGAGTCCCTAGCACAACGTTGGTGCTCAATAAACAGTAGCCAGCTTCAAATGTGTTGTCCACCCCAGGCAAACACACTTCAGGGATGCTGGAGGCTCATCCAGTCGGTGACAAGGCAGCTGGGAGTGTCCACAGGAGGCTGGGGAGAGGTGACTTCCTGGTGCTGGCTTCAGGCAGAGTAGAGGACCTGTTTTCCAGGAATGCGGGCTCCGAATTGCCCATGTGAACATCACACAGTGTCCGCGAGGAAGAGGGAGGTCACACTTCCCACAAAGGTTGTACGTGGGACAAACTGTTTTCCACCCAGCGATGTGCCAGGCAGAACTTCACTGAGCCAGCGGCCTGGGGAACCTGAGACGTTTCTCTGGCACCTATGCGGGCTTCCCGTGCTTGAGAGAAGTGAGGCAGGAGTAGAGCAAAAACAGTGCCTGGACTTTCATGACCAAAATATAAACTTCTTCTGTTTAGTGTGACATTAGGTCTGGACACTAGAAAACCCACCGGGGAAATGTGGACTGGATGTGTATCTTTTGTACAACGTGAGGACAAAACAAGACGGCCTTAGGGAAAAACAGTGTTGAGACAAAGAAGCCCCAGTCAGGGCCGCCTGGGGAAGGAAAGGGTGGGTGGCAGGAGGGCACGGCCCAGTGGGTGGGGAAGGGGCTCCGACATCAAAGGCTGCAGTTCTCCCCTCCTCTCTGCCTTCCCCCCAGCCCCCTACCCAGCCTCCAAGACAGTCCCCCGCCAGCCCCCGTACCAGCCCCTGCAGCCCAACGGAATAAAATGCTGCTCATGGGATCAAGTCAGAAACGGGAAGGCCTGCTAGCTTTTTGCCCAGGGTGAAGGAGGAGTGAGGGGGAGCGTGCCCCCCGCCAGCACTCGGCGGCCTGCGAATGTGTGAAGACAGCGCCTCTCGGAGGGGGCGCGGTGCAAACCACAAGGACAAAGTGATGGCACGCCACGCTCGGCCTGAGACGCGCGTCTGAGCATTCTGAGATGTTCTCTTTAACACAGTCATCTGGATGAGATGGAGGCGCTCCGATAACTTCCCAAATGATATAATTAGTCACGCTTCGCTGCAAGGCTGTTTCCAATTACAACGCTGCTCACACTCAAGCTATTCCCTAACATTTGGCGTATGCATGTTTGAGTACCTTCTGCCTCTAAAAATGTGTCTCTAAGAGGCTTACTACTTGAAAGGCTTAATTCTCTGCTCAGAGGAGACAGAAAGACGCTCCCCTCTGAGCCGTGGAATATTGCCTTTTTTTTCTTTCCTTCTTTCACAAATGAGGACTCTGACATTTGGAGAAGACTTTCTCAAAGCAGCACGAATGCTAAGTGTTAGAACCCAGATTTCAGCCTTGGCCCGTCTGGCTCTTTTTCTACTACATTGCCACACATTTGGAGATGGGGTGACCAACTGCTACTTGACACTGCTTGTCAGTCACCCTCCCTGAGGAGCTCGCATCACATTCCCAAGTCAGGCCTGGCCCCAGGGTGGGTGCTAAGCCGCTCAGCTCCCTTCTGCTTTGCAGCAATTATGGGCAAACCGTGAATCTCAAATTGGCTCCCCCTCCACGCTTCCTGCACTGTCGCTGGCCTGTGGGCAGTGGCCACGCACCAAACAGAGGGCTGGCTGGGCGAGCCACAGTAGCCAGTGTGTCCCCTCCCCTCAAGCTTCAGCAGTAGGAGAGGAGCCCTGTAGATGGCTTGAACTGACCATCCCCTTCCCAACCACTTATCATCTTCCGGCTGAACTTCCCTGAGATCTTGTCTCACCATCCCCCTCCTGGCGCTCTCCTGCAGTGCCCGGTGTGCTCGGGCTCCTAACTGAGTCTGGAGCCTGGCTCTGAATTCCATGACTCAAAAGGCACGTGCACAACCAGGGAAAAGCCTTCCTCGGCACTTTGTGGTCCTGGTGAGCACCCACAAACCTCCCCTCCGCCTTGATGAGTTGAAGAGAAGTAAGGCAGGTGGGTCTCTACACCTAGGCACGGGGAATGAGAGGCGCTCACAAGTCAGGCCCCAGGAGCACAGTGCAGATTTCTCACGGGGCTTCCACCCCCACCCGCACTGGGCCCTGAGCAGCTCTCACCTGAACCATTGCCAGGAACGGGCAGGAGTTTTAGAGTCTCAAGCAACAAACCTTCACCCCTTCGCTGAGCATCAACCGTGTGCTGAATGCTGCATGGGACACACACTGACCCTCTGCAGGCCTGTTACCTGACTCTAAGAGAACACACAGATCACTAAGCACATGTGGACGGGCGCTCTGCAGCCCCTGTCAGTACTTCACATTATGGTTTTTCCCAGGGCAGAGGGCTTCACGCTGGGGGCTGCAAAAGAACAGCCTTTCCCTGCCCATCTGTCACAACATTAATACCAAACACGATCTTGACCTCTGCTTGACCAGGTCAATTAGATTCTGTTCTCAAAGTTGCTCCACCTCAGCCTCTGGAAGGAACTTTATTGTGGATGCTCGGGTACGGCCAGCAGGCACTCAAGATGCCAAGGGATCTAGGGCAGGCTTATTGTTTTTCCTATGGAGATGCTGCAGCAATTTATTCCTGGTCAGATTCCCACTAAAACCACAGAAAATCGCTGCTGCCTTCAGGGAATTAGTCTGTAAATGGCACTCTTGTAAAGATGTTTTGTTGGCTCCTATACAGTTCTACACACAAGAATTTTTTTTTCTAGAAAGTAGATGCATAAAGAATTCTAATTTATTAACACTCTCAACTCCCCAGAAACAGAGGTGCCACATACTTGTCCCCATCTGATAGTTGCCCTAGTGACAAATTAAGGACAGACCCCAACAACCATCTAAAGATTCTACTACTTCACCTACAAGTCCTTTCTAAAGACTTTTTCTTAAATGAGCAAGACTTTTCAATCACTTTCCAAACCTCTTGACTGTGGCCCAAAGATAAACTCAATCCATTCGTCTCGGTGGGGAGGAGAGGAGGGCAGGGACTGATGGATGTCCTCCCTTTCTCAGCAGTGTGAGTAGGAGCCAGTCCTGGACATCATTATCTCCTCACTGGGGCTGTAGTACTTGGTGGCTTCTCACACGGCTATTTTAGAAAAGACCAGGGAAGTTGAATGACTTCACCAATATCATCAATAGGTCAGCTGGCAAATCCAAAAGTCAACCCAGGAGTCCTAGCTCAGGCCAAGGTACTTCTCTTTCCATCTAAGATGATTTACTTAAAAGAGCTGAGTTTGCCAAACAACCCCTGGACAGAGACTATGGGCCATGCCCAGAGCTAAGCTCCTTTGCAGGAGAACTCCAGCTTCTGATCCTGATATCACAGAGAAGCCCAGCATTCTTGGTAGCTGAGCCATCGCTCCCTACACCACTGCCAACCTTGAAGTAATGTCAGAATGGTTCTGGGGGCTGTCAGGTCCAAGACTTAGCTCTCTGTTCCTTCACTTCCTCCTCCTGTGGCCTCAAAGCTCCTGCTGGGGCAACATTAGTGCAGATATTGGTTTCCACACTTGAGGGGCTTTGGGCTTATGTTTCCCAAGGAAAGTTCAAGTGTGTTTGGAGGCCAACTTAGGGCTGGAAGGTAAATAGAGCATGCTGATGTAACCACAGAAAATGAAGTGAAGAAAGGAGCTCTGGCTTCTGTTTGCAGCTGTAATTAAATTGTAAACAACAAAGAGAGTTTTAATAATGAGTCTGGGTCATTTCCTGGCCTTGTGATGCTTGATGCTTAGGTCTGGCAAGGAACCTGTTGGTAAGGATGGCTTATTAGACCTAATTCCCTTGTCCCCCAAATCCCAGCTCTCTTACCTGACCTGAGCATCCTGTCTGAAGTGTATCATGGTGAAGAAGTCGCTTACCAAGTCCAGGGGTCAGTTAGGCAGAGGGAGTCGTTGGTAACTTATTTCTTTAATAAACATTTACCTAGCACTTACTAAGCTCCAGGTCTCATCATCTTAATGTTCTTTTCCCTACTCCATTTTACTATGTGACAGTAAAAATAGGTGGAAAGAGATATCCTCCCCAGCTTTGTAGCCAAGGATGTTGCTATTCTTTCAAATGCTATAAGTGAAAGTATAAATTAGCAAAATATTTTTGGAAAGAAACTTGTTAATATCTGTCAGAATTATAAATGTGCATATTTTTGACCTAGCAATTATACTTGCAGGAATTTTCCTACAGACAAAGTTTCAAAAGTGTACAATAATATTTTTGCATAAAAACATTGATTATAGTATTGTCTGTAATAGTAAAAGAACTGGAAAAAACAAAAGCCCAAAAAAACTAAAATAAATACTGGAACATCCATATAGTAAAATACATTAAAAAAGTGCCTCCATTAAAAACAATGTGCGATATCTGTACATGCCAACAGGGAAAATAGATGACTTATATGGATAAGTGATAAAACAATTATATAGATATATGAGGTCATCTCATTTGTGTAAAAAAAAAAAGGAAGTATATGCATACGTTATGCATATAAAGTATTTGAAAGGATTCCCAAGAAAGTGTTAAAATGGGCAATTCTGAAGAGTGGGATTGGGGGAAATTTTTACTTAATAACTTTTGACTTAATAACTTTTTATAATAAACACAAATTCCTTGTATAAATAAAATAATTATTCTTTTTAAATATGCTGTTATCTCTGGATGCGGTGGCTCACACCTGCAATCCCAGCATTTTGGGAGGCTGAGGCAGGAGGATGGCTTGAGCCCAGGAGTTGGAGGTTACAGTGAGCTATGATCATGCCACTGCACTCCAGCCTGGGTGACAGAGAAAGACCCTGTCTCAAAAAAAAAAAATTGCTGTTATTGTCGGCTCTGTAATTGCATGCAATATTCTGATTAAACCTGATCTCTGACAATGTCTTGCAGGTACAATCTGAAAATATATTTTTTTTTATTTAAATTCATTCTGTTGATTGCTAAATGCACTAGTGCCTAAGTCTCCCTCCCTTAGTTAGCCTGGAATTGCTGCAAAGGACAGACTTTGATGGAGGTGGATTAGCACAGCCTCAGATCAGCCACATAGGAGCTCACCCAAGTGCCCTGCAGATTAGCTGCATCCAGTCCACACTTGCTCTAAACCCATGTCAGCTCCACAACAGCCCACACCTATGCCAGGCTCTCTGGAGTAATAACTATGTGGAAGACGAATGGTACCATTGGGGCGGAAGGAACAACATGAGTAGAAACAGTGTCTATTGGAGACAGTGAGAAAACTAGCTTGAATATACATACATACTTATATTTATATATAGATGTGCGTGTATATATATACACACACGCACCCCTATATATACACACATACGCTATGTGCCAGACACTATACTAGGATGCTCATAATATTGAGGAATTATAGACAGGTTAGTAAGGCCTAATTTTGGAGGGATTTGATAACTACCTGATGAGCTGGGTTTTGCTAAGAGAAGCGACCGAAGCCTATTGAATAGGAAAGTCATATAATATGATGAAAGTGGCCTTTGGGGAAGGTTGATTCTGGCTGTGGTGTGCAGAGTAGATTGCAGGTGAGGAGGAGCCTGAAAGAATCTATTGGTTCTGAAAATAAGAAATGGACCCCACGGTTTGAAAAAGTCATCAAATGTGTCCTCTTCCACCAAGGTCCCAATTAGCGCTGTCTCATTACTTCACATTCAGATACGTGTACCAGTTTCCTATTGGTCTCCCTTGATGTTGAAGCATCTTTCCCACCACATCCCAACACCCTTGGATTAATCACTATAGAGGAGGGCTTTAATCTTGAAAATAACTTTCCATGAGTCATCATGATCCCTGAATTAATTGGAGCTTTTTAGCTGGGTGTAGATGGGTCTCAGGGCAGGGTTTAAGCAGCATCAACCAGCACTGTACATTTGGGCATTTCAGGGTATGGCTCACCTTAGAAGAAAGAGGAAGTGACTAGCCTGAGTTGAAGCTGATGATGGGTGGCTCCTGGATCCCATCATGGAATCAAGACCACCTCTTGGCCCTTGGAGTGTTGAACTGGATTTAGTGGACACATACATAACAAGAGAGTTAGCGAGCAGGGATCTGTGAAGAGGAATGATTTTGAGTGGATGGCACAGGGAATTATCCTTACCCCCACACCTCCACCCCAGTTGACTTTGCCAGGTATGGGCTAGAGGAGGGAAGTTGAGAAAAAGGATAGAAGAGAAACCCTATGGGACAAACCTCCAAGGAAAGGTAAAGGCAGATGCCTGGGCTATGTCTGGGGACCATCCAGCCTGATCCCTGGAGTGGTGGTTAGCATGCAGCGTCCAAGCTCGGCTCCTCAGACCTCCTCAATCAGAAGCTCTTGTTAGGCAGAGACCAAATCTTCAGGTGGCAGATACAGGCCAGGAGGGCTGTTCCTAGGGGTGGGGAAGCCAGGGGAGGGACTGCAGGAAAACGTAGCTAACAACCGCAAAGCGCAGGAAATTGAGGTTTTGAGGCATACACACCTGTGAAGCTGCAACTTTGCTGTAAGGACACCTGTCAATCATGTATGTCAATCACCTGGTAACATCCCACACCTCCCCTAAGCCTGCCCGCCAGACCAGGCCAATAAAAGGAAACCACCTGGGAGTCCTCAACGTCTTTCTCCACTCATGGAGACTGAGCCGTTCCTCTCTGGAACATACTCTTGCTTTGTATAGCTCCCTTCTTTTCTGCAATAAAAGCTGTTTGTGTGGAGTTGCCTCCTGTCTGTGGTCATTCTGTCACACCAGCCCTGCTTGTGAATTTTCCAAGCAAGGAGCCAAAGAACCGGGACAATAGTCCACCCAGAGGTTGGACCTGACACTCTGAGAGTGGGAGACAAGCTTTGCATTTTAGCAGGCACCCCAGGCAATGTTGATGGCTCTGAGAAGTGCTTCAGCTGAACAGCAGGGAAGTAAGACCTTCAAAGAATACCATTTGTGAGCTAATAATTGATCTTAACATGGACAGGAGGAGGGCATTTCTCACCATTTAAATGTGACCCCACCACAAATAGAGTGTCTAGCTGTGTCAGGGGCCCCCAAGACTACCCTCAGGTTTGATAATTCTCTAGGAGGACTCACAAGACTCAGTACAGAGCTGTACCAATGGCTGAGATTTATTATAGCAAAAGTATACCATACACAGTCAGCAAAGGGAAAAAGTCATGGGGTGAAGTTCCAAAGGGAACCAGGAGCAAGCTTCAAGGATC
The DNA here is from genome assembly GCA_023783475.1 of Daubentonia madagascariensis. Taxonomy (NCBI): domain Eukaryota; kingdom Metazoa; phylum Chordata; class Mammalia; order Primates; family Daubentoniidae; genus Daubentonia; species Daubentonia madagascariensis. Next base: position 467,883 of record JAKFHU010000624.1, read on the forward strand.
CTCTCCCAGGGGAGTCACGCAGAACATGCTAATTTTCCCAGCAATGAGTGGGAAATGCTGCCAACCAGCAAAGCCTAAGAGAGACTCAGTGCCCAGAGTTTTTATTGGGGCTGGTCACACAGGCACCCTCTGCCTGGCAAGAACCCAAATTCCACAATCCCAGAAGGAAAGCTGGTGCTCAGCATAAACCGTGTTGTTTGTACAATTTAGGAACAGTGTGCCACTCTTATCAGTTAGTTAATGTGGGACCCTCCTAAAATCTAAGTTCCCCAGATGCCAGCCAAAGACCAAGCTTGCAAGCAGGCCTAAGGAGAGCAATTTCAGATCACCTGTGTTAACTCTTCTCTGCACACTAGCCAAAACAATTAGACAAGAGAAAGAAACGATAGCTATAAAAGCAGCAAAGGGCTGGGCACAGTGGCTCACACCTGTAATCCCAGTACTTTGGGAGGCTGAGGTGGGAGGATTGCTTGAGGCCAGGACTTTGAGACCAGCCTGGGCAACAGAGCAACATCCCGTCTCTACAGAAAAAAATTTTTTTATATTAGCTGTGTATGGTTGTGCACATCTGTAGTCCTAGTTGCTCGGGAGGCTGAGGCAGGAGGATCGCTTGAGCCCAGGAGTTCAAGGCTGCAGTGAGCTGTGATCATGCCACTGCACTCCAGACTGGGAGACAGAGTGAGACCCTGTCTCAAAAAAAAAAGGCAGCAAAGGAGGCACTAAATTACCATTACTGTTGACCCTTGAACATTGCAGGGGTTGGGGGAACAGACTTCATATGACTTTTGCCTCCCCAAAAACTTAACTACTGATAGCCTACTCTTGGCTGGAAGCCTCATCAATAACATAGTTGATTAACACATTTTGAATGTTATATGTATTATGTACTTTATTCTTACAATAAAGTAAGCTAGAGAAAAGAAAATGTTATTAGGAAAATCACAAGAAAGAGAAAATATATTTACTACTTATTAAGTGGAAGTGGGTCATCATAAAGGTTTTCATCCTCATGTCTTCATGTTGAGTAGGCTGAAAAGGAAGAAGAGGAGGGGTTGGTCTTGCTGTCTCAGTGGTGACAGAGGCAGAAAAAAATCCTTGTATAAATGGACCTGTGCAGTTCAAACCCACGTTGTTCAAGAGTCAACAGTATTTTCAGACTATATGGTTGTTTACCTGAAAAAGAATAAGAGAATCAATGGAAAATTATTAAAAATGAAATTTATACTTGTAGCAAGCTAGTTTAGAGCCCCATCCCAGGTTCCTACCTGCAGAAGGCCCCAGCAAGAAAGGCAGGAGTTGGTGTAACTTTGAATCAGGTTAGAAGTTGTCATTGATACGCAGGCCTGGACATTCTAATTACCTAGTTGAGATGAACTTTTGTGATTTAAAGTCAACAAAGAACCTTTGATTTTCTAAGAGAAACTAGAAAGCCATGAGGGCTGTGCAGGTATAGCCGGCAGAGGAGACTACCTGGCTAGAAAGGCCCATGCCTTGGCCCCTCACTTGTGCCATCCTTCTGAGGCCTGTGAAAGGCTCCAGTGATGCATTCATGTGGCCATATGTTATTAGATATTTGCAAAAATTAGATATCTTAACTGAAATCGGTTAGGAACACTGTCTCTTACTCTGACTTTAACTCCTTCACACTTCCTATCTTGCCTAGTGGCACTGGAGCAGTGGCCACAGGACCAGTTCCCACATCCATGTGGTCAGCAGTAGAGATGGGCAGCAAGACATTCCTGGGAGCCATCCCAGACCAGGACGGCTACCAGTAATTGATCATATGTGGAAGTGACTGCAAACCACTAAACTCAAACTGAACGAGTCCCCAGCTCTCATCAGGGTCCCAAAGATGTGCTATTCAAGCCCTACAACATGAGTAAACAACATTTTAAATGGCTCTAAACTGTATTTTCAGAGACAGGCAAGAGAAATTTGAACACAAACAAAAAGCAAAATGCTTGTTCAAAACTTATTAAAGCTTAAATATGCCATTATAACTATAACTGAAAGATGTTTTGGAACATAATTACATATTCCTGATTTGGGCATATATGAAAGGGACTTTCATTTCCATCTTTAAATTTATTAAAGAGCTTAGAGAAAACCCATATACAAAATTAATAGAATATGAAACAAAAGTAACAAATAGAAGCAAAAAAATTGATAAAAATTGTTCTAATATCAAGAAGGAAATTGTAACCAAATTTCAGATCATACCAAAAGCAATAATTCATTAAACAGGAAGAAATAGATCTCTAGTAGAAGTAATGAATTATGATGAATAAGGCTCTTGTGTTGTTTGATAACTCAATTAGCGAAAAGGAATGAATCATGAATTCATTGGAAAAATATTTAAATTTTTTGTTGGTTTGACACAAAATTATGGCATCAACATAAATAACATAAAACTCCTAACACACTATACACATAGAGGGATATCCATGACAAATTGGTGAATGAGTTCTGAAAAAAGGAAAGAGTACTCAACATTAGTCACTGCACAAGAAAACTTGAATTGACCAACAATAAAGAAAGAATTTGCCACATGAATAAATATTAAAAGGAAGAGGGAACAAATTAATTTCTAATGATTTAAAACCCACATTTAGTGTGCCCGTTTCACAAACAAGAAAATTCAAAATTAACATGCAGAAATAATTAACTCAATATCCTTCAATAAATACAAATTACAACCAGTTAGAAAATATATTAAACAGGAATTTACAATAGAAAAAAGAAAATCTACTTAGAAATAACAAGAAATAAGTAAGATCTATATGAAATAAAAACTTTAAAATGTTACTATTGAACACATAAAAAATGTCCTGAGCAAATAATAAGGCATATCATATTCTTGGAATAGAAACATCATAAATGCCATTTTTCCCTTAGTATATATATAGCTCATAAATAAAAAATCTCAATAAAATAATGATTTTTTTTAATTAGGTAAGCTGATCCTAAAAATCATATGTAGAAATAAGCAAAGTAGTCAAAAAATTTCTGAACAAGAAGAGTAATAACTGGTCAGACTAGCCAAATATTGACATTTTACAATTAATCATTGAAATAGTATGATATTGATAATAGACAGATAAATGTGACAGACTAAAAAATCCATAAATAAATCCACACATAAGTGACAATTTAGTATCTGAAAAGGACAACACTTCAAATTAGTGCAGAAAAGATGTTGTTGAAATAATTGGATAACCATCTGGAGGAAAACATGAATTTGAATTCACACCTCACATTTTACACCAGGATAAATTTAATATGAATTTAAATTTTTAATATAAAAAATTAAATTATAAAAGTATTAGAAGACTTTATGGGAAAATTTTTTAATAATCTTGGTATTGGCCAGGTACAGTGGCTCACGCCTATAATCCTAGCAGTTTGGGAGGCCAAGGTAGGAGGATGGCTTGAAGCCAGGAGTTCAAGACCAGCCTGAGCAACACAGTGAAACCTCGTCTCTACAAAAATTAAAAAAAAAATAAAATTAGCCAGGTGTTATGGTGCACGCCTGTAGTCCCAGCTATTCTGGAGGCTAAGGCAGGAGGATCCCTTGACCCCAGGAGTTTGAGGTTGCAGTGAGCTGTGATGATGCCTCTGCACTCTAGCCCAGGCAACAAAGTGAGACAATGTCTCAAAAATAAAAATACCCCATGATATTCTGAAATTAAAAAAATAAATTAAAAAAAATAAAAAATAAAAAAAATAAATAAATAAAAATAATAATACTAATAATCTTGGTATAAAGAATATCTTTTTAACTATGAAACACAATAGAAACCATAAAAGAAAAGATTGATTCACTCAACAGTATACAAATTTCTTAAAGTCCCTGAAGCAAACTAACACAAGTAAAAGACAAATGACAAACTAGAAAATCCATTTGCAACTCACATCACTAACAAAGAGCTAAGTTGGCCTATTATACAAAGTGTTCCTTCTAAATAAAAAGGAAACAAATAACATAACCTTTTTTTATTAAAAAGAGGAATGGATATGGGGGGTCATGAGAAAAATTCTTCGGAAAAACAAGCACCACTGGTACTCACCATCAAATTGGTACTAACTGATCAACACCTACATCACACAGGGCAATAATATTCATCAGCGGGTGGGCAGGCGGGAGGGGGGTGGAGGGGATGGGAAAAACTCTCACTGAATGGATGCGGGGAGCACAGTTTGGGGGATGCCCACGATTGTAGCTCTGACACGGGCAGTGCATGGGCAATATATATAGCCAAAGTGTTGTACCCCCATAATATTCTGAAATTAAAAAAAAAGAAAAAAAAAAGAAAAATTCCTCCAAAGGAATATGAAAATAGATTTTAAACATACAAAAGGATGTTGAAATCCACTTATAATAAGAGGAATGAAAATTAAAATTTCAATGGGATACCTTTTTTTTTTACCTACAAGATTATAGATGTCAAAAAAATTGATTATTATGGTGGCAAGAGTGTGACAAAATGTGCAATTATATTAATACATTGTTGGTGGACACGCAAATTCAATGGAAGGCAATCTGGAAGTGTCCATCACAACTACCAAAGCTCATATCCTTGCACCCAACAATTCTCACTTCTAGGAATTTAACCTGCAGCTATACTCATAGGTACATTATACATTATATATGTACGTTATTATGGGAAAAATTTGGAAACAATCTAAATGACCACTAATAGGGATTAACTAATTAAATCATAGCCATCTATACCATGGATACCATGCAGTTGCAGAAAGAACAAGGAAGTTCCTCATGATAGGGAATGATCTCCAAGAGATTTTTAAATAGATGAAAGAAGCAAGGTACAAAATGGTATCTAAAATGTACTAGAATTTTTCAAAAAAAAAGAAGAAAAGTATACATGCCTTAATATACAGAGACTATCTCTGGGAAGATACACAAGAAATGAGAAACACTGGTTGCCTCTGGGAGGAGTCATGACAGGGAGGCAGGAATAGCACGAGCCCCATTCATTGGGTCCTCTTTGATAGCTTTGATTTTTCAATTACATGAGTGCATTATCTACTCAACGAGTAAATATTAAAGAAAAATAAGCAAATAAGAAACAAGTAAATGCAGCCCCTTCTGGAGAAGAAAGGAAGAGGAGTTGAGACCTTGCAGGAAGAGGAAGCCTGGAGGCGATGGCAAAGGCAGCCGGGTGGGGGAGTCCCACGTCCAGCCAAAGAGAGCGACCACCAGGGGGCAGAAGAGGTGAAGGTTCCCGTGGTTCTGGAACCCTGATGACTCCAAAGGCCAGATGGGTGGGACCTGAGGGTGGGTTTCTCCAACTATTTCACTGGTAAGGGTTTGAGACAAAAGCTTGAGTTGTTTCATTATTATTATTATTATTATTATTATTGGGACCCACAATCCCAATTTTTATCTGCAGAAAAATAAGTTTTCTGATATTCAGGAATTCCCTCCCCATCCCCATCACCTGGAGCCAAACTTTTTTAACACTGCTACTTCCCAGTCACTTCCTTTCATGAAGGCTTTATTATAGCTCAATGCTACCCTTCCCATTCTCCTAGTCAACTGTGAGATCTAGCCCTGGGCTGAGCTCCATGAGAGAAGGGAGGCTCTATCTGTTCTTGAACGAGATTGTATTCTCCATGCCTTGCGAAGTTCCTGGCACACACGTGGCATTCATAAAATATTCATTGAAAAAACAGATGAATAACCCCAAACACCTTGTGTGCTTCACCGTCCCACCTTGTTCCTGATCTTCCCTTTATCTGGTGCTCTTTATATGCATGCCCTAGTTCCTGGCTCCTTCTTAGCCAAGCACATCATTTAAGAATGGTTGTATCACATCAGCAGCAACAACAGCATCACTATTGTTGCCTGCACCACCATTTATGGGCCACTACCCTTGTTTAAGTAATACTACCTTGGATTTCTGGGAGCTTTGAATGACAACAAAACCATCTCTGAGGGCACCATGTCCACTGTGTCAGTGAAGAGATACAGGAAAGAGCAAGGGAGTTAGCAAACATGGGACTGTCAATGGCTCTGTGCAGGTGACTTAATCCTATACCAGCCCTAGTTCCTGCCTCAAAAGGGTTGGCTCAGAATCCAGTTTGCCCAGGGCAAGCATGAACAAGACCAACCAGGGGCTACAGTCATCCTACCACCCACTGAGATTTTGCACAAATCTGCCTGAAGAAGTTCTTCTTCAAGTGGCATCCACCAACCACCTGACCCAGAATCTGCTTGTGGAAAATGCAGATCCTTGGGCCTCACCCCAAACCTTCTTCAGCAGACTGCCTGTGGTGGGAGTGCTGAATCTATTTTAAACACCCAGGAAATTCTAATGCAGACAGCTGGGAAACCCATCCCAAGAAACATGGTCCTAGGAAGTCCATATCCTATTTTTTTTTATTTTTTATTTTTTTATTTTGAAATAATTTCAAATTTTAGAGAAGAGATTCATAAATAATACAAAAGACTCCCTTATCCCCGCCACTCAGCTACTATTCACATTTTACCACATTTGCTTTCTCTCTGTCTCTCTCTCTGAGACACTGTCTTGTCTCTCTGAGAGAGACAGAGAGAAAGAATCAACCTTAAATAATCAAAAGGATCAGAATGCAGTTTAAAAGAGTTTATTCAAGCACAAAGCTGAGAATAGCCATTTGGGTAACCCAGACTCCAATGAAATGGGGTCAGTGCTTTGAAGTTCAAAGTTAAGGTCTTGCTTATACAGACAGAAAACAAAGACATTTAGTAGGATTGTAACAGAAGTAAGGGCCGGAAAAAGGGCAAAATGTATTATAGGTTGTCTCTTTAAACCCCTCCCTCCTACTCTTTTTGGGAATTAAAACCTGCATTCCTGCCCAAGGCCAGTAATCACAGGGGCAGGGAAGTGTCCTTTATTCTTTGTACCACAGGAGATGGCTCAATGGAATTGTTGGGCAGAGATCAGGAGATTGTCTTCACTGGAGATGGTATAGTTAAACAGCAATAGCCTGAAACTGAAAACTTCTTTTCAAAGCTCTGTATTTCTGCTTAAAGAGGACGATGATTCTTTAAGAGGAGAGTCTCCATCCTCCTCATTTGCTGGCACATTAATAAACTTCTCTTTCCTTTTCCTCAAACCACTTGTCCTCATTCTTCTGATGCAGCCTTGGGGACAAGTGCCGAACTTTTGGTAACAGGATTATAACATTTCCTATACGAGGCTGGTTTACGAGTTACAACAATTTAATTAGTTATAGTTTGTTTTCTTTTCCTTTCCAACTTAAAAGACTGTATTTAACATTCCATCTTAGACAATGTGATAGTCATGAAGTGTTTGGGTGGGAGTTATAAAGACTTTGGGAAGTTAATCTATAATGAAGATCAACAGTTAAGAGGGAAGGTGTCTTCCTTGTCACCCTTTAGTCATTTACAACATTTTACAAAACAATGTAGGTAAGGAAAAGGTAATCTGTATATAATCAGAGAAATAAAAGTTATAGCTGCTAGGTTACAGCTGCCTATTGTGACTCAGGTCCCATAATCACATTCCCTTAAGGCTCAGAATATATTAAAGTTCTAACAGCTTAGATTTTGAATTACTTATTTTTACAATATGTATAATAAAATTATTATAATTATTTTCTGAACCATTTGAAAGTAAATTGCAGAGCCACCATTCCCTTTTCCCCCTAAATATTTCAGCATTTCTTTCCTAAGAACTAGGATATTCTTTCACATAATAACAGTATGATTTTCAAACTCAGGACATTTTAAATAGATACAATTATCTATTCTATAATCCATATACCAGGTTCTTCAATTGTCCAATAATGTCCTCTGTAGCAATTTTCCCTGATGCAGGATCCAATCCAGGCTACACATTGTATTTACTTGTCATGTCTTTTTAATGGGGAACAATTCCTCAACCTCTCTCTATTGCTTTTCATGACATGGGCACTTAAGAATGCAGGGCAGTGATTTTGTAGCACATGCTCTGTTTGGGTTTGTCTGCTGTTTCCTCCTTCAGAGACCTTTCAGGGCACCTGGGAGGACAGAAGACTGATCCACAGAAGACAGGGGCTGAAAGCCAAGACTCGGAGCCTGAAGATATCTCTCTGTGACAGTCATAGCTGACCACGATGCCAGAGCAGTGGACACATGGACCTGCTGGTGGCTGGTGTGTGCAGACACCAGGCTCTCCCAGTGCCAGCTGCCCAGAGAACTCCAGGAGAGACAAGGCTGACACACATTTCCTTCTCATGAATAATTCAGCCCCCCAGACTCCTGTTCACAATCTTAAGGAGAGGCCATTTCAGCTCAACCAGAAACGAAGGATCTTCCCCCTTCCTTTCACACCTGTAAGGACAATCTCTGTGGCCAACACCTCTCTGCCCACCCCATGCACCCCCCAACCCTCAACCCACTTCCTTTTTTCCCCCTTTCTCCACTTCTACCTTTGTTGCAATTTTTCTCGCCTTTCTACTTCAAGACCAAAGCATTTGGACTCTCTCCTAAAAAATGTTGTTCCTGGCCTTTGCACAGGTCCTTAAGGATAAGCGTGTCCCTGTTACCAAAAGTTCAGTACTTGTCCCTGAGGCCGAACAAAGAACGAGGACAATCGGTTTGAGGAAAAGGAAAGAGAAGTTTATTAATTTGCCAGCAAATGAGGAGGATGGCAGACTCTCATCTTAAAGAATCATTGTCCTCCTTTGACCAGAAATACAGAGCTTTTAAAGGGATTTTTCAGCTTCTGGCTATTGCTGTTTAACCATAGCATCTCTGGTAAAGAGGTGACCTCTGTCTGGACAATTCTGTTGAGCCATCTCCTGTGGTTTAAGATACAAGGAATAAAGAACATTTTTCTGCCCCTTTGATTACTGGCCGCAGGCAGGAATGCAGGTTTTAATTCCTCAAAAAGGGCAAGAGGTTTTAAAGAGAGAACTCATAATACATTTTCCCCTTTTTCAGACCCTTCTGTTACATTCCCAGATTTGGAGGGAGGTTCAAGTTCTAGATGCTAGCTACCATTACCAATGGTTTCAGAACAAAGTAGATGATAAAGGAGCAACTCATTCAAGGAGCCTCTGAAGGGGATCTTACAGGGAAATCACACATGCCTGGAGGCAGATTTCTAGGAAGCTAACAAAGCTTCAGCTTCAGGCCAGAACCTGGGAGAGGCTTGAGCGGTGTGTTAACATAGTCATGTTTGGGGAAATTTTTGCAAATGTAAGATATTTTGTATTTTTTTCTTATATTGGGCCACAGAAACTGACACCCCACAATACAGTACTTGAGCATGCTGAGTGCTTCGAATTAAAGAAAATTGAAAGACCTCAGAAAACCTTAGAACCAAGATCTCTCTGACCTTCCCCTCCACCTCTCCATTCCCTCCAGCCCCGCACCTGTCTCTCCAATCCTCCTTTCCAGAAGCACCTGCAGGAACCCTCTCTAGAATTTCCTTGTCTTACTAGGAAAGCTTCTTTTCAAAAGAAATGCAATTGTCTTAAGACCCCCTCCCTGGGAATCTCATCAAATAACCAGGAAAGATTAACTAAAGACTAAAAGTCATCACCAGGCTCAGACAGACTTTTCATCTATTCTTCTGAGGGCAGCTCCCAGTGATTACATGGGACTTTATCTGCATAACAAGACAAGCTTTGTCCACAGTGAATTTCCCCTCACCTTCCCGCCACTTCCCGCAGAGCTCAGAGGCACCTTGTCATTTACTCCCTCATCCCCCAACTCCCCTCCCCCTGTGAAAAAGCTGTATAACCTTTCTTCTGGACCTCACTGGGTTACTAGGAAATCATTCTCCTGCAATTTCTCCACATTAATGCCTGTTAAATAAATTTTGTATGCCTTTTTCTCCTTTTAATCTGACTTTTGTCAGTTCATTTTCAGTAAGTCTTCAGAGGGAGAAGTGTAACCGGCCTCCCATTGAACAAATTTCAATAACCCTTACCTAATCCTCTCCCTTAACTAACTACTTGACCTTTTGAGTTGTTTCCCAGAAATGGTGGATTTTCTGCAAGACAAAGAAGCTGAGATTCTGAAGGCCCCTGGGCAGATTTCCTGATGCCAAAACTCACCATCACCCACAATCTGCCCCCAGTACACTTAGCCCCTTGCTAGTTATACCATGACCTGGCCTGCTGAAGCAGAAGCACATGGCCCCTTTAAAAGCCCGTGATCTCCCTTACTTGGAGAGATGGATTTGAGGCAGTTTCTCCCTCTCTCCTGACAAGACACGACAAGACGTCTGTCATATTAAAAATTCCTTTCTTCCTTGGCAATCCTCCTTGTCTCAATAATTGCAATAAGCAACCGGACCTAGACCAAAACCCACTTGTGGTTTCAACAACAGAAGGGGAAGCTTTCCCTCTTCGACCCTACACTTAGAAAAGGCCATCAAATTTTATCAGCTATGGCCCCTCAAAACTATTATCCACCTGAATATATTATATATTTATATACATATACTATATACATATATATTATATACCATATGTTATATACTGTATATATGTGTATGTATATAATAATAAAGAATCCTCCAACGAGTTCTTTCAAGGAAAATCAAAATTTAAATAAAGGCTATTATTTTTACATTTTGATTTGTTTTCAAACAGGGGGCTGAGGGAATATCAAGCTGAGGCCTATTAGCACCTTGCCCTGAGTATTTTGAGCAAAGTTCCAGACTGAAAGAAGTTTTTATCCTTTTCCTTTTTTTTTTTTATTTGGTTTTGGGGGGTTTTTTGGTTTGTTTGTTTTTGTTTAACATTACCAGATTCTTCCTGGTTTTTCTAATCCAAAACTTCCTTCTCTGGCTTTGTCTTTGCCGGACACAGCATAAAACCACACAGTCAAGGTGGTGCCTAAGTATGCGGCTAAAATGCATAGGCTTTGGCCAAAAGAGGAGAGGGGAAAGTAGAATCAACCCAAGGCGTGGTTGGGAAATACCGTATACACAGAGCATGTATACACGGTCCCATTTTTCATATCCGTTTCTGGAATGTTACAATCATGGAACAAATATCATTCAAGTTAACTGTCTTCCAATCTAAAATGATGTTCATTTTGTCCTATTCTCCAACATGCAGCCTCTCTCAAGAAAATAAAAACCATTTTTCATCCTATGAGTTATTCCATTTAAAATATCTTCTTACTAACTAAATTGATCAAGTGTTAAAGTTCTTTTCCAACATTTCTAGAATAATTCAAAGAAAAATTTTGTGTCTATTCACTATGCCTTTTCTTAGAAGAATTTGTAGGATATAAGCAAGATATTCTCATTGCTCCTATTTCTATAGAAAGCTTATGTTTACTAGGCCACATAATAAAAACAATGAGATAATGAAAACCCAGGCAAGAAAAAGACCCTAAGAAGTTACATAGAAAGGACTCCCCATTCTGGGGTACCCTAAAAGCCATACTGCTTCCCCCTCCCCCAAGAATCTCAAAGCTTTACAAGACGCTGAGCAATATAGGACCTTTCCAGAGTAGAGCTGAAGATCCCAAATCTACCATTCCTGGCCAAATGCAAACCTTTGGAGCTCCAGGGCCAATGTTATGTGAAAGGCAACTGGACATTTAGGTAGCTTCTGAGAAAGTTATCATTGACTCTGTTTCTACAAACAGAGGAGAACCTGAAATAACAAGAGCAGCTATCATTAACTGAGCAAGGCACTATGCTATACTAAGTGCTTTTCATACACTCTCATCTAACTCTCAAAACAAAAATCCCAGAGAGCTATTATTTTTAAAAAAAGAAAGAAAGAAAATAACAAGTGTCTGTAGGATGTGGAGAAATTGGAACCATTGTGCATTACTGGTAGGAACGTAAAATGGTGTAGTTGCTGTAGAAAACAGTATGGTAGTTTCTCGAAAAATTAAACATAGAATTAGCATTTGACCCAGTAATTCCACTCCTGGGTATATACCCAAAAGAATTGAAAATGGAGACTTGAACACATATTTTAATTCCCAGGTTCATGGCAGCATTATTCATAATAGCCAAAAGATGGAAACAACCCAAATGTCCATAAGCAGATAAATGGATAAACAAGATGTGCTATATCCATACAATAGAATATGATTCAGCTCTTAAAAGGAAGGGAATTCTGACATACTGCACCCTGGATGAATCTTGAAGATGTTATGTTAAGTGAAATGGAGCCAGTCACAAAAGGACAAATATTGTATAATTCCACTTATATGAGTAGTCAAATTCATAGGGACAGAAAGTGGAATGGTGGTTGTCAGGGGCCAGGGAGAGTGGGAAGTGGGAGTTATTGTTTAATGGGTACAGAGTTTCAGTTTGGGAAGATGAAAAGAGTTCTGCAGATGGATGGTGGTGATGGTGTACAACAATGGGAACATACTAAATGCCACTGACTGTACACTTAAAAGTGTTAAAATGGTAAATTTTATGTCATGTATATTTAACCACAATAAAAACAAAATCCCATGAGTGAGGTGCTATTATTTTGTAGCTGTAGTAACTGAGGCAAAAAGGTTGTGCTGCAAGGAAGAGGAAGAGACAATATTCTGGCAGCTGGACTTTAAGTGGGATCTACCCACTATCACATACATTGTATCATGAACCATCTACCACCAACCATCTACCATCCACCATATACCATCTACCATCTGTCATATACTATATACCATCTACTTGGTGGAAACCACCCTTGCTTTGGGCGCTCAGGGAACACAAGTCACCTGAAAGAGTTGACATGGCCTTCCCAGGGTAGCTAGTCACAATCAGAGACTAATCCACTACCTCAAATCAGTGGTAATGTAGCCACAAATTAGTACTTGTCTTACTCTATATATGACATTAAATGGAATTTTAACCCAGAACTTACAAAACTAGAGTAAATTCTAAAAATTCTTCAGTTGATTTCCTGATTTCCCAGACTTCAGTGAGGAGGCAAGTGCCAGCCCTGTCATTCCCAACTTGGTCTTTCCACTGGACACATCTGCCCCAGAGCCCTGTGGTAGCTGCCAAAAGGTGTTATACAGGCAAACAACCGAAGTGAAATAATCATCAGAAAGCAACAGAAACACAAGTGTTTCATCCCTGATGAAACAGTCATCCCAAGGCTATTTAGAACTTGGTCATTTTCAAAGGTCACCAAGCACTGGATGACTTCATCGATTTACCTTGACTAAGCACAAAGTCCATGTCCTGGTGGTGGCAGTGGCTGAGGTCCCTGCCCTACAGTCTCCCCCACAACAGCCAAGTTCCTGCCCATAGCCAGATCTGCCTGCTCCCTCCAACCTACTCTCGCCTAAAGAAGGAAGGGGCTATGGAGGCCTGACACATCTGTCAAGAGAATCTCATACCCAGGGTCACAGCACACAGACAGCTAGTTTAAATTGTGGTATTTAAAACCAAATCAAACAGGGAAGGATTTCAAGTAGAGATTGCTGGAAAGTAAACATTACAAAACCTCCAAAACCAGAAGCCCAGAGGCACATTTTCTTTGGGGATAGGCCAGCTATTTGTTCTTTTAGCGCATGTGATGTTTATTTAACTGGAAAAGAGAGTTTGATTTAATTGTGTGTATGTGTGCACACACATGTGTGTACATATGCATGTGGAAGTGGGAAGGTTTCCTACAGCTAGTCAGAATTTCTGCCCTTTTATGTCAGAAAACAGACCAGCACCCTGAGGTCAATGATTGAACACGGGTGTGATCTTCCTTTCTATTTGTGTTTCTGGAAAGGAAGGGTAGAAAGGGTATAAATAATCACTGCTAAATGCCTACCCTGACTGGGTAGGTGCTAGGCCAATGGCTTTAAACATTTCAGGAAACAGCCCACTGTAGGAAACACATTTTTGTTGCAGCCCCGTACACACATTCATTCACACACACATTTGCACATATATTTCAAGAAAACAATGTTAACCCTTACTATATGTAATGCACTCTGATATTTTCTATTATATCTTTATGCCTAATTTTTCAGTGGAGGTCTAACATACCACAATAAAGTTCACAAATCCCAAAGGTAGAGCTTGATGGGTTTTTTAAGGGCTCTCTAATCTTTTTTTTTATAAACAACTTCACTGAGATATGATTTATATACCACAAAATTTACCCAACTAAGGTGTACAACTCAACAGTTTTTAGTATATTTCCAGAGTTGTACAATCATCATAATCTAATTTTAGGACGTTTTCATCACCCTCCAAAAAAACCATATCCCCAATATCTATTCTGTTTTACTTAACCTTTTAAAAATATTGGTCACAACTCACCAAATTTATTTCATTGATGGGTCACAACTGCAAATTGTAAAACTAGTGTAGATGTTTTACTAAAACATCTCATTTATTCCTCACAAGAATCCTGAAAGACAGGTGTTGACTATGCCCAGGTCACAGCTACACCAAGGGGCAGAGAGAGACACTAACTTGTCCGAGGTCACACCCTCACAAGTGACAGAACTGAAAGTCAAAGGCAGTCCACTAGGCTCTCTTTGGAGCTCTTCCAGTGGCACTGAGATAGCAAGAGCCACTGTCTATCCCCTGAAGGGTGAATGCTGAGGTCACAAGAACAAGCTGGCCTCACACGAATCCCTCCACTGCTGGTAGACACTGGTCGTGGTCGGCAGAGTGAGCTCACTGCACAAAACAGATTATAATCACAAACCTTGCCAGACAACCTGGATTGCTGAGTGAACTGCATTCAGACCTCATTAATGCAGAACTCAGCAATGAAACTCATAACTGGGCTGGGCTTGGGGTGACATTTACCATAGCAGGATTTACAAGATGACTTTGAGAAGCAAACTAATAACACAAAGCCTTCAGGAATAATGCTGCTTCAAATTATTTAAACACAGAGCAGGTGACCATGTTCTGGAAGCTGTAAACCATAACAAGAATACACATATATTTTTATAGCATTAAACTATTGTAGTCAAGTACAACTTCGAGCAATTTCAAGTAGACATAACATTGAAAAATCCTATACAACAACTGTTGAACAGCATGTAGTATTATAATTCAGTGCAGATGAAAAGTTCATGTCTTCTCTCATATTCCAACCCCTCAAATGGTAAGAGGGTGTGTGGGGGGGTATATTTTCATGTGTGCTTGCGTGTAGTGTGTTTGTATATATGTGTGTTTATGTGTATATATGTGTGTTTATGTGTATATATGTATGTTTATGTGTATGTGGGTATGTTTGTGTGTATGTGTAGTGTGTGTTTGTGTATATGTGTTTAGTTTGTATGGGTGTGTATGAATGTTCGTGTGTGTTTGTGTGTGTTTGTATGTGTGTGAGTGTACGTATATGTGTTTGTGTGAGTGTATTTGTGTGCATGTTTGTGTTGCATTTGTGTATGTTTGTGTGTGGTGTATTTGTGTGTGTTTATGTTTATGTGTGTTGGTGGTTGAGTATGTGTTTGTGTGAGTGTATATATATGTACATATGTATGTATGTGATTGTGAATGTGTGTGTGAATGTGTGTGTATGCTGCAATGGCAGCAGAGAGCTGTGGGGCAAAGGGTTAGGATGCAGGAACAGTGAAGATGCCAGCCAGCCTTCCTCTGCACTGTGCTATTTCATAAGCATACCTGATTCATCTGCTACTTGGCTTGATGGGTGGTAGAGCAGAGTGTAGGCCACTAGGGAGGAAAGCATGCTAGAAATGAGTGTTTTCCTTTCCAATCTAGCCCTGTCCTGCTTCTAGATACCCCTAAGTTACTAAACCAGGTTCCACTTTGGGATCTGTTTCCTGTTGTATAAGTGGAGTTTATTCATCCTTTCAACAAGCATGTTCTGAGCACCTTGTAACTGCCACCAACTGAGAGAGCACAGAACTGTTTCGTTTTCTGCTAAAAACTCTGTTGGTCTGGAGTCTAAGATCCTGTCTGAGATGTTTATGGACAAACATTACCAAACTTGGATTCTGGGGAAAAACTGGAGTTTGGTCCATGCTCAAGGGCCATGCCAGAGAGCTGGAAACCCTACACCCAACCTGAACACAGCTGTGCCTTGGGCTCAGGTAAGCTGAACTCACTCTGCCTCCCAATAAAACCCAGGGTCCGGGGGGCTTGCAGAACAGCAGGAGGGGAAGGATGCAGGATGGTGAAAAGAGCATCTGACCAGGGCCAGCTGCCTCGCCAACGTTGAGTTTGCCTTTATCACCCACTCCTCCAGGATGGGCTTGGTGTCTATTTCACGGCCCCCTCCACAGCTATGAGGGCCCCCCTGCAGCACAGTGTTAAAGGGCACGGCCTGATCCCAAAACAGAACAGAGCCAGTCTTGGTAGGGGTTAGAGCACAGGATGCTCACACTGAAAAGCTGTGCCCGGGCAGGGGTGCAGTTCAGGTCAGCTGGGCCCAGGCCAACAGCAACTCATGGCCAGGGGCCTCAACACCCTCAGACCAGGTGCTTTCCCTGCCAGGTCGCCATTTCCTAAATGGGTTCCTTTCAACTTTTTAAAGGTATGAAGGAAAGCCTCCCTTTTATGAGTTCTGCTGCAGGCAGAGGAAGTGGCTGTGTGCAGAGGAGGCCAATTAGAGGCAAAGGTCGCAGGCTGCTCTCCAGAGCGGGGCTTGCTGCAGCCTGCCGGGGCAGGGGTGTGGGCCAAGGCTCTGGTGCCCTGCTCCTGAGGGCTGTGTGGGTTGGTGGGGGGTCAGGGGGAGGGGGCTTCTGGACAAAGGCAGGAAGCTATTCCAAGGCATCCCAGTTTGGGATGAGTCCATTTTGACCCCTCTTGTTGCAGAGCTCTGCAAAATAGTGGCTTGGTCCGGCTCCCCTGTTCATTAGGTGTTGTGAGAAATGTCTGAGTAACACCAGCATCAATTCTGGTTGTGGAAGGAGACAGCTGGTTCTTTCTTCTCCAGCAGGGCAGCATTCCCAAGTGCCCACATCACATCCTAGAGACACACAGCTCCCTTGAGGGATCTAGCCTGAGATTAAAGCTTTATGTGCTACATCCCACAAGGTGGCCAACCCTCCCAGTGTGCCCAGGATTGTGGGGCTTCCTAGAATGCAGGATTGTCAGGGCTAAAACCAGGACAAGCTGGTCACCCTACCCACATGGCCCTTATCCCTCCACTAAGAGACCCAGGCCTTCAAAGGAAACAAACTAACCTACCCCTGTGGACAGAAGGCATTCAAGACCAGCCCTCCAGTTGCAAGACAGACCCAGCCTCATTTGAAGTTTAGAGGCATGGAGCCTTCCAGACCTGTCCCCAACCAAACCACCAGTGTAAACTGAGGCCTAAATGGTTCCCTGAACCAAGCTGAGCCAAGCCAATCCTGGGCACTGAGCCTTACTCTCCTCTGACCCAGCTGGGGTTGTACCCTTGTCCCACCCACTCACCCACTCTGGGCTCCTAGGTCCCTAGAGCAGCCCTGGTCACAGCTGCCCAGTTAGGTATCCAGGAATGGCAAGAAAGCACGCTACCCAGGGTGAAGTCCATATGGCGTGACCTGTTCTGTGTATCAGGTATAAAGAACACTCTTCTGGGGTTTTATCCTTGCTGGCATCTCTTAGCCCAGGTGGGGTAGAACAGGGGTAGAAGTCAGTGCAATAAGAGGCTCGTGGCTAATTTTGCTTCAAGTGACCAAGAGACCAGAGGAGGTTTGTAAAATGCATCTGAAAAGCTAAGGGGGAGTGGGAAAGGGTTTCCCGTGGCCTTCCTTTCCACCCTTCGGGTTGCTCAGCCTCCCCTCTGGGTTATCCCAGGCTCATGTGTGGAGGCTCCCTCATACCTCAGGTGTTGGTTTCGGCCCTCCGATACAGAGAAATGAAGAGCAGGGGAGGAAAAACAGAGCTGGGAAGGAGAGGAAAAAAGGAGGTGGGTGGGTAAGGAGAGAGAAAAGATGGGGTCCTGAAATTGCCTCAGTTCCCACTGAGTAATGACGCTTGCCATTTCATAAATACCCCAGCGGCCAATATCGCTGCATCTGTCAGCCACAAGGTGACTCTGCCAACAATCCCAGGGGACACATTGGGTTTTGCCCCATTTTTACATAGAAAGAAACTGCCTCAGGGAGGTTAAGCAACTTGCCCAAGGTAACACAGCTGGTCTCTTGTCCTGGGTATATGTGACTGCAAAGCTCTCAGCGGCTATAATATACAGCTTTCTGTCCTTTAAACTTCTGTTTGCATAAGTACACAGTGATTCTCCATGTGAAAGAAGTTTTCTATCTTCCTAACTGAAAGACCTACAGGCACTGATCCTCCTGTAGAGGAGCACCTTGCAAGTCAGAAACCCTCGCCTGAGAACAGGGAACAGCTGACTCGCGCCCCCTGCCGGCTGTTCCGAGAGCGATCAAATAATGTTAGGATGGCAGCGTGGACCGCCACGGGGATGCTTCACAAAGGAACAGAAAACGGCAGCCATGCTGGAGACCGTTCTGTGTTCAGAATATTCTGGTGACATGA
Organism: Daubentonia madagascariensis; assembly: GCA_023783475.1. Lineage (NCBI taxonomy): Eukaryota > Metazoa > Chordata > Mammalia > Primates > Daubentoniidae > Daubentonia > Daubentonia madagascariensis. The sequence goes on from JAKFHU010000624.1 coordinate 486,281, forward strand.
GAGGAAAGACAGGAGTGATTTCCCAGGTCTGGTTTCCTACAGGAACGCTGACAGAATCCTTCCTAAAATGCAAATGGTCTTTCAGATGGAAAAGTTGCAATGGCAGGTAAATTGTACTCACACAGCCTGAACTCAGAACACAAAGGAAAGACAAGAAATGAGATCCAATCCTTGACTAAAAACAAAAACAGTAATAAAAACCATACATAGATATATCAAAAATCTTAGCAAAAACAATATTCGAGTGTTTATTTTGTGCCAAGCACCATTCTAAGAGCTTTGTGTTTATTATTCGATTTAATCGTCACAGAAATCCTATGGGAGAATATTAATTTGTCAGATGTGGAAAATGGGAACAGAGATGTAAATAACTTGTACAAGGCTGCACAGCTAGAAAGTAGCAGAGCCGGGATAGACACAGTAAGCAAAAGGCATATGGGAGACAGATTACAGGTTAGTTCTTATCTGAAATGCATGGAACCAGAAGTGTTTCAGATTTCAGATTTTTTCAGATTTTGGAATATTTGCATATGCATAATGAGATATCTTAGGGATGGCACCCAAGTCTAAACACAAAATTCATTTATGTTTTATATATACACCTTATACACATAGGCTAAAGTTAATTTTATACAATCTTTTTAATAATTTTGTGCATGAAACAAAGTTTTGACTGTGTTTTGACTGTGACCTGTCACATAAAGTCAGGTGTGGAATTTTCTACTTGTAGTGTCATGTCAGTGCTCAGAAAGTTTCAGATTTTAAGGCATTTCAGATTTTGAATTTTCGAATTAGGGATGCTCGACTTGTATACACTTAGGTAACAAATAACACTGCCCTCCTGCATGTGTGAAATCATAGTGTTTTCTAGGAATGATGAGGTATTTGATCTGTCTATTGCTCCTTTTTTATTTCTATTCCTCCTGTAACCAAAACAAACAAACCAAGCATTCCTAAGTCCGATGGCTAAGGTTAGTCATCTCTGGCCATGGTAAAGAAGCCCAACCAACTCCCCCTCCCAGCAGTGGAATTTCTGCCCCTGCACCATGAAAACACGACCTCACCTCCTGAGCTGAGCAGCCACAGAGACCATGGGGGCAGGTGAAAGAACCTGAGGCTTGGGGCTATTTCCCTGTAAGTTACCTTTTGTGGTTTTTAAAAGGAATTTGGCATTCCAAGGAAGACAAGAACACAAATTGGCTGAAGTACAGAGACACCTGAATCTTATTCGTCAGATCCTAAGAGCCCCTGGGAGGTCAGATTTCCCACTTTGTTTTTGACTACAAGGTGCCCTTGTGCCTACTTGCCTAACAGAAGTAAATGAGTTAAGGGACCGAAATTTACTACAACTGACCTCAGTGTGACTCCTGGTTCTTCCCTAAAACATAAAGCCTTCTAGAGCATGGAGATGAAGAGAATAAAGAGAAGTAACCACGTGGCTCCTGGTGTCAGGGCGGCATGTTTTTGCTATAAAGGGGGACACCAAAGATACCCTGGACCCCAAGTCTCTACCCCAGCTAGAGGTAGGAGTTTGTGAACTGGGAAGGGAAGTCGGGGGTGGCAGTGGGAATAAGTTTAAACCTTAAAACTGAAAAATGTCCTGGGGATCTTGGCAGGGTTTTAGCCCTCACATCTGCCTTCTGAGGAGGGACTTCAGCTGACCTTCTGACAGTGTCCCCCAGTATTATGCAAGGGCAGAGTTAAGCCTTTGGCAGCAGGCTGGAGCACAGAAGTGCCAGGGACATTCTGTTAACAAAGCACAAAGAAGGAAGAAACAAACCATTCTTGTGCGCTATTCGGACTGAGCTCCATTGTGTTTATCCAACATGACAGATTTTGTTTCATTAAAAACTCCTTCATCACTGTTGACTGTAAAAGTCAAATCCCTCCGAAGATCAGAACCTGAGCCCCACTGTGGAGCAAGGATTCTGCAACTCTGCCATCAGGGAGTGAAGCCGAGAGCTCCAGTGAAAACCCAACTGCTTGGATCTGCAAGCTAGGGGGAGGGCAGGCCATTTGGCAATATCCTACCCATTCAAGGCATTACTCCTTTCCACTTGTCTGAGCAAAGTGGGAAGGAGGGCCTCCAGAAACCAGCTGGAAGGAAGTTTGCTGGGGCTCTAGTGTCACTGATTTATGGAAGCCTTTCAGGGCCAGAATGACACCATCCACCTACCTCCTGCTAATTTATATTCTCAGGGCTTTAAATCATGGTGACAGCCCCGCCAGGCACTCTGACCAGTCAAGGGCTTCCAGGGCCCTGCGGGGGGCAGAGAACCTACAGCTGCACTGCAGGCTACACCCCTACCTTCCCCAAACACACTCTCTGCTCCTGCTGCTCTCCGGCCCTTTGCTCAATCAGATAATCCGCGGAGCAATGACCTTCTTTTCAGTGACTTAGAAGCTCCCTCAACTGAAAAAATTACAGAAGTTAGAAAAAATTATTGACATTATGACTCACCCCTACCTCCTACTATTGCGAAGCTTCAAAGCAAACACCTGCTACTGTAAACAGAATAAATGGTAAATCACTAAGATACCTAAATTCTTTGTTAAACAAATTCTACCACACCACTTAAATCTTGCCGGACTAGAGGAATTTTCAATTGCCCATTATGTCTACCCCAATGTCTACCCCACTTTTAAATGTTACACCAAACTTTTGAAGTGTACCGCCTCTTGCAAAAAAAAGAAAGACAGGAAGTCAGACCACAGCACACTAGAAAGCCTGATTATTTCTGAGGAGCATCACAGTAGCTTGCTCTCCGTATGGTAGTTACAGTCAAAAGCACAAAAAAAAAAAAAAAAGAAACAGAAATAAGGCAGAAAATGAAAACCAGGTTGGCTAGAAATTTGAGAAAGGCTTTACAAAGCAATGTGACAAGGAAAAGAGAAATTTGAGGACAATTTCTTCTCTGAGATCAGAGCTGCATTCCACAGCTAAAGTTAACGTGGGCCCTGCAATTGTCAGACAGCCAGCATTTATTATGCTGCCACTATATGCCTGGCCTTGTGTTTGGAATTAGAGGTCACTTCTGAGTTTATCTGGGCTCTTCTAGAAAAAGAAATCCACCCGTATAAATTTAAATCATCCGTATTGCTATGTGGCTTTTCCTGTCCTGCTTGTGAGAGAGGGGATTCTGTTTTTGATATAGGGAGGCCAGAGATGCACTGTGATCCATAGACTCAACTCAAATAAGAACTTTAGGAGCCCTGGATCTTGGCCAGGATGTGCCCTAACTTGCTTTATGTACAATACACTGTCATATCACTGTTTTCTCCAAAACTCCCATCAGGAAGCAAATGTTATGACTGATTTCAAAGGGCACAGTGGGGAGCCCATGCTACCTGGAAGCAGGCTGTGGGAGGTACCCTCTTCTAATACTGCATCATTCGATTGTCCCATGGGGAGTTGGATTCTGAGTTTTACTCTAATATGATCAAAGCAGTAATTGGGGTGGGTGCCATAGTAAAAAAAAATGTGGGGAGGATCTGATTAGGACTATCTGAATTTATATCCTATTTGAGGAAATACACATTTGAATAGTTGATAGCTCCAAAACTCTAATGATTCTATGTGCTATTGGAATTAGTAAAAGAAATATGAGACCAAGAATAATTACATGACCAGCTGTGGGCAGTGTGGGACTTCAGACAAAGCAGAGGTCAGCATGAGAAGGCATGGGCTTTGCCTTTTGGAGGATGGGGCCAATTTTGGACAGAAAAATGCAAAGGCAAAGGAATTGCTGCCATAGAGTCTCCCTTTGCGTCAAGCAAAGACACGAAGTGAAGATGAAGCCAGCTGGTTTCCCAGGGCAGTGTGATTCACCCAGTGGTGAGGAAAGTTCGCTTGAGGGAGTAATGGAAGGTGGGGACAGTGGAGCTCATCAATAATATAGGAGTCACTGAGGATATATAAAGGGGAAATGAAGATCGTACTAACTTTTTTACAAATATAACTCTGGCATCAAAGCATGGAAAGGATAGGAATGAAGAAAGAAGGAAGGCAGAGAAAGCTTCTGGGAAGCCCATAACATCAAGTACTGCAGAGCTGGACACAGAGAGGAAGGGGTAACGAAAGACACACCTTCACATCCAAAATGGTGAGATTCCGTGTCTGGGTGACTACGGGAAACGTAGGAAGAATGAAGATGATGTGGATATTTAGAGCCTCTGTGTGTCCAACTAACATGGTAGGATTTCTCATAGAAGCTTTCCTAGCTGCCAACATTATTGCATCCAAATTCTGCTTTCAAATCAGAGTCCAATTCCTACAAGTGAGCAAAGGCCTCTGAGACAAAGCCACTGGAGAGTTTGGGGGAAATGGGGCCTCACTGGTGGCTGTTTTCATTAGGATAAGTTTCAAGAGCTCTAACAGAGACTCAAAATAATCACAAGGTAGACATCTATCGCTCTCTCTCGTAGTCATCCAGGCAAATAATAAGTCAAGGCTGGTGTGGCAGCTGCACGGTGTCTAAGACCTGGTTCCTCCTTTCCAGTTGCCCTGCCAGTTAGCATGCTCCAAACTGGCTTCCCTCCCCCTTGCATGTTCTAGGCAGCAGGATGGAGGAAGGGGTAGAAAGAGACCATACCCTTTGATACCTTCCTTTTAAGGATATGATCTAGAGGTTACACCCAATAATTTCACTCACAACCCTTTGGCCAGAACCAAGTATGTTGCCACATCTAGGAAATGCAGTCTTGATCCTGGGCAGCACAGATGCAAATCTTATCACTATGAAAGAAAGAATGGATGGGTATTGGGGCTCCACTTGCAGTTATGGCTACCAGAGCACTTCATCTAAAGCAATACATCACATCATTTTTGAGCAGTGTAGAAAAAATGGTCCAAGAAAATGGTGGTCTCATTAACAGAAACAAAAGGATGGGAAGGGGAACCAGCAATTGATCTAACCAGATGATTCATTCATTTTGGAATGTTTAATGGGCCTCCCCAGGGACATTGGCATGGGGCTATTTAGAGACCTGGCACTTTAGCTCGGGAAAGAAGACAGGTTTAGAAATCCAAATGGCAGTCATGATGGCGGAGACCAGGAATGGGCTCCAATGGGAGTGAGAGGATGTGCCTCATCTGGGACAGTCCAGCGGGTTTCAGTCACAGTGCTGTATGTCCCAAAACTGTCCCCAAAGACATTGTAAATCCTACTCTCCATCAGCACTCCTTGTTCCGAATGGCACTGGTGCTTAACCTTGGGGGGAAAGTGTTCCTTCTTTCTATTGAGTCTGTATCTGAAGACTTGATTGACAATGACTCCTCCTAACCAAGCAAGCTGGCAATTTCTTGGTGTAAGTCCCTTTCTGTGCACGCTGGCAGGGGGGAGAGGGGCAAAGACAGGTTGAGAATTTCCAAGTCACCTACTGCAGCACAAGGTGACTTTTCTTTGGCAGTCATTAGTGTCTTTGAGGATCCTGAATTTTCCACCCCCCATCGTTCAGTTATCCATTTTTAAAGTGTTTGCATCAATAAGTAGAATATCGGCTAACTGGACTAGGTGCCAGCACCTTGACCCTGGTGGTAGAGATGGATCTCTGGCCATTGGGAGTGAAGTTAGCTCCAGGGTATAAAGTGGCCCCCTGTTCCAGGGCTGCTTGGCAGAGTTTTGCTGGGGAGCCAGCAGCCCACCCCTCTTGAAGACAGATGTAAATATCAAGTGCTGAATCGATGTACACAAAATGTGGCAAAAACAGGAGGATTCTAACCCATAAATCTGCAGAAAACTCTCAAAATTACAACTGCAAGAGCACTGTTTAGGCTGGTAACATTCTGAGCATCAAAAGATAAAGTTTTATATAAATTATGTCTGTCCTGGGGAAAGTTCAGCAGTGTCATATAGGATGTTTGGATTCACCTGGGGTGCAGAGTAAACCAATAGTAAAATGAAATCAAGGTAATGTTTAATAGTTTGGGTTTCTTTTACCTTTATCTAGGTACAGCTAGCAGATACGATGATGCTTTTTTAAAAAAATAGTTTTGTGAACTGAGGCAAATATGATAAAGAGTCATGTGATGTATTTGCGTCCAGGATGGAGGGAAACTATTTATAATATTTACTGAGTATGTATAACATGCTAGACACTTTACATATGCTATCTCTTTTATTATCCCAACAATCCTAAGAGCTGGGTTTTGTCATTTCTGTGCTACAAATGAGGAACCCAAAGCTCTGAGAGGTTAAATAACTTGCCCAAGGTCACACAGCTAGTAAGTTGTGTGCTCAGGATATGAGCTCAGCTCAGTCTGGCTGTAAAGCCATGTTCTTTACACTGCAACTTACTTCCAAAGGAAGGAGGTTTAAGAATAATCTTTGCAGAATTTGTATCAGCTTAATATTTATGCCATATTGTTTTCATAGAGCAGAAAAAGATAAAATTTAGGAGTGAGGTATTGGATACCATTTCCTAGGTTGAATGAGGAGTGGCAAGAACACACTGTCAAAAAGAAATGCACCAGGTACACATGAAGAGGAACCATTTATAGGTAGTACACAAAAGGGTGAAAAATTATCATAAAGGGAATCTACCCAGAATTTTTTATTAGAAAGTGTTATAAAAAAATCTTGAAAGTAGAGTTTCTATAAAATGTAGTATCTATAGATCAGAAAGAGAAGATATTAAGAGAGAAATTTTTAAAACTAAAATAAAAATAAAAATGCAAAATTAATATTACACATGGTATCCAATTAACTTATTAAAAGAAATAAGAAACCTAGCAGAATGACTAAAATTAGAGAACAGAAACACCAAATGTCAGTAAAGTTTAAAGCAGCTGGAACTGAACCATGATACACTGCTATTTGGAGCATAAATTCTTCTTCGGTCTTTTTGGGAAACTATTTGACATTATCTACTAAAGCTAAACATACACCATAAACTCTGATTTAATAATCCCACTCCTAGGTGGATACTCAAGACAAAATGAGGCATGAGTCCACAGAAAGACACGTACTTGATCATTTGTACCAATTGTATTTAGCCAAAAACTGGAAATAAGCCAAGTATCTGTTAGCCATAGATGGGTATTTTTGCTCTCTTGGCTTTTAAGGCCTTCCATGATTTTCTGTTGTTTAACTGATCAAATTTTATTTCCCATTCCTATTCCCTAAAGCTCATAGTTCCAAACAGGTAAGACCTTTCACAGTCGTGGGTCCCCACTGGGTGCAGTAGGGAAATATGTTCATGATTCTGCACATTCAAAGCAGCCAGGTCAAAGGATGGACAATACTTGGGAGTTGGAAACAGAGAATTAATTGCCCTGGAAAGGTCTGCAAGTTTACCTGCCTGGAGCGAGGTGTTTACATTTCAAAGGCTAATAAAACCTGAATCCATTCACTTCCATTCCAAAAGGCTGTAACAGTCCAGGGACACCAGTGTTGTAATTCAAAAGAGGAAGCAGTCAATTCACAAAAGAGCTAATAAACATATAAAAATGTTCAAGCTCACCAATACAGAAAAATATACAACAAAATGTTTATTGATTTGGCAAAGAGTTTTTAAATTTTTAAATATTCAGTGTTGGAAAGGCAGAGTTGAGCCTTCTCACACACTGGGGGAGGAAAGTACTTTGGCAAGAATTTATTAAATTCCTTAACTCATGCACAGTAGTTGGCCCTTTTTAGAATTGTCTGAAGGAAATATAGTGGATCCATGCAAAGATTGCAATTTCAAGGAGCTCAGGACAGGGTCATTTTTGATAGAAAAACCTAAGAGTCCAACAATAGGAAGTTGGATAAATAAATTATGGTATATCTATCCATTTTGAAATGCTATAGGAAAATATTTAATGACATGAAAAATGTTCACAAAATATTGTTCAGTGAAAACAAGTTGTAAACCTTATGCAAAGTGTGTGAATATATAGGTAAATATTGTACATGTATACACGAATACTAGCATCAAAAACAAAATTACAACAAATTTTGTTATAGATCTAATTGGCTTTTATTGGCAACTCATGTATCAGGGCAGCCTCCATTCTACAAAATAAAATGAGAGCTCCCCCTGAGTAATGGCAAAACAGTGGGTTTTGTAAAGTAGGAACAAGGAAACAGAACAATAGGAAAAAAGCTGATTGGTTAACATCAGGTTACCTTGGGTTACTTTTGTTGTAAGTGTTAAATTAGAGGCGAACTTCCTTATTATGCTGACTCAGCTAGACCGGTATCTCCTGTTTTCAGGAAAAACAGGTCTGTTTTGGAATCTATCTCCTTCCTTAAAGTTTCAGTTTGATTATGTGGTATTTAGCATGAGTGACTCCATTTTGGTTTGGTCTAGTCTTTTGCGGCCTAGTGCTGGAGCTCAGTCCAAGGCGAGCTCCAAGGCCTCCCACAATTTTCATTTAAAAATAGAAAAGCACTAGAAGCCCATATTACCGAATTGGTGGGCATACAGGATATTTAAATTTCTTCCTTCTGCTTATTTATATTTTTTAAGTTTTACAAAATTAATGCTCATTAATTTAAAAAAAATTATTATATTTAATAACATAAAGGAGCCAACTGAGAACTAGATGCAGCTTGGCGGTTACCCGGGCGGGATGCTCTGTCCTGAGCTCAGCTCCTCACCCACATCCCTTGGGCCCAGAGCCAGCTGTTCCTCCTTCTTAGTCCCCTACCCTGGGCTTCTCAGGCCTTGAAAGCCACAAGTCTTATAAGTCTCTGTAGGAAGAGACAGGAAGCACAGGGTCTTTCTGATACTTCTGCCAGGCAAGTGAGATGTGATCCTACTAATGTCTCTGGACCCCGATGCTGCCTCCATACATGGATCAGGTTTTACAGTACAGTATTAACAGTTCAGTCCACCATGGGTTAAATAGGTGCGTGGAAGCTGGCCACCACCTTACCACAATACACAACATTGTTTCTATGAGACTACATTCCAGATTCCAAACATCTGGCTATTAGTGACTTGCGGCACCTAACACACAAGTTAAGTGGGAACTGCCTGTATAAAGCTTTCAGTAAATTGGAATTGTTCAATCAGAGCCAGCAATGAGGATTCCTCAAAGAAGAGCTGTTCTCAAAGTTTCCACTGCCAGCATCTGCCTTTTGCTATTGTCCCTTCGTAGTGACCCTATGATAGAAACAGAAAGCCTTTACAGAAGGTCCACGGCAACATTACAATGGAGTCAGTGAGCACACACTGACCTTGCCCGTTAGGATGAGGGGACACAGGAGCCCATTAACTCTGCCCTAGTCACTGCCTTATCAGAGTCACTTACTGCAATGATGACACCACAGGGCCCCATTGGGGATGTTGTGTTGGGGGGCCTTGTACATTGGCCAGCGAAGCCATCCTAAAGTCAGGGCCAGAGCAGGAGCACAGGGAGCGCAGCCTGAGCTGACTATGCTGTGCTGAAGTTCAACAAGTCTATCGGCCCCCTCCAGCCCTCAGCCACTCTTGCAGGGTTGTGACAGTCACTCCCAGCCGCTGGCTCTGGAACCATCCTCCCATACCCCCCAGTTGGCTCCTTCAGGGACCAGTCACTCACATGGAGACAAAGAAGTTTTTCTTTGTTCCCTAAAGAAGGTAAATATGCAAATGAAAGTGGGCAGCGGTGTGAAAGGGAAAAGCACGGGAGACAAGAGGCCTGTGCTAGGGTTCCCCACCTGCTACAAGGGTTTGGCAGAGCCCTGCAGACTAGACACTTCCCACTGACCAGCAGCTGACTGGTCAAACCTAGGATCTCTTTTCTTTAATTGCTTGCTAATGAACAACACTGTACCTATCCCTCATCATCCTAAGAAAACCCCATTTTACCAAAGAGAGAAGGGGGTGATTATTTAACCTCTGAAAAAGGAATCCCAGAGGCCTCCTTTGAGTGTTAACTTGTCTCCTACATCTGGCTTCTTGAGATGAGCTTCCAGACCAAATCAACACCCTGAACAGTTCTCTAGACTAGGGGACTCAGCAAACTATGGCCTTTGGGCCTTTTTGTAAATAAAGTTCTATTGAAACACAGATACTTCCATTTGTTAACTATTGTCTATGGCTACTTTTGTGCTGCAGAGGCAGACTTGAGTAGTTGCAACAGAGGCCATATGACAAAGCCAAAAATGTTTTCTGTCTGACTCTTTACAGAAAAACACAGCCAATCTCTGCTTTAGACAGTGAAAGGCTGTTGAAGCTTATCTGTTGCCCCGGCATAGTCCCCAGCAATTTCACCAACACTCACATCACAAAAGCTGTCCACTGTTTTTCAAGGAAAGGAGCAGACAGGTTGGGGAGGTGGGGACAGGGGACTTAGAGGAGAAACAAGTGAAAGAGAAGGAAAGACAATTTAAGATCTTCAGAAAAAGAAAAAGCATCTCAAAAAATTCATAATTCATAAGAATATATAATTCAATATACAAAATTATGATCCTAACATAAAGTTTTAACTACTGCCTAAATCACAGTACATCTGTTACAGGCCAACAGGCATAATAAAAATTATAATAACTATAGTAAACCACCTTGGATTTCTGCAGTGCCTTCTCTTCTAGTAAGTTCAAAGCACTTCCTTCTAATCTTTCATCTACCTTCATAACATTTATGAGAACTGTTCTCATTTAACAGATGAGAAAACAAGTTAAGCTATAACAAAATTGGATTTGAGGTTTCTTAACTTCAGATGACCATATAATTTTTCATCTAATAAACCAGTACTCTTTTTGTGAGCAAATGGGGGAGGGTGCAATTAATAATTACACTTGGACAACAGGTGTACACCAGAACTGTCCCAGGCATGCATTAATTCTCACTTTAATCACCTGCATTCCAGAGAGAAAATGGAATAAGGAAAGTTTGATATGATTTTCAGCACGTCAAATACCCACAAACTTACTTCTTAGGAGTATAGAATGTAGAAAACAGAGAACCGAGGTTGATGTACAGAAACTTCACAAGTCCACAAGAAGTAGCTGAGCTGCCTAGCTTGAAGCCTGGGGCTACAAAGCTATTAGCACATCAACCTATAATTAAGACCAAAGCAGGAAGAGTTCTGAGGAGGGAAGGGAAAGGAGACAGAGAAGCAATACTTGTAGCCAAAATCACTCTGACAGCCACAGGTAATCCTAGCCTCCATGGGGGAACCCAGGCCCAGAGCTCAAAGCCTGTGTTTTTCCATAAGAATGTGGAAGAGTGGAAACGGATTTTTCAGATTCTTCTTGTGTGTTGGCAGAGAGAGGAAGGAGGGAGACAGGAGGGGAGAACTATCAGCCTTTGTTGGCTATTCATCTTTCTGCCATAAAGGAGACACCCCATAAATGTTTGATGAATAAATGATTGATTGAATGTATTTCCCCGAAACAGATTTAAGTGATGGAGTTATTAGCTTCAATATTGGAATAGCATTTGTAGTCATAGACCAGGTATTCAGAGAGTTCCACAAGGTGTACTATTTTCCTCCACTTTAGTCCAGATCCCTCTCCCAAGTCCTGTGAAGTTAGAATAACAGTAATATGTATAAAATTATATTATAGGATTGATGTGATGAATAAAAGTGTTTATATATATAAGGTGCTTAGAATAATACCTGTCCCACTGTAAACATTATATAAGTGGATATTATGGTGATGGTGGTGGTGGTGGTGGTGGTGGTGATGAAATCCAAGCACCATGCCACGATTTCAAATGGCCTAACATACATGCAGTTTGAGCCCCAGAAGGAGTAAAAAAGAGAGAATAGGGCAGAAGAAATATCTGAAGACCTAGTGCCCAAGAATTTTCCAAGATTTAAAAAAAAAAAAACCCACAGGTCCTAGAAGTCCAGAGAACCCCAAGCAGGATCAGCACAAAGAAAAACACACCTGAACATCATAGTCAAAATGCTAAAAACTCAAAGATGAAGAGAGAAATCTTGAAGGCACACAGAAAAAATTACTTATGTGGGGTAAAAAGGAATAATAATTGTAGCTGATTTCTTGGCAGAATCCACGGAAGGCAGCAGGCAATGGAGACACATCCTTATAGTACTGCAAGAAAAAATCCTGTCAACCTTGAATTCTATACCAAGCAAAAACATCTTTCAAAAATGAAGGCAAAATATTAAAAAAAAAGAAAAAAAATTTCAAGAAAAAAATGAAGGAAAAATAAAGATTTTTTCAAACAAGCAAAAGCTTAGATAATGTACTGCTGGCATGCTCTACAGAAATGCTCAACAAAGTTCTTCAAGAAGAAGGAAAATGATCCCAAGTGGAATGTGGGATCTCAAAAAAAGAAAAAGGAAAGAAAAAGATTGTCAAATATGGTAAATATATAAGTAAATATAAAAGCAACTTTTTCTTTCTGACAGTTTTTGATTTTCTAAAGCAGGGATCACAAATGAATGACCACCCAAAGGCCAATTCCTGCCTGCTGACTGTTTTTGTAAATAAAGTTTTATTGGAACACAGTCATGTTCATTTATCTCTGCCTCATCTATGGCTGATTTTGTGCTACAATAGCAGGGTTAAGTAGTTGCAATGGAGACTGCATGGCCCTCAAAGCCTAAAATATTTACTGTCTAGCTCTTTACAGGAAGTTTGCCAACCTCTGGTCTAAAGCCAAGAAAAACCAATCTATTATGGGTTTTATAATGCATGTAGACATAATATTTTATGGCAACAAGAGCACAAAGAATGGAAGGCAGAAATGAAGGTATACTGTCGTATGGTTCTTGTACTATACATGAAGGAAGACTGTGCTAAGTTAAAGATGTATATTGTAGATCCTAGAGCAACCACTAAAAAATAATAATAGAACAAGGAGGCATAGCTAATAAGCCAAGAGCAGAGATAAAGCACGACTGTAAAAAGTATTCAATTACTCCAAAAGAAGGCAGAAAAAAAGGAAGATGAAACAAAGAACAGACTGGACAAAAATGGGGGGGTGGAATGCAAGATAGTAGATTGGCCCCAACTGTATCAAGAATTACATCAGATATAGGGTCCAAACACTGCAATTAAAAAGCAGCAATTGTCAGGTTTGTGGGTTTTTTTTAACAAAGCAAGTTTCAATCTATGTTGTCTTCAAGAAACCCACTTTATAAAGACATAAGTAGTTTAGAAGTAAAAGTCTGGAAAAACATATGCCATGCAGACACTAATCAAAAAAAGCTAGAAAGCCTATCTTTATAGCAGACAGTAGAATTCAGGACAGAGAATATTACCAGGAATAAAGATGAACATGATATTATGATGAGGAGGTCGATTCTTCAAGAAGACATAACAAGACTAAACATGTGTGCCCCTAATTACAGAGCTTTAAAACATAGGAAGCAAAAGCCGATGGAAGGGAAAATAGACAAATCCAAAATTATAATGGGGGATTCCAACATCTCTCTCTTATTAATTGATAGAACAAGTAGACAGAAAATCAGTAAGGATAATAAAACACTGGCAACCAACTAGACCTAATTGATATATACAGAACACTTCATCCAACAACAGCAGAATTCACATTCTTTTCAAGTGCTCACGGAACATTCACCAAGATAGACTACCAACTGGGCTGTAAAACAGATCTCAATAAATTTAAAAGGATTGAATTCATACAAAGTATGTTTTCTGACCACAACATAATTAAACTAAAAATTAATAACAGAAAAAAATTTATGTTAGCCAGGGTTATCTAGGGTGTAGAGAAACAGCCTTCTCATACATTGCTGACAGAAGGGGAAATTAGCACAAATTTTCTGAAGGTTAATTTGTCTCCATGTATCAGGAACTTAAATTTTAAATCCCCTTTAATCCAGCTATTCTATTTCTAGAAATTTATGCTAAGGAAATAGCCATGGATACGGATAGTGACTTAAGTACCACACCAAGCCTGGAGTCTCGGGATTGGAATGACACTGTCCTCCTGTCCACACTATGGGAGGGTGTGAGACCTCTTGACAATAGCAAAAGTCCTGCCACTAAGTAAGTCAGCCCCCTGGCATGGGTCCCCAGGACACCCCCCTCTGGCAGGTCTAGAAGCCAGATCCAGAAAATAGGATCTGAGTGCAGAAAATAAGTTAAGTGCTTTTCTACAACAAAGAACATTGTTAAAGAATAGGATCAGAAAATAAGTTAAGTGCTTTTCTACAACAAAGAACATTGTTAAAGTTTTAGTGTATCCATTCCGAAAACATTTTTTAAAAACTGTAGAGATTATTTCTTTTGTGTTCCGTACTGCTGGGACCTGGACCTTGTTTTCTTGGGAGGCCACTCTTGGAGGCCAGTGGCCATGCTGTGAGGGAGCTACAGCAACGTGAAGAGTTGAGAGGTGCAGGAGTTCTGGCTGACATCCCAGCTGAGGGCCCAGCCAACAGCCAGCATCCACAGCCAAACTTATGAGCGACGAGCCTCAGATGGCTCCAGCCAGTCTTTTAGCTGCCCTAGCTAATGCCACCTGCCACTGTCCCCACTAAGCCCTGCCCGGCTTGCAGATTGGTGAGCAAATCAAATGATTGCTGATGTTTTAAGCCACTGAGTGCAGGATGGTTTGTTACTCAGCAGTAGATAACTGGAATGCCCCCTCAAACCTGCTCTGATAAAAGCGCTTATCTACCCCATTATTTAGGGGAAAACCCAATTCTCATCTATCAGCAAATCCAGTTGATTCTGTCTTCAAAATACATCCAGAATCCAACCACCTCCTACCACTTCCCTCCCTACCCCCTCCAAGCCTCTACCATCTTTCAGGATTGTGACAGCAGCCCCTAACAGCTCACCTGTGTCTAGGCCTTGCCCCTCTGGCCTACTCTTCATGAGTCTTTAGCAGGCCCAGTGTCTCTTTTGAGTAATTCTTGTGCCCAATCCCTTAATGGCATCATGTCTCACTCAGAGTGGGAAAAAAAGTGCTTTCAGTGGCCCCCATACTCTGCCCTACACCCATTTGCTCACTTACTGTGCTGTGCCCCATGCCTCCTGCCCAGCATTCTCCCACCTCAGCATCTTTATTCTCCTGGAGGGCTCCTCCCCCAGGTAGCCACAGCCTTTGTTCCCTCCCTCTTCCCTTCAGGTCTCTGCTCAAACATCTCTTTCTGGAAGAATCCCACCACCACCCTACTTAAAATGGCATCACCCCTTCCCCCAATCCAACCCAGCATGCCTGACCCCCTGGATGTCGGTTCTCCCATTGTACTCACCACCCCGACATACTACATATTTATTTACTGGACACATCCTGTCTCCTTCCACAAGCAAGTGTTGCTCCATGAGAGCAGGAACTCTGCTTTCTTTACTGCTGCTTCCCCAGGAACCAGAACAGCACCTGGAACTAAGGGGCATGCTATGAATATTTGCCGAACAGATGTATGAATGAATGAATTACTTTGAAACTGATGTCAAAGGGCACTGTCAACACAGAGGTGAATGAGTCAGAATAGTCCCACCTTTGTTCCTGCTTCCCTAGGATAGTTGTTTTTTTTTTAATACACAACACAGCACAATTTGACTTCTGTAAGAGAAAATCCATCAACAAGTTAATGACAAGGAAAATACTGAGGGATTTTCCTCACTGCTGGACACACTCAGTTGTTTAGTAAAACATTTAGAAAAATACCCTCCCTCTTCCTTCTACCTCTAGGCTTCCTGACATTCCTTGGAGATGTTAAATCTAAACAACAAACACTCAAGACAACCATTCCACTGAACTGAATGTTTATAAATACAATCTTGATGGAAGTGACCTTCGAGGTAGAATAGTACACACTGAAGTCACCTTGATTTCCTGCTGCTCTAGAAACCACTTCCTATGCTAAGTACAAAATATGCATGATTTTATCTGTGTTAAGAAAGAAAAGTCACAAAATTAAATTATAGTGATAGCTTATCTTATGCATAGGCCATTTTTCTTTTATTAATAACAACTAGAAGACTTTTTAAATCACAGAAGTAATCCATATACCTTATAGAAAAATTAGAAAACATAAATTAAAAAGAACATCATAATTCAAATTCCCACCTTGCAGAGATAATAATTATTACCATTTTGATGCATATCCTTTTACCATTTTGTCAATGTATCCATCCACATATCTATATTTTTTCTTGTTAAAATGGAACTACAACAAAACAAGCTTGAAGTCTGTTTAAAGTCTGCTTTTCCCCTTAACACACAGGAAGACTTCAAAGATGGGTAGAGCCTATACAAGTCCTCAATGGGGGTTCTCACTTCTTCCCATGTACAACATTGTATCTTTAGGGAAAAGATCTCAACACACAGCTCAGGACACCTGGCTCCTGGTCCACGTTCAGTAGAGCATTAGATGATAGGACCTTGGATAGAGACACTTTCATTCTTAGAGACTTTGTTTTCCCATCTGTTAAAATGGGACAGAGAACTACTACAGCTAGGCACAGATAAACTGCATGGCTTCTTGGGTGCCAAAATGTTAAGGAATAGAAAATGACATTGTATTTTCAGGGGTGGCATCATACTGCCACCCCTAGGCTCATCAGAGATGTCCTCAAAACTGCTGAAGCCCAGGACACCCTAGATCCCAGCCACATGTATTCAAAAGCCGGGTAATTTACATGCCAGTGGGCATTCTTGCAGAAAATGCCATTCATTCTCTCATTCATTCATTCACTCACTCATTCACACACTCACTCAACATATATGCATTCAACACCAACCCTGTGAAGTGCTAGGAAGAAGAGTTAGAAAGGCACGCCTGATACTTGCCTTCAAGGAACTCGAGTCCAGCTGAGCTTGGTGGTGCACGCTTGTAATCCCAGCTACTCAGGAGGCTGAGGCAGAAGGATCTCTTCAACCCAGGAGTTCGAGTCCAGCCTGAGCAAGATAGTGAGACCCTGTCTTGCTGTGACCAGGGAGTCCATGAAAAATTTCATGGAAGAAGTGACACCCTGAGTCTTGAAGAAGGAACCGGAGCACAATGATTAGAGAACAAGGTTGGAGAAGGGGGACAAGGAGATTAGGGGAAAGGACCCTTAAAGAACAGAAAGGCACCTGCGTCAAACCCTGGAAAGGATAAGTGGCTCTGAAGCACCAGAACAAGGGTGCGGAGTGTGCCCGGCAGCAGCATGGCTGGGCCTGATGGAGAGGGGATGCCAGCTTCCCAGCCAGAAGAATCCCGGCTCCACCTACACTCAGCCATTCACTCTGCGGGGGCCTTGGACTAGCCAGACCTCCAGCTCTGAGCTTCTCCTTATCTCCAAAATGGAAATCCTGAAACCCACTCCTTGCAGGGTTTTTCCAAGGATTAGGGAGTATGAAAAGTGCCTGCCTGTAGAGGACATTCAATATGATAATGAGTTATTGTTATGAAAAGCAAGTTGGAGTCAGATTAGAGCTAGAATGCTAAATTGTTTTTTACCCTATGAGCAATGGGGGTCATGGAAAGATTTTAAACAGGGAATTACACAGTTAGATTTGTGTTTTACAGAGCTCTCTGTGGACCTGACTGTTAATTAAACCCGGAGCCTCCTGAAATTCTGTCTAGACTATTCTGTGTAAATGTGTATGTGTGCTTTACTGGAGGGAGGGTCCCTAATTTTCATTAGGTCTCAGTGAGCCTGTGACCCCATAAATGCTGAGAACCACAGCCCAAGGGAAGGATATGTCACACAAGATGGGATGAGCAGGAGAGGGAGGTGGGAGAAATGAGAAGATGCCATATTGTAAAAATATTTAAGCTGACCTGCGGAGAGGACCACACAGTGAGAAACTGCAGCCCCCTGCCAATAGCCATGTGACCCATCTTGGAAGTAGGTCCTCCAGCCCCAGTGTTAAACCTCAGGTGACTGGGAATTCAGCCAACATCTTAACTGCAGCCTCACAAAAGACCCCAATCCTTAAAGTCCTTTAAATGGCCTATAAAAAGAGAGAGAGAGAGACCCAAGCCATAAGCACACAATTAAGTATCTCTAGATGACTGGCCCATACATATATGAAATAATAAATATTTATTATTTTAAGCCCCTCATTTGGGGGTAATTTGTTACAGACCAAAAGATAACTGATACATTCCTCTAACTTACTACAACTCTATTCCTGGGCATCACTGCCTTTGGTTCATTTGAGAATCAAGTTTTCATGATAAACTCCTTTATAATATTTCCACTCATAGACCCAGGCAAACTGACTTCAGAGCCTAGCTCTTAATCACGCCAGTCCACTACCTCCTACCTTCCTTTATGTAATAACATAACATTGTACAGTGCTCTACAATGAACAAAATGTTTTTATATACATAATCACACTCCATCCCCATAGGAACCCTGGGGTAGGAAAACAGTTACTGTTGTATTTCTCCATTTTTCATTTAATAAAACTGAGGCTTAGAAAAATTGAAATGATTTGTCCAAGATCACACAGGTACCAAGTGGTAGCCAGGACTCAAACCAGGTCTTCTGACTCAAAATCTCAGGCTCTTTCTGTATGAGTCAGCTTGGACTGCCATAACAAAGTAGCACAAATTTGGCAGCTTAGACAACAGAGATTTATTGTCTCACAGTTCTGGAGGATGGAAGTCTGAGATGAGGTGTTGGTAGGGTTGGAACTTCCTGAGGGCATCAAGAGAGAATCAGTTCCACAGCCCTCTCCTAGCTTCTGGTGGTTGCTGGCAATCCTTGCACATTCCTTGGTGTGTAGATGCATCACTCCAATGTCTGTCTCCATTGTCACATGGTGTTCCCTCCCTGTGTGTCTCTCTTCTCCTCTTATAAGGACCAGTCATATTGGATTACGGGCCCACCCTAATGACCTCATCTTAACGTCTTAATAATATCTGCAAACACTCTTTTAAAGACCTTTTCAAATAAGGTCACATTCACAGGTATGGGGGCTTAGGACTTCAACGTATCTTTTTGGTGGGATACAATTCAACCCATAGCACTTCCATAAAGTATTATATATTCTCCCTTAGCAGACAATCTATAGAGCATCATTGGTCTGGGCCTAAACTGTGGATTCTTGGAATCACCCAGCTGGTATGGTCTTTCTTTGTCACATACTACAGCTTGGGAAACAAGCATTCTGAAAGAGTGCATTAGTGAACCCACCAGGGGGCACCACTTGACCAGAAAATAACTCAAGAATACTGGTGGTTTTATTAAATTCCTGTAAGTAATTTGTTCCTTAACTTTATTTCTTAAATTAGGAACTTTATATTTGGTAACCCAGAGAGAGGCAAAGACTTCCTGATTCTTCAATCATGGGTTTCCAAGCAGCTTTAAAACTCATTGTCCCCCGCCACCACCATATGTAGTAGTAAATTACTGGTAGATCCACCAGACCCTTGAATCTCTCTGGAATGCCAGGGAGCGCTAAATTAGAGGGGTCAGGAGCTCCCCACTGGATCCGAGATTCATGTAACATCACACCTCTAACAATAAGTTGAAGAGCAGGATGGCCAGTCTCTCCAGGGCTAGGATCAATCTCCTATCTCTGGGAGGTAATTTTCAACTGTAAGCAAAGCTGCACAAGAAGAGAAATCTGCACCAGGCTGCCACTTCCTTGTTGGCCCCATTACTCCCCCATCCTTCCTGCTCACATACACATCCCACAAACCCCAATGCATACTAGGTCCCAAAGAGCCCCCAAGTTCTAAAACCACTTCTCCCACAAACAAAATTTCCAGTTCCCTTGAAATGTCCAGTTCCTTTCTTCCAACTATTGAGTAAGGAAAGGCCTCTCCTTAATGTAAATGAAATGTGCAATTCTTTCAGAACGATCAAGAAGGGAACCGGAAGGAGAACTCACAGAGTAGCCTCAGTATGAGCAGTCAGTCCTGGCCCTGAGTGGTGAGTCTGTTCCCTGGGATTCTGGTGCTTAGCCCTTAACACAGACTGGCTCATCTGAGATGGTTTAAAGGCTCAACATATCCTCTCCACGGTTATCCTTACTGTGTCCTTACAAGTGCTGCCATCACTCGTTCATTCATTCATTCATTCCTTCCACAAATATTTGTTGGGCACCTAAAATGTGCCTAGCACTAACGCAGGTGCTAAAGGAGAAAAAAAAAGACAAAAAAGAGAACCACCAAACTCAGGTCTCTTCCCTCACAGACAATGCAGTGGCGTCCTCACAGCTCACCGGGACCTCAAACTCCTGGGCTCAAGTGATCCTCCTGCCTCAGCCTCCCGAGTAGCTGGGACTACAGGTGGGCACCACCATGCCCAGCTAATTTTTCTACTTTTGGTAGACATGGGGTCTTGCTATGTTGCTCAGGCTGGTCTTGAACTCCTGGCCTCAAGCAATCCTCCCACCTCAGCCTTTCCAAAGTGCTAGGATTACAGGGGTGAGCCACCATGCCCAGCCAATTCCTAGAGAATTGTGGCAGGAAGGTAAAAAAAAAAAAAAAAAAAAGGAACTGAATAGATTGTGCTTTAAGAAGGAAATCAACCATCTCAACAGAGAGGATCAAGGAAAAGTTGTTAGTCAAGATCCTCCCTAAGAAAGGTGAGAGAATGCAGGAGGGAGGGTGAGACTCGGAAAAAAGCAGGGGGGGGATCAAGGCCCCCTTTCCACTGCTTTTGGAGGCAGCTCTTGCTTGCTGAATTTTGGTCACTCGCTCTGGATAGAAAGCTCTGGCTGACTGAAGGAATACGTGGATGACTCCTGCAGGGAAAGGGAATGGCCTACCAAAAAATATGTGTAGCTTAAAATTTAGCCCATAGTATATTTCTAACCCATATATATTTCCCAACTAAGGTACCAGAGAAATATCTCCAAGCAAGATGTCTTCACTACTCAGACATAAGGATTTTCTCACCCACTGCATTTAATGCTCTATTCAACCTCTGCTGCTGTTTCATTTTCCACAAGCAGCAAGTGCCTGCATCCTTTAGAAACAAAACCATGCCTCAATCTACAACAAGATTTCTCCAAATTTGGGACCAACTGCATTAGAAACACAAGGAGTTCTTGTTAAAAATTATGGATTCCTGGGCCCTAACCCAGACTCAGTGGGTCAGAGCCTCCAGAGATGGGATCTGAGAATCTGCATTTCTAACATTTCCTGGCTGATTTGCATGTAGTCTACCTATAGTTTGAGAATCTGTAGAAATTTGTGCCTTACTTCTGACCGGGACCTATACAAATGCAAAGCATTATTGTTGTACCGTGTTTATGATTTCATGGGATATGTTGGTGATGGAAAGTATTATAGGCTAAATTGTGTCCCCCCCAAAACAAAAAATCATATGCTGAAGTCCTAACCCTCAGTATCTCAGAATGTGACCTTATTTCAAAATAGGGTCACTCCAGATGCAGTTAGTTAAGATGAAGTCATTAGGGTGGGCCCTAATCCAATATGACTGGTGTCCTTATAAAAAGGGAAAATTTGGACACAGACACACACACAGGGAGAACGTCATGTGAAGAAGGCAGAGATAGGAGTGATGCTTGCTGAGAACACCAAAGATGGCCACAGAAGCACCAGAAGCCAGAAGAGAGACCTGGAACAGATCCTTCATCAGAAGGAACCAACCCTGAAGACACTTTGACCTTGGACTTCTGGCCTCCAGAACTGTGAGACAAGAAATTTCTGTTGTCAAGCCACCCAGTTTGTGGTACTTTGCTATAGCAGCCCCAGCCATCTAATGTATGAAGGTGACATGGTGCAACATTACATACCTGCTGGCCTGACTGCTAGTCCACACAATCTCAGGGAAAGGGAGAGAAATTCTAATGACTCTGACCTAAATCTCTCTCTCCTGCAAAGTTGCAGGGAACATTAATAAACTCAGGAAACTCCTATTAGGCCTCATTAGTCTTTCATTAAAGGGCACATTTCACCAAGCTGATGGATGGAAATGGTATTGGTTACTGTCTGGGCCCAAATAAAGAGCTGGTGGAACACAAATGAAGAAGCTTAGAGGCTTAGAAGGACAGGCTGCTGAGAAGTCTAGAGACAGAGGATATTACGGGTGATCTTTGCAGTGGGAATGTCCCCACCCTAATCCCATGGCGCATACTATATTTTCCCATGTGAAAGCCAATAATCCTCTATCAAAACTTCTCAAAATCAGCCCAGAAAGGGCTGCAAAAGGGCATGAGAAAACTTTCAGGGGTGATAGAAAAGTTCTACAGTGTGACAGTTGTGGTCGTTGCACAACCATGTACATTTATCAAAATTCATTGAATTGTACACTTAAAATTGGTGAATTTTGTCATATGTAAATTATACCTCAGTAAAGCTGATTAAAATTTTAAAATCAACCCATAAAAGAAAATATCAGTTAAATATATTTGGTGGTGATCACGGAGAAAATCCAAAAAGAAAAAGAAAAAACAAAAGCACTTGTTTTGTAAATCATCTTTTTAACAAGAAACCAGGCTGAAAACAGGCCATTTGATTTGAAACACAGTATGGAAAAGAAATAGAAAAAATTTTAAAAGATAATTCTATGGCACTTTTATCAGAATATGGGGGAAACACATGTATTTTAGTATCCTCAGATAGTTAATCTGATATGTAAAATATGATTAACAAGAAAAGAGGAACCAGAAAATCCTTTTTCTGAATACAGAACAAAAATTTAAATGACTCTGATGAATAATGTCTGGGTATGAATGCTGTTAAACACGGAAAAAGGCAGAGAATCATCGTTATTAGAACTGATGGAGGATGTGCTGGTAACTTTCAAATTAAAAGATGAAGGTGGGGATTATCATGTCACTGAACTAAGAAATATATCCACAACTCCAGTCTTGATTTAACATTGTATAATGTTACACCAAACATTTGTAGCATATTCCTATTAGATAAACAAAAGTCTATATGCTTTGGGAGATGATAAGCTCAAAGATTGAGTTTAGCGTTTGAGAAATGGTTGTCAATTTCAGTATTATTTTCCACCTTAAAGCTACCCTGAGCTTATGCTTAATTTATAGAAGTTCTCTGGGAATTTTTTTCTACCACATGCACTTTCTCACCCATGTCTCCATACTTATTTGGCATCACAGTGCAAGAAGGAACCCTGGTTTGGATGTCACCCTTGACTGTAAAACGAGAATAAGGAAAGCTATCTCGTCAGGTGTTGTAAAGGTCAAGGGAAGTTACATAAAGCACCCAAAATAGGGCCTGGCTCAGCAGGGCACTATTTTCCTTAGGTTTCCTTGCATTAAACAATTCAACGCCTTTTTAAGTCACACCTCTGCATTTTGGATATTATTATACTGCATTTTTCTTTTCTCTTACACATTACAGATAAAAAGGAGAGGTGTCTAGTTTGGTTTGGTGTTAGAGAAAAATTCCAACATTGATAAATACTAGCTGTGAGAACAGGGCAAAATAGATAATCTGTCTGGGCCTTTGTTTCCTCATCTGTAAATGGAATAACACTGACCTCATGAGTTTGTTGTAAGGGTTAGGTTTTATAGTACATGAAAAGCACTTAGCACTATATCTAGTGTTTATTAAGTACTCAGTAAATTACATGAGTATTATATGATTCCTTAAATGGCTTTATTACAGCCTTCCCACTATTACATGGTGGCATATAAAAGATCAACTTTCCCATAAATCAACATGTTTAAAATTAAGTTCATGACATTAAATTAAATCCATAGAGGGCTACTGAGTTTTGTTTCATCCATTCATTCATTCAACAACTACTGGATTATTGAGGGTTTACTGTGTGCCAAATACTATGTGAGGCATGGAGATAGAGCAGGGAATAAGGCCAGTGCATTCCCTGTCCTTATAGAGCTTATAATCTAGAGCGGGAGCAGACAATAAACTAATAAACTATATATATATATATATATATATATATATATAAAGTGGTGTTAAACGCTACAGAGAGCGGGAAAGTAACAAAGCAGGGGGGTGGACAGAGTGCTGGTGGAATGAAGTGCTGAGGCAGTGCTATTTTATATAAGAAAGAGGGGGCCTCCCTGATCAGATGCCCTAAGATCAGAAAACATGGGGGCTGTGGGGACATGTCGAATCTGGAACAAGAACATTCCAGAAGTGCAAAAAGCATGTGCAAAGGCCCTGAGGCCAAAGACTGCTTGATGTGTTCAAGAAACAGCAAGAAGGCCCTCGTGAGCAGAGCCAAGAGAATGAGACAGAGAGTAGAAAGAGAGACAGGGAGGAAGGGGCGCAGACCGTGGAGGCCACTGTGAGTGAAATGAGGGTTTTGAGCAGGGGGGGCCTGATGAGATTGATATTTCCCTCCCTTCCCCCAACACTGGCTGTTTTAAAGAAGAGCCGTTCTTTATTTTTGTTTTTTTGTTTATTTACATTTTAATAGGATTGTTGTAGCTGTGTTGAGAATAGACTGTAGGGAGACAAGCATAGAGGCAGGAAGGCCAGGTGGCTAAAAACTGCAGGGAAGAGGTGAGGCAGGCTTGGGCTGGGGCCAGGGGAGCTGAGCAGCATGATCAGCAAAAGTTTTAGATTCTGGATGTCTAGAAGGTAGAGCCAGGACTTGCTGATGGATCAAATGTGCGTGTGAATGACAGAGAGGGACAGAGCAGGACTCCAAGGTTTTGTCCTGAGCAAACTGCCATTTACTGAGATAGGAAAGATTGCAGAAGGCACAGGTTTGCTCAAGAAATGTTTGGATATTTGGTTTTTATTTTGTTAGTATTAAGAAGCCTAATAGGCATTGAAATGGAAGTATCAAATGAGCAACTGTATATAGAAGCCTAGTCAAGCAATAAATTTAGGAATCATCAGCTTTAGATGGTATTTAAAGCCTTGAGACTAGATGAAATGAACGAGTGAGCGAGTGACTGTAGAGAAAGAGATGTACAGACTGAGCTCTGGGGTCAGAGACAGAAGGAGAAAGCAGCACTCCCTGAGCTGGGGGAGTGGAGCTGGCAGTCTGGGGAGGCCAAGAGAGCTGTGCAGAGAGAGAGAATGCCAGAGAGTTGCAGAAGGTTCCCTTCAAATCTTCTCCTACTGATCAGTGTGCATGTGAGGAAACTACCTAGGGCCAGGTAAAAAAAAATTACCTGTAAAGATTAGACAGAACAATCCTCAGCACTCACACGGGGCCCAGAAGAATTCCTAATTCCATTAATTGTGATGAAAAACCTCATAATTCAAAGACATTGCCTTGAGTAAAATGCTGCTCTGGGGCCCACCAAAAAAAGCTTAAAAACAAGACCTGAAAGCATCAAGCTCTTTCCAACTAACCTATCTGCATCCCAGAACAAAGCTCAAAAATACTTTATAAAAATATTTTATTTATATATTTATATATAATTTATAATTTAAATACACACATGCACACATATCAAAGTAAACTTCTCAATGTCTGGCATCCAATAAAAAACTACCTGGCATGTAAAGTAGGAAAATACCACTCACTATGAGGACAAAAGTCAATCAATAGAAATTATTTCAGAAATTACTTAGATGATAAAATTAGCAGGAAATGACATTAAAACCATTATTAGAACTCTGTTCCATATGCTCAAGAAGCCAGAGGGGAGACTGAGCATGTTAAGTACTGAACACAGAAGACATGGATGCTCCAACAGACTTCTGGAGCTTAACTGCAAAGCCTGGGAGGGAAAATACACCAGAGGGGACTAAAAGCAGATCAGATATTGTAGAAAAGATGAGTGAATTTAAAGACGTAGCAATAGAAATTATACAAAATAAAGCACAGAAAGAAAAAAGACTGACAAAAAATGAACAAAGCATGTTCATACACGTCATGTGTATTTTACCACAATTAGGGAGAGAGAGAGAGAGAAGGAATGAGCTACCTAAAGCGAAAATAATAACATACGTGGGGTGTACAACATATGTAGAAGTACAACAGCCACGGAGCACAGATGCTGGGAGAGGATGGAGGTAAACTGTATACTCTACATGAAATGGCATAATGTCACTTGGAGTGAAATATGATAAGTTAAAGACCTATACCATAGCTGGGTATGGTGCCTCATGCCTGTAATCTCAGTTCCAGACAAGCCTGAGCAATATAGTGAGGTTCCACCTCTACAAAAAGTAAAAAAAAATAGCCAGGCATGGTGGCATACACCTGTAGTCCTAGCTACTTGGAAGGCTGAGGCAGGAGAATCACTTCAGCCTAGGATTTCAAGGCTGCAGTGAGCTATGATCGCACCACTGCACTCCAGCCTGGGCAACAAAGCGAGACCCCTGTCTCTAAGAAACAAAAACAAACAAACAAAAAAGTTGATGGCTGAGTGTGGTGGCTCATACCTGTAATCCCAACACTTTGGGAGGCTGGGGTGGGAGGATCACTTCAGGCCAGAAGTTTGAGATCAGCCTGTGCAACACAGCAAGACCCTATCTCTAAAAAAAACAAAAAAAGTTTTTTAATTAGCTGGGTGTGGTGGCGCATGCCTGCAGTCCCAACTACTCTGGAGGCTGAGACAGGAGGATCATCACTTGAGCCCAGGTGTTCGAGGCTACAGTGAGCTATGATCACACCACTGCACCTGCACTCCAGCCTGGGCAACAGAACAAGACCCTGTCTCTAACAAAAACAGAAAACAAAAAACAAAAAACAAACCTATATTATAAACCCTAAAACCCACAAGAAGCTTTTTTTAAATTCCTAATAAGCGACAAAGAACAAAGGAGATGAAACAGAACCACAAAAATGCCTCTGTCCACTGAAAAGGCCTACAAACAGTGCTACTCCCATAGCAGCAAGCACAAGTGCACACATATATCAATAATTGTCAAAGTGTATACTGTAAATATGTGCAGTTCTGTCCATTAAGTTATTTCCATTAAAAGCAGATCGAGCTGCCTGGACAGGTGAAAACTCTGGTGGTAGTCATAATGTCTTCTCACATATGTTCTCTTCTCTTTCTTTTAGGGACACAATATCACACTTCCTGTCCTCTTTGGAATGTGGCCACATGACTTGCTTTGGCCCATGAAATGGAAATGGAAACAATTCTATCAATTCCTGGTGAGATCTTCCCTGGATAATGCAAAATTGGGCCTATATCCTTCTCCTGCCTGAGTGATCCTGGGAGATGTGTTTAGATAAAACTTTGGTCATGCTGGGTCTGTGAGGGCCCCTGATGAGCTGAAGTCTTTCTGCCAGCAGGAGAAGGCAGGCAGTCTGAGTAAGAAATGACCTTGCTATGTAAATTGCAGGTGTGTTGGGAGATCTTTGTCACTGCAGCTAATCTGGCCCATCCTGACTAAATAGTCCCTAATCACAAATGTGTCGGATCACAGTACTGTTGTTTGGCGGGCAAGGCAAACTGGCCCAGTGGCCTCTGAGGCCTCTTCCAACTTGAAGGTGTGAGTTATAAGTCATAGGCTTCACTAGGCTGGGTGATTAATTGAGCTTATATTTTCAAGCCTCCACCTGTATGTGTAGAACTTGGCTCCTTCTCAAGGTAACACTCAGGTATTTCTGAGTCCCCAAGTGCTCAGACACAAGTCTACTCATGTTCCTCAACTCCAGGTACCAAGGAAAGTCACCATGCCACCGAAGCTGTGACCAGTACCCTCTGCCAAGCCTAGCTCCAAGGATCCAAGTTGCCAAGCCTCAAGGCTCCTCATTGGTCATTGAATGTAAGATCCTGCCACATCCTTAAGCATTGTCAGGAAGCAGGAAAGAAAGCACCAAATACTTGAAGGACTCATTGACTTGGGAAGGAGTGGGTAGGATCCAGTTTCAGCTGGAAGAAATCCTTCTCCCTTTATTTTTCCCTTAGACAAATCTCCAACATGGCTAGACTTTCGGATACCTGTCTTCACTCTGCCACAAACCTCCCCAAAAAGAGAAAGAGAAGATAATGGGAGAAAACAAATTAATTTTGCAATAAATTTTCCTTACATGCAATCAGCAGTACCTTAGAATCAAAGCAGTCTCTAAGAACACTTAGAAGAAATTTATTTTCTCTCAAAGATCCAAAGTTATTGAGATGCAGTGAATCTTTCATAGTAGTATTTAAGGAAGTTGGCTCCTTCAAACCTTAGCTCTTTCGTATTTCTTTTTCTGGTTGTGATATTGACTTTATAATTGCAAATTAAATGAATGATCTCTTTGGGTGGTTTTTGCAAAACAGACAGTCTTTCCCAAAGGCCTAAGTCTTCATTTTCCACAAAATAGAAGACTGTTCACAGCTTTGAAATGGCAGTGTAATTTTTACTGCTTCAACCCTGTCCAGGTTTCAGGGATCTCAGGGTCCAGTCTCAGTCAATAACGCAAACTATCACTGCATCCCAGTGATTTCTTTCTTATCCATAGCAGTTTCTGGTAGGAAGAAAACTTAGACCTAGAGAATGGGAGCGGTCTTCAGGTAATGCTGTTCTTTCCCCCGCTTCCTGGGATCACTGTCTTTCCTCTAAAATGGTTTTAGTAAGAATGAATCTGCTATACTCAGGAACCTAAATCAAACCTAACACAGAAAGCCAAACAGGAAAGCAACAACGTATCTGAGCCATTGAACAAGAAATATATACAAAATAATTCTGGGAAATTACAACTCTCACAATATTTCAGCATGGAGCCTTCTCTGTGATTTAGAAGCAAGGACATTTATTTGCTATTAGGATCAGAGAAAGGACTAAAGTGTGGAGCCAAGTAGCCACTGGGGAACAGGGCAGGTCTGGTGCCAATTTATGTGGAAGATGGAGCCAAATGGACTCCGAAAAAAAATGTATGTACTGGCATTTTCCACCCAGTCCAGGCCACTTGGGAGCTTAGCCAAGGATATTTTTAGTATTCTACTAGGTATTGTGAACAAGGTCGGGTCTTACGAAATGCGATGTGGCCCTGGTCATGCTCAGGTGGACCAAACTCCCAACCAAAATTCTCTTTCCAATAAATGTTTATCTCTGTATTTCCCACAGAAGGGGATTCTAAACTTGGTCCAGATTGCTAACCTGGGGAAAGACATCCCGAGCTGAGGGCCAGGAGATGCTTCTCACTCATAATCCACATTCCCCTAAAAGGGGATGTAGAGAGGCCGCTGTCTACTTGCGAGGACTTCTCAGTACCTCGCCATCCTATGCTTCTGTCATTTTGTCCCAGACACCCGCTCAGCCAGACCCGAGGGCCTGGCAGGTTTGCAGTGAAAGCTCGGCTTCCCAGCAGGTAAACCTGCATTCCCACTCTCAGCGCGGCCTCTGGCTGGACACCTGGGCCTACTGAGTTACACATTAACCAAGTTCTGATGTAGATCATAACAGCTTAGAGTAAGTTTTTTCCTGGCTCAGGGCCACAAATGACGACCGACGCCAACGTCTTTACCCAGACGGGGCAATTTGGCAAAAGGACTACCTTCCTTCCCCGTGCAGGCACTTTGCCTCCTCTGTCCGAAAGCTGGACCCCACTGTCTCCGGCCCTCCGTCACCCCCAAACCTGCCCACCGCCCACCCCGCTCCGCCCGGGATAGCCTGGCTTGGCCAGCCGCGCCCTACAGCTCGTCCCGGCGGGCGCGCACCGCCCGGCCCGGGCCCAGCTGGCGCACGTGCCGCTGCCGCTCGCCCAGAGCCCCGCACGCCAGCGCCCCCGCCCCGGCTTCCCCGTGCGCACGCGCCGCCGCGGGCGGGGCCCGGCCGCCACCCCCCCCAACCTCCTCTTCCTCCTCCTCCTCCTCCTCCTGGTTGGGGCCGTCGGAGGGCGCAGGGCGGAGGGCGGAGGGCCGTGCGCCTGCGCGGAGCCGGAGTCCGGCGGGGCCGCAGCCGCGGGGTGGCGGGCGGTTGCCGTGGGGACCGGTGCGGTCCCTCCCTCCTCCGGTCTCCCCCCTCCACGCCTTTCCCCACCGAGGCGCGGCAGACGGACCCCGGGCCGAGCAGCAGCCGCTGACCCGGCGAGAGGCGGCGCCGCTCCCAAGATGTCGCAGACGGCCATGTCCGAAACCTACGGTACGAGGCCCGGCCGGGCGGGGCGCGCGGGTGCAGGCGCGGGGGGCCGGCCTGCGCCGTGGGGGTCTTGAGGGTGTCGGTGGCGCTCGCCGGGGTTGCGTCTCGGGGGTGTCGGGGGCGCGGGCCGGGCATGTCCAGGGGTCCCGGGGGTGCAATCGGGAGTGCTCCGGGCGCGGGCCCGGCTGTGTACAGCGCATTGTCGTGATCTGCTTTTTCAAGTTTTCTCCTGCTTCTTTTCCGCGCTTGCATTCTTGGCGTTTTTCCTTTCTGAGTTTAATTTAAATAGCTCAAGGTTTGGGAAGCCAGTCTGATAATTTAGTTTCAGCTGCGATATTTTCCCCAACGGGCGATGTGAAGGACTTAGGGCGACGCCTGTATTTCAGTGTGTTCCTCAAATATTCCAGCTTGACCTTTCCTGGTTTGGAATTCCTTTCTTTGCGCTGGGATTACAATGAGGAGTTACTGATAGACTAATCCATCCCTTCCTCCGGAGACCTCTTGCTTCGTTTATTTCTCTCTTTCAGGGGTTTTTAGCCCTTTCTAGGTTGCATTATGGCTATTTTTAAACGCGTCTTGTCTCTTTTGTAAGACTAGAAACACCTTGCAAGCAGAGCCCTGTTTGTTTAGTCTTTGCTTCCCTTACAGCACTCAGACTTGGAGGGGCTGACCAAATATTTTTTGAATAAACGTAAGCTTTTCCACCCAATTCATATACTGTGTAGCTTTTCTTTTTTCTTTTTTTTTTTTTGACCTGCATGGTAAAAATAAACAACTTGTACTTTGTTATTTGTTATCAGGGTTGAGTAGATGTTTGTTTACCAGTCCCTAATCACTCTTTCAGATGTATGCATTCTCAGATTAAGACTTTGATTTGGAGTATTATAGTCCCAGAGAGAGGCTCAAGTTCAAAAGTATATACCTCAAGCCAAGTCAGTCTTGTCTCCATCTGCCTGGCATGCTGCTTCCTTCCCTTCAACAAATACTGTGGAATGGCATTAGGAGAGCAGGCACCATGCTAGGAGGGCTTTAAATACTGCAGAAACACAACAGCCGGGTCTCTGGTCTCCAGTGCGGAATACAGTGTTAATCCAATTATGACAGTAATGAGTGAGTGATTAAAAACCAGGCAAGAGTTCTGAAGGAATGTGGTCTGTGAACATATGTTAGAAAGAAAGTTGATTGGGTGGTCAGAGAGGTGTTAACAAGGCAGCACACAGAACAGCTAAGGCCTGTGGAAAAGGCAATTCAAGAAAGAGAGTATGGTTTGAGCACCAAGCTAGGGAGAGAGGTAAGGAAGAGGCAGAGAGGAGAGGACAGACAAGTTTCAGTCTGTCTCCTAAGAAAAATGGGAGCTCTTGGAAGGGTTCACAGTGCGTTTGGTCCACCTTCAGTGACTCCTGTGACTGGTACTGCCCTGTTCTTGGTGATACTGGGCATGATGTCTATTCCTCGAAGGCTTAGGAAATCCTCCAGTAAGTCACTGGCTTTGTCAGGACAAGTGTTGTAAATGCTGCTGTAAAATGCTAGTGGTGTGGTTCTACCTGTATAGACCCACAGTCAGATATGTTGTAAGGAAAATATGTTTGTTAGTAATTTTTGTTAGTTTTGCACTTCTTTATTTTCGAGTGCTTCTTTGCCAATGCTTATTTTCTTTAACCTGGGTAAGGAACACTAGGGAGGGATGGAAAGTCCAAATAAGAAAACCAAGTGGAGGTCATGAGTTAGGAAGAAAGGACTAGAAGAGTTTAGGAGATAGGGCTTTTGCATCTCATTTTTCTTATATGAAATTATAACAGCTGATAAAGCTTACCTTTTGCATCTCTGCATCACTTTAGACACAGTTAATTGAACTTTTGAGAATCACAGATTAACTAATTAAACTCTGGTCATGAGGCTTTGGCCATTAGTATTCTTATTTCATGGTACCTTCCAAATGTGTTTTTACTTTTTATTAAGTCAGAATTTAATCTCTTCTTCCAATAGAGGAAACTTACTGAAAACTAAGAGAAACTAATAAATTAAAAAATTAATTTTAGAAAGAGCAAGTGTGGCAGTTGAAGTTGCCAACCTAAAATAAAAGTCACCCAAAACCAAATCCTAGGCTTAGGATAACCTTCACTTATCATTGGGCATATTTGCACAGCATTGTTTCTCAAAAGTAAAACAATCAGGTTCCCTCCTCTGGACATTTGCCTCTTACTTATTAAAAGAATGTTTGTCTAAAATTTAAACTCCTTTGTACTCTGTGCTCATTTTCTCTTCTGTAAAAGGAGGCTCTGTGTATCTTGCCGAAGATATGATGAGAATAAAGAGCCAGGGCATAAAATGTACTGCTAATGAGCTATATCTAACTGCTTTTTAGCATATTGAGCATTATTTCGTCTTCCCTAGACTGAGTAGTGTTTATCATTTTGTTGCTCTGAAGCCACTAATCACATGAATATTGTACTTTATGTAATGATGTAATTCAAAATTGAAATCTTAACAGATGGATTTCAAATTGAAACCCTTAATCTAAATATTAGTAACCTGAAACAAGCTTCCCCCAAGTGTTATTAAATTTAGAACATTCTTAAACCCTTGGCCAGTTAGTATGGCTTGGGACTTCCCAAGGATCTCCACTTCAGCCATCGGAGACCTGGGAGATCACAAATTGGCCATAAGTAATTTTTGATGCCAAGCAACAATATTCAGAAAGGAGCTAAAAAGTATATGTGATAAAGAAATGCTAGAATTTAAAAAAAAAAATTTAAGTGCTGAAACAGTTTGAGAATGAGAAAAAAATCTGAAACAAATCTCTACGCATTAGAGTTTATGCCATCCACAATGGGAACAATTTATGAAACAGAAGAACACAACTCAAATTGCTGGTCCTGTGCTAATTTTTATTACAGTATACTCTTAGTGTTTTGATTTTGTGCTTCATCTTGAAAACAGCACAATATTAATGGTATTTATCATATAATTTTGAGAATTCTCACAATATTTTCTTTTAAAAATTTATCATTATAGGCTGTTGTGGGTTGAATTGTGTTCCGAAAAAGATGTGTTTAAGTCCTAAACCCCCCCCCGCCCCTGTCCCCGCCTGTGAATGTGACTTTATTTAGAAATAGGATCTTTGCAGATGTAATCAAGGTAAGATGAGGATTAAGGTGGGCCCTAATTCAATGACTGGTATCCTTGTAAGATGAGGGAAACTTGGACACAGACATAGGCGGGGAGACTGGGATGTGAAGATGGAAGCCAGGATTGGAGTGGAATGCCAGGGGTGGGTGGCGACCACCAGGAACGAGGGAGAGGCAAGAAGGATCCTTCCCTAGAGCCTTCAGAGAGAGCTTGACGCTACCAACACCTTGATTTTGTACTTCTAGCCTCCAGAACTGTGAGGCGATAAACTTAATGTTGTTTTAATCTACCTAGTTTGTGGTCCTTTGTGATGACAGCCCTAGGAAACTAATACATAGGCTTTGGTCATCGAAATATGATTCATGGAGAAATTTAGGCTTGATAAGGCAAGATGGAGTGAGGAGGGATCCTAGGTAAAGGAAATAGCATTTTCAAAGTCACTTGGTTCCAATAAAGTGTGAAATAACTTGCTGTTAGGGAAATCACCCAAATTCCCTTTACCTTAATTTCATGAAAGACAGGACATTTCAACAATGTCAGCAAAGGAAGCATATAACAGCAAAATAAAGGACATTTCTTTAAGTTGAATAAATTTTCGATTGTAAGTGTTTGTATTTTTGTTTTTCTCATTCACCGAAAACTGGTGAACCTTTCAAGGACCAAAGTTTGGGAAACACCGCACCAGTTCTTCTCAAACTAATGTGCACGTGAGTCCCCTGGTGTGTTCAGATACAGATCC
Source organism: Daubentonia madagascariensis (assembly GCA_023783475.1). Classification (NCBI taxonomy): domain Eukaryota; kingdom Metazoa; phylum Chordata; class Mammalia; order Primates; family Daubentoniidae; genus Daubentonia; species Daubentonia madagascariensis. Next base: position 519,901 of record JAKFHU010000624.1, read on the forward strand.
TAATCCAGTGGCGGGGGGGATATCTACATCTGACCAGCTCCCAGGTCATGCGGGTGCTATTACTGTAAGAGCGCCAAGCTGCTGGTCCATCTTCTCCCCTCCTCCTTTTCAGGCAGTGAGCTGCTCCCTCTCCAGATAGGACAGCCATGGCCTTTCCTTCCACCTCTTCCTTCTGTGTCCTTCAACTGCACTCACTTTGCACAGCCCCAGCCTGGGCTACCTAGCCATCTGCCTTGCCTGCTGCTCTGCAGACAGAGCTCTTTGTAAACTGAGATCACTACAGATGTATGGTGTCTGCTTCCCGCTGGGTGCTCAGTAGCACTTAGCAGTCCCTTTTCTTATCCTGGCCACCTCTGCCTTTCTCCACGTGGGCTGTGTTAAACATTCACACACCTTCTCAGTCCCTTTCTCTCATTCCCCATACATGACCCCCCAGGAGATGGAAGAAAAAGATGCCATGATAAGGAGACTGTTCTCCTCCTGTCCCCTCTCCAGCCTACAAACTTGCTTGTGTCCACACTCATCCTTAACCCTTTCCCTGTTGCCTCAGAAGAAAGCAGGTCTCTCTTCTGTTTAAGGCTAACCCCATCTCTGCTTTGGACCCCATTCCTAAAATGTCGGGCCCTCACTTCACCCATCGTGCCTTCCCCCTGCCCTTTTCTGCTGGTGACTTCCTGGCTGTGTCCATCCAACGTCCTCTCCTCACCACCTCTGTCTCTCCCTTGTAGCCACGCTGCTTATAAGAGCTGTCAGTTCTGTCTTCCTCCATTCTTTGACAGACTGTAATGAGGATTTTGCCCCTACCTCAAGTGACATCGATTTCACCAGGGATGCTGATGGTCAGGCCCAGGGGACACTTTGTGACCTTTATCTTACTTAGCTTCTCTTTTCATATTCGGCCCTTATAAGAACTGCTTCCTGAAAACAGCGTGTTGGTTTACAGATTCAGTTTAATCTCTGAATCTGCAATTCGTTATTTTGCCTTAAAATCTATTCCTCCTCATAATCTTCAGCATCTCTTATCTCAGTTCCTGGAATCACAAACCCTGAGCCAGAAACCAAGGAATCCTTCTCAGAGTGACGCCATTCTACCCAGACACTGATGCTGCCCCAGCGCTTAGCCTCTTCTGCCTGGAAGTGAGACACATGAAATGAATCCTGCAGTCAGGGGCCCCCCATCCTTGCTTCCTTTCTGACCTTTGGAAATCTTAAGGGCAAAACCAATGCTTGGGGGGGGTGGCATCTAGGAAGGCAGAGGTCATCTTGTCTACTGAATATGACAATTTTCTTGAAGACTCAAGGCCATCATCGACCATCAACTGCGGCACAAAATGTGCTATGCTATTACAGTCACTTTCTGGCTGGTCCCCTGCTGTCTGCAGCTGCCTTTGTGCTTGTAGCTCACAGCCCTACTTTAGTATATGCTTTTGATCTGCTGTGGTCTGGGGAATTGGGTAACAGAGGCTGCTTGAAGTGAATGTAAAACAAGTCAGTCAATTCCAAATGAGGTTTCTCCTGTAGGGTTAATCCTTTGGCTTTGTATTCACTGTTTCAGTGGCTTGGAGGCATTTTTTCCTGATCTGTGTTTTGTCTGTGTTCCTGAATGGCTGACTGATGGCCCAAGACTGATTTCTAATTATTTGATAATCTTTCCTGCTAGCTCATTTAACATTTCTCATATGAAAAGTTAAAAGTACATTAGTAGAATGTATCTGTTTTAGATTTTCTGTGGTGGGATGTGGTCTCTCCCTTGCCTTCAAGCTTAATTCATTCTCGAGGATACCCTCACCAAGTGAATGTAATTAATCAGAAACTGGATGAGAAAATTTTTTTCATGATTTTGAGCCCTCCAGTTAACATTCATTATAATAAACACCAAGTCTAATTAAGATAGACATAATTATTTAACTAGTTCACATTTAGTTCCTTTGTATAACCTACCTAGGCATTTTTCCTCCATTAATTACTCATTGATTACATTAATTACTTCATTAAATATGGTTATTTAACTGCTCTTGTTAAGCCTTTTTGTAGTTGTTAAGTACCGTACACTTAACATATGAAGCATTTACATTATATGCAATGTTTATATCTTCCACCTTCAAGCAAGGAAAAAGAAAAAGAAAAAAAATCACAGATTATAAGTACAAAATAAATCTGTAAAACCAATGTAAATTCTACCATACTCTGATATGGGGGCATGATGTGTAAGGCCATCACCGCTGTAAACCAACAAACCTTGAACACTCGGAGGACAGAAGAGAACATGACGCCATACATTTGGCCAGAATGATTTGTGTGATATCCAGGTTATTCAGCATTAACTGAAACTTCTCATAAAGTTGAATTCTTATCACCTACCGAGGAATAATTCATTGCCCCTTGTGATGCGTAGTTTTATCTGTGTTAGCCAGAAACACGTATCTTTAGACAGAAAGTAACCTAATAGACAGCTTGGCTTCTTATCTGCCTGCCTTCTGGCACGGTTTCCTTCTTGAAGCACATCCTTTGATAGTTCTTTTCAGTTTGGGCAGCAGTCCCCAACCTTTTTGGCACCAGGGACCGGTTTCATGGAAGACAAATTTTCCACAGACGGGTTGGTGGGGGGAGGTGGGAGGCAGAATTCAGGTGGTGATGAGGTGCGGCTGTAAATACAGATGAAGCTTAGCTTGCAGCCACAGACAGGAGCTGGGGGAGGGTGGGGGCAGGGCTCAGATGGTGATGTGTGGCCCCGGGGTTGAGGACCACAGAGTTTGGGGACCGTGTGTAGTAAACTTACAGAGTCATTGTCTGATCATATCACCTATTCTTTTATTTTTTATTAAACTTTGTATTTTGAGATCATTATAAATTCATGTACAGTTTTAAGGAAAAATACAGAGATCTCATTTACCCTTTACCCAGTTTTCCCCCATGGGAGCAACTTGCAAAACTATTGCACAATATGGCAACTAGGATATTGTTGATACAGATACAGGACATTTCCGTCACCACAGAGATCTCTCTTGTTGCCTTTTATAGGTGCACACTCTTGCCTTCTGCCACCACACCTTCCCTAGCCCCTGGCAACTACTAATTTGTTCTCCATTTCTATAATTTGTCATTCTAAGAATGTTATATAAGTGGAATTTTGTAATTGTAATTTTTGGGGATTGACTTTTTCACAGTATAATTCTCCAGAGATTCATCTAGGTTACTGCGTGTATTAAAAGTTCAGTCCTTTTTTTATTGCTGAGTAGTAGTCCTTGATATGTATGTCCCACAGATTGTTTAACCATTTACCTGTTAAAGAACATCTGGGTTGTTTCCAGTTTGGGGCTATTACAAATAAAACTGCCATAAACATTCATATACAGGGTTTTGTGTGAACTTAAGTCTTCATTTCTCTGGGATAAATGCCTAAGAGTGCCATTGCTGAGTGATGTGGTAGTTAAACATTTCATTTTATAAGAAACTGCCAAATATACAGCTAACATTTTACTTAGTGGTGACATCTCCAGCTAAAATTGTGAGTGTGTCTGCTTGTCCTTTTAGCTCTGTTTTTGCTTAACGTATTTCATAGCTGTTTGGTGTGTATGCATTTAGGATTCCTATATCTTATTGGTGGATTTACCCTTTTGTCATTATATAATGGTCCTGTCTGTCTCTATTTCTTTGCTCTGAAGTCTATTTTATCTGATGTTAATGTAGCCAGTCCTACTTTCCTTTGATTAATGTTTGTGTGGTATATCTTTTTCCATCCTTTCACTTTCAACCTGCCTATATCATTACAATTGAAGTGAGTTTCTTGTAGACAGCATATAATTGGGTCATCTAAAGTCCAGTCTGCCAATCTTTTTTTGTTTGTTAATTTCTGCCCTAGTGAACAAAAATCTGCCAATCTTTGTCATTTAATTGGTATATTTATTCAAGTTATGCAATTTTTGATACAGGAAGACTTAGGTTTGTCCTTTTATTTCTTTGTTTTCTGTTCTGTTCTTTATTTCTCTGTTTTCTTTTTCCAGCCTGCCTTGAATGGCCTTTTTTTTTTTTTTTAAGAATCGCATTTGATTTACCTAGAGTGTTTTTGAATGTATCTCTGTTTACAGCTTTTTTAGTGGTTGCTCTAGGTATTACATTATGTATGCATACCTTATCACAGTTTACTGATGTCATCATTTTACCAGTGAAATATAGAAACCTTAACTTCTTTTACATCTCTTTACCCTTCCTCATTTATAATTGTCTTAAATATTTTCTTTGCGTATTTTAGAATCATATCAGGTAATGATATAATTTTTTCTTAAAGTTAAACTTAATTTAGAAAACTCAAGAGATGGAAAGCCTGTTGTATTTACCCACATTTTTGCTTTACATGTTGTTTTTTCCTTCCTAATATTCCAAGATTCCATCTTTTATCATTTCCTTTCTGTTTAGAGAACAAATTTTAGCCATTCTTTTGGGGTTGGTGATAAATTCTTTTAATTTTTTTATCTGAGAATTTCTTGATTTACCCTTTATTCCAGAAGGATATTTTTACTGGATATAGGATCCTGGGTTGAGAGGTGTTTTTTGGGTTTTTTTCTTTCTTTCTTTCAGCACTTGAAAAATACAGCATCACTCCCCTCTGGCCTCCATGGTTTCTGATGAGAAATCTGCTGTCATTTGGATTGTTTTTCCCCTATACGTAGGGTATCTATCATTTTTCTCTGGCTGCTTATCCTGTTTAGGGTTGAATCAACTTTTTAAATCTGTAGATTTTTATCTGTAGATTTTTATCTCTTACCAAATTTAAGAAGTTTTCAGCCGTTATTTCTCTGAGTGCTTTTTTCAGCCCCACTCTCTTTCTCCTCTCTTCCTAGGACTCCAGTGACACAAAGGTTAGATCTTTTGTTAATTGTCCCATAGGTCCCTAAGGCTATGTTTGTTTATTTCAGTCTTTTTTCTCTTTATTGTTCAGATTGGATACTATCATCTTGTCATCCAAAGAATCACTGATTCTTTCCTCCGTCCCTTTCATTCTGCTGTTGAGCCCATCCACTGAGCTTTTTATTTTGATTGTTTTATTTTTCAATTCTAAAATTTCTATTTGGTTCTTCTTTAAATCTTCTATTTCTTTGCTGAAGATTTCTAATTTTTCATTTGTTTCAAGCATGTTTGTGTTGCTTGTTTATGCATGTTTATGATAGCTCCTTTAAAATCCTTGTCAGGTAATTCTAACATTTCTGTCAACTGATGTTGGAATCTACTGATTATCTTTTTTCTTTCGTTTTGAGATCTTCCTGGTTCTTGATATGATAAGGGATTTTCAACTGAAACCTGGACATTTTTGTATTATGTTACAAGACTTAGATATTTTTTAACTCTTTTAATTGGCTTCCATTCTTGGGTTCTACCTCATCACTGCCAGGTGGAGGTAGAAGCCCAGATTCCCCACTTGGCCTCTGCTGACACTTGAGAGGGATTCTCTTTGTTACTGCTGGGTGGTGGATGAGAATGTTCTAGGGCCCCTTCCCCATGATCTCCACTGACATAGTAGCAGGGGCAGGAAAGTCCCAGCACCCTACTTGGCCTTCTCTGACACCACCTCTGTGGGGTTATTGGTATGCCTTGTTAAAGCCTTGGAAGGGTGGAAGTTTAGGCTCCCCATTTGGCCTTTACTGGCATGGGCTTGGGGTGGGCCATAGTTTTTGCTGTGGTGCTTGGCTAGAGTAGTATGGTTATTGTGTAAGAGTTTTCTCTCTTGCTCAGCTGCCCCTTTCTTGGTCCTATGGCTTCTAGAGAGAGCAAGCTTTTGTTGGGACTTTTTTTGTCTGTTCCCATTGGCATTTCTGGCTTGCCAGCTTGTTCTCCTTCAAGTCTGGGATATATGAGGCAAAAGGAAAACCCAGGGAAATCAATACCATAGCATTCCTCAGGCCCTGAAGTCCCTGGCCCATCTGCTTTTTTCTCTCTACCTTGCAGAGTTGTCTTTTTATTTTTTTTAATATATATATACACACACATACACACACACACATACACACACCCAACCATATATATATACACACCATATATATATATACATACACCATATATATATATACACACACACACCATATAGTATTTGTATGGTTTTTAGTTGTACTTAATGAGAGAAATAGGGAAAAGTACTTCTACTCCATCTTCCTGGAAGCGGAAGTCCACCTTGGCTTTAAGGGTAGTTTTTTGCACATCAAATGCTACATTAGGTTGTTTTTGTGCCCCCTACCCCCCAGCCTGTGAATGTAGGACCCCATTGCTTCTGACCTTTGGAGTAAAGACACCTAGTTTCTTTGTAGGGAGTTTTTCATTTTCTTTTTAATTGCTCTTACAATTTTTGTCTTTGGTCTTCAGTTTCACAATTATGTGTTTATGTGTGGATTTATTCTTATTTATTCTCATGGTTCAGAGTTATTTTTTATTCTAATAATCCTTTAATTTTAATTCTGTAAAACTCTCAGCTATTAGTTCCTTTAGTATTGGCTCTCTACCCCCATTCTCTCATTTTTTTTTTTAATTCCAAAATGCCTTTTAGACCTATGTTAGACCCTTTCCTTCAGTCCTCCACGTCTCTTAAATTCTCTTTCATATGTTCTGTGTTCAACTCTCTATACTGCTGCCTGGTAATTTCCTCCAGTTTCTATTCTAGTTCACTAGTTCTCTCCTCAGTCTTGCCCGTTTTGCTTTCTAACCTATCCATTACAGTATTAATTAATTTTAATTACTGTAATTTTTATTTCTAGATATTCTAGATTCTAGAAATCTATTAATTCTTTCAAGACATCCTATTCTTTTTTTTTTTTTTAAAGATTCACTTCTTTTTTAATGGTATTGATCATCTTGAAGATACTTTATCAGGTTGTTCTCTTCTTTTTTGTGTTTTGTTTTGTTTTGAGACAGGATCTCACTTTGTCACCCAAGCTGGAGTGCAGTGCCACTATCACAACTCACTGCAGCCTGAAACTCCTGGGCTCAAGTGATCCTCCTGCCTCACCCTCCCCAGTAGCTGGGTCTACAGGTGTGTGCCACCATGCCCAGCTAATTTTTTATTTTTTGTAGAACGAGTTCTTGCTATATTGCCCAGGCTGGTCTCAAACTCCTGGCCTCAAGCAGTCCTCCTGTCTTGGCCTCCCAAAGCGCGGGCATTACAGGCGTGAGTCACTGCACTGTCAAGTTCTTTTGTCAAAGTCTTGAAGGACTAAAGTACTATCTGGGTGATTCAGTCCTGGTGGATTGTTTCCTTGAGTGTTTTGTAATTTTACATTATAAGCCTATTTTCAGAAGAGCTGTATGTATGGGAATTCTGTGTATCTTGGATTGAGGATGTGTCCTTCCAGAGTGATCTGCATTTGCTTCTTCCAGGCATCTCAGTGATATCCCTTTCTAGAGCCATTTTTATTGTTGCTAATTTCCTAACTTGGGGGATCATTGTCCACATGGCTATTTAAACTTGAATTCCAAGCCTACTTGTGGTACCAGCCCATAATTAATTTTCAAAGGGGAATGTTTATCCCATTCTGCTGAGAGACCAGGCAAAGTCAAAGAAGATTCCTTGTCTGCTTGAGCTAGTGAGTGTACTTTTGTTTTTCATCTTACCTATTCACTTCAGGCCTAACTTACCTGAAGAAAAGTCAGATTCAGTTCTGTACTCTCTCCTTCATGCAGGCACAAGCTCTTGTCCCCTATCCCACACAGGTATTAAAGCCAATCTTAGACTAACAGCCCCCCAGCCAAGGCCCTCACTGCTTTTTTCAGTTTCTTCTCTGTTCTAAGCATCTGAAGATTCCCTTTTCTTTCCTAAAAGCTCAGCTATGCATTTTTAAAGTATGATATACTTTATCCAGCATTTTTAGGTATTTGATCCCAAATCCCCAAATTCTATTTACTATAAGTTCTTTTTGTTTTCTCATTAGTTTGTTTTTATTTTTAATTATTATGGATACATAATAAACAGTTGTACGTATTTATGGGATACGTGTGATGCTTTGATACAAACATATAACGTGTAACATTTGAGCTACAACTGTGGTCCCCAACCCCTGTGTGGCAGACCAGTACTGGTGCGTGGCCTGTTACTAACCAGGCTGCACAGCAGGAGGTGATCAGCGGGTGATCAGCCAGGGAGTGAGCAAAGCTTCATCTGTATTTACAGCTGCTCCCCATTGCCCACATCACCACCTGAACTCCACCTGCTGTCAGATCAGCGGCGGCATTAGAGTCTCATAAGAACATGAACCCTACTGTAAACTGTGCATGCAAGGGATCTAGGTTGCGTGCTCCTTATGAGACTCTAATGCCTGATGATCTGAGGTGGAGCTGAGGTGGTGATGCTAGTGCTGGGGAGTGGCTGCAAATACAGATTATCATTAGCAGAGAGGTTGCATTATGGTGAATTGTATAATTATTATATATTACAATGTAATAATAATAGAAATAAAGTGCACAATAAATGTAAAGTTCTTGAATCATCCCGAAACCATACCCCCCCATCCATGGAAAAATTGTCTTCCATGAAACCAGTCCCTGGAGCCAAAAGGTTGGGGACCACTGAGCTGCAAGATTCAGAATATGAAATGTTTGTTCGAGGAATTAAATATTTTTAAATATAGGAATTATGTATCTTGTCTTAGGAATTATATATCTGTCCAGCAAGGTGCAGTTCAATTGACATGTTACCCTTTGGGTTGTTGAGACTGTGATGCAATCTGGATAGAAATTATCATAATAGAGTACATTTAAGCAAAATTGCCATAGCAGAAAATAACAATGGAACAAATATTTCTTAAAGTCCAAGCTTATCTATATGAATATTTTAAGTTCCAGGATTACATGGATTTATGAAATTCCTTTTTCTATGTACCTATGTACGGAAACATTTGAATCTTTAAACTGTGTTATACATAGTCCTTTTTCTCTCTTAAGACTTATTGTTGCCTGCATATTGCCAACTTCTTTACCTGGTTTTCTTCTTATCTTCTCTTTACAACTTATACAATGTATTGGGCTTTATTTCTTAAGTAGAAGAGGATATTGAACAAGACTGAGAAATTCCGATATTCTTTGTAGCATGGCAAGCTTAACCATTTTCCCTTCAATTTCTTGAGTTGTAAAAGCTATTCAATGAAAATGATTAAGCCTGGCATGCATTATTTATTTGTTTATTTTTATTGTGGCAAAATATAGGTAACATAAAATTTACATTTTATGTGTACAGTTCAGTGGCATTAAGTACATTCACATTGTTGTACAAACATCACCACCATCCACCTCTAGAACTTTTTCATTTTCCAAACTGACACTTATACCCATTAAACAATAATTCTCCACTCCCTGCCCCCCTCCCCCCACCCCCGCTCCTGACAAACACCATTCTACTTTCTGTTTCTATGGATTTGACTCTCATATAAGTGTTTATCCTTCTGTGACTGGCTTATTTCACTTAGCATAGTGTCTTCAAGGTTCATCCATGTTGTAGCGTGTATCAGAATTTCTTTCCTTTTTAAGGCTGAATAATATTCCATTGTATGTATACACCACATTTTGTTTATCCATTCATTCCTCGATGAACCTTTTGCCTGTTGTGAATAATGCTGCTATGGACATTGGTGTGGCATACTTTTAAAACATGCAGTGAGAAACATAAAACTGCTGGTGTTTTTAAATGCTGACATAATTCTAATAGCACTGTTCTTTGAGTTTAATTGCCTATAACCATCTGAATATCATGAGAAGTTGAATAGGCTTCACCTCTGAGTGACGATGAATATAGTTCTTAAGGAACAAGCAGGGCACAGTGGCTCATGCCTGTAATCCCAGCACTTTGGGAGGCCAAGGCAGGAGGATTGCTTGAGGTCAGGAGTTCAAGAACAGCTTGAGCAACATAGCAAGACCCCACCCCCCCATCCCCTACAAAAAATATATATATATATTAGCCGGGTGTGATGGCATACAACTGTAATCCCAGCTTCTCAGGAGGCTGAGGATTTCTTGAGCCCCGGAGTTTGAGGTTGCAGTGAGCCACTGCACTCTAGCCTGGGCAACAGAGCCAGACACTGTCCCAAAGTGACAGGGGTATGCCAAGTGTCAGCAAAGAGACAGACCATTGGAGCTCAATTTGGGCAGGGAAGGTAGACAAGGTCAGGGAGTGCTTGGTCTGATCTGGAAAAGGAGGTGCGAACAAGGGAGCCAGGACCATGGAGCAGGATGTTTCAGCCCACAAAATGAGTTGGGCAGCAGTGGGGGTTAGCAATGGTGAGTCAGGATCATGGGTGGGGGTGGACTCAGCAGTGTAGTGAAAGGGAGAGGGCATTGGTGTTCTGCTGCTCCTAAACTTCTAAGTTCCTGTGCTAAACAGAACTAAAGTTCTAACCAGAAAAAGCGAAGTGACTCACCAAGGACAGTATGAGGCTACTGATGCTACATCATGTTAATTAACAAATTCCATTTTGGAAATCCTGTAATTCCATTTCATGGAAAATGATACGCCAAATTAAATATATTACTCTGTGTAAAGAAGAAATGAAGAGCTCTCTCTACGTTGAACCAGACAGATTTTACACTTGAAATACTGACCCAAACTTGGCTTAAGCTGTCCTTCCCACAAGCCACAAGTTACAGATGAGGGAATAGAAGCAAGACCATGCAAATCTGCAAGTGCAGGCAAAACTTATATCTATTTTTTTTTTAAGAGACGGGATCGTGCTCTGTCACCCAGGCTTATAAATACCCATTTTTTAAAAGAAGAAAGAAATAGACTCCTCTGAATTTACCAGACTTATTCTTTTGTACAGAAAACACTTGAAATTTCTAGACTAATTTTGCTTTCAACTGAGTATGCATATTTCTTTGAGTAGTGGCTACCAAAGGGACAAGTTTTATTCATTACAAGAGTAGTTTTTAAACTTCCAACTTCAAAAGAAATTGTCCAGAAAACAGAGTTTGGAAACCCACTGAATTATTAGCACGTAAGCCAAAATCAAAAATGCTTAAATGAGAAAAGGTAAGTCAAGATTTTATTGTCATTTCACAAGATACTTAGTTACCTCTTTTTTTGTTGTTATATTAACAGCTAAGATTTCATTAAATTTTATGATCATAGCCTAAGAATAAATTCATAATACCCATTTGGAAGTTATTTTTCATAGTCTTTTTTTGTCTTACAGATTTTTTGTTTAAGTTCTTGGTTATTGGAAATGCAGGAACTGGCAAATCTTGCTTACTCCATCAGTTTATTGAAAAAAAATGTAAGTGACATCAAACGGTCATTCCTTAATTTTCATGCATGTCTTCTGAGAGCGCTCTCTTGCTCAGATTTGTTTACAGCAAAACTCCGATTTTTTTTTTCAGAGGGAAAAAAGTCATAATTTAAAAGTACTTTAAGAGGTTGTATTATTAAACTTTAGTAATGTGATTGAGTTTTTATTGTTAGCATTTCTATTAAATAAATGGTTCAATATATAGTTACTGGTGCTGCACATTTTCCAGATGCTAAGAGATAATATGATGTTGAAGATGATTCTGTGACAGGAATCCCATTTCCTGACAAAGCGGCCAGAGATGCCCTAGGAGTGCATTTTGGATAAAATTATAGCGTTTGGTCCTCACTGTGGCCTTGTATTATAGTTAAGGGAGTTACTGTCATCAATACTGCTTTACACCCCAGGAAACAGGTTCAGAGAGGTTGGTATGTGCTCTTGCGATCGTCACCTTGTAACTGGTAGGCTCTTGACCACACAGGCTGTCTTTTGTCATTGACTTCCATTGTTTTGGTAAGGGAAGTTGAATTTTTATTCCAAACTATGTGAGACCTTGGAAGATTGTAGAAGACTGTACGTCTGAAAGGACCTTAAAATAAATAGTGCTTTTGTAATAATGGAAAGAATTGTGGAGAAAGACCTGTTTATTTAGTGGCAGTCTGATGAAGTTTCAAAAACAGAGTTAATTTAATAAAGTGCATCTTAAGCAAGTGTGCATGAGATACCATAGTTGGGGAGTAAAAAGGGGAAAGAGCCAGTATGGGATGTCTTGGCGGAGAGCTTTGAAGAAGAATAGAATTCTAAGAACTTGCTCTGCTACTTCCATTTTCATCAATCAAGAGCTTGTTGGAGTCTGTTTAGTGACATGGACCCAGTGTGGGTTAGTCACAGAACTGGTCCTTACTGAATTTAACAAGTATTCATTCACTGGGTGGTCCAGGTTTCTTTGCAAGTTGCCAAGACTTTGTGTTGTACGGCCTCAGAAAAGAATATCCCAGAGGGTACTGGGCCAAGTACCAAGCTTATGCACTCATTCTCTCCTCGGAGGACTCCCCCAGAGGGTGCTCCCCAACTCCTCACAACGCAGTGATGACAGGAAGGCCTCATTTTATTTCTCTCATGGCCATGTTGTAATCAGGATGCCCCTGGCCTTTATTTATGGCCTTTTGAAGGCTTTACCCCATATTTTGTCTGGTAGCTTACTCCTAGTGGCATTTCCATACTAGCTCTGCACTGTCTTGGCGTGAGACAGACTGGCATAGTCAGTGCAACCAGCCATCCTCCCATTCCCTAGGAAACAATCCAATTGCCAAGTGGCATCCCTGATTTCTAGAACAATTAGATTTTGTTCTACAGTTATAAAATATAAATTAGTCAATGGACTGTATAGCCCTGATACTTGATTTTAGTTTATCCTTTCATCATCACAGAAATTTTCTTTTACAAGCAGTATATTCCAGCTGGGTTTAGCAAAATACTTACTTTGCCTGTCTTCTACCCATTCAAGCAATTAGTATTGATTTCTCCAACAAATTCATTTGAAATTATTGCCATGTAACACTAAAATTAATGAAAATTCTAACACCTGTAATATGCATAGAGTTTTGGTTTTGGGGTTTGTTTAAGGGTTTTTGGGTTCAATTTTTTCCTCCTTTTTCCTTAATCTTTGGTGTCTTATCACATTTCCTTTGTGGGCTGCAGTGCTTTTCCTTCCTTTTACTTTTATTTCTTTAGAATATTTGTCTATTCAAGTACAGTAGTTAAAACTGTCACCACCTCATTACTGGCTGAATTCCAGACCTGTCCCTGGGCATTACACCCTTCCAAATAATATACTGGTATTTAGACAGTCACCATCTGTGAGCACCTTAATAGTGTCCAGTTGCATATGGTTCCGATATGGCGTGGCCATCTCTAAGCCTAAGCTTTAAAATGTATGATTTGTTTAGGTGTTTTGAGAAAGCTTTATTGTCTCTTTGAGAATAGGGACTGTGTGTATTGTATTTAAAACAGTGAATGCTTCTTATCAGTGAACTGTCAGAGAAATGAATGGCTAAAGCAATTTACGTTTTCCGTTGACATAACCTTTGATTTCAGTGTTACTTGTTTAAATCTATAAGCCTGTTATTTTAATGTCCTAAAATTAAATATCTTGTTCTTGTTTTTCTTTTTTAGTCAAAGATGACTCAAATCATACAATAGGAGTGGAATTTGGTTCAAAGATAATAAATGTTGGTGGTAAATATGTAAAGTTACAAATATGGGATACAGCAGGACAAGAACGATTCAGGTAGCTTTTTCTCTAACTTAAAAAATATTTGAAAATTGGATTCGGAATAATTATATTTTCTCAGTATATAAGGTCTCACCCCCTTTTAACCCCCCACCTTCCTTATACTGATTTCAGAAACTTCACCTCTGGAAACTTAGATTGATAAGACAGCTAAAATTCAGTTTCGCTCCATGCACCATTGTTTTACTAAAGAATACAGTAGAATCTCAAGAGTGCATCATAATTTAGAACATCATTCTCGGGAGGATGTGGCACTGTGTATTCTACAGTATGCTTTTAGATTAAAATCAAGGCAATAGCATAATTTTTTTCTGTATTTCACTTTTAAAAAAGAATTTTTAAAAACCTCTTGTGAGGGTTTTGTTTTGTTTTACATTAACTAGAGCATGTTCTGATGGTTGATACACACTCCACAAAATACTCTCTCCTCCACCCTTTTATTACAATACAATCACAATTGATGTTCAGAATGATGACTTCAGATCATTGCGAATGAGATTACATGTTTGGTATTCTGTAACTACTACAGCAAGAAAGTAGATTAATATTTTACTTGTGTTTTTTGCACAGAGTCAGAACAGATATCTGTAGTTTCAAAATTCAGTGAAATAAAAGTCATCCCACTATAAACATTTCACTTAATTAAAGTTGGGTATATATTATATATTAAATGCTCAATAATTGCTTCAAAAATATTGTAACCATCTTTAATCACAATCATTCTTCTGGAAGCACTGATTAAACGTGGTGGATTCCATCAGACATTTATGTCTTTCCCTCTCAGAACCCCGCTGAAATGACTGTAAAACAATTGAAATAGCATTCACTCAAAAAGGCCAAAATGGGGAGAGTACACAATTATGATTGACAGGTTGAAAAAAAAAAGTTACAGATAGGAAGTGGATGGTGTGGTGACTAACTTACAGCAGAGGGAGCTCCATCTTAACTACTGAAATGGAGGAAGCCATTTCTTCCTGCTGAGTCACAGAAAAGGTCAGGATTTGGAAGCATCAGTTTCTACAGGAGAGGGTTAAAGTGTTTAAAGAATAAGAGGTTCAGTCTCTAAGTTGAAATAGGGTCTAGACTTAAGGTCATAAGGCATAACAGAGGGCAGGGGTAGGGTGAGGTCTGAAAAGAGGAAAGTTAAGTGAAAGTCTCTGAACCCTAACCCTCCTCTCCCACCTCTTCTCTGGTTGCTGGCAGCCAGGTATATCCATCCCAGGCAGGAGAAAGGATTCTTCTCTGCAGAAAAATGAATAGCCCATAAGGAAAGGCTTGAAGATATTGACATTTTGGTTTCCCGGTAAAACAGCCCAGTCTCCATCCAATCATCTGACAGTGAAGTCCTCCAAGCCCACCAGTTCCACCCAGACATAAAGAGCTTCTTTTAGACCTTTTCATTCCTTGCTCTTAGTATAAATGATCAGCCAGAAATTTGAAGAAAAGCTTCTATAATAAAGAGAAAGCCCAAAATAAAGAAAGCTGGAACTTTCAGAAAACAGGAAAAAATCCACTAAAACTACAGTATTCTTAGAAATAAGAGCAGAGATTACATTCAAGTACATAATAAGAACAAAATGATATTTTAAAAGATCAACCAGAATAATACTTTCAGTAGGGTAATGATCTCCCAGAAAGTAAAACAAGAAACTCAAGGTGAAAAATGGAAGAGACAACACAGAGAATCCCACAGAATCAATCCAGGAAGAGTAATGCCTGGATATTAGCAGTTCTAGAACAGAGAAGAGCAGAGGAAACAAGAGAGGAAAATTATTCACGGAAGGAATGGGATTCCAGATTGATTGGCAAATACGAATGAGTGGGAAAAAAGTCTAGACCAGGGCATGTCATGTGAAATTTCAAAACACCGGGGATGAGGTGAAGATCCAAAAAGGTTCCAAGAGGGAAAAACAGTCATATATAAAGTATTGGAAATTGGAATTGCATTGGACCATTCAGCAGCAACATTGGAAGCTAAAAGAAATTGAAGCCATTGCCTTTTAAAACTCAGTGCAAAAAAATTTTTTTCAACCTAAAATTCTAATCTTAGCTAAACTATAAGTGTGAGAATAAAATCTGAATACCTTCAAATGTGCAAGAATGGGGAGGAAACAAAGGTTATCTTTCTTAGAAATGTACCTTCTTCTCAAATAGTTTCCTAAGCATTGTGTGGAAATAAGGAAGCAAAAACCAGAAGAAAGAAATTATAAGATCATGAGAGTAGAGGTTTTTGTGTTTTTTGTTTGTTTCTCCTATGCCCAGAATAGTGTCTAGCACATAGGGGCTCAATATGTTTTCTTTTAATGACTCAATCAGTTGAAGAAGAAAAATGACATGTCTGAGGGAGAGTGCTCCTTCAAGGGAGAGGCCTCCTGGAGAGGAATGAAGCGGGAGACACAATGTTTCAAGACTTTTAGTAACATTTTACTTTAAAGTGCATGCCTGCCTTGGAGCTTAAGGGTAGTTGCCTTTGCCAGGTAGCAAAGTAATAATGAGTAGTTTTGTTTGTTTTCTGTAAGTTCCACAGTGTTCTTCCTTCCCCAGGGGTAGGCACTGTTCATTTCTGTGGTCTTTTTTGTGACACTAAGCATATGGGGTTTTTCTTCACACCAGCCATTTTGATTCTCTGATACCAGTTGGGTGCCCAAAAACTAGATTCAATTCTGACACTACCCAGAGTTAGCAAAGACCCTACAAGTTAAGGACGTAATCCCACAAGACTGTCCCCCTACTTCAGATGCTAGCCACAAATGGGGAGCCCAGGCTACCTGCACCTCTGGCCAGCCATCTACAAATTTGGCAGTTCCCATGACACCCCCCCACCCACCACACACACACACACACACTCCCTTCAGGTTTGAGAATTCACTATAATGACTCACAAAACTCAGGAAAACACTTCTACTTACATTTACCAGTTTGTTATATAGGAATCAATTCAGGAACAGCCATGGAAGGAGATGCATAGGGCAAGGTGTGGGGGGTGGGTACACCGAGCTTCCCTGCGCTCTCAAGGCACTCCGCCTTCCAGGACCTCCATGTGTTCACCAACCCAGCAGTGCTCTGAACTACCTCCTTTTGGGTTTTTGTGGAGGCTTCATTTCACGGGCATGGTTGGTCAATTCAGTCTCCAGCTCCTCTTTCCTCCCCAGAGGTCGGGGGTGGGGCTGGAAGTTCTAACCATCTGATCACAGGGTGCTTCCCTGGACACCATTCCCCATCCTGAGGCCTCCCCCCCACCAAGAGTCATCTCATTAGCTTACAGAATACATTCTTATCTCTAAGAAAATCACAGAGGTTTTAGGAGCTCTGTGCCAGGAACCTGGGACAAAGAACAAATATGTTTCTTTTTTTATTATTATTATGCTGCAGTTATTTTTTATTATGCCGACATTGTGGGGATGTTTAGTGATTACCTAGCAGTGGTCCAGGCCCTGTGCTAGCACCAGGATGCTCTGGTGAGTGAGACAGCAGAGCCCTGCCTCGTGGAGGGGAGGCGGACAGCCAACGTGGAAACGTATAAAACAAACATGTTACCAAGTGGGATGAGTGCAACAAAGGAGACAGCACGTGAGTTAGAGGGTGGGATCCTACTCGGATAACCTTCCTGAGGAGATGGTGTTTAATGGGACCCAAAAGACAAGGAAAACCAGCCTTGTGACAAGCCCAGAGAGGGTAGGAGGAAGCTGGGAGTAGGGAAGAGAGTGGGACCAGGGGGCCTGGCACAGGGGCTTTGATGCATTGGGCTGCTCTGGAGAAAGGACTGAGGGCCCTGCATGGCAGCCAGCCGGGGCTGCCGCTGCCGCTAGGTGACTGCAGGGGTCCGGGCAGAGGCCTGGCAGTGGTCTGGGTGTGGATGGTGCTGGTGAAGGTGGAGAGTGTGCCAGATACAGGACGTGTTGAGCATGAGAGACAGGACTCGGCTGGCGGATCGAATGTGGAGAGGGACAAAAGGGAGTCGAGGATAAATGTGGAGATGATTTGCTTTAGAACGGGGGTGGGTGGGGACGCCCCTTCCTAAGCCGGCATGGGCCTGGAGGGAGGGGACCAAAAGGAATTCTGTCTTGTAAATATTAAGTTTGTGTGTGGGGCAGTGGTGACTGTGGGTTCCTGGTTGGGAGATGAGGCTGTCACCATCTGAGGACGTCCCTTTTCCCTAGAAGAGGTGGAGGGAGCCATGCAGTGGAGGGGGGAATTTGAGGAGCCCATAGAGAAGTGCCTTAGTGCCCACCTGGGGTTGGTGATGGCTCCCTTCTGCCTGCAGACACCTCACCCTCCTTAGGAGTTCTCAAAGGGGACATCCACTCAAACAGCTGCATCCCCTCTGAGCGAATATCCTACTTGTCCCACTCTAACCTCCCCACCTCCCAGTCATTTCTATGACATGGTTTCAGACAGAATAACTCCTCACATACATGTTCAGCATCTTTGAATCATTTCTATTTTAAAGCAATGTCTGTCTCTGTGTTGTGGTTTACAAAGCAAAAATGGGTGTTTTTTTGTGGGAAGATGGTATTTAGTAGTAAAGGGTCTTGACTGGTTGAAAGTAAAGCCAGTGTAATTCTTCCAGGTCTGTGACAAGAAGTTATTACAGAGGCGCAGCTGGGGCTCTCCTTGTCTACGACATCACCAGGTAATGCCAACTCTCCAGGGTGGAGGAGGCCGCTCGGTGCCGTGTCCCAAAGGCCAGTGTTGGCAAAGTGCCCTCTGTGCTGTGTGTGCTTTGTATGTCCAGGGGCAGGCAGTATGGCTGTCACCCAGGAAGCACCTTAGCCGTTTCATCTGGGGTCTTAGAGGTCTTGGAACCAGCCCCCACCACTACTTTACCATGTAGAGAAACATATTTTTAAGGTTTTAGGTAGATAAAGCAATCCTTCGTGTTCCATTACATTTCTTAACATGATGCTTGGACACTTTCCTTAAGGTTCACAAAGCTTTCTATGTGGTAAGTTATTAGAAGTGAATTACTCTGGGCCAAGATTGCCTGGATTCAAATCCTAGTTCCGGTTACTAGCTGGTGACCTCCTCAGGCAAGCTACCTTGGGAACCAGTTCAGTGAGGGGATATCACCCAGCTGCTTCCCTCTTCCAGTCTGTGTCCCCAGAGCTGGGTGCTCTGTGAGAAGGCAGGCAGCTCCCAGCCGAGCCCTCACTGCACTTGCCCGGTGAAAGGTTCGACTTGCTAAAGTGTGAATTCATCAATCAGGGTATCCAAGTGTCATGGTTAGAAATTTGTCCTTGGACATATGAGAGCTGAAAACAGCAGGTCTGAGAGTTGGTCCTGGAGTCAGACAGACCTGGTCAAGTCCTGGCTTTGCCACTGGCTGTTGTATGACTTTGGGTAACTTAATTAATCTCTCTGGGCCTCGAGTTTCTCATGGAAAAAGGGGGGTAATAGCAGTCTGTGTCACAGAGTCCTTATAAAAAATCAATGTGATAAATTCCTAGAAAGCCAAGTACGAGCACATTGTAAGGGCTGACTAAATGGTAGCCATTAGCTACTAAATCTTGCTTACCAGAGTCCAGCACTGTGCCTGGCACATACTAAGAGCTCAATAGATATTTGTAAAACGAAGGAAGGAAATTCTGTTTCCTTTTGTACCCTGATCGAGCAAACAAAAAACAACAAAATATCTGGCTTATTGTCACATTTTTCTGGAAACAAAATGAAACAAACCCTGTGGGTGGTGGGTGTGTTATATACTTGGTACATTCTGGTTATCTGAGTTACCTTAAAGGTGTTGTTGCCATTACCCTGAAATGTTGAAAAGCAGTGTAAGTAGTGAGAATGACTGGAAAGAGTTGCTAGTTTTATAAAATACATGTATTATTTTCACAATCTTATATTACGCAGCCGAGAAACCTACAATGCGCTTACTAATTGGTTAACAGATGCCAGAATGCTAGCGAGTCAGAACATTGTGATCATCCTCTGTGGAAACAAGAAGGACTTGGATGCAGATCGCGAAGTTACGTTCTTAGAAGCCTCTAGATTTGCTCAAGAAAACGGCAAGTGACCTTTTATCTCTTACTGTTTTTCAAATGGCATTTCTTTGAGTTTAAAACACCTACTAGAGTTTCAAGATTATATTTAGGAAATGTAGAATTTGTGATTGTTTTTACCATAAATTTAGACTTAGTGTATTTTCAGCGTATTGCATTCTGCCTGCAAAAGTTACTACAATGATAAAAGCAAATATATTAACATTATGTAATGACTTTTTAGTACTGGATCTTTGAATATCAGAGATCTTGGGTTAAAATGAAATTTATTTACTTATTTATTTATTTTTAAGTTTTTTTTCTGGTCTAGGATCCAATCCAGAATTACATGTTATATTTATTTTTTATTTATTTATGGAGACAGGGTCTCACTCTGTTGCCCAGGCTGGAGTGCAGTGGTGTAATCATAGCCCACTGCAACCTCAAACTCTTGGGCTCAAGCCATCCTCTTGCCTCAGCCCCCTGAGTAGCTGGGACTATGGGTGTGCACCACCACATTGGCTAAATTTTTTTTTTATTCTTGTAGAAACGGGGTCTCACTATGTTGCCCAGGCTGGTCTAAAACTCCCGGCCTCAAGTGATGTTCCCGCCTCAGCCTCCCAAAGTGCTGGGATTACAGGCATGAGCCACTGCACTCAGCTTAAAGTGAAATTTATCACAATAATTTTTAAAGGCCCTAATGAAAGGATGTCAACATTTTTTAATGTATTTTGAGAGGAAGTTGGTGAAATATTAGTCCTAAGTAGAAATGGAAGTAGTAGGAGAAATACTTGGCTTATTGGCTTTATTTTACTTATACTAAATTTAAGTCATCTGGTTATAGGTGACTGAAACTTCTCTAAATTTCCATATAGAAAACATGAAAATGCCACATAAAATTACTGGTTGCTTATGGGTAACAGAATGAAAAAAATTCAGACATTTTAAATAACTTTAAGTTTTAGAACCAATCAAGAACTAGAATATCTTAATATCAATGTTTGATTGGATTCTAGGACTACCAAATTATATTCTTGTTAATTGACTAGTTTCTTGCTAAGAAAATAAACATGAGAGAAACACATAAGCCATCATGACAGTTTTTAAAAACCTGTTTAGAAATACAGAAGCTCAGAAGGTTAAAAGCACGAAAGGAATTTTGATGTCATCTAAATGAACTCATCTTTACAAGTAAGGACACAAGAGGCTAGAGAGGTCATGATTTGCCTGGGAGAGCAAGCAGAACAGGCCTTTCTGCTGGGATTGGCAGCCACTCTGGTGGGTAAAAAGAGTGTTAATTCGTATAAGGTCTCTTCATGGGCTGAATGACAAATTGCGATATAGTCCCCTAAAAAGTATAAACATTTGTAGATTGTATTTGTGGTCACACACAGATTATTTGAAGAAGGAAATTGCTTCTTTACCTGAACTAAATGGCAGGGCCATTTGGCCAGCCGCCTTCTCTCCTGATGGGCAGTCATTCTGGCTGTGGAAGCCTTATTGCTTGTTCAGTCTCTTTAGTAGATTAAGTGCTAGCACAAAATAACAGTTGCTTTTCAGGAAAACTTAGAATTCTTCTAACATTTAAAAAAACATACATTGGCATATGTTGATTTTATATTTACAGAATTATAATTTTAAGTCATAAATTATATTTTGCCTGCTATTCTAGGAGAATGCTCAATGGGCTTTTAGTAAGTGAAATTTATGATTTCTCTTCTAAATGTGGTGTTGTATTTTGTTTGATGTCAATTTTAGAGCTGATGTTTTTGGAAACAAGTGCACTAACAGGGGAGAATGTAGAAGAGGCTTTTGTACAGTGTGCAAGAAAAATACTTAACAAAATTGAATCAGGTAAAAGCCTTTCCATTAATAAACTTTTCATCTGCATATTTTACTCTCTAGCTCAGTAATATCACCTTTTAATATTTTCAGGAATGATTTGGTCAAAGAATATTCTGTCTGCACCTGCCAACCTAAAACCACTACTTAACGGGTTTGCAGGTCATGTTCCCATGGCTGAGGTGAAAGCCGCCCTCTCATCAGGATGGTTTCTGCAGTGATGAAAAGGGACAAGCAAATCAGCTCAACTGTGGAAGGGCAGTCAAGGTTTCAGCAAGTGTTTGCTTTTAGAACCAGTCTTTTGAGTCCTTCACTTAGGGGAGGAAGAATAGGCCTTTGTCCACTCTCTGTCAACAACATGCTAATTGTGTTGGACCAGTGGTTACATGTAAGGGAGTGAGAAGTGCATCGTGTAATGTTGGCAGTTGCAGACTGGGCATCGTGAAGCTGTGTAGCCAAGAGTAATTTTATTTCTGAAGCTAACTGAGCATGCCTCGATTGTAATATGACTCATTTTTGTTGCTTTGGTAAAAATAACTTAAAATAACTCTAATGTGGGCAGCTGATGAAATACTATGTAGTTGTCCTTTACTAGAGTTGATTTTTATTAAAATATTACCAAACATTTGGGCATTCACTTTTTAATTCATTCAAATACCCGAGTGCCTATTCTTTGCCAGGTGCTGGGATACAAAAGTTAATAAATCACAACTCTTGCCCTCAAGAAACTGTCTTTCATGAGAGACAATCAAAAGATAATTACAATATTGTGAGGTTGATACAGCAGTTGAGAGATGCACGGACTCTTAGGGTAACACAAAGAAGGGGAACCTACCCTACCTAGAGGGTGGAGGTAGTGTCAGGGAGGGCCTCCAGGAGGAGGTGATGGCTGAGCTCCATCTTTCAAAGTATAAGGAAGAGTAAGCCAGCCAAAGGAGTGAGGAGGAGAGAATAGCAGGAGGGAAGGTTGAAGAAAGGCAGAAACCAGCCAGTGTCTCCTCATCAAGGATCTAGAACTTTTTCTTGTAGGTTACCGATTCTCAATGCTGGCTATATGCCGGGATGCATTAAAAATTCTAATCCCAGGCCCCACCTCTGGGGATGCCAAATTAATTGGGCTGAGTATTATTAAGCTGAACATGAGGTTTTATTTAAATCTCCTTGCTACTTTAGTATTGAATCCATGAATGCGGCAGATATAACTTGCCTCATATAAAACTTTCAAAATGTATTTCTTCTGAGATCACCAAAATCATAATGATATCTAGGTGAAAAAAATATAAGGGTACAAATTTGGGTTTTTCAGCAGTACTTCCTTATTTTAATTTTTTAAATGGGTAATACATTCATATGGTTCAAAAACCAATGTTTCCTCCCCCTTTTTTACACAAAATGTAGCATTTGTAGACTGCTGCAGCTTGCTTTTTGTCACTTACTACAACCTACAAATCATTCCAAATCAGTATATAGAGAGTTTCTATATACATATGTAATACATAACGTGTATGTGTATATACACACATAATATGTGTGTGTTTAATGTATAATACAGGTTGAGCATCCCTAATCTGAAAATCCAAAATCCAGAATACTCCAAAATCTGAAACGTTTTGGGTGCTGACATGATGTTCACAGGAAATGCTCGTTGAAGCATTTTGGACTCAGATTTTTAGATTAGCAATGCTCAACCTGCACATATGATGCAAATATTCCAAAATCCAAAAAATCTCCAAACACTTCTGGTCCCAAGCATTTAAGATAAGGAATACTCAACCTGTATTCCAGGTATGTATTACTATAATTTATGTAACCAGTCTACTTTGGACATTTGTGTTGTTGCCAGTATTTTGCTGTTATAAACAATGCTGCAGTAAATAACCTTTTATATATACTATTTCACATGTGTGTGAGTCTAAGATAAATTCCCAGAAGTGGATTGCTGGGTCAGAGAACATAAGCATTGGGATTTAGGTAGAAGCTGTCAAATTTTCTCCTGTCGACAGACTTATTTCTCTAAAGCCGTGTCCACAGGGTGCATTACCATACTTGGGTTTTTGGCCAGTCTGATAAGTGAGAAATGGTATGTCTGTAGTTTAATTTTAAATTCATTTATTTTAGTATACATAATATATTCGTATCATTCCAAATTCAAGAAGTACAAAAGAATATGCAGTGAAAAGTCCCCCTCTGTTAGTGCCTCCTCTGGTCCCCTAGGCATCCAGAACTCCTTCCTGAAGTCAGCCATTATTGGCAGTTCTTTGTGTATCCTTCTAGAGGTATTTCATGCCCGTGCAAGCAATCATGTATCTATGTATATATTTTTCCTCTTTATTCAAAGTGGTAGTGTATATACGTGGTGTTCTGCACTTTGCTTTTTTTCACTTATTTTGGGGATCACAGAAATATAAAAACTTTTTAAAAAGAAGACTTGCTTGGTCCTCAGGTGAACTGGACCCAGAAAGAATGGGCTCAGGTATTCAGTATGGAGATGCTGCCTTGAGACAGCTGAGGTCACCACGGCGTGCACAAGCCCCAAATGCTCAGGAGTGTGGTTGTTAGAAGCCGCAGGAGAGCACTCAGGTGGGTATGGACGTGTCACTGCCCTAAGTCCCTGGCGTGCTTAACTGCAGAGGCCCGTTACTGCTTTTCACAGCTACAATATGAAAAGGAGAGGTGATCCCATAAGTTAAAGTTAGATGTTTTGACTGATAGAATCTATACTCTATAGGAAATTCTCAGGTAAATCTTGTTTTGAAAGAAAGGAAGGGCAAACAGCCATTGACAGGAGTGGTTGAGGTATTCTTCTCCCTTATAGTATTGAGGAGACTTTCTTGGATTCATTGAGTTCAAAATGAATGTTTCTCCTGCTAAAATAGAAGGCTCATTTGTAAAATTGGCAAATGTGTCCATTTAACTTTTTAAAGCTTCCTCTTTTTTCCCATTTACCACAGTGGACTTTTTATTTATAGTCAACATCATCTAATAGGTACAGGCAAGTATTAACAAAAGATGAAGTATTCACTACTTCTCTTTTAGGCTTTAAGCTATATTTATTTTTACATTTATAATTATGTGGATTTCTAAATTGCTCTATTTTTTAGGTGTTCATACAGTGGTGTTTGAGACACAGTTGTTGGATCTTGAAGAATCTGAAGTTTTTTACCACCATCTTTTTCTACTTTATGCAAAAGTAGATCTTTGTGGGGAAAAAAGAATTTGGGGTGTTCTGCAAGCTAGTGGAAGTGGCACAGCAAATCATATAATAAATCTAATTCAATGGACAACACCACTAGATGTACACATGTATGTAAAAATTTTCTGTTCCATATTTTCCCTTTCACCTTTAGTTTAAAACATGGTATGTACTGTATATACGGGGTCTAGCCCAATGTGTCTCTGCAGCATGGTATCTGATGTATGATATAAAATGTTGCACTAAATGCGGTTTAATATTTTATTTTTTTTAATCATATGAACTAAAATATGTTAATTGTAAGGTGTGCTTTTCTCATCATGTCAGTTATATTGCACAATTGGTTATATTTATGACCTGATATTCAAAGACTCTGGCATTGATAGCCAGTGCATTTCTTATTTAATTCTGTTTACCACATCCTACATGGTGTTTATGTGATCCACACTTGAAATTCTAGATCAGTAGTCATTCACTAACATACCAAAATAAAATGAAAGATGGAGTTTTTCCATGAACTTTACACTGTCGAGCTCTCTGTTGATTTTAAAGCATCTTCATCCAGGTCAATTCAGGAAGTATATCTGGAGTACCTGTTTTGTTTTAGGCTATGGGGTCAGCACTAAGGATTCTGGTACCTTTAACCAAATCTACTAGGTAACTAATTGTACTCTCAGTGATTGATAAAATGTGACAGACCATGTAAGCTGGGCCCCTCATCTGTTTCCAGTTTGCTGATCTATCTGGTCTCCCTGTTAGAAATCACATTGTTTGCAGTATGCTTTTTCTGGAATTCAGTATAATGTCATCACTGCCTGTTTTTCAAATTTTTCATTTTATGTTCATTTTAAGGAAACCCACTAAATCTAGTTACTCTTAAAAGGATACCACTCATTAAGAAATTTCTTTATAGCTTTTGCTGGATACTTAAATGCCTTACTACAGTCACCAAGTTGACATGTTTTTAGTTCACATAAGGTATATTGGGTATATTGAAGTATGATATATATTGTATTACAAAGACTTGTTCTTATATTTTAAAATGTCAATGCAGAAAGTATATAAAGTTGAGATACAGCAGTATTAAGTCTGAAAGGTTAAAAAGCTTTCTTTACCTTATATATGTTCTTCCACTGTGACTTTTTAGCGGCAGACTAGTAACTTTAATTAACTTTTAGTTAGAAGATGCCTACTGCTTTTATTTTAATCAACAGAGCACAGAGACACATACAAACTCTGGGGAGTGACTTGGGTAAAAATATCAGTATGTATCTGTTTTTAGATATTTTAAGTTTTGCTTTTTTTATGCCTTGAATATTTTGTTTTGGAAAGTCAGAATCTGAAGCAAATTCTCAGCCTGAACTACTTCTTAGACCTCACTATAAGAACGTTTTATTCAATGTCTCATTTACGATAGATTTGCAAGCTGCTCATTTTTGAACAGCTTTTTGCATGGGACAGGAGCATGCCCATTCTAACACATCGGTTTATTCAAAAGCAAGAATTTTAAAAATAAGATAAATGTAAAGATGTTTTATAAATAATCCTGTTAATTAAACCACAGGTACCATATGTCATTCCACACCTTTGTCCAATAAAAGTTAATGGAGAACCAAAGCATGGTGGTTCTTAATGAGGCTTTTGCCTGTAGGAAAAGTGAAGAAGGAAGATAATTTAGTATTGGTCAGTCTAGTAGTAAATGTTACATTCCCCACAAATTACTAAGTTTTCAGGAAGCTCTTAATTTAGATTTCCAGAAAAGTAATTTTTCAGTCTTCCTAGAAAAAGATTATAAAGAGCATTTAGATTTGAGATTGTAATTTATTCTTTTATAATCCAGCATTTAAGTGAAAACGAGAACATCACAGTTCGGGAATCTGTAATGGTTTTGTTAAAAACATTACTTGTGACTTTTATGAGAGTTGCTAAAATGTTTAAGACATTGATTTCTAGTAGGTCAATAATATTATTTAAAGAATCTGATGCTAAAATTAGAAACCTAAATGATTTGTAATTTATGCTGTGACACAGCAGATGATGGTTCTTCATTTTCTGTTGTCTTTGTCCTTTTTATTTTTTTGGAAGGGAGAATTAGAGGTGCTTTAAAACACCTGTGAATTTTTAATAATTTTTTTTTTGTGCCAGTTGTGAAGTATGTCTTTCCTAATCCATCTAACTATTCATGTACACACAATTTGAGTTTGTCCCAGTTGTTACTTCGTTATTTCCTGATTGTATTTACTTCTTTAAAGGGTTGTTTTTAGAATTTTAGAGGAATTTATCTGAGAACACTAGACTTACCACTTTCAGTAGGAAAAGTGGCTGAGTTTTTGGCCATCATCCCTAAGATTAGAAAATACTGCATATTGGTAGAAAATAATGTGATGAGGGAATCTTTGGTTTTTTCCTTTAAAAATAGCATTTATATACTTTTAAATGTTTTATTATGGAGATTTTCAAATATACACAAATATAGAGAAAATAGCATAGTGAACCACTACATCAGCCTTCTTCAACAATTATCTACATTATGCTCTCTTGTCTTACCTATCTTTAACCCACTTTTTTATGCTGTAGTGTTTGAAAACATCCAAGGCATCTGACATTTCACCCTAAAATCAGTACACATCTCTGACGAGAACGTTTTCTAAAAATTTTATACAGTTGCTATACCATTGGGAACTTACAAAACCAGAGATGTTTATGTTTTTCTTATCTCCCAATTATATAATATAAAGTTGGTCTTCTGGTATGTACTGAAAAAGCAAAACGTGTGTTTTTCATGAAGTATTAGAGTCAGTAACTTCCCAGCACGTGGCCAGTTATACCAGAGATGCTGTTCCCTGGCCTGGGGGCAGTTGTACCTTCAGCAGGGACACCAGGACCATCAGCCTGCTACCCACAGTCAGCACGGCTTCAGAGGATTGGTACCCCTTGCTGTACTGGTTGCTAAACACACCTGCCAGTGTAGTAACATAAGGCATATTTAATTAAATCATCTCAACAGTCTATATTCTGTTTTGAAGAATGTATTTATTGTAAGGAAAACATTTGACTTTGATGCATGCTTGTCTGGACCTTCTGCTAACCAAGTATGAGGTGGGTTGAGCCAGCTCTTAAACTTGCAGTAATCTCAGTGTGTTCCTTCATGCTAGAGGACATTGTCATTGAACTTATGTGGGAAACTCAGTGAAAACTGGATAAGCCTGTGCTCTGACAATTCCTTTCTCTAAAATTTTTTTTTTTTAGAGACAGGCTCTTCCTCTGTTGCCCATGCTGGAGTGTAGTGGTGCAATCAATGACTCACTGCAGCCTTGAGCTCCTGGGCTCAATTGATCCTCCCTCCTCAGCCTCCCAAGTAGCTGGGAATACAGGCACGCACCACCGCACCTGGCTAATTTTTTTTTTTATGTAGAGATGGGGTCTCTCTATGT
Organism: Daubentonia madagascariensis; assembly: GCA_023783475.1. Lineage (NCBI taxonomy): Eukaryota > Metazoa > Chordata > Mammalia > Primates > Daubentoniidae > Daubentonia > Daubentonia madagascariensis. The sequence goes on from JAKFHU010000624.1 coordinate 547,899, forward strand.
TGCCCAAGCTAGTCTCAAACTCCCGGCTTCAAGTGGTCCTCCCACCTCGTGCTCCCAAAGTGAGGGGATTACAGGCATGAGCCGTGGCGCCCAGCCCCTTTTTCTAACTTCTTGATGCAATGTGTAAACTTCATTTTAAAGAAAGCTACAGTGAAACTAACTTGCTCAATTTGAATATTTTACATTCCAAAATATCATGAAAATAATTATGTTCACTAACTATTTAAGGGCCAGGTAACAATGTATGATGATAAACATGCTAATTTCTCTGGTGGGGAGCCCTCAAATCATTTTAAATTGAATAGGAAATTTTATAATACGATTAATTCAGGGTAAGTCTATCATATTGTTCCCTTTTCCAGAAAAATCATCATATTGGTTTGTGTGGCCGGGAAGGTATGTACAATTCCTTCATACTATTCCCACTTTCTGGGGAAAACGGTGCATTTATAGGATACTCATGTGCATGTCTCTGAATGCCCCTTGCTTTCTAATGGCCTCTGTGCCTTTGTGGGGACACTGTGTCCTTCACCTGTAATGTTCCCCAGCCAGATTTCCAAGTCCGTCAAGCTGAAGTCCTATCATCCTTTAGGGTGCAGCACAAAACTTCTCGGCTGGGCAGCTTTCTCTGACCTCAACACATGCAGACACACCCGGTTCCCATGATTCTGTTCCAACCTCCCTTTTGGTATTGATCACACTGATCTATACATTGTCCTTGCTTGTCTTCTTTACTGGGCTAAAACCTCCCTAGGACAGGGCTGCTTTCCGTGTGCCCAATGCCTGGCACATGGGAGGGACTCATGCTTATAGAAAAGACAAATGATCACAGTTAGCCTTGTCCCTAAGACTTTCCAATGTATCTGGATATCTTTAGTGTACCCAATCCACTGTAAGATCCCTCTTTGCAAAATCTCCAAAAAGATACTGCTAAAACCCTTCCTTCCTGGAGCAGCTTGTTCCCTTTTTGAATGTTGGCTGCAGCACATAGTTACCCAGTTATCTTACTTTACATTCTGGGATTGACAGCTTTTAATGTTTCCACTGCAAGTTTTGTTGTTAGGATTAGTATTTCCTGGGAATTATGTCTATATGCTCTTAGTTGGCTCTTGGCACCTCTCACAGCTCAGCCTGAAAGCAAGCTGGTATGACTGCTGTGTTCTCCATCTTAGGTGGGATTTGTCAACGTAAGGACGGGGTCTGTAAGATGCAGTTGAGGATATAATTGTCCATAAACCTCTGGACTAAGGCCTAGGCATGATCAGTTGTTGCCATATTTTATGGTGAGTCCTAAATGCTTAGGGGTGAAATGTGTCGAATTTCTCAATTCTGTCAATTATACCCTCTCAGTTACAGTTGACAAGTCCCCATGTGGAAGCAGAAGCCAGAGCTGTAATGAGATCTTGAAAACAATAACTCTGCCGCCTTTTCAAAGGAATAAAGGAATGACAAATATTAGTTTTCCTACCCTAATTTTTGTACATATTTTTTTATCTGACTTTCCAAACTTCAGCCCTATCTGAGCCATGAGAACTATACTCTTGTACTTGGAAAAAATCTCACTGTGAGGGTCTTCAGTTGCTGAATGCTCTCTGTGTTGTTCATTGCATCTCTCATCTCTTGTCGAAGTGTAGAACTTAATACCCACCTTTGTTTTCTTCTTTAAAACACATAGTTTAAAAAACATAGTTTATCAGAAAAATTACTAGACAACTTAGTTCAACAAGAACCTCATTTTTAATACTATCAATTGAAATGTCTATAATAGTAAAACTTTGAAGGGGGGTATAGTGTATTTTACAACTTAAAAGTATTCTCCCATTTAGCATCTAATTTAACCTTCAGAACAACCCTTTGCAGTGGTCATGGCAGATATTAGGCCCATCTCGCATTTTTATTATGAAAATTTCAAACACACGTTTGTTTTAAGAATTATAAGTAGTTCTGATTTTAACTGGTAGGAGTATTTTCCATTTTAAAAAATTTTTAGTACTAAATTGTCAGGAGTGGGGAGTAAGTTGATCTTATCACTGTGAAACCATGTTTTGATCTTTAAAAAAACCTGCAAGTTTGATAACTTGCTTTTTAAACTTTGCTTGCAGTAAATTGAATTCAGTAAATTGAAATGATGACAGATTGGAAGTGCATGAATGAAAATGCATGCTGCTTGGTTTTCAGAATGCTTGTCACAGTCTGCGTGTCCTTAGCATTAGAAGCTGGCTGGTACTGAAGCTGTTCATGAGTTAAATCATTCCTTTGTCAAGGTAAGAATGTGCTTGTGAGACCTGTGCTAATGGTGTTTGCCCTCCCATGTGGGGGAGGCTGTTCCCCACCCTATAAAATTGGATCTGCTTTCTGGGCCACAACATTTAGTGTATTTATTCTGGCAGCATTCGTGTGCTGTATGCCGATAAAATGTTGACCCAGACCAGCCATTGTCTGTGCTGCTTCTCATCTCTATTTATTTAGTTTGGTCCTTGAGCAAGAGTAGAAGAAAAATTTCATTATTCACTCATAAATTTTACTTTAATCTGTAACTATCCAATAATTCTACTACAGCTATCCTGCTTTCCTCTTTTTATTTCCAGAAGTAATTTTTGGTTTTCAATGCTAGCCTGTTTGGCCATATATAGTCACATTTTAGGAACCATTTAGTGGCCTGAAATTTAGGCACAAGGTCTGGTGTTTGTTCATAGGGATTTTGTGTGGAGATGATGCTTTACTCTGGCTATCAGGTTTGTTCCATGGCTGGGTGACATTGCACAGCAAAGGAGTACTTGAGCTGGGTTTCAAGGAAACATTTAGCTAAGTGGCCATTGTAGAAAGCACAGATGGCAAACAGGGACTGAGTGTCAGTATCCACAAGTGAGCATGGTCAAAGGCTGGGGGTGGCACAGAGAGTCAGGCCAGGTTGCCATGCCTCACCCGAGGAGCAGCAAGGGAGACTACTCTGGGAGGCTCTTGGCAGGAAGTGCATGCTTGGTCCAGACTTCCCAGGGTTCTTCTCAAAGTCCAGACAGCAACCCAGAGACAGGGGAACTCCCCAATTTTTCTGAAATCTGGAAGCTCTAAAATAATGAAGCTGAAACTGATAAAGCGGCCGCCACAGGCATTAGTCAGCACCTAAGTCATAAGAACAATAAAACACAAATTAATGGCAATGTTAACTTTCACAAAATAAACATTCTTAACTAGTTTAGACCATCTTTCATAGTAAAACTGAAAGCATGTATGCACACAGCCAAATCCCAAGCCGCAGACACCAGGTCTCACCACGGGCAGCCCACTGGCTTCTTGAAACACTCTGCACGTAGGCCGTCACACCCACTTCTCTGGACACCCTTTCTCATATGGAAAACACTGGGAGCAGACTGCTCTTCCATTTGTGTTTTTAACATACTATAAGACTGTTGCACTTGCCTTTTTTTGTGTTCCTCCCCATCAAGGTCTAGCTCATTACTAGAGGCAGACGATGTGGATGTGCCATCGTCTGACCCGTGTCCAGCACCATGTGAACACCCTTGTTCAGTATATCTGTGCATGTGGATATATCAGAATACTTTTACGAATGAAATTGCTAAATCAAAGACATATTCCCTTTTAGTATCTATAAAGCCAAATTACCCTCCAGAGTACTTATACCAGTTTACACTCCCACGTATAGAGAGGAAGCCCAACCGTTTAAATCAACAACACTTCTTTAAAGAGATTTGATTAAAGTTTGTATTTTGTCTTTATTAAATTTTGATGTTGGCCATTAATTTCATAGTAGCCGTGAGGAAGATGTCCTTTAAAGAGCAGCCACACAGGCTACAGGAGCACCATATTACGCAGTTACACCCAGGAAGCCCTGTGCATCAGTCCCTGCTGTGGAGGAAAGTGGAGCAGAGCCTGGTATCCGGGTCAGAACAAGGGGAAAGTGAAGTCAGACCTGAGCCTTCTGAAAATACTTGATGAGCTTCAGCAGCCTTCTGAAAATGCTGTGCTGTGTATCTTACTGTTGGTGTAACATGTTCGTGTTAAAATTTTTCTAGAGAAGGTTCGTTGTTTTAGTGAAAATCCAGGATTTATTACCTTGCCATTCAAAAATCTCAGAGTTTTAAATATCGTAATGTTCCAGACCGGCAGGAGGTTGAGCGACCCTGCTCTGTTCCACTCCCAAATGGTGGCAGCCTGCGTGGGGGCTCAGTCCAGGAGCTTTAAGAACATTCACTTCAAGGTCCCCCAGGTGGCTCTGTTATTAGTCTGTCATTAACAACCACGTGGCTTAGAATCTTCACTGGGGGCGGGGAGGCATACCTTTAAAGAATAGGCATTTAGATTTGTTTCTTTTGTGTTTTCTCTAGGATTTTTTTCAACGGTTAATGCATTGTTATGGTTCCAAAATCAAAGCCAGGTAAACACTGAAGTCTCCCTTTGCATCACTCCGTTCCTTCCCCAGCCCTGCAGGTAACCACTGGCTGGTTTGTGTATCCTTCTTGATGTCGATACAGATATTTTTACTACACTTCCCTTTCTTAAACAGAAGGTAATATATTACATACACTATCTTTTGTATACCTAAACTGTATCTTAAAGCTCTTTCCACATCTTAGTACATTGAGACCTTTCTCATTATAAAAGCTGCATGGTGTTCCATTGTGTGAATGTTTCCTCTAACCAGTTCCTTATTGATGAACAATTGAGTCATTTCCAATTCTCTTTTGAGGTGCTTCCAAAATAATTTGGTTAATGACAGTATTGTTAATTTCTCAGTCTTCACCCATATTCTCATTTATCAGAAAAAGTAATAATCTTCCTTCCAATTTAGTCCCTTTCCTATATGTAGGCAAGAACTATTCAGAAAATTTGATGGAGGGGGAAACAAATCCAGCAAGAAATGGGAAGACCTTTTTGATGAAAACTTTAAAACCTTACTGAAATAAATATAGGAAGACCAACCTGAATGGAGATACACTATATTTGGGGGATAAAAAGACTCTATTAACGATGTCAGTCCTCCAAAATTGGTAAATTCAATGCAGTTTAATAAAACTCCCAAATGGAATCTTAAAATAGAATTTGTCAAGCTCATTGTAAAGTTCATATAAAAAAGAAAATAACCAAGAAAAGAGAAAAACGAGGTGGGAGTACAAAGACTTTCCCTACCAGATATAAAATAAACTACAAAACTATAATAAAACAGTACTGTGAGCTCAGGTATAGACAAATTGATCCAAAGAAGAACAGCATCTAGAAACCTTCCCATGTACCTACTGGAATTTATGAAAAAATATGTAATATTTTATATCAGTAAGGACTGCTTGCTGGATGGCATTAAATCCATTTGCTACTATTTGATTAAAAAGGAAAAGTTGGATTTTACTTCCTATTTGCAAAAAATTAATTCCAGTTGGATTAAAAATCTAAAAACAAGGCAAGATATTAAAAAAACAAGGATTAGAACATGTAGAATTTTTTATGATCAAAGGGTAAGTCTTTCTGAAGGTGACAAAAAATCCCCCATCTGTAAAGGAAAAGTTTGAGGTTTGACGATGCAAATTAATATTTCCTATAAGACAAAAGAAAGCATAAAGTTAAGCAATGGGCTGTGATAAAGTATTTGCAACATATTTAACAGAAGATTGATATCAGATGTATAAAGAGATCCTAACAAGTCAGTAAGACAAAGAAACTCACTGAAAAAAAGGGCAATGTGTTTTCTAGATTTTTTTCCCATAATTATTCTAAAAGATTGGCAAAGTACATAAACAGCCCATTCATCAAAGAAGTAAAGATGATTGATAAATGTAAAAGAGATGCTAACCTCACTAAAATGAAAATCATTTTATTGATTATTTATTTACTTATAAATAAAGCCATTTATTGATAATATATGGCTTTTTTTTTTTTTTTTTTTTCATATAATTTTTTTTTTTTAGCTTTTGGCTTCATTCATTTTCTGGTTTGTTTTCAATTCTGTTTATTTCTGCTTTTTACTTTTTCCTTCATTCTGCTAGATGTGGATTTATTTAGCTTCTAGTTTCCTGCAGTAGAAGCTCAGATTATTGAGATTATTGATCTGAAACTTTGTTTCCTAACATAAGCACTCAGTGCAATAAATTTTCCTCTAAGCACTGATTTATCTGTGCCCACAAATTTTAATATGCTGTAATTTCATTTTTCTTCCATTTAAAATGTTTTCTAATTTCTCATAAGAATTCCTCTTTGGGGGTTTATTTATGAGTATAATTTCAAACTGATTTCACTTTTTCCTGTCATATATTACTGATTTCTAGTTTAATTCCATTATGGTCAGAAACATACTTTGTGTGATTTCAATTATTTTACATTTGTTAATGTTTATTTTATAAACCAGGATATGGTCTGTCTTAGTGAATGTTCCACGTGCACTTGGAAGAATATGTATTCTGCTGTTATTGTTAAAAATGTCAATTAGAGCCATTTGATTAATGGCATTAATGGATTCTTCTGTATCTTTGAGGATTTTCCGTGTGTCAGTTCTATTATTGATAGCAGTGTTGATGTCTCCAACTGTAATTATGAATTTGTCTAGTTCTCCTCTCTGTCCTATCTGATTTCCTTGATATATTTTGCCTCAGCACAATCTGTAGTTTTAGCCTTTTTCTGGAAATTCAGCTTAGTCTGCTCACCCATTCTGCTTCCTGTCATAATGCTGCTTTCCCTGGGTGCACAGAGAAACCTTGTTCTTGTACTGAGCCATGTTGTAGGGATGATGCTTGCCACACTTCTGATAGAAAGTCTGGTAGGTTTTAGGAAGGTTCACCATGTTTGTGGTAGCACTATCGCCACAGAAGCATATATATTTTGAAGCTCTACTGTTAGGAACATATGCATTTAAGAATGTTATGTCTTCTTGGTGAATTGACCCTTTTATTAACATATAATCTTTTTTATCCCTGGTAATTTCCTCTGCTCAGCATTAACTTTGCTTTCTTTTTTGGTGTTTGTATGATATATCTTTTTCCATCCTTCTGCTATTATCCTACTGATATTTAAAATGAATTTCTTGTAGATATCATATAGTTGAATCATGATTTTTAAAAAGTCATTCTGACACTGTGTTTTAATTGGTGTATTTATATCAGTTTCATTTAATGTACTTATTGATACGTTTGGTTTTCTTTAGTCCTTGTTTGTTCCTCAGCTTCCCCTTTCCTGCTTTCTTTTGGGTTATTTGAACATTTTTAGTGTTGTATTTTATCTATTGTGATTTTGACTCTCTTCTTTTTTTTTTTTTTTTTTGGAGACAGGGTCTTGTTCTGTTGCCTGAGCTAGAGTGTAGTGGCATCATCATGGCTCACTGCAACCTCAAACTCCTGGGCTGAAGCAATCTTCCTATCTCAGCCTCTTGAGTAGCAGGGACTACAGGTGTGCACCAACATGCCTGACTGATTTTTCTATATTTTGTAGAGATGGGGTCTTGCTATGTTGCTCAGGCTGGTCTCCTAACCTTAAGTGATCCTCCTGCCTCAGCCTCCCAAAGTGCTAGGATTACAGGTGTGAGCCATTGTGCCCAGCCATTTTGACTATATCTTTGTACAATTTTTAAAGGAAAAATTTTAGTCTATTTAGAACCATTATTTTTTATCACTTTAATTGGAATGTAGAGACCTTACCACCCTGTAGGTCCCTTTACCTGCCCCCCTTTTGGTTATAATTGTCTTATATATTGCATCTACATACATTGAAAACCCTATCAGACAATGTTATATTTTTTCTTTCAACCATCAAACATGTTTTATAGAACTCAAGAGGAAAATAGTCTTTTATATTTACCCAGATATTTACAATTTTTGTTGCTCTTCATTCCTGATGTTCCAGGTTTCCTTTTGGTACTATTTCTCTTCTGTCTGAAAAACTTCCTTTAGCTGCAGTTCCTTTAGAACAGGTCTGCTGGCTACCAGTCTTTAGTTTTCCTTTATCTGAGAATGTCTTTATTTCACCTTCATTCCTAAGGGATGTTTCACTGGATATAGAATTCTGCATTGACAGTTTTCTTTCAGCACTTTAAGAAATGGGCCCCTTCCTTCTGATCTCCATGATTTCTGTTGAAAACTTTGCTTTCATTCAAATTGTTGTTTCCCTATAGGTAATATGTCATTTTTCTCTGGCTGTTTTCAAGACATAGCATTCTCTGACTGTCTTTGGGTTTTCAGCAGTTTGATTGTGATGTGTCTGAACGTGGATTTCTAAGGGTTTATCCTGTTTGGGGTTTACTCAGACTCTTGACTCTGTAAGGTTTCACCAGTCATTCACCAGTCTTGGGAGTTTGTTAGCCATTAATTATCCAGATGTTTTTAAAGCGCTCCTTCTGTCACCTGCGACATGACTGTGAGACCTTTTATTGTAGTCCCACAGGTCCCTCAATCTCTGTTCATTTGTTTTTCAATCTCATTTCTGTTGTTCAGATTGGATGATTTTATTAACCTATATTTTTTTGTTATCTCCATTCTGCCATTGAATCTATATAGGGAGTTTTTAAATTTTTATAGTATTTTTCAGTTCTAATATTTTCATTTGGTTCTTTATATCATCTATTTCTTTTAATTTCCATTTTAATATTTGTTTTAAGTTAATTACTCGTTTGAACTTTCTAATATTAGCTACTTTAAAGTCTATATTTTCATGCTTCTTCATATGCTGAATACTTTGGGATTGTATCCTAGACATTTTGAATATTACATGATGAGACACAGGCTCTTGTTTTAATCCTATAGAAAATGTTGATATTTTTGTTTTAGCGAGAAACTGATCTGGTTAGGTTTAGGCCACAAGTTCCACCCTTCCTTCTGTGGGTGTTAGTCCCAATGTCAGTTCAGTTTTCCAAGCTTTTGCAGTGCTATTTGGATCTATCCCACATGTGTACCATCTTGTTGTCAGTCTGACACCTGAGCAGGTATTACCTGTTAGCTCATTTCTCAAGTTTTTGGTATACTAATAAGGATTGGCTCCACATGTGAACAGTGTGAACAAGGTGAACATGTCAGGGTGAGCCCAAGTGTTCATAAATAACTCTGGAGAGTCACTTTCCTAAGCTCTTCCCTCTCTACTCTCTCCCCATTACTTTCTGGTTCCCTGGGTCTTCCCTTTTTGGTCCTCCAGCCCCAAACTGCCCACTTCCATAATTGAGCCATGTCCTTCAGGGAGAAAAACAGCATATCAGCTCAGCCCCACCCTCTTGGTGCTGTAGTTCTACCAAATGGAGATGTATGAAGTTCCCCTCCCTCAGACTAAGGGCTTCTGCAGGCTCCCATTGGCAACCAGGGCATTACCTAGGAGCTTCAGCATGAAAAATGGAGCAAAGGGAAAGGAAAAAAGGGGGCATTTCCCCCACTCTCTGAGCTTTAGCTGCTCCTTTCCTTCCTGTTCTTCACTCCAGGCTTCTCCTACATCTCTGCACTTCAGTGCTTGCTTCTGTGTTTGGGCCTTGGAGATACTAAAAGAAAAAACATGGAAAACTCACCACCACTTCAGTGGTACTTAGAGTTCTGGTGTTTTCAAATTTGTGTGTTGCTATTTACTTTTCAGAGTCCTCAAATAGCTGTGTGATATAGTCTGTCCAGATTTTATAGCTATGTTTGGTGAGAACAAAAGAGGGGAATGTGGGTTTACTCCATCTTACCTGGAACCAGAACTTTCCCAAAGCTATGAAGTGAAAAAAAAAATTACTGAATTTGTCTAGCATTATTCAGTATTTGTGCAAAAAAAAGTGTACATGTTCCTACATAGATAAGTGCTTAGGAAAAAGGTCTGCAAGTTTACATACAAAACACTGGTTTCCTCCAAGAAGGTGAGTAGAATTTTGACAAGGGGGTGGTATCAAAGGGAACTTTCAGTTTTTACTCTGTACTTTCTAAATTATTTTAGCCATGTACTATTCCTTTTGTAACTTTTAAAACAATTAGAAGATGTGAGGGAAGAGACTGGGAAAAAACTATAGCCCAATTCCAAGTGTATATATAGAACTTGTCTTTTCCTGGATATATCTAATGTATCTTGTTAAACATTTATCTAATGAAAAGTCCATTTAGGAGTCAATATGATCATACATTTTCTTCAAGCCATTTATGTATAAATCAGAATTATTTCTCATAAAATAGTCTTAGCCTTTCAGCCAGGACAGTTTTGCAAAAAAATAAACAGAATAGTCTCAGTCTGTAATGTTAATTAACTTTATTCATACTTTTTCCAAGTAAATGCAGTATTAACTATAAGCTAAAAACAATACATAGTTCTTAGAAAATACAACCCAAAATTCCTCTTGCCTGACCTTTTGATTATATGTGCCCAGCCTTTGTTTTCTCAGAATGTTAAAGTGAATGCAGTACTCAGAACAAACTTAGTAACATGAGGAAAACTTCCTTAAATACAGTTTTGTTATTATAAAAGAAATCCAAAAAGAGGCCTCTAATGTCTTTATTCAGGTGTCCAGAATTTCAAAATGAAAATAAGTATTAAACGAGCAAGATTTTTTTTCCATCTTACACTAGCAGGCTTGAAGGGGGCAAATTTGGGCCAAAAATCTAAACACAGTTCCTTGCATAAGGTTTGGCATTAACATACGCTTATGAAAACTCCATGTCCATCCTATTACATAAGAATCTATTTCAAATGCAAACATTTTGAAATGACCAGGTAATATTTTTAGGATCACTTTTTAAAATATTGTTTAACTGATCACAAGACTGTATTAGTAAGGACCTTATATGGGTCAGGTATTAGCAGTTTGATACCAAACAAACTATATAGAATCAAACTATATAAATATTAGCACCATTTTTAATCCAGTGAAATGTAAAACTATCCATTAAGCTTTTTTTTTTTACTGAAGCAGTCAACAAAAACACTCATCTTTACTTCTGATATATAGTTTGCTTCTCTCCCTCTTTGCTGGTAATATTTTTGAATGCTGTAAATATCAAGTACAGTGGGCCCATATCCATGGGTTCTGCATCCGTGGATTCAACCAACCACAAACTGAAAATATTCAAAGAAAAATGGATGGTTGCATTTGTACTGAACATGTACAGTCTTGTTTTTCTTGTCATAATTCCCCAAATAATATAGCATAACAACTACTTACATAACATTTAGATTGTATTAGGTATTGTAAGTAATCTAGAGATTATTTAAAGTATATGGGAGGTTATGTGCAAATACGACATTTTTTATATGAGACTTGAGCATTCATGGAGTTTGGTACCCACAGGAGGTCCTGGAGCCAATCCCCCACAGGTACCAAGGGACGACTGCACCATAACACTCCATTTATAAAGTTTACGCCCAGTATAGCATTAGCAATTTCAAGGGATAGGGGAAGACCCTAAAGATTTTATTTTAAATTGCAAATTTTGCAGAATTCTCTTTTGGAAGTTATGACATCCAATAATTCAACAGCCACTTTGCTTGTTCTCTTTGCAATTTAGTTAGCTGAGTTCAAGTGAACCAACCACATACACCTTTCAGGTTACTAGCAATTGATAATTGATGAAACACAATGACAAAGACACTACATATGAAATGGCATAACTATGTGCCTACTATATTATAACTTACAGCTCATCATGCCTTTAGGAACCTTTAAGAATGTGTAAGTGTGCTTAGAAATTTTATGCAGGGGAGTATATATATATGCCCAGAGGTGCCAAGTATCTTGACATCTAAATAAGAGCATTTGGAAGAAAAATAGATTTTTATTTACTTATCTAGCAGATTTAATGTCCAGAGTGCTAGATAGTATTACTTCAATATTCTATTACTTTTATATTAAAAGCAGTAACATAAAGCATATTTATGACAAATTGTTTTAGTTAAGTACTTAAAACCAAAATTTTTTAAAGTTTCATGTAGCATTTAAATGTCACTGGATTCTCAAACAGTTTCAGACTTTTTCAACATGAAAGGTAATTTTAAACTATGTCACTGTCTTGCAAGTTGTTCCAAGAATTAGGAACATGATTACAACCACATTAGTTTCTAGAATGAGAAGAAAAAAGTAGGACTATCAAATTGTAACAACTTAAATTCCATAGACTCAAAAGGTAATTGTCACCCTAAAAACAAGAAAATAAAAGAAACCCTAGCCAACCGAGAATTTGGACATGGGAGCAAGACTCAATTAATTCATACTGATTTATTCATTGTTCATACACATTAAAAGTACATTAGAAATCTTGTTCATTTATCTTCCACTTAAAAAGAATGGGAAAAAATTAGCCAATATTTGCCTTCTAGGTTTTATTTCCATGTGGAGTTTTCACAAGTAAGCACATTAAATACAAGTCTGTTTTCTAAACAAGAGAAAGTCTGGCTTGTTCAAAGTCTAGAGGTGGTCAGTTTTCTAAGGCAGTCCATCAGTGTGGCCATCTTTCCTAAGATTGTCAGGTGCAACACAAATGCCTGAGCTGGATGGCTAACACCAAACATGAAAAAAGTGATGTTAAAGGAATAGTTTTCACAATCAATCAGCTACACTATCATAACTGTGACATTAATGTGATCTTTATGTACCTGCAGTGTTTAAAGATTTTAATAATAACAGTTAACCCCAAAATTCACCAGAAATACTAGCAAGGTTGTTTTGGACAATATGTAGAATTTCCTCTTCTTATTAAATATACATCTCAGTGATTAGGAGAGCTCTCTATGTAAAAGAATTCACCTCAAAACTATGCAGATATTTTTAAAAAGTTTTTTTTCTCTAAAGCTCATGATACTTCAGTATGTGTTTTCAAAGCTTAATACGGTTTTAAGATGACACTGTGTGAAGATTTTATGTGGAATGAAATGAAACCAATCTGTGTTCTAAAATTTGACTCTTTTACTTCAAAGACTCCACAGTAAAAGCATCAAGGAAATGCTCAGCCTCACATTTAATGCCAAATTTTCATTCATACATCTTCAGGTGCTAAGTTGGCATAGCCAAAGTACCTTTCTTATCTCTTGTAAAGAACTTAGCACACATCCTTCTAGTAGATTCCCGTCTCTGCAGAATTCAGAAGATTTCACTCATTGATGGAAATCAGTGTTTTTTAAAACCATTTTTCTACCCCAAAAGCAAATGTACTAAAGAGAAGGAGCACTATTTACATACATTTGTGCCTGTCCACACACCACCATTCTCTCATATCAAGATGTAGATAGATCTACTGGGCTAGGAATCAAAGTAGTGTATTTCAACCTAAAGTCTGAATAATGTACATTATTGTTAAGTTCTGTAGAAGAAAAAGAAGAGAAAATGGGGGTGGGCAGCATGTCTAATGGGTATCTTAAGAATGGTCCCCACCCCAATGGGCCAAACTATCTCAATTTGCTAAATGCAATTTCAGACTGTAAGTTCTAAATGTCACTGCCAGCTATTACTGAAGAGGCAGAAGTCCACAGTGGCTGTATGCCAGAAGGCCAGAGTGTAACAAGTGACTGAGTTCACATTATGTGTTCTAAAACAAAAAAGTCTTGCAATAAAGATGTGACAGTTTTTGATTCAAAAGAAACTTTGGTTTTTATTACTATTCTACACACATATTGCGTTGGCACTTCATCTATTGGAATGTATTTGAACTGTTATATTAAACTATTATATAAAAAGTACCTAGATAATTTAAAAGGGAAAAGGTGACCCTCACCCAGCCCATAGCCGCTGGGTTATTTATGAAGATAATTAAACTTATTTGTATTTTAATTCAGCATAACTTTCATGTAGATTGTGATATTTAAGAATATCTTAATTATTTAAATATCTTCATTAAATATCTTAATTAATAACTTAATTCTTAAATACCACAATCTACATGAAAGTTATGCTGAATTAAAATACAAATAAGTTTAATTATCTTCATAAATAACCCAGCGTCTATGGCTTCAGCTGTTTGGCCTGCTGCCAAGGTAGGTGACCAAGATTCATCAAAACAAAACAGTCTTTTAGAAATCCCCTTAGGAAAATCCTTGCTTGATCAGTTGGTCTCTTAAACCTATGTCCAGTATCTTTTGATGGTTTTTTGTCTTGTTTTTATTTTCATTTCTGTCATTTACACTTTTTAAAAGAGGCTGTCCAAGTGACTAAGCTCTGGCCAAGTAGCACCTCATGTATTCTGTCATTCACAAGTTCTCCAAGGTGGAAGACTTCATCTTTCTGTTCTTCTCTATATCCACAAAGTGAGTGTGTTACCTTTGAGCAACAAATTTCCTTTTTGCCACCTGTCTTCTGTTCTTGGCTCGTAATGCTGACTCATGAATCTAAGGAGAGTTCAAAAATAAAAAAGTATAATAACTTAAGTGGCCTTCTTTTTTCTTTTTTTTTTTTAAAAGACAAGAGTCTCACTATGTTGCTCAGGCGGGTCTCAAACTCCTGGCCTCAAGCAATCCTCCTGCCATGGCCTCCCAAAGTGCTGGAATTACAGGTCTGAGCCACCATGCCTGGCCCTAAAGTGGCTTTTGTACTAATTTTCAAGAATGAAACTAGCTACCCCCAGGTCACCTGCAGCAGGGCAGAATCGAGCCCTATCTCCCTATATATAGTTTTTCTATTATATACATAAAAGCTTCCACAGAAAAGCCATTCCCACTTGATGCTATGACTTGCCCTCTATGGGTAATAATAAAACTAAGTGACAGCAAATTAAATGTTAGATACAAATGGTGAACAACTAATTTGCACATGCCTCTAGAATTGGCTCTGGAAAATTGTTAGAACTGCCTAGTATTAACCATGAGTAAGTATTTAATTTTAAAACTTTAAATGTTTTACAGTAGTATATTTTTCTTAAAAATCAAGGGATTTTGCCACCTAAAATGTTTTGTACTACAGGTAAATCCTGTTAAAATTAATCCCATGGACTTGTCAGAGATCTTTGGTTAAATGGCAGCTTTGTTGTCTCAAATATCACTCTAAATAAGACCATCTGCTAGGGTTCAGAAGTCTGTTCAGTAAAATTTTCATTCACAGTATTTAACCAGAATTCAAACTGTTTGCAGTTTCTCTTTCTGCTTCTTTAAATGCATCCTTTGCTTTAGACTACAGTAACAATATTCATGCTAACATATATAATTGTTTTGTGACTACATGAATTAGGATCCTCTTGTCTGAAATATTTTCAGGACTTGACACAGGTGACAAGCCAGGGCTAAGTCAGAGGAGAACTAAAGCTCCTGGGATTAAAATACATTAGTTATGGATGAACAGGGGCAAACATAGCAATTTGAATTTATCCAGAAGAGTAAAAAGGGGTTCTACAGTAGATGCCAAGCAGTCAAACAGACAAACCGCTAAAAAAGGAGTCAAGAAAATGCCAGGTTGTCAAAGCCAAAGGAAACTGAAAACCACTCCAGAAGCCACAGGCAAATCCAGATGGGCAGTCCCCAGCTCTGGTTGTGCTCCTCCTCTGCACCTCCCCCCCCACCCCAGGAACTGGCACCCTGACTCCACCTACTTTTTCAGCTGGCTCGGTGTCAGTAAACCCTTGAGTACCAGCTCACTCTCATCCAAAATTCCTTGTTCTCCAGGCAACCAACATCCAGACTTCTGTTGGTTAAATCAAAGTCCCAATTCTGGGCTTCCCTGACCCACTATACTATCCCCTAAGATCTCCCATGGCCATGGGATGTGATAGCCAATGATAGGCACATGGTCCGACTCGCCCCCTCAAAGGGAAGGCAGAAAGGCAGGGGCCCAGAGCGTACCTCATGGACAGGGGCAGACGCACACACGTTGTGAGTTTTTTGGCTGCCTATAATCATCTTTTTTTCTCCACAGCCATAAAGGGCAAATGGACGCTTTTTTTCTTTTATTTTAGTTGATGATCTCTGGGGACTTTTGACAGCTTTTCTATTTCCTCTGGCAAATAAGGCACTTCGTCGTTGTCGAGCTTTGATACTGGTAGGTAATTTATCAGTCTCTTTTCTGATTTGTTCAGATTTTTCTTCTACATCATTCACAGGCAGTGCTTTGGAAAAAAGATAAAACAAGATAAAAATACTTTCAAATCAGGTTTACATATAATATTTGGGTTGCAAAATCATAATGCTTAATCAAGTCAGTAACATTTTCAGTAATGGCTCAACTCACAAGTTCCACTGAAAGCAGAAATATAGAAACAAGTTAGCATAATAATTTTCAAACCATTTATCTCAGCTTAAAATCAACAACAAATATACCAGGATTGAACCAAGCCTATTCAAAAGCAGCTACTGGCACTCATATTCTGAGATTTAGCATCTCAAATCTCAATAAAATGTTAAAAGAGAGTACCACAGCCTAAGGGTTTTCTCTGCAACCCAAGATAAATCCAATCCTCTTGATGCTTTGCTTCAGGGAAAGATTTGGTTTTGTGCTCATCATTCAGCAGCTGCAGAAGGTTGGTTTTTAAGTCACTCAACTGGAAAATGCTCCTTATGGGCCTCCCATGATCCTCCAAGAGCTAGCTGGCTCTCTTAATTTGAAAGGCCCTCTATCACAACAGGGAGCAGTTTCCGTACTTACTCCCCCAGGTGCGCAGCTATGCATTCCCACTAGGAAGAGCCAAAGATGAGGGCTGCTGGTAAAGGGGACTTCCCCAACACCTGCAACAGAAACGACTACAGGATTCAGGCCCACGGGCTACACAGCCCTAAATTCTGTCAGCAAAGCCACGGAAACTCTGGTGGTGAAAGTGGCTGCCCAAGTGATACCAGGTGAACATCAGGTGTTAAGGATACACTCCAAAAGATAGCCATCTCCCTTAATTACCTTTTATGGTTTTGCCATTCATTATGTTTTTATAAACAATTTTTATAAAACTTATATTATTTTCTGTAAACCCTTGGTGACCCTGTGTTTCCTTTCAGCCTAAACTTACATTTGAATAAGAGCTTCTTCTGCATCCAGGGCTCCAACTCAGCCTCCCCAGTCGTTCAGGCCTTAAGGACATCCCTAGCTTCAGATGCTCCAGGATTTGGCTCTGGGTGGTGATTTTATAAATTGCTATCACAAAGCCTCATCATCTATGTAGAAAAGACTTTTGCTCCACTTTCAGTTGTAACTCTTCCCGTGCCTATTTCCAAGTTCCCTTTAAAGTAGAGTGAACCCCTACATGGGGCAGTGCATACAGAGTGGCACATATTTACAAGAAACCTTTATGTCATCTGTCATTTCCACCTTAGGTGATGACCTTGACTCTAACAAACTGTTTCATTTAGTACTAAACTTTTTTTTTTCTTTTAAAGAGGATCTTGCTATGTTGCCCAGACTGGTCTTGAACTCCTGGCCTCAAGCGATCCTCCAGCCTCAGCCTCCCTAAGTGCTGGGATTACAGGTGTGAGCCACTATGCCCAGCCTAACATTTTAAGGAACAGACAATCCATGTCCAACCCTGGGCTTAATGTTCCGCGTTGGTGTGTATCATCTCTTCAAACCCAGCACTTGAGTTGTTTGGGGATGAAATGGGACACCAGCCTTCCATTTTATCACAAGAACCAAAATCCGTTCACTGCTCAAACATTTCCGAGTGATGTGTCCACGCCGTCTCCTCTCCTTTTCCCCGGGTCTAGGAAGAGGAGGAAAGCAGAGACCATCAAGATCAAGACAGAGGGAAAGAAGGGGGAGAGGTGAGAACCTGCACAGTTACAATGCTGAGAAGAGGAGCAACCATTACCCAAGTCATCTTTGTTGATTCATTTTCCTTCTCTTCCTCTCTTCCAGGTGTGTCTAACCAGATCTCCCAGGGAAGCCTACCCATAGAAGGCAATAATGATTTAGTTGAAAGACAACCTGGAGCAAGCCAGGAAGAGAACAGGAAAGAGAATTTCAGGAAGGGAGAATGGCTTTTCCAAAGGCATGGAGGGAAGAAGAAAGAGGGAATTATAAATAGTTCAAAATGACAAGTACATAGTCTGTGGATAAAGGCATGGAGCAGGTAGCATGGGGGAAATAAAGGCTTTCTATGCCAAACTCGGGAATTTTTATTTTATCCTAGAAATGATGAAGAATCACTGAAAAAGTTTAAGCTGAAAAGTGACATGATCCTATTTGTATTTTAGGAATGAGGCCTCAAGCTACACATGTGAAGGATGGGTTAGGTCAGAGAGGTAGGGGCAGCAAAGCCAGCTAAGAAAAACACACTGATCAGACAAGCTGGGAGGTGGTGCCGAGGATGCTTTTTAAAGAGGCCCCTCCAGAGCAGACGGCCCAGCAACACTGGGTCAGAATGACAGGTGGATGGACGGACAGACACCATGTGGGTACTGGGAAGCACCATGCAGGCACTGGGCTCTATGGCTTCCACAGGTGTTCTGAGTGGATGGTCATGCTATCCTCCGATATAAGCCCCCCACCACCAAAGGATAAAGAAAAGGTGCTTGACACCTCAGGTGGGAGACACTCCTAGAACAACCAAGCAGTCAGGCAGCTGGACCTTCTACCCGAGCTCAGGAGAGAAGATGGCGTTGGAGATGAAAGTCATGGCTTCCAATGTGGATCAGATCACCCAGAGGAAACACGGAGCCAGTAGAGAGGAGGGTGCAGTCAGGCCCCTGGGGATACCATGATTTAATGAGCAGGCAGCGAAAGGAAAACCCAAGAGGAGAACAGAGGTAAGATAGCTAGAAGAAAAAAAAATAACCAGGGGAGAAGCTAAGGAAAGAATTTCAGAAAGGAAAGAGGAATTAACAGTGCCCAATATTACAGAGAAATTGGTATGATGAGCATTAACAGACTTTGCACTTGGCAGCTAGGTTGTCACTGGCACTGGAGGGCAGGCATCAGGTGGGAGAACCAGATTACAATGGGCTGAGGAGTAAACAGAGTGGAGACCACCAATTCTGGTAACAATGAGTTACTGGACCAACCCTCCTGACTAAGGATAACTATAGAAAAGCTGCATGAAATATAAAAAGTGGTCCCAGACTAACAGTGCCCACAGGCACCCAACAACAGACTAAGATCTTCTCTGGAGATCCTAGGCCTCATTCCTAACTTTTCAAACACAATTACCAGTGTGCTGTAAAAGATAACTGGGCACACAAGGAGAGAAGGCAATAAGGGAGGACCAGCTGGAAGAAGAGACTTAAGGTACTGGAATTATTTACAGACTACAAAATAACTGTGCTTGGTCTCTGTACTTAAAGAAAAAGACACACTTGAAAATTACCTGTAGGAGAAAAAAGATGGAAAATACAGAAGAGAAGAGGTAGAACTTATCACTGTAATTTTAATATTTGTAAAACTCTTAAAATAGTGCTTGGTACAAGATAAGTGTATATAAGTATGTGTTTTTAAAATCCTATTCAAAAGAATAGAATTTAAAGACATTTTCAGACACATAAAAACAGCATTCCCCACCAGTTATGTAGGAAGATTGCAATGCCTTTCTCAGTAATTGGCAGAACATTCGAACGAAAATAAATTCAGTCCCAATTTAGAACTGGGTTGAACAATACAATAGCCATGGACCACCTATAGCTATTAAATATAAAGTTAAAGTTAATTAAAAATAAATAAAATTACAGATTCAGTTCCTCAGCTACACTAGTTATAGTTCAAGCACTCAGTAGCATGTGGCTAGTGACTATCTTGCTGGACAGTGCAAATAGAGAACATGACCATCATCACAGAAAGTTTCATTGAGCCAGGTGCAGTGGCTCATGGCTGTAATCCCAGCAACTCAAGAGGCTGAGGCAGGAGGATTGCCTTAGCCCAGGAGTTAGAGGCTGCAGTGAGCTATGATTGTGCCACTGCATTCCAGCCTGGGTGACAGAGCAAGACCCCATCTCAAAAAAAAAAAAAGCCTTATTGAACAGTGTGTTTTAAAAATATGTGAACAAAATTAACAAATTTGACCTAATGGGTATAGATAGTAACACTGTACTTAACTTCAGAATATATATATATTTTTAGCAAGCATATATGGAACATTTATAAGAATTTACATATCCAAGACTATAAAGCAAATCTGAATACATTTACAAAATTGAAGTTATATAGAATGCATTCTCTAACCACAATGTAATTAAGTTGAATACAACAATAACAAGACTTCAATTTTTTTCAGTAACTATGTTAAAAAATCATAGTGAAAATTGGAAAATGCATTTAACTGAATAAAAATACTATATGACAACACTTGCATGATGCAGCTAAAGCAGTAAGCAAGGGAATTTACACCCTTAAATGAGCACATCAAAAAAGAAAATTGGGGGGGGGGAAATCAATGATATGCACCCATCTCAAAAACTCAGAAAAAGAACATAATAAGCCTAAAGAAAATTAAAGAAATAAAGATGATAAATTAATAAAAACATACGATAAAGAGAATCCACATAGCCAAGGGTTAGTTTGGGAGAAAACTAAAATTCACAAACCTCTGGCAAGTCTGATCAAGAAAAAAAGTAAAAAATAAAAATAAGTAAAAATATAGCAAATGGCTGAATTCAGGTTAAATATGCACTGAAAACATGTGCTTAGAGTCCTTTCCTCCCAAAACCCCACTAAAATGAAGGAAAAAAGGTATAAAGCCACAAGGACAAAGAGCAAGGGAGGCAATGACATCAGACAAAACATATCAATAAAATTTTGGGAGAAGGAATGTAGATGAAGAGGTGGAAATGATCTCATAGAACTGAGTCAGATGAATCCTAACTGCCCAAAGGGGAAAGGCCCCCAGGACCGAGGCTGAACCCCAGAAAGAGTCAGATGAGACACCAGATTCCTCACAAGGCTAGTGCAAAGGATTGTCTTTTCCAAAGGTTCAGCATCAATCAGCACACCAGCCTCAGGCTCTTCTGACGATGCAATATGGATGTGCCTCCACTGAGAACTGGGATCAACAGGTCTTCCCCTTGAACCTGGGCAGACTTTTGTAACTTCCCAAGTGAGGGTGGAATGGGGTGAGAGAGGTGCTGCATGGCTCCAGGGATAGAGCAGAAAAGGCAATACAGCATCCCCCTGGCTGTCTCAGGACGCTGCCCTTGGAGGCCAGCCAGTGTGTTATGAGGGAGGCCCAGCACAGGAAGAGGTCATGCGTGCCAGGGTCCCAGCGACAGCTTAGCCAGGTCCCCCAACCTGGAGCCTCACCACAGAGGCAACAGACAGCAGGGAACAGAAGGCATGCTGATGCCTGGGGCCAACTTCTGGCCCAAGAAACCAGGGCACTAACAAAGGAGTACAATCTGCTCTCCTTATCAGTGGATCCTGCATCTGCGGATTCAACTGACTGCAGATGAAAACATTGGAGAAAAATAAATAATACAATAAAAACACAAAAAGATACAAATAAAGAATACAGTATAACAACTATTTACATAGCATTTACACTGTATTAGTTATATATAGAGATGACAAAGTATACAGAAGGATGTGCACAGGTTATACAAAAATATTACACCATTTTATATAAAGGACTTGAGCAGTCATGGGTTTTGGTATCTGCAGGGGTGTCCTAGAACCAATCCCCTATGGAGACCAAGAAACTACTGTAGTTTTAAGTGACTAATTTTTAGAGTAATTTTATTATGCAGCAATCGATACTTCTTACATATTCTTTCCTCCAGTCCATATGTCAGGTGGTCACTTCTCTCCCACCCTGAAGGCACATAGATTACTGTCTGGAGTGGGAGAAGCCAGGCAGGGATAGACTTGAGACCCTAGGTACAGCAGAAGCCGGGAGTGACACCTTCCTGAAAATAGAATCATGTGAAAGTCCTCATGGTAAAGAAGGAGACCCCTCCTCAGTGCCTTTCCCCACCTCTGTTCCAAGGATGCTAGCAGCCAGGCTTGTTCCCTTCAGGCAGAAGACTGGAGGTGCACTGTCTGGGGAAGCTCATAAAGGATAAACTGGCAGGTATTAATGTTTGGAGTCCCCCAGAGAAACAGCTGGGTCCTCATCCAATTACAGAAAACAGGCATCCCCCAAGCACAAAGCTCTTAAAAGCCTCTTTCAGGTCTAACTCTTAAGTATGAGCTGACAGGCTAAGAGCAAACATTTGAGTACATCCTCTAATAAGAAAGAGATCAAAATATCCAGAAAAAGACAACACAGGGAATTGAAGAGAATTCTCAAAGGATATTTATGCCTTTTTTTTTTGGTAGTTAAAAGAAATGCAAGAACAGAATGCTATTTTTTTAAAATTATAGAACATTTGTGACCAAAAAATATGATCTCTTGGAAATTTAAAGCTAAGGTGGGAGAATTAAAAATTTCAATAGAAAGTTTGGAAGAAAAAATTACAGTTCTCCCAGAAAACAGAACCAAAAATTCCAAAATGGAAAAATTTTTAAATAAAAATGTTAGAGGTTTGACACAGGAGGTACACATCCAACTAAGGATAATTATAGAAAGAAAAGATAAAGCAAATGGAGCAGAGAAAGTTATTTTTAAACAGTACTAGAAAATATCACTGAACTGAAAGAAGCTTCCAGATTGAAAAGGCCTAGCTCAATGAATTAAAAAAAAAAAAAAAAAAGGCACATCATAGAATTTTAGAGCACCTACGATAAAAAGAATCATCTAAAAGCTTAAAAAAAAAAAAAAACCCCATACAAATACAGGGGTCATGTACATAAGACTGGTGTCAGAATGGCATGGTAATTCGCAACACTATGACCAGAAACTAGGGTTCAATGTAATAATAATGCCTTCAAACTCTGAGGTTTCTAATCCGGAATTTTCTACCTTGCCAAAATATCAATCTAGCCTTTGGATATAATAAAGGCATTTTTAGTCATGCAAGGTCACAAAATTTCTCCTTCCCATGCAATATTTTACAGGACCAGCGGATGTGCTCCACCAAAAGGGATGAATAGGCCGAGCAAGAGGAAGACTTGAGATGCATAAGACCAGATAAAGGAAGGAAGTAAAAGGAACTCTCAAACAGTGAAGAGAAGCCCCAGTTTAGCAGCTGTGCCAGATCTGGGCAGCATAAAATCTAGATTGGAACACGAGATTCAAGGGCTCCAAAAAAATGTCTCCAAGAAAACAATGAAATGAATAGAACACCTGATGTGTCTGACATACAAGTTTTATAGTACTATTAGACCATTTCAGGCTGAATTAGTGATAGGAGTATTTTTTTTAAAAAAAAAGCAAACAAAAATGCGAAGCAATGATTAACTTCGGGCAAAACGTTTTAAGAAAACATAATCAGAATATATTATGTGGCTCACCTGCAAATAATTTTTTACATAGCCATGATAATTCAAACACAGAACAGAGATTAAACAAAACAGCCGTATAGTTAATATTGTGGAGATAAAGGGTGTTGGTGTATGTCTGGGGGTGGCAGAACTAAGATTTTGAGCTAAACCTTCATCTCCTGTAACAGGAAGTCAATTTATAATGTTTATAATAAAAAAGCCAATGGACAAGTCCAAATGAGAAGAGGGTGGTCAAATGCTGAAAAGAAAGCTAAACAGAGTTGGAAAGAGCAAGGGGCATGGGTGGGAAATGGTGCACGATTAGTTTTTTTTTCATTTTAAGCAAATTTTTAAAAAATTATGCACATGTGAACTTTAAAAATAAAATTTAATTTTAAAAGAAATATGACTATCAAGTAAGGAACTGGAAACAATCTAAAGCATGTTGACTACGGGAGGGAAGGAATCCCACCATTAACAAGCACTCCCACCCCTAAACTCCAACACACCCACAGAACTTCCTAACAACTTTTTAGTATCTATCTTTTAAATAATGAGAAGCCAAAGATCATGAGACATTTGAGAAAAAGTCCTAACATGAAATAGAGAATTACAAGCAAAAAGAAACAAAGGAGATGAAAGAGAGACTATGTTGAAGAAACACACAAAGAAGAAAACAAAAATCTCCTAGTAGTATCTTCAGCAAAATAAGATACCAGATGCAGGAATCAAGAACCAGATACTATTTTCTAAAAAGGAATAAAAAAGAAAGGAAGGAAGGAAAGGAGGGAGGAAATGAACACCAGGCCAGAAAACAACTCAAGAGCTCTTAAATTAAAAATATAAGTAGGATCCCACAAATGAAAAATGTAATAGAATACTTGGAAGATACAGTTGAGAATATCACCCAGAAAACAGAACCAAAAAAAGATGAAAATCAGTAAAGAAAAAAATTAGAAATTTAGAGGATAAAATCTTGAAGACTAATATCCAACTAAGGACTTCAGAAAGAAAGGAACAGGAAAAAAATTAAAATGAGAAAGTAATTCCAGAAAACTTCCAAAAATTAGAAGTATGAGTTTGACTACAAGGACCCACCAAGTGCCCAGTACAGTGAAGGAAAACAGACCTAAATCAAAGAAAAATTTCAGAACACAAAGGACAAAGAGAAGACCCTAAAAGCTTCTTGAGGGGGAACATGTTGCCTGCAAAGGATCAAGAATCATAATAATGGCGGACTGTAGCAATGTCAGTGGTTACAACACAAAAGAACAATGCCTGCACGTTTTTTTTTTTTTAAGAGATTATTCCTTCCAACCTAGAACTCCATGCCTAGCCACACTCACCAAATTGTAAGGGTAGGAGAAAACTATCTTTTGACTTGCAAGGTCTCAAAAAAGTCACCTCTCACTCATTCTTTCTTGGGAACATACTAGAAGATGAACTCCACCAAGAAGGGGGTAAACCAAGAAAGGAGATGGCATGACAGCCACACAACAGAGACCCTTACCCAAGAGAGAAGCCAAGGAAGGCCTTGAGGTGATGGCCAAGGGCCCTCCCAAGATGCCACAACAGCAGCAACTAGGCCAGACAGAAGTAGGTCAGAGGCCGTGGGAGGGATGCTCAAGATGATGAGAGTGATAGTGAACCTGATGTGTTGGTTATATTGTGAAAGAAAGAGAAGGGAGTCGAGGGAAACAATATGGGTCAGCTTTGAGTAAATTTCCCACAGGCACAATATCGTAGATACTAATTGTGAATCTAACAAACTCCTTGATGGCTGCAGTGAGAAGGTGTGGAGAGGGGCCACGTGTACAGGTTAGGAGAACAGGAAAAAGAAAGCCAGAAAGGGAGAAAATAATATAAATATATTTATTATCACTATACACTTAAAATAGCAAAGATGGTAAATTACATATGTGTATATTACCTCAATAAGAAAAAAATTTAAAGCCAATAAATAATGGTAAATACTGAAAAAAAAATCAAAAAGTGTCAATAAAAGCCATGTTACTTGGAAATATGGGAATAAATACCAAAGGAAAAACCAGGAATTAAAAGTGGTCACCTAAGGAACAGGCAATTCATATGTGTGTATGGCAGGGGAGCTGCTGTGTTTTTGTAATAAGCCATACAGAACTACATGATTCTATGTATATGGCTTCAGGAAAAGAACTTGTGTGTTTTATAGAATCTCAAAGAGTGCTCATTGCTCTAGTATACAAAACCTTCCACTTAAAAACAAGGATTTTTAAATCTTGCCCAACACAGGAACAAACAGGGGCTCTGACTAGTAGGAGCAAAGCAAAAGATCCTGCAATTGTGTGTCCTGAAAGCAGAAACCATCCTTTCTTTCCCTGATGCCTAAACCAGAAATGTTAGCAGAACATAAATAACCGGGAGGCTTCAACATCTAAGAAAAACAGAATAATCATGAACTCAGGGGCACACCTGAACAGATAAACACATGCACAGTCCATATCACGATGCTACCGAAAAATGGTATTTAGAGTATATTGCACGAAAATATTGGGCAATGCCATCACAAACAATGATGGGGAAGGGGAGGAGGAGAGAAAAGCCCACTCAGCCCGATAAAGTACATCAATTTCGCTAGTAGATGAGTGCCCACAGAAATAATCTGGAAGGCATGTTCCCCTACCCCCTGCACCCGCTGTTACTCGAATTTCTAGCAATGATCACGGAACCATCAGGAATTGTGGGGATTCATGAGTAACAGGATGGTGGGAAGAGGCAGCTCTGCCGCAGATGAACTAAGAACAGCTGAAGATGTCATAACCAAGAGCAAAGTCACCTGGCTGATAGTCCAAATTTCACCTCCTCAGCCTCTCACAGAGAGGCCAGGAAGAGAGTCTGATTGGCTTACAATGGGGTAAACAAAATACACATTGGTAGGTCAGTGACAGAATGTATAATAAGCTCTTAACATTTTAGTTATTTTTCTCACTAGAGCCTCTTTAAAATCCAGTGATCTCGTGGTGGTGCCTGGCCAACGTCAGAGAGTAGCAGGAAGGAATCACTGGTTACTCCAGGCTGTACTGGGGTATTCAAGTTGGCTCTTAGCACTAGCCTCATATGCTGAGAGTCCCCAGCTCTGAGGAAAGAAGGTGAAGGGCGGTGAACGAAAGCAGACGCACAGCCCGCAAGAGCCTCTTTCCAGCTACCCCTCCTGCGCACCGCGGCCAGGACCCGCGCCTTTTGAGCCGGAGGGGCGGGGGGGAGGGGCCGAGCCAGACGGGGAGAGGACCCAGCCCTTACAAAGATGTTCCCACAGCCAGGAGTTATACAACAGCCCACGTTAACAAATGCAGAATATTCTTTAGGGACAGCACAGCGAAGTCGGAGTTAGTACTGGAAACAACAGCCCCATTCATAAGACAGAAAGCTTAGCTCCGTGGTTCTTAGCCTTTCGGGTCACCTTTGAGACTCTGATGAAAGCTGGGGATCCTCTCAGCAAAAATGGGCTCTTAGAAATAAATAGATGGGAGTTAGTGGCTAACCAAGGCCCGCGGGGAAAGACCCCGGACTTAGCCAGTGGCACTTCAATTGAATTCACAGCTAGCACGACCAAGAGCCAATTAATTAAGGAAAGTGGGAAAGAGTGGGAAGGCGGAGGCGGGGCTGACACCTTCCTTATTTTGTCAAGGGAGGCGGAATCTCCGTCAACCAAGGGAAAAAAAAAAAAGGAAGCGCATGCCCCCTCCGGGCCCAGTACCTGGCACAGCCGCGTCTTCGGCCGTCGCGTGCCCGGCTTCCGCGCCCTGCTCCTCCGGGGACCCGCGCCCCCGCGCTTCCGTCTCCTCCCGCGCCGCGGGCTCCTCGGACGACGGGGGCAAGGCCAGGGTGCACTGGGGCGCGGGGCCCCCGTTGCCCGACGACTCTGACGACGCCGAGTCGTCGGAGGCGCCGGCCGGGCCCCAGTCGTCCCAGAGCCAGGGCACGTGAGCCTGCTCCAGCAGCCGGCGGCCCCAGCGGTAGTGCAGCAGCTCGCGGTAGTACCGCCCGTACTCCTCCCAGCGCGGCTCCTGGTAGCTCTTCATGTACTCGCTCTTCACCTTGCTACCAGGAGACATGCTGCCGCGCGCCGCACGGCCGCCTACGGGCTCAGAACGGCACCTGCCGGGGGTGAGGCCCCTGCGGCCCGCCGCGGCGTTTAAACCCGGAGCCCCGCCCGCAGGGGGCGGGGTCCCGGGCGGAGCGGCCCCGCCCCGGCAGGAGGCCTCTCCCGTCGAGTCTAGGCCGGGGCAGCCGCGGCGGGATCCCAGGCGGGCTTCGGGTTGGGTGGCCCCGCCTGCCGGGGGCTGGGAAGGCGGGTGACCTCGGAGGGCGGCTGCGGGGGGCTGGAAAGCGGAGGCTGGGGCGAGAGGGCAGCGGGAGACCGGGGGTTGAGCGGGAGGAGGAGTGAGGGCGAGGGAGGTGCGGGGCTCGGGATCGGGCGGCCCCAGGGTTCCCGGAGGCGCCCTCCTGAGCGAGGCGTGTGGGCTGGCTGGGCAGCCGGCGGCCTTACCTCCTGCCGGCCGCGGTGGCCGGGCCCTGCGCCCGGCCGATCCTCCGCGTCCGGGCGCGCAAGGCGCGTGGCGCAGCAGCTAAAGCGTGGCTTGCTCTCCCCCGCGCTTTCCTCCCGAGCAAGATGTCGCCGCGCCGGCCCGCGTTCCTGCGGCAGCCGGGAGGCGAAGGCGCCGCCTCAGTCCCGGGAGCAGACGCCTCCCCCGCGCACTCCCGGCCCCAGGCCTTCCGCCCCGCTCGGTGGGGGCTGCTGCTTCGGTGCAGGGCTCGAGGCGCCAGGGTGCAGGCGAGCCCGCCCGTGCGAGGGGCCCGGGCCCAAATCCCTGGCCCACCCATTCGAGGCGCCAGCGCCCCCAGGTCCTAGCAGACACTGCCCCAGGCACGCGTCACTCTGCAGGAGGTATCACTTAGGGGCAGGAGGTGCTCCCTCTGTCCAGTGAGCGAGGCAGCCCCCGAGGCTGTGGCCGCCAGCGACCCGGTGTCCCCATTCGCAGTCTACCCGTCAACTCTGGTTTTCTTCCTCTGTGTTCACAACACCTGTTATTCTGGCATTTTACGTGTCAGTACAACTCGTTGTCTGCACCCTCCAAATTTAAAAAATATTGATTAAACCATGCCACTCGCTCAGAGATGTGTTTGCACATAAAACTGTGAACTAAAATAAAATCTGAAGTTCCCCAGCTGACTGAATGGACCCCCTCTTGGCCCAGAAATACCCTGAAGCTGAGTTGCTGGCCGTGAGAAGGAAGATCAGACCTGCCTCGTCCTCCCCCTTCTTTGGAGATACAGTTTGTAACTCATGAACAGGTCTAAGGCTATACATGACAATCCTTACACCACACCTGTAGGTCATCCGTTTACTTAACAGATCACTTGAGTCTGGAAATTTTTTCAGTTTGTCTCTTATTAACAGACTGCCTTAACTTAAAACATTCCAAGCCTTCAGACAAAGCTTCATTTCTTTAACCAATTACAAATCAAAGGATCTTTAAACCCACCTATGACCTGCAATGCCCCTCTTCGATATGTCCTGCCTTTTTGGGCCTCACCAATGTACGCTTTCCATGTATTGATTTATGACTTTACATGTAATTCCTGTCTCCCTAAAATGTGTAAAAACCAAACTGTAACCTCACTACTTGCTCAAGGCTTCTTGGGCATGGCTCTCCAGACCATGGTCACCCATATTCAGCTCAGAATAAACCTCTTTAAATTATTTTACAGAGATTGGGTTCTTTTCCGTTGACAAAACCTTGACAGATTCAGTTGCATTGTGCAGAAGTATACAAGGTTGACCCATCTGTTGTTACAGTTTCAAAAGTAACCTCCCACTAATTATTCCCACTCCCCTTTTTTTCAAAAGGAACCTTGATACAAAAGCTGCACAAAGATTTGAAAGCAAAGAAATTTTGGAAAACCAAAACATATTTAGCAGTTTAAAAGCAGACCCAGGCTATGAGTGAGTTGCCCTGTTCTGGCTTCCATGTTAGGATTCCCATGACTTCACCTAATTTTTCGCATCTGTGTCTGCAATGGGGCTGCCACTACCCTATTCATAGCTAAACGATCTAGAGGTGGGCACTGGCCCAGGTGGGACAGGTCAGACTGTTCTGAGAACTTGAGGTTACTAGTCCAATGGTCATTCACACTGGATTTTTTTTTTTTTCCTTTTTCGTGATGACTTAAAGGAAACACACTGGATTGTTAATGGCAGTTTTCTGTCGCTGAATTCTCCCCTTCCCAACTTTACCTTCTGTTCCTTGACATACTTCAGGAACATTCTAATGCATTTCCCTTTTGTTTAAGGTAGCTGGGGTTGGTTTCTGATGTTTGCAACCAAAAGAATCTTAATGAACATTTAATAACATGGGAAAATGGCTATGTGCAGTTCTGTGAGAAATGTAAGACACCATCGGTCTCAGCTTTGGCTGCATAATTCACTCCAAATCTTAGTGGTTTAAAACAATTAAGATGTATTATTTCTCATCATTCTGAGGTTCATCTGAGCAGTCCCACCATGGCATTCCCATGGAGGGAGGGTGGGGCTGGAGGGTTCAAGATGACCTCCCTCACGTGCCTGGCAATGGGACTGGCTGTGGGCTGGACTGCATTGGTCATGTCCTCCAGAACGCTGGGCTGGCATCTGAAGGTCATATACATCTCCTGTTGCATTCTAACGTCCCAGTAAGTCAGAAGGCCTAAGATGCAAAGGAGGGAGAAATAAACTCCATCTTTGCATAAGAGGAGCAGCAACTTCACATTGCAAAGAGGCTTACATACTGGGTGGAGGAATTTGTGGCTGTATTTTACAATCTACAACACAACACACACAAAAGAATATAAGGTATGATACATTTTTTTATATAACTAAAAAAATAGGAATGCTTCGGGGGTTTTCTTTTTAATTGTCCCTATTTTCCATAATTAAAATGTATTACTTTCATTCTAATTTTTAAAGATATAATTATGTCAGGCCTTACCCACTTGGAAAGTGACAAAAAAGCTTATTCAAACTAGCTTAAACAGGAAGGATATTTATTGGCTCAGGCAGAGCTAGACCCGGAGTTCAATCAATGTCATTGGGGGACTCTCTTTGTTTCTCTCTGTCTTTGAGCTCTGCTTTCCTGCAGAAGGCTGGCCTCTTCTTCTCCCACTGGAAAAGGATTTCCTTCACACAGCTGGAGAAAGTGCCACTTGTAGCCCCAAGCTTATGTTGTCTGAGCTGAGGACCACCAGCAAAAGAGAACTTCTGGATATTCCAACAATAGAGAAAGATTCTTCAGTCACATGTGCAGCTGTTGCCAGGGGTATGAGGTGATCTCATTGGCCAAGCCCAGGTCACATACTCCTCCCTGTAGATGGGGATAGGGTGGGAGGCTGTGATCGACAGCCCCACGAGAAGCACATGGAACAGGGGCGAGCAGTGAGCAGACAAAACAACGTGTGTCCATTTATACATTTGTGTTTGTGTTAAGATAACAAGAACAGGATGAGAAAGACCAAATTTGACAGCATTCTCTGAGATGTAATTGACCATAAGTGAAGTACAGCTGTTAAAAAATCTACCGTCATAAGCAGTATTTATAAAACTTTATTTCTATATCAGAGGAGGTAAACCCCCCTCCAGAGAATCCTCTGTTCATACAGCACTGAAGGACTGCCGATGTGGATGACGGTGTCGATCTGTTCTGCCTGTGGCATTGGGACCAATGAGCAGAGATGACAAGATGTAAGTGTGGCAAGTATTACTGATTTGGGACTGGTTTATTAAGCAAAAGGGAACTTTTAGGGATGGCCTAAAGGGGCTCACAGAAGAAATGGAGAGGGTGGAAAATGGGTGGACACCAAGGGGACCCCAGAGGCCAGGCTGCAGGGTCCTGGCACGGGCAGGAGAGGGAGGATCTGCCCCTCAACTTTGGTAGAGGAAGCCTGCAGTGGGAGGCAGCCCCGGGAGGGCTCCACACAATGGAGATTGGGGAGGCAATGGAAAGGAAGGTCTGGTGCCAGACTCCTGAAAGATAATAGAAAAAGAATAGGTATTTGCTGCACAGGCATTCACATTCAACGTAAGGAAACCTGTTGAACTAAGTCTGGTCAACAACAGAATGGGCAGCCTCCCATGGACACGAGCTCCACAGGCTGTCCACCTTCAGGGTGTGCAGCTGAATGTCTCTCACTTCCCACTTCCCAGAGCCCTTCCACACTAAGCTACAGTGTGCCATCCCATCCTGTCTCAACAACCTTATCCTTCTGGGACAGGGGAGGCTGACCTCCAAGAGCTTCCCTGACTTCACTCTTCCTTCCTCCTGAGAAGCTGTTCTTTCCATCTCACTGTGCTCTGTTCCCACCCCTCCTGCCTCCACCCACACGGTACTCCCTCCACCACCATCTCCTTCCCACTAGTCTCTGGACAGTGCTGGATTAACCACATCCTCCCAATGTAAAAACTAGAAATGCTAGCTATTTTCCCTAGCCTCCTTTTCGGCTAGGGTGCATTCATGAGACCTAAACTCTGCTCCACAAGTACCCCTGATTCAGGGTTTACTGATGCATAGAAGTATGTACCAAAAGCATATCTCTTTGGCTAAAATGCCAATTTCAGTACTGAGTTCATGGGGCAGCAGTGGCACAGGGACAGCACTCCCTGGGATATAATTGACCAAAAGTGAGGTACAGATGTTAAAAAAATCTACAGTCATAAACAATATCTATAAAACTGTGTTTCTTTATCAGTGGTGTCAGAGGTGGGACACTGTAGTATCTAGTACCCCATAGTAGGGGCAGTCTCTGCTGGTGTTCTTCCTCTCAGAGATCCATACATGGTGTTTCAGCCCTTCCAGAGATTCTGGAAGCCACCCCATCAACTTTTAGATATGTGTGTTTTCTCCTAAAATTAGCCAGAGTTGATTTCTGTAACATATAATTAAGCATTTTGTTTAATACACTGGACTGTTCTGGCTCCTCCCTCTCAGGTAGGCTTTCCAGTATCCTTGGTAGCTTTTTATGCCTTCTCCTCCTTTTTAAACTAAGGGTTCCCCATTCTTTCCTCACCTCTCTTCACGTACCATCTCTGCACAGGTGACCACCGGTGACTTACAATGATATTAATATCTCAATGTCTGGCCCCTCTCTGGAGGTCCAGACCACCCTTTCAACTTCTTGGCCATTGTCTCCTTGTGCATAGCTTGCCAACACCTCTCACTGAGTGTTCACATCTTACCTTTTTCTTGTCACCTCCCCCCACCACCAATGCCTTCTGCATTTCCAATTTCTGCTGATGGCATTTTCATCTCCCAGTCCTGGGGTCAGAATGTCAGACTCACCTCTGAGACCGGGTGCTCGACATGCAATGACTTGCAAGGGTGAGTCCTGTCTATCAGACAATGTCTCACTTGTTCATCCCCTCCCTTATCACCTGGGTGGAGGCTGACAAGCCACAACATCCCGAGTGGGGACATGGTCATAAACAACAAGCCCCTTCATTGCCCTGCAGAGAGAAAAGGCCAGATCCAAACAGAGTCTGCAGGCTGGGCAGGCCTAACTGAGCTACAGTGGTCACAGGGCCTCCAAGGGCATGGCTGATGGGGGACCACGCCTGTGGCCCAGGAGGGAGCTGGCAGAGCTCCCAGGCTGATCCAGACTGCTAAATGACAGCAAAGAAAAGGAACTTTTTAAAAAACCCTCAACTACGGCTTGGTAGTTCAACTGCCCTATTTCTCTTCTTGTCTACAACGGACACAGCCAGCAAATCATGTAGAAAAATATATATGAATAGGCACTTTTATATGGACCAGATTTAGATTAGACATTTGTTTTACTGGACTTCTCCTAGTACTCATAACTTATTTCTCAAGGCCATATCAGCCACAGGAAAAATCAAGGATGTGCATGCAAAACAAAGTACTTAGCTTGAGTTCCTACCAACAAGCTTGGGGAAATACCCCCAACTAGATAGTCTGGACCCCCTGTTAATGGGAAGAGGGTTACAGAACAGAGAACACCATCCATATGCACTGTCTCTCCACACAGAAGTCCACAGTTACCAAGACTCTCACATGCACGGGGGCTTCTGGAGTCCCACAGGAAAACTGCCCTAAGACCTTCACTTACTGAGAAGAGACAATGAGGTATTCTGTGCCAGGACCCACTAGCCACAGACCCTGACTGTGCCCACCAGTTGAGCTCCTCCCTGAGAAGCTACTCAGCCCCAGAACTGAACTCCTGCTACCCCAGGTGAAGACACCTGTGTCTCCGCCCTTCCTCCACCATGCTGCTTTTTGCCTACTAGTGCCTTCCCTGAACAACCCCTGGAGTCCTCTGCCCCTCCCTCTCCTCCCCCTCTCCCTCCCCTTGTCATCTTTTCCTCCTCCCTTTTCCTCCCTCCCTCCATCTCCCTACCCCCTCCTCCTCCCTCCCTCCCTCTTTCCCTCCCTCCCTCACCCTTTCCCTCTCCCTCTCACTCCCCCCTCCTGACTTCTCAGCCTCACAGCACAGTGCCTCTGTCTCCCTCCAGAACAATCCCCCTTCCCTGATGTTTCCACTCTTGGACCTATCCAACAAAGAACAAATCTCCCCAATTACCTTGACTACCAGATAACAAGCCATCCAATCCAGTAGAACAGTGTGATTACCATGGCAATTTGTCAGAACATAGAATTCTGTGTGCAGTCTCATTTGGCTGTGTTAGAAACGCCTGCTTTGAAAGAAAGCCCAGACTGAAATTCCTGCCACCTCGCTCCACGGCCGTGTAGAATGGTGAGCCCTGGGTTCCCAATTTGTTTGCATTTCTGAGAAAATTCTTCGTCCCATCTACCTATACTCCATTGGTCTACCAGCATGCAGATCAGGATACTTATCTTTTTATGAGGCTTCATACTTTTCATGAGAGGATGGACATTTTACTGTCCATGTAACTAAGCAGCATAGAAGATCTGCACTCCAGCCTGGTTTTTTTTTAAACCAGGGATTACAACCCCCAACTCTATTAAGCTAGAGAGCAGAAAATAGTTTTCATGGAGGATTGCCTACTGGCTATACACTTGCCCCATTGCTTTAGGGATTCCAAATTTTAAATTTTCCCTTGCATTCTAGCCAATCCATGAGAAAGCAGGGTACTGCAACAGCATGGTGCTGGCCCCGCACAGAATTACTTTTTCTGAATTGCACTTGGTATTGGAGTATTGCCTTCACTGAAACACCCTGCGAGAAACAGCCAGACTGAATTCTCTCCTAAATCTATGCAAGGGAAGTGCTGTGACCTGCCCTACCACTTCACCCGTATCCTCTTTGTGAAACCCATAGGAGAAATTTGTCTCAATCCTTTATTGACAAATCGACTTGTTTTTTTACCTTTGGACACTGCAGGTTCTGTGTTTTTTCTTTGCTTTGCTAGAAAAGAGAGAGCCAAAGTTATGGCCCACTTTTGTGCAGTAACCTACCACAATTTTGTTCTATTTTCTACACTTATCTTTTTCTTGCTCTGATTTCCTCTCTGATTTTTTTTTTCATTTTTTATTTTTAGAAACAGGGCCTTGCCCTGTTGTCCAGGCTGGAGTGCAGCGGCGCAGTCATAGCTCACTGCCCTTGAGCTCCTGGGCTCAAGTGATCCTCCTGCCTCAGCCTCCCACATAGCTAGGACTACAGATGTACACCACCATGCCTGGGTTTTTTATATATATATATATATTTTGCGTGTGTGTGTGTGTGTGTGTGGAGGTAAGGATCTCGCTATAAACTCCTGACTTCAAGCAATCCTCCCAAAACTCTGGGATTACAGGCATGAGCCAGAATACTCAGCCTCTCTTACTGATTTTATTCTCTTGTATTATGTACATTTCTGGAAGCTTACTCAAATCCTTTCTTAACAGTTTGAAAATTGTTATTAATTCTCTAGAAGGAATGTAAAAAGTAAGCATTTAGATAGATACTTTGTCTTCTTAAAATGGAAAGATACATACATAATATAGAGGATCCAGTGTAGGAGGAAATCAATGACTCGATTCATAAAGCATTTGTTAGAGTCCTGGGAGGCAGATTTCATGTCAGGGTGAAGAAGAACTTTCTTACAAATTAAAAAGGACAAGAACTGTGATTGGCTGCTCTACCGGGTGAAAAGTGGAAGATCCTTGTTGGAGATTCAGGCCTTCAATGGGCAACTGAATTAGACCAGTAGAGTAGTCGCTCAGCAGTTAGGAGTAAGCACTGTGCAGTCAGAGCTGGCCCTGTGTCTTCCCAACTCCCACCAACCTGTGACATGTGTGAGAGAGCAGCATCCAAGAGCTGTCATCCATGCAGTTGTTCTCCCTGAACTTCATCTAAGAAGTCTTAATTTCCAATCCTGCTGGAATATCAGCATTTTCAATGCAAATCACCATTTTAAAATCATGGTGGATATTGAAATCTACTGAGCCCATATCACTGGAAACTTAAAAGCAGAAAGGAAGGAGCAGGACGAAGGCCAGGAGGAGAGGAAAATTTGTGAGATTTTTTGAACTATGGAATTTTTAAAGGGCTACATTTTTCTGGATGTTAGTTCAATGTATGATGCAAATTAAAATGCATCTGGGTACAGCTAAGTATATGATTAATTAATGACCATAACCAGTATTTCATAATTAGATAACATTATGTAATGATATACTATGAAAACAGAAAGTGTTTCATGTGTACATTTCATATACGTTTGTAGTTAGACGAGGAAATTGAAGGGGTGTAGCAACAATCTTCAATTCCTTGGGCTCTGTCTTTGAAAAGTCTTTGTATTTGATAACATTTTCCTTTTTTATGTTTAAGATGTTGAAAATGCAGAGGAAGAAATTATTTCAACCCTTCTAGACAGTAAGAATTTCCTTGGTCAGTAAATGCAGTTTCTTAAATGGTGTCTGAGGCTAATGAGGCTTTTGTAGGGGCTGGGACACTCTAAAATTACAGGAAATTTTAGAAATCCTCTCTTGGCTGAACTAGAACTGACAGGCGACCATCAGTTTACCCCATAGCAAGTTGCTTGGCACTTGACAAGTAGGCCTCTCTACTTTTGGAAATAGAGAATAAAGTTTTTTAGTTTACCTAGTTGTCACTTAACCCACTGATCCTGGTTTCATCTTCTGGAATCTGGAACAGTATTGATCAATCTGCTTCCTTTGATAACCTCAGAGCCTTTCATCTATTTAGAGACACCATGTCCTATCAGTAAGTCATTCATTCTTAACATCAGAAGAGGCCTGAAGGACCATAAAGTCAGGGTCTTCATTTTGGTGATGAGGAAACTGAACCTCAGAGGCCAAGTCAGTACCCCTAAGCCCTAACCACGATTGCTCCTTGGAAGGAATATGGGTGTTTTCTTCTCTACTGCTTCTTAGTTTTTCCCCAACTTTTATAATGTGCATTTTGTTGGTTTTCTTAAAGTAAAAAACTAAAAACATACATACTTTAAAAAGTTTCTTTAACTGTACTTTGTACAGCATGCAGACACTTCCCTATTTGGGTTGCCCCCTTGATGTCCTCTGGTTTGTCTCTATTCCCAGACCTGAAAATGTGGGTCCCAGAATTGAACTGGGATGTGGCTTAGCAGAAGCTGGGAAGAAATGCATTTTCATGTATAATGATCTAGACATGATCTCCATATGGATATTCTAGGAAGATAGTGCAGGATTGTGAGCAATTTTTAAACAGTCATATCACATTTTGGCCTACTTTACTCCCCAATTCTTTTTCACATGAATTGCTAAGATATTTCCCCCATAGTTAAAAACCTAGGCCAGGTGCGGTGGCTCACGTCTGTAATCCTAGCACTTTGGGAGGCTGAGGCAGGAGGATCGCTTGAGGCCAGGACTTCAAGACAAGCCTGAGCAAGAGCAAGACCCATCTCTACTAAAAATAGAAAAATTAGCTGCGTGTGGTGGCATGCACCTATAGTCCCAGCTACTCAGGAGGCTGAGGCAGGAGCCCAGGAGTTTGAGGTTGCAGTGAGCTATGATGATGCCACTGCACCCTAGTCTGGGAGACAGAACAAGACTCTATCTCAAAAAAAAAAATCTAAATCCAAACTTGACATTTACCTTGGTTGGCATTTTACTCATTGATCTGAGCCCACCATTCCAGGCCATCAAGCTTATAAATTGAGTAGGGTCATTGACATGCTAGTTTTCCCTACTAATTTTGTATTATCTACAGATTTGGTGAGCAAGTTTTCTATTTCCAAACATTGAGCAGCAACAGCAGAATGCTTCATTCCCCAGAACAATACCAATCCAGTTTTTTTGTTCCTATGTTATATAATTTATTATATACAAATAATCACACATGTCCCCAATGCAAATTTGGCAAAAAGTGAAAATATAGTAAATCTTCCCAAAGGACTGTGGAAATAACATATCATGGGATGGATTTTTTTTTTAACTTGAGAGATCTAGGATTCTAAGGATATCACATTATTTTTGAAAGTCCCAAGGTGTTTCTTTTTTTCCTTTTTAATTTACATTGTGAATAAATGTCTCATGGTTGGAAGAGAACTTCATAATCAAAATTTAACCTACCCCAAAATGAATTCTCTTGTGCAACCACACTGAGAGATCCTTAAACACAGCCCATGTTCTTGCCTTCAAAGTTTTTTCCATTTTTAAAAAGTTTATTTTTATTTTTCTGATATATCATAGTTGTACGTATTTGGGGGGTACATGTGATATTTTGATACATGTATACAAGGTGTAATCATTAAATCAGGGTAATTGGGACCAATCTAGTTTTTAAATATAGTTGCTCAACCAATTGATCTTTCACCTGTTCAGTTATGCTACCACCCAACTCGTATTTCTCTATTTTTTTCTTTTTTTTTTTTTGGCACTTCATACTGGACATATTTCTCTATTTTATACATAGGATTTTATGCCAAATGCCTTATGAAATTTTAAAAGATGCTCTCTAGGGGATTCCTCTGAGACATTATCTGAGTACCACTATCTAACCAGGAATGATGTGAGTTTGGCACGGCCTGCTCTTTCTGAACTAGCATAGATTTCCAGCCATCTCTGCGTTCTTTTCCTATTCATCACAAATCATATGTTCAGCAATCAATCCCAGGAGCTTTTGGGGAGCAATGTCAAGCAGATCAACAGTTTCTTAGGATCTACTATATTTTCCCTTTCAAAAAATGAAGAAATGCCTGCCTGATTCCTTTCTTTTTAGTACTTCTATCATCCTCTATGATGTGTTAAAAATCACCAAAAAAGGGTTCCAAATTCTATTCAGGAGCAAGGAGCATCTTTTGAATGCCCTGTTGTAGATCATCTGGGTCTGGAGTCTCCAACTCAGTTAAAACATCTTGCTCTGCCCCGAATTCTGCTGATATCTAACAGGACAGTGCAGAAGGATGGTAAGACTATGGGAAAACTCTGATTTTCATTATAACGCAGGAAAACTTCTCTGGGGGCAGAAATTGACAAAGAAAACCAGGTGCCAGTGATTTCTTCTCCAAGCCAGGTACATGTTACAGGTGCAGACGTTTTCAAACCTACCAGCTGGGGTCCTCAGGGACTGAACTTTCCCATGGGGCTCTCTGAAGGGCTCAGATGGCATTCCCTGGGCCGTGGGCCATGCGGATTAGAAGGTAAATGATATCATGGCCACATTCAGACTGGGGTATGTTTCCTCCTCCCCCAACTTCCAGTTCTGGGTGATGCATTGGCCAAAACTGGCACTCATCATGTGCCACGTTTATAAATAGCTCCATATGCACCTCTGCAGTGGCTCAGGTGGCTCCTGAGGGCAAGGCCCAGAGGAGAAAGGAGAGAATTGTAAAATTTCTCTTTCAGCAGTTGGTTTGCATGACATGAAAGTATCAAGCCAAGCCCATTACAGAAACAAGGATTTTCAGATTCATTTCCTTTGGGATTTACATTTGAGGTTTTTTGACAGTGGCTCACAGAGCACATGACGGGACAATTCCTTAGAGGTTGGGGAGTTAAGTTTGGAGAGAGGTGTAAAGAATTATTGAAGTGCTAAAAAGACTATAAGACTTAGTTCCTAAAGAGGCTGATGACCCAATTTGTTTGAGAAGCTGGAAAGCCTTCCTCGTCTTTCTGGTTTGACATTGCGTTCCACCTGGTCCTCTCAAGACACCTCGGTAGAGAGGTCAACAGCAGCGCCTTCTCACGACCACTGACTGAGGGCTAGATCCAGCTTCTCCTGAGAAACAGGAGTGGAATCTCTTGGAAGAGTGGCTGGCAGAGTTGACTCAGAAAGCAAACGTCCTCACCTGGTGGCATCCTACCTAAGCCCAGGCAGAGGACTTCCACACCCAGCCCACAAAGCACCAAGGGCTGTGGTCTGAAACATAAACACATTACCCAAGTCAGACGTCTAAGGCATCCAAGATGCTAACACATCCACTTAGCACTCTGCATGACTGGGCTTGTGAGCTCAGCCACTCTGCTGTAAGTATTGATTTTAACCCACAAAACACCACTACACTGGTGTCCTGACCATTATCAATATTTACCACTTACTACATCCCCAGAGGCATTGTATTGCTAGGCAACCGAGCAGTATTCCCTACCCAGAGGGTAGGTAAGCCAGAGCTGAGGGGTTGAGGGCCCAACAAGACCTTGGGCAGCAGAGCCAGGTTCTCGTTCACGTGGCTCACCTGTGGTTCTGGAGATGGGAGGGCACAGCCGGGCCAGAGAAATGTGGGGAGGGGGCGGGACCCCATTGCCCACCACAGGCCCCGAGCGAGGGCAAGGCCACTCGTGGAACATGTCCCTTGTCCCTCTCCCTGCCTGAGGAGTGATGTGGGGGTGGGGCAGGAGTAAGCCCAAGGCTTGGGGGAAGGGTGGTAAATACACTAACACCATCTGGGCTTCAGGTCCCCAGAGAACTGTATGAAACCAAACAGAGCGTTCAGGGTCACCTCCCTCTTGGGAGGAAGAGTACTGATTTCTAAAGAAGTGTGCCTGGACTTGCTCTTCTGCCCACAGGTCGGACAACTGGATAATATAGAGCAGAGGCACCTGCCGAAGAGAAAGGTGTTATATGAAACACAGGGAACGCAACTGCATGGGTGATGGGCTTTGGTCTTTCAGGCTAGCCCTGACTTCATCCACTCTCTCTCCTCTGCCCAGCTATACTTTAAATCATGATTACCACCCACATGAGGACCTTGGTTCACAAACCCACCCCAGGAGTCCATGAAAATACCCTTCCAGTGTCTGCTCCTCACCATCCAACCCCACCCCAAGAGCCCAATAGAGCTCTGGTTTCCAGTGGGAGCTCAGAAATCTGGGCCTTCCGATTTCACCAAGTCCTCTGAACAAACCTGCTGCCTCCCTCCCTGGGTCACCCCTTAAAACTGCCACTCTGCTTGAGAAAGTAGGAAAGAGGTCCTGTTTGTTCTCAACAGCAGCCCCCAGCGCGTTTGGGCCCTAATATCTGAGTGTGAAGACACACCCTGCAGCAAAGCTCTAAAACAGTGACTGTGTAAGTGGCTGGGCCAAATCCAGGCTTTATCTGGCTCTGAGGTCAGCTTTCAGGGTCCCTGGAGCTGCTTAGGCCACCCTCAGATAGACTCAGGAATCCAGCTTGGGGCAAGATATCCTGGGTCCTGCAAGTTTGGGTCTCTGCATTACAATGTGAGCTCTTCAGAGGCTGGTTCCATGTCTTTTTCTCAATTCAACAAATATTTGCAGCAAATATACACCGGTGTGGCTTTACAATAAAGCTAATTAAGCTGAAGTTTTAAGGACCCTCACCTGCACAGGTCCCTACTGAGACTCTGGGAGGATTGCTTTCGATGCTTATATAAGGCCTTAGGTTTTGGTACAGTTTGCAAAGTGAAATATCTTAATGACAGCTTTCTCCCCATTATATTTCCCTCTATATGGGATGGGGATAGCTATTGGTGATTTGGGATCTGGCTAGTGGGATATTGAGATGGGGATAATTTAGTTTGGGTTTGGTGGGCTATATTTATGTGACCACAGTCACTTCCACACATAGCCATCTTGAGGATGGGTCACTAGGTCCTCCAAGGGCACAGTGCAGCAACGGACCTGGGCTATAGCATG
The DNA here is from genome assembly GCA_023783475.1 of Daubentonia madagascariensis. Lineage (NCBI taxonomy): Eukaryota > Metazoa > Chordata > Mammalia > Primates > Daubentoniidae > Daubentonia > Daubentonia madagascariensis. The sequence continues at coordinate 589,107 of JAKFHU010000624.1, forward strand.
AGCGTTCCCTTCTGAGCCAAGCACTGGAAGTACGTGAGCAAAGGTGGCATGACATAGTTGAAATAGATGGCACCAGCAGGTAGTCTGTATAAAAGCATTACAGAGTTATATCAGTTGTTAGCTAATTAATAAAAAGATTATGCTATTTTCCTATGTCTTATAATATTATGGCCTACAAGGCTTTTTAGAACTTGCAATTTGTTATGATTTTTTGCTCTAAATAAGTAATTTATTTTGAATCTAGTTTGTTGTTTTTTAAAATTTTGTATTATTTTTCTTAAAAAGGCCCTCCAAAAATCATCTAAGCTTCAAGCCTATAGAACCTGGATATGTCCCTGACTGTGTGTTCACTCTGTGCAAACATTCTTCCAGGCACTGGGAATACAGCGGCAAGCAGAACAGGTAAGACCCTTGTCCTGTGGATATGCCCAGTGCCTGGGACAATGCCCGACACTTGGCAAACACCTCATGAACGTTGACCTAAACCCAATTGCACCCTTGAAGAGTCAGCTTCTCAGGGAGGCCCAGGGCTGACCCCGGTGGCACCCCAGGGTCACTGGGACAGGCTTTCAGAACCACTCCCTAACCCCTTCAGACAGATAAGGAATCCACTTTGGCATCAGCCTCCCCTACCCCTGCAGGGCAGAAAGATAGAGAAGTACCTACCTGCAGGCCTCAGCAGTGAGTGATGGGCTAGTGCTGCAAAATAGCTCCCACTGGACTATGCCATGGCCTGGAATACTTCCGTAAAGATGATTTCTATGGTCTGAATGTTTGTGTCCCCCAAAATTCATGTGTTGAAACCTAATTTCCAGTGTGGTAGTATTAAGATGTGGGACCTCTGGGAGGTGATTAGGTCATGAGGGTTATGCCCTCATGAATGGTGTTAGTGCCCTTCTAGAAGAGGCCTAAAGGAGCTTATTCACCCCTTCCACCATGTGAGGACTCAGCAAGAAGATGCCACCTATGAAGCAGAGACGAAGCTCTCGCCAGACACCAAATCTACTGGCACCTTGATCTTGGATTTCCCTGCCCCTAGAACTGTGAGCAACAAATTTCTGTTGTTTATAAGCCACCCAGTCTATGGTATTTTGTTATAGCAGCCCAAACAGACTAAAACAATGAACTTTTGTTCTTTTTTGTAAAAAAACTTTAAAACACAAGGATCCCTGGCTCAGTAAAGTCAGTCAATTAATCACCCTTGTCTTAGCAAGAACTAGTACAAACAGCTCCCTTTTCTCTGTGATTGGAAACTAGGATCACTGCATTGAGACAAATGGGACAACACCTGGGAGGGTGCTCATCATCCAGGTAGCATCAGGAAGGCCCCGAAGGCCAGCATGTGGGGTAGGAGAGGGTACAGGGAGTAAGAGATGGGTACAGAATAGGAAGCAAGAGGGCCCCAGAGAACCTTCAACATGTTGTACAATTGCACCTAAGCCCCTACCTCACTCTCTGGGGAGAAAGGCAGTCTCTCCCTCGCCCTTCAGTGACCACTGAGTGGCCACCTCTGGTCAGGGGCAGATGAGGCAGCTGAAACAGAACCCCCACCATACCTGGCTGACCATAGGGCCAATCTGACACTCCGTCTGGCCCAACCACAGTCAGAGGCAGCACCAACTTGCTGCACCTTCAGGAACACAGCAGGGCCACTTGAGTGGGGCAAGCATGCTTTTCAGGCTAATTTTTAAAAAATAATTATTATAAAAGTAACATTCATTGTAGAAAACTGGCAAAATACAGGGAAATAGAGAAATTCCTTGGAAAAAAAATTCATAATCTCTCCATTTGGATACATGTCCTTCTATAATAGTATTTGTTTAAGTGTATACTCATACATTTTAAAAAATAAAACTGGGAGCAGGCTAATTTTATGATTTAATATGCTGCTTCTTTAAATGTACTATGATATTGTGGTCATTTTCCTATATTATTTCAAAACCTTTGAGTGTATGCATCTAAGGGTCACACAGTAGCACATCTTATGCCGTAACTTATCAAACTGGGCTACTATCATTATATAACTCACCAGTTCCTATTTAGGATTAACATAAACAACACTGAGCTCAACGTCCTTGTACATTCATCTTTGCTGTCTTATTTCTTATTCCCTTAAGATACAGTCCTGAAAGTAAGATCACAGAACAAGAAATTTTTATAGTGTTTGGTTTTAATTTTCCAAATTATTTTCTAGAAAAGTTTCCAATTTCCATACCCCCAGCAATGTGGGGGAGGGCCCATCCCACCATCATTTTCTCGGTACTCTCAGAGTTGTGCCAATTTGATATGTGAAAAGTGGTAATTCTTGCTGCTTGAATGATTGTTACCGTGGTCTCTAATAGTGTTAAATAGTTTTTATGTGTATTGCTTTGTGGGTTTATTTTATGTTCCTTGTGCTTCTGTTATATTATTTATCTTAAATTATGATTTGTTTATACACATCCTTTGCCCATTTTTCTATCTGGGTCCTTTTAAGGTCAATTTTCTGTTTTCTTTAGGTAAGAACATACTAATGATTTATCTATCAAGTTGTGGCAAGTATTTTCCCCATCGATTGTTTGAAAATGAATTTGGTGGCTGGGTTCCATCTGTCTCACCACCTTCATTTCAGTCATATGTTACACAAACAGCTTCTCTGTCTTCATTGAATAGATCTGTCCAGGGCACCAATATCTTTCTTCAAATGGGGACTGAAGGGTAGTGTGAGAACTGACCCAGGATGGGCACTTAGGTCTGCAAACCTCTCTCGACTACTTTAAGCACAGAACTGATTCGTCAGCAAGGCCTCACTTTCCAGGCGGTCAGCTGTGCATGAGCCCTGCCCAACCTCCTCCAGGCCACCTTCCTCAGCAATCTTACTAAACACTCCTCTGTGTAAGACCTTAGGGGCTCCTACAGGAGAAAAACCAACCCCCTTGGCAGGATGTAGAAAGCCTTTCCTGACCTGGCCTCTGCCTTTCTATCCTCACCTCCCTCAAGACCACATGTATCCTAAGCTCCAGCAATGCTGTGCTGCTCACCCACAGATCCCTGAGAAAGGCCTTCTATCCCCAGCATATTTCCCTATAAAACTCCTGCTCAACCACCAGGGCTCACTGGAGGCATGGCCCCTTCCCAGAGGTCTCCCTCCCTCCACACTCACCGCTCTCCTTGCCCTCGTAACAGGGGTTCTTGCTGCTCGTTTGTCTGTCTATCTGTCATCACTGTGGCTGACTTGGTGCCAGGAGCTGGGTCCCCTCTCTCTGTAATGCCCACTCTCCCAGGCACACAATACACATTTGCAGAAGGAAGGAAGACAGGGAGAGGGAAGGGTGGTCTTATGTGTCTATAGATCTTGCTCCATGGACAAGTACTTTGCCAAGTGTGGGTCCTTTTACACAGGCAGGGCATCAGAGTTGCTGTTGGTGGTAGTGGTCATGTTAGGGTTGTTACTATCATCTACATTAAAATTAAAACGATAACCATCTGTAAAGTCTCACACTGAGCAGGCAGACAAACACAACCCTCATGGAAGAAAAATCATTCTTGAAGGGTGAAATTTCTCACTTGGCAAGAGACATTGAATATACAAAGCCAGGGTGGTTTATTTTCTAATTGTACTCTCTTTCTAGGGTTTCAGCAGCCACCAGGTATGAATGTCAAAGGGACCACACCATCTGCTCAATAATTCACTGAGCGACCTGTGATTAGATCTGTACATGACCTGTCGCCTGTGTTTTTCAGGCAAAGGATCCAGCGTGCACCATGGCAGTGTCACAGCCCAGTGCCCTGCCAGGAGCTGGGCAAAACAGCACCTACTGCGTTAAAATGCATTTCTCTGGGGTGCATGACAGTGGATCTACTGGGAGCCTCTGCCGACTCCCACCTCCGAGGACATCGGTGCTGCATCCTGGATTACCATACAGGGTCCTGCCTGCCAGCTCTGCAGGGGTCACCAGACTCATTACTCGAATTTGTGACTACTCTTTGCCAGGAGCTGCAGGTGCAAGGGGTCGTCCATGAAGAGCCCTCCCCATCCTGCCCCACCCCATGCTGTTTTTCCCTTAGGCAGCCTTTCCCTCCAGGACTTCTTTATGCCGAGATCCTAAGTGCTAATTATTGTAGCCATCCCGCAAAGCAGATCTCCAAATTCCAGGCATCAGGAGGCCAAAACCTGCATCCACAGCAGCAGCACAAGTCCATGGACTATAGCAACGTAGGCTCTGCCAGGGATGGGTGTGTTTCTGTTCCCTGGAGCAGCTGTTTCACCAACGTTCGTACACTTGGGAGTCACCTGGGACTTTGTTAAATAGCAGAGTCCAGGTGTCCTCCCCTAGATTCTCACAGGGTTGGAGCCCAAGAATCTGCATGTTCCCAAGCACCTAAGGAGACTCTGATGTGGTGGCCTGAGGAGACCGCACAGCGGGAAACACATCCCTCACAGGAGTGGCACACACAGCAAGAAGCATGTGGGGAAAAGAGCTTCTATTGTATCAGGCAACACTTCCTCGGCCTCGTTCTGGATCAGAACATACCCGATCCCCGCGCCCCCATGTTTATCAGGTGCCTCTGCCAAAGGATGGCTCAAACCAGAGTGTTGACGGCCCTGACTGACCCCTGCCATGTGCCCAACATCCACCTAATTGTTACCTTAAGTCAGACTTATTCCCTGGTCAAGGAAACATCTTATTATTCGTTTCCCCTGAGTGTGGGTGGGAAGGGGGATCATTTTGTACCCCTTGGAGTGAAGAGTGGCGAGGATGCCCCTTTAGTCTTTTTCTTTCAGGACCTTTTCCACTACCCCATCTGTACCTCTCGTTTATTCAGGCACAGGAGGGGAGAACTTCTTGGCCAGCCCAGCTCCAGTGCCCAGAGGAATTCGGGAGATGTGGATCGATGGCTCCTGAGAGTGCTGGGCTATGACCTGTCACAGGTCCTGCTGTAATGACACAAGGCTGGGAAGCTGCTTCTCCTCTGGGTCCCCAGGGACGGGGCCCGGGTGGAAGCAAGGCTGAGAACAAGGGCCCCATGGGGACCCCATGCCGCCCAGCAGGCTGCTCTGTCCATTCATGGGAGCCAGCATCTCTCAATCCCTGGTAGGGTCTGCACCTGCCTCTGTGTGACATGGGAGGCCCCATCCCAGGGTCTCTCCCTACTCACTCCCTATCCCCTTCTCTGCCAGGCCATAGAAGGAGGGAGGCTGTGTAGACCAGCGGTTAGCACCCTGTCTCCCAGCAGGGATCAGATAAGGGGCCACGAGTGCCTCTGTGACTGCCTCCCCAGGTGTGCCAGGGGCAGGCTAATCCCCAGCCCCTCTGCAACTGCAGCCCTTCCTACCCACCCAGGAAAGGTTACTGGAATATGAGTCAGAATGGAATTAATAGAGGGATAATCTTAACTCTTCATGTATATGCTCAATTATTGTCAGATTGTTTAATATTACTATTAATCACTTCAGATTGTTTACTATTAGGGCAACAAATTAACTGCAACCTGCCTATTCAGGACACCTTGACCTGGCCAGAAGACATGGAAGTTCTGTCCCCCTCACCTATTCCCAGGGATGGGTAAAAAGATTGGCTGGCAAGTGTTGGAGGGGCAGACTATGGGGTGGGTGACTGGAGTGAGGAGGAGCAGGTGCTCAGACAGCAAGAGGACACAATCCAAACCTGAGTTTTTCCTCAAGCAGGGCTCAGAAATGTGTATCTGCAGAATTGGGATGGGTCGCAGGGGGATTAAGGGACAGGATCAAGCGTCGGTTACAACCTTCCAGGGCACTGCCTGGTGCCACGTGACTGGGGCCTGCTGCCCTCTGCCTGGATGCTGGCTCTCCTGCTGGTGGTGGGGGGCCAAGGGAGCTGGAGGGGGCCACAAGCCACAGTCACCAGCAAAGTGAGCCCTGGCAAACCCTTGCAGCTCTCAGCAATATCAATAGTGAAAAATATTTTTTAAGAAATCTGTCTCTGCAAAGGCAAATCAAGTCGGAAGGAGAGGAGCAACTGGTAGCCTGGTCAGAGGGAGAGAGGCATGATAGGATGAAGGACTGCCAAGGAGGGAACCTCTGGGACTCATTTTGCCAGTGCCTGACACATAGTGGATGCTCAGAAAGTGGTTTTTTAAAAAAATGAAATCAACATAAATAAAACATACCTAAAGTACTGTGTTCCTCAAAGATTGCTAGTTATCCTCTAAAACCATCCTCCCTTTTCTTCCATCTTTCTAGAACCCCCATTTTTTAGTTGACCACGTGGTCACCTGGAATAAAAATTACTTTTCTGAATCACCCTTGAAACCAACATACGGTCTCGTGACCAAGTTCTGACCAACAAGATGTAAGTGACAGAACTTACCACATGGCAGCTTCCAGGAGCTTCCCATAAAAGGCAGCTGGTCACGCCCTTTCCCTTCCTCCTTCCTGCTAGCTGGAATGTGTGTGTGATGACTGGACCTGAGCAACCATATTGGACCAGAAGGCAACTATGTGAACTGAGATCATGCACAGCAAGATAGAAGAATCCTGAGTGAGGACTTTGTGGAGTAGAGCCACAATTCCAGCCCTTTACTACATACCCCTAGACTTTTTTTTTTAATTTCAAAATATTAATTAAGGGGGTACAAGTGTTTTTGTTACAAGGATATCTTATATAATGCTTAGGTCAGGGCTTTTGGTGTGCCCATCACCAGGATAGTGTTCATTGTATCCAATAGGTAAGTTTTTATCCCTCCCACCTTCCCCCCTTCTTGGTTTCTCATGTCCTTTATATCACTTTGTGCCCATGTGTACCCATCTATTCGCTCCCGCTTATTAGTGAGAACATATGGTGTTTGGTTTTCCATTCCTAAGATACTTCACTTAGGATAATGGTCTTAGGATAATGGTTCACTCCATGTTGCCACAAATGACATTATTTCATTCACTTTTAAGGCTGAGTAGCACTCCACGGTGTACACACACCACATTTTCTTTATCCACTTATGAATTGAAGGGCACTTAGGGTGATTCCATATCTTTGCAATTGTGAATTATGCTGTGCTTTTTACCCCTAGACTTTTATAGGAAGGAGAAATACATTTATATCTTGTTTAAGTCACTGAGAGTTTGTGTCTCTTATTCACAGCTGCCTCTAATCCAAATTGATGCACCATACCTTTAGTTCAAAAATACAATATCCCTGATCATCTGATGGTTTTCTAATAAAGTACAAATGAATTTATCCCTGGCCATAGGATTGCACATTATAATAGCTAGCATCCATTACTCCTTACTACAGACCAGACACTCTCGTGATGTTAACTCACTCTTCACAGCACATTGCAATTATTACCATTTCCCATTTGGCAAATGAGGAAACCAAGGCACAGAGAGATTCAGCAACTTGCTTAAGATCATGTAGCTAACAAGTGGATGTGCTGGGACTGGAACACCATTTCTCATATCCATATGAGGATTCAACGAGGGAGCGTGCTGTCTGCTTTATTCACTTGCCAAAAATTATAAAAATGAGGAAATATAGACAAACCATTTTCCTATAAGAACAAAATAGAAAATTTGAGGCTCATCTTGAGTCCTTCCTACAGCTAATAATCAATAACTGGGTATTAGTGAGAGTGAAACACTGTCAAATACTAAATACCCAAATACCTTATGTTGAGCTTCCCTGGAGCTCAGCCATGCGAAAATGAAACAGGATTTCTTCTAGAATCAAGTTTTACTTTTGTGTTGAGCCCCCATTTTCTCCTAAGAGCAAATAATCTTGTCATTTTTGGATAAACTCTATTAAGTGATTAACAACAAAGTTATTTCAGGATTTAAATTCAGATATTTCTCCTCCCCTTATGCCCACTGTGCTGTGGGGCTATGTAGAGGCTCGGGGAGACTCAGGTACGTGCTGCAGTTCTGGGGAGGAGGTGCTGCCCTCAGGCCACCTCTGCCCACGTAGGCCTCTGTGGGGTTGTCATCCCCACGCCTCTGCATCCTGTGCATTCTGCCATGCCCTGGACTCCAGGGCCACTGCTTTACAAGTAGCTACGTCCTCTTCACCAGAACCATAAGGCTCCTCCAGGTCCCCCCATCCTCTCAGCACTGCTGGGACCTCCTGGGGTCTCAGGACCTTTCCTTGACCCCTCCTGAGCACCATAACCTTGGCTTCCCGCAGACCCCACATAGGTGCCTCTCCAAGCTCTGGCCTGTGCTGGCCATGTCTCCCCACTGGACTGGGGCAACGGCACCCACTGCTCAGGGGCCCCTGCAACTTGGCAAGGGGTCATTATCATCACTCATTCGGCCCAGGTGTGCCTGCACATGGAGTCCCTTCTTTGAGAGACTCACAGCATCAGTGGCATTCCCTCCTACTCTACCTTCCCAAGTTTGGAAAAGGAGCTTTCCTGCCCTCATTCTGTGGTGAAAAAAAAAAATGGGCGAGGTAAATATTCTTCCAACCTGTCATTCATAGGTAAACTTCACACACTTACACCTTCATTTCTTAGCCTCTTAATACTCAAATACCTTATTCCTCCTCCCCAAAAGCCAAGCTCGCTCTGACCACTGAAGTTCTTAGTTTTTCAGGACATTCTCTCTGCTCTAGTGTTCACGAGCCTATTTTAAAATAGAGGCTAAGAATTTATCTCTAAACTTGGCCTCTAATGTTAGAAGGGCCATGTGATAGAAAAAAATACCAAGAATAAAAATGATCAGTTAATATTTCAAAACACTTTCCTACCACATTAAGATAAATCGATCTACTAAGTCTCAGAAAGTGCCCAAGGTGAAGTAAAAAGTAAAAAGCAAAAAGAAACAAGCAAAAGAAGCATAAAGAAGCCAAGCTCCCCTGGAGCTGTAAATTCCATGGAACCACCCCACGTCTGAACTTTGGTGTTTAGGCCTCTTTTAGTCAGTTTCCTACTACTTATGGATTTGCCTTTGAGGACTTTTCTTATACCATGACAAATGTCCCCTTTAAGAGAGTTCACAGGAGACATTAGGTCTGGCTTCACTTTTATGAACAACCGTGCTTCTGAGCAATTGGCTTGTTTTTCTTACTGGACATCATGAATTGTTATAAAATGTACTGGGAATTTGTTTTACTCAGGGATGGGAAGACATACAGGTGTGAAAATGACAAACAGGAGGAAGGGCACGCCATGCAGGGCCACATGGGGACACACTGGGGCTGGTCAGGAGGCTGTGGGACAGAGCCTTGATTGTGGTTTTCATAGGAAAGGCAAGGCAAGGCAGGGCAAGGAGGCTTAGGATTAGCTAGTTTTATTTCAGCAGGCTCTGGGACATAGAAGCTGTCCCTAGTTGTTTGTACCTGGCCATGGGGTGATTAGGGCAGGGGATAGTGGCCCAGCCTGTGAGAGCCCCATGGAGGAGGTGGTTGGGGATGTGCGCTCTGGACTGGGTGGTTTGCTTATCAAAGGTGTGCTCACAGGTGAGTTGTTTACTGCCTCTCAGGAATGGACTAACCCTGGGAGGGGCAGTCTTCCAGGGTCAGTAAGGCTCCAAGATGTCAAAGCATCAGGATAAAAAGACATAATTTATAAAATAATATACCTGCCTGTATTTCCCTCTTGGCATAGCTGTTAGTAATCTTAGAACCAAATTTATGGTTCATTTTGCACCTGCCTGTGTACTAATCTCACTTCTAGATTTATTTTAGCTGTCCAACCCTCTCTGCTCCAATTTCTTCACTTACTTGTTTTTATTTTTATTTACTTATTTATTTATTTTAGAGACAGGGTCTCACTCTGTCACCCAGGCTGGAGTGCAGTGGCACGATCATGGCTCACTGTAGCTTCTAACTCCTGGGCTCAAGTGATCCTTCTGCCTCAGCCTCCCGAGTAGCTGGGACTACAAGTGCACAGCACCACTCCCAGCTATTTTTAAAAATTTTTTTGTAGAGATGGCATCTCACTATGTTGTCTAGGCTGGTCTTGAACTCCTGGCCTCAAGCGATCCTCCTGTGTTGGCCTCCCAAAGTGCCAGGATTACAGGCCTGAGTCACTGTGCCTGGCCATTACCTTATCGTTTATGATCATATATAAACTACCATAATTCCTTTCTGGAACAAGACAGTATATAAGTATATATAAACAAAGAAAGAAAATACTGCAGCCTCCTGCAAGGATTTGCACATTTTAAATAAAAGCATACAACAATTTTATAAGAAGCAATCATGAACCCTACAGCACAAATCCTACGGCTCATAAAAGAGGCATTACAACTAGAGTATGAACGTGACTGCCTGTTGTACTGTCCATAATAGGTATTTATTACACATTTAATATAAAATAACTGTCTTGGAATTTAACAGAAAGTTTTGTGGCTGAGGAGAATTTCCTTTCTTAAAGAGCTATCTGGGGAAATGGGGACAGCAGGTGTCTAAGTCCACTTGGGCTGCTATAACAACATGCATAGACTGAGGGGCTTACAAACAACAGACATTTATTTCTCACAGTTCTGGAGGCTGGGATGTCAAAAATCAAGGCATCAGCAGATCCAGCATCTGGTGAAGGTTCACTTCCTGGTTTGCAGATGGTGGTGTCCTATTGTTGTGTCCTCACATGGTAAAGAGAGAGACAGAGAGCAAGTACTCCAGTTTCTTCTCATAAGGACACAAATCCCATCATGAAGGCTCCACCTTCATGACCTAATTACCTACAAAAGGCCCCACCTCCTAATACCATCCCATGGGGGATTTAGGCTTCAGCATATGAATTTTGTATGGACATGAATATTCAGTCCAGAGCATTAATTATATTTGTCAAGGGAACATTCAGAGACAAAAAGTCTTTCAAGAGGAAAAAAAGTTTATTTGCAAAAAGGGGCAAGGGAGCCAGACTTCATAAAGATTAGCTTATTCAATTAAAAAATACAAGCATTTAGTGTTTTTTTTTTAAAAGCCTACAAGATTAC